>OY796656.1:86833548-88042713 GCA_963680705.1 Rhagium mordax
TTGATTCATTGATTCATTGATTCATTGATTCATTGATTCATTGATTCATTGATTCATTGATTCATTGATTCATTGATTCATTGATTCATTGATTCATTGATTCATTGATTCATTGATTCATTGATTCATTGATTCATTGATTCATTGATTCATTGATTCATTGATTCATTGATTCATTGATTCATTGATTCATTGATTCATTGATTCATTGATTCATTGATTCATTGATTCATTGATTCATTGATTCATTGATTCATTGATTCATTGATTCATTGATTCATTGATTCATTGATTCATTGATTCATTGATTCATTGATTCATTGATTCATTGATTCATTGATTCATTGATTCATTGATTCATTGATTCATTGATTCATTGATTCATTGATTCATTGATTCATTGATTCATTGATTCATTGATTGATTTATTGATTTATTGATTTATTGATTTATTGATTTATTGATTTATTGATTTATTGATTTATTGATTTATTGATTTATTGATTTATTGATTTATTGATTTATTGATTTATTGATTTATTGATTTATTGATTTATTGATTTATTGATTTATTGATTTATTGATTTATTGATTTATTGATTTATTGATTTATTGATTTATTGATTTATTGATTTATTGATTTATTTATTTATTTATTTATTTATTTATTTATTTATTTATTTATTTATTTATTTATTTATTTATTTATTTATTTATTTATTTATTTATTTATTTATTTATTTATTTATTTATTTATTTATTTATTTATTTATTTATTTATTTATTTATTTATTTATTTATTTATTTATTTATTTATTTATTTATTTATTTATTTATTTATTTATTTATTTATTTATTTATTTATTTATTTATTTATTTATTTATTTATTTATTTATTTATTTATTTATTTATTTATTTATTTATTTATTTATTTATTTATTTATTTATTTATTTATTTATTTATTTATTTATTTATTTATTTATTTATTTATTTATTTATTTATTTATTTATTTATTTATTTATTTATTTATTTATTTATTTATTTATTTATTTATTTATTTATTTATTTATTTATTTATTTATTTATTTATTTATTTATTTATTTATTTATTTATTTATTTATTTATTTATTTATTTATTTATTTATTTATTTATTTATTTATTTATTTATTTATTTATTTATTTATTTATTTATTTATTTATTTATTTATTTATTTATTTATTTATTTATTTATTTATTTATTTATTTATTTATTTATTTATTTATTTATTTATTTATTTATTTATTTATTTATTTATTTATTTATTTATTTATTTATTTATTTATTTATTTATTTATTTATTTATTTATTTATTTATTTATTTATTTATTTATTTATTTATTTATTTATTTATTTATTTATTTATATACATAACAGGTTAAAACCCAAATAGTACAAAATTCGCAAATAATCGTCGTGAATGAACAATTGTGATAAAATATAATGTTACAATTAACCTAAACCTACACTTAAACTTACAATTAAATGATAGAGGTATTGACTTATTTACTGTTTTCATTTAATAAATACAAAGATATTTTTTTATGCTCATTGCACTTTTCTTTCCGCATTTCATTCCTTACCTAACGTCAGTTTAATTTTCTATATGCCGATGAGTTTCAAGCGGACCTCACACGATCAGTAATATTGACAGTATTTCGATATACTCTCTATATTACTGATCCTGACTACCTGACACATGAATTCTTAACTCATTTGAATCTTTGCCTGATCCTGTTTAGTGAGTGGATGATAAAGTATATCCGTAAAATTATAATAACTCAAGATAAATACATTACAAAACATTGCCTTTGAATTCCTATCAATTATACTTGAACAGTCATGTAACAATTTATTACAATACAATTTCTTTACATTTTTAGATTGAAATCAATGAAGGCCCAAGTTACGAGCAGAATCAACAAATTGAAGTTCTACCGAGTTCACTTCAAGCTTGAAATTTTCTAGACAATGTAGTCCTTGGATATTGTATCAAGTTTTATTGACATTTTCAGAATTAAAGGAGATGTAAATCTGCGCATCATCAGCAGTAAACAATAATGTCTCCAATGTTGCACTTTGGGGGACACCGCTATTAATAGGTGAAAGATCTGACATATTTTCGCTTATTTTAACCAATTGGTAGGTAGGTACCTATTATTGAAATAATTACCAATCATTAATGAGGTACTATTGGTAAATCCATATTTCATTATAGAAATATGGTTATGTCTGAAATATAAATTATTTGGAAGAAATATAGTTGATGTATTTCGTTTATCACGAAGGTGAAAAATTCATTTTAGACAATAAACTAATATATTTTAAAACGTTTCCACAAGTAATGTTGCATGTGGAAAACGATAGTAACTATATTTTAAAAGTGCCAAGTTTGAGTTACATAAAGAAAATTTGTTGGTTTTCATAGCTTATATGTATATAAACGATTTTGAATCTTAAGTAAAAGTTAAGTTAAATTTTTACCAAATTGATATTTACTTACATGTGGATCTAATAAAAATGCACAAAAATGTACAAGGAGGTAAAAATCTTCAGGGATAATCTGAAATATATGAATTGCTCTGTCTTTTGAATATCTCTTGAATCATGATAAAACATCATGATTGTTTTTAAGACATTTTTCGATGAATATAATAGTAACTAATATGTTGACCTTAAATTAAAAGTAAGTATAAAGTTTGTAAGTCTGTTGCAGTCTACAAAATAATGATTTTCTTTAACCTCATTTACATTCAAAGTACTCTACTAGTTTGAAAAGAAGAAAAACAAGTTTTTGTTCAATATTTTGATTTAAGTGGCTCCTTAAAATCAATTAGACGCCTAAACATTATTTAGTGCCTACTACGTTCATGTATATCATCACAACATGGATTAAATTGACTACCGTTTCCTGTGGTTTTGCATATTTCATGTTTTTATCTAAATTTATAATTTCCTATTAATGCATTAAATGATTACTTTTTTTATTAATAATTAAGAATAATTGTGCATTAAAAATAAATGATTACATATAATAGCAACGCTATTAAATTAAAACGTACTTTGCTTTATCGTAAATTATTCATGTACGTGATGGAAATACAAAATTATTATTAATACATAATAAATGTAGAAATAATTGTTGTATGAAGCAAGCAATAAACTGCTTGACCTCATCTTCAAAATATTTTAAATTTTCATACCCTTTAGTCGATCAAATAAATAAAAATTAATTCCTAATTTGTCGACACCCGTAGAGATTCACGACTTAAACGAAAAATTTTCTTAAATATAACGCGGCAACATTAAATTCATTTAATTACCAAAAAAATATGTTTCTATTGAATAAATGAGTATTTAAACCCACTTATTAAATATAAACACCATAGATGAAATAGCTCCTGAAGAGACATTCTAAAAATATCCAAATATACCGAGAATAATTTCTTTCTCAGGAAAAAATTCAGTGATTAGGTCGGAAATCGAATATCCAAGGGCGCTTGCCTAAAAGGCGCATTTACACGATTCAAGTAGCTGGAGCGAGTACTAAAGCCAGTAACTAAAATGTTTTTGTTTTCGTTCTGAGTGTCTACACGCATTTTGGTACGATTTAGTGATTAGTTCAGTAAGTAGTTGAAAAATGGCAAGCTCAGTTGTTCGATTATCTGTTCAAAAATGCATTTTGAAATTTGAGTATATGTGGAGAATTATCAGAAATTTTATCAGAAGAAATTGACCGCTTGCTGTTTATTTTTACAAAGGGACATTTTTGTGTTCCATAGACACGGATTATTTCTATATTCTTGTACAAATTTAATAGTTGTATCTTCAGTCCACCGAGACATGCACTTCGCTACCACAGAACAACTAAATTAACTTCGCTACTATTCAAAATCCAAATCCTACTAATATATTTTACTAAATTCGGCTGTCTACACGAGTCCAGTCCACTTCAGCCAGTTGAAAAACAAGAGTGGGGGAAGCCACTTGCTCCAGTAAATAGAACCTGCTTCTATTCACTTGACTAAACTACCGACTAAAGACTTTACTTGCTCAAGTACTAAATCAAGGTGTCTACACGGTTCAACTAACTAAATTTTAGTTACTGGCTTTAGTACTCGCTCCACCTACTTAAACCGTGTAAATGCGCCTTTAGGGTCAGGTGAGCTTGCCTCTAGAGCAAGATGATACAATTAGTTGCTGTAACGTGAAGTGAAATGGATTTTTGTAAATATATAAATTTAATATTTACAGGTTAAGGATATTAACGTTTAAAAAAATGCTGATGAATTATCTTCTGGCGTCAGTGCTAAATAACCTCCATTCTTAACGTTTTTGACATTAAATAGCTGAATATTAGATTAGATAGGATGAGACTTAGGTTTTATAATGATAGCTGGTTGTGTTCTATTTTTTAGAAAATCGGTTTGGAGTAAGAATTTTCCTACATTTTCAAATGAATCTTTTATTTATTTAAATAGATCAGTATCTATTAGAAGTATACATTTTTTGTTTTAAAAATCGGAATTCTTTTTACTCCGCTTTTATAATAATTAAGGAGAACAAAAATATGCCTCTATTAGAACCTACAAGAAATCTTATCAAATGGTATATCAAGTGTTAAGATCATAAAACCCATAATCAATAATAACATAAAACATAAATATAATGCATTCGAGAACAATACTTTTAAGTAATCATGTAATACGTCCTGAAATAGCTTTTAAGTAAGTATTGTCAATTAAATTTAAACATATTTAAAACAAAAGGGTGTATCTGATTTAAAGTTTTGGAGTCACCCGACACTGTTGCATGTTGTATGCAAAAAAAATTGAATATACCTATTTGAAGTACTATGCAGAGAATATGTTAGTTAGTTTTTAACTTTAATGTAAAATAAATCAAGTGGACAATATGAGACAGCTGTGGCTTTAGCATTTGCGTCGACCTAAACTTCCTTCCAATAAAGCTTCAGATTAGTGTGGATCACTAGTTTTAGATATTTAATATAATACATCCCTTATTAATTCATATATGAAAATGAAACATTGTATATATCCGCGGGCTTTGGAACCTCAAACTTTTAACTTCGTTATACGGATGACAGATTACAAAATTGTTAGTTTTCAGCTAGATCGAGCGCAATGCACATAAAATTATATTATTTTACGGAAAAATAATTAAAACGAATGAAATTAGACTGGATGAAAAGTTTGACCAATGCAATGCCTGTGTATTAACTTGCCTGTTGACAAAGAGCAACAATATATTATGTATACCTACTTAATACAAAACAAAATTCGTTACACGTCATCACGCACAAAAGCCGTATTTTTTTATTCAGCGTCTTACAGCTGCTGTAACGATGTTACGTGCATCGGATTTTGTTTTGTATTGTGTACAAGCAAAATATATTCTCAACTAAATTTCTAAAAATGTAGTAATCCAGGTAAAAACTATGTGTAAGTATTGTTATGTTACTTTATGTAATCATATATAATATATGAGTATTACTGAAAAATGTAGTTGGGCGCCAGATCCTCTTAAGAATCACAAAAGAATATTAAATAATATGAAATTTTTTACTTACTATTTGTTATTATAACATTAAATTTGGTCTTATCTTAGGAGCCGGTTCAAAGGTAATTTTCACTTTAGTTCAGTTAATACGTGTTTAATTTATATATTGCAAATAAATAAAAGATTTAATCATAAATTAACAAGTTTAATTAGTATTTAATAATCAGAATTTCGCCTAAAATTATACTTAACTATAATGAAATGACAATGTATTGTTAGAAAGTGATGAAACTAATTCTTTATTTAAATTTAATTATCTATTTACTTATATGTTTCTTTTTACTGAAATTGAGTTTTATTGGCCTTTTTTTGAATTTACTGTTTTATTTATACTCGATTTTTAGTTAAGTCCATGGTGTAAGATAATTAGGTGATGAAACGCCTCAATTAGAATGTCTCCAAACTGTTAACGCTAGAGACGCGAAATCGTAAGACAAAGAGAGAGAGTGTGGGGCCACCAGGGCCGCGCGGGCTGCGGCCCGTATCGTCCCTAGTTAATTTCCATTTCATTTTACCAGGTCGAAAAATATACCATTCGATGCAGAAAAATATGTAGAACACGATTGTTGAAAAATTATGTGTCTAATTGTCGGCTAGTCTGCAAAACAAAATAAAAACCGAAAATGAAATTGGACGCCGGCACGTTTAACTCGAAACGCTGCTAAAACCGTTCGAGTTATGAAAAAAATTAACATAAACAATTTTATAGAGAACTAAATTTCCTATAAAAAAGTCATGGTGGCATTAGTCTATCTTTAATAGTTTTGGTGTGAGGGCGCCTCAAATTCGCGCGCTGATCTTTTGTTAAATTAAACTTATCGTTTTCCAGCGCACAACTTTCAGGCCCACAGTGTAAGAATTGTCTTTCATTAAATTTGTCTTTTCTTTTTCTTTGAGTAAACGGTGGTTATTAGTGGTAAGAACCATAACTGTCTAATATTTTAATTGAATTGGTAGTGGTTAATTTAAAATACTTTATTTTATATTATTTTACAATTTATTTTATACTTCAGTAAAAAGTAGTTAACTGATCATTAAATAGTCTGAAATTATAAGAAGGTAATTATTTTCAGTAGTAAACAGACACTTAAAATTGCACCGCTAAAACTGCAAATACGTTGGCATTTAACCAAATCGGGAACTCAGCAAGTTTAACAATGAGAACAACGAATTTACCATTCACTATTTCTTGCCTGACGAGACGATAAAAATCAGTAAGTCAGTGCTAGTGATAATATACAACATTATAGTTTATTTATCTTTAATAATAATAATTGAAATTTGAAATTTGCATCCTTAAAGCACCTTTTATGACATGAACAGTTAGTTATTAAAAACAATTTAGTTATAATTACTAAAAGTTACTGATTGTTATTATAGATTGATACAATTCTTTATTCGACCACACGAATGCATTAAAACAAGTCGCTGTTCCGAGTCAAAAGAAAATGGCTTTACTTGTATTTTAATATTTTAAATGCATTTGTACAAATAATAGCACTTAAATTCATAAATGATATTAAAATATGACTGGGAATTTGACAATTATTATTGTGCTTACAGAAATCGCGCATTAAGTGTTATTAAACCCTGGGCGAGTTTGTATATTTATATTTATTTAATATTTTCAAATTTTCTTGAGTAATATTGGTTATTTTTTGGAAAAATAAAATCCTACATTTTATTTAGAAAACCCTCTTTTTTCTGTAAAATAAACATAAAATGTGTTTTCCAAATAAAATGTAGAATTTTATTTTTCCAAAAATAAATAACCAATATTACTCACGAAAATTTGAAAATATTACAAAGTGAATGGTTACGAAAAATTTTGAAGAAAATTATATTATTTATTTATGTGTGTATATAAGTATTGCAATAGATATAATTTTGAAATATTATATTTCGGTCCATTAGAAGTGAAGTTCCATAGTATTAGGTATTATAATACGATTTGACGTGCATCGCCTACATTAATTGAGTTTTTATTTCTACAATTTTTGTTTATATTTGTACGTATGCATCTGTATCTATTTGTATTTATATTTGGTAAATAACCTATAACAGAACACATAAAATAGACAACCTCTAAATTTAAAACAAAGGTTTTCCGCGGAAGGATTACATATTTAAACTCCATACTTACATTTATGTTCATAGACGTATTATGATTTAATAAATTTTTTAACAATGGTGTAATCTCAAAATCAAGTCGTGTTTATGATTTTGTTGTTGAGTTACGTGTTACTTTTAAAATTATATTTTTATTTTATTCATATATCATATGTTTCAAATTAGTGAAACATAAATGGCCGTTTTTGTAATCTTTATAGGTAGTGTAAATATTTTCGCCGAAACTTCAAGTATATTGTTCTTATGTACATAATTTATTTGCTATTTTATGATTTTTGGGGATGAGAATATACCATGTAGTGCTAAAAGTTGAACGTTTTTGTTAAGACATTTTGTCCTGATATGACTCTTATCAGGGAAAAATATATTGTAAGGGTAGCAGGGAAGTTTTTTAGATATATGGTCCTTAGTGAGTAGTAGAACAGCTACGTTGAACTCGGTAGGGCTCAAAATCAAATAAAGACGATTTATTTTTATTATTTTTCTTGAAAGAATGTAATATGTCGTTTTACTGTGGCTCTTTTTATTATTTGATGGGCAAATATTGCCTTAAAAAGGTAAGCGTATAACTTCAGTTATGCTTTAGGATATTTTAGACTATATTTACTTCTTGTTTCGCGTATTAGTTTTGTACTTATGTATCGTACCTAGTTAAAAGTAAACTATACATGACTAAATTATTTACTATTATTGTAAATTACTGAAATTAATAAAATATAGATGTTACAATTGAATTGCTCTTTTTCATGAAAATATGTAATCTTACTTGTTTTACCAGAATTGCATAGAAGGGATACATTTTTTATTTCATCCAAAAATAAAATATAATTTAACTTACGTTTCGAGACTAATAGTGAAACTAATTTAAAAATTATGTTTGACCTTGTTATTAAAGAAACCTACTTACCCTTTAGTTATTGGTAAATGTATATAACGATAAAAAAAAATGTATTTAGAAAAATTTGTTTATTTGTATCCCATTTGTTAAATAATTAAAAGGACTTAATCTATTACATCTGAAATAATTTAAAATTAATTAAAATAATTAATGTAATGTGCAAATATGTATTACAATTTATGAGCTTGATGGTCAAATAAATAAATAAAATTTCAAAACAAACAACTGAAAAAGAATTTGTTCTAAGAGTGTAAATGATATTACAAAAATTCGAATGAGAACAACAAGAAATGCATACGAAATTACATCTCATATTTTTTCATGTTTCGAAATGAGATGGGGTAATTTCAAATATTTTTAAGGTTATATTTCGAAAGTTCATTTTTGGCTGTTTCCAAAAATATATAATATGTTGGGCGTTGGCATTTGCACGGGTTGTTTTTATAACGGTATGCCTTTACACTTGGAGTAGTTTTCCACACACACCAAAACACTTTTGCACACACTCGACGCGCGTTTCGCCAACCAAGTTGGCATCATCGGGAGATGATTAAAACTAAGCTTAACCTAACAATGGGACCTATTTATACCTAAAATGCGTTACGCTTCGACGAACAATTACCGCGATAGTAACAAAAAAGGCGGGTAAAATATTTAGCTTCGTTGAAGCGTTAACGCTTGACTAACATAAATAGCGGGCTATTTGGAATAGGCCCTTTGTCCAGTGGCGTATCGGACGGGCCCGCAGGGCCCGCGGTGCGGGGGGGCCTCCAGCTCTTGGGGGCCCCCGAGTCTAGGAAATTTTTACGCGAAAATATCGTCGAAATTAAAAGTGACGAAATTTTACATACATCTTAACATCAATAGTTAAGATGCATGGATTTTATAAAAACATAAATTTATTATATTTCCTTGATATTCATTAGATTTTTTAAGAATATAATAAAATAAATTGATAAAGAAGTTATTTCGTACATAATTAATTTTAATAAAAACCCAATGAATGACGATCAGCTTTATTTGGAAGCTAGCAATCTTGCTGAATATTATTCTGAAGATTTATCGGCAGATTTTCCCGCGAACTTCTGTTACTAAGAAATGTTTTGAGGACACAAATAGTAGAAATTAATTGCGGATTCTTCAATCTTAAATTTTGCTACATTTCTCATACAAAATCACAAAACTTTACTGTCAAGTGTTCCAAATATTTTTATTGCTATAAAATTGTTCTTAACATTACCAGTTACTGTTGCTACAAGTGAAAGGTCATTTTCAAAATTAAAACTTAAAAATTAAGACATTTATAAGAAAGATTATCAGCATTAAGTGTATTAAGCATTGAGCAAAAAAGAGCAAGGAAGTTAAATACTGATCGCATCATCGAAGACTTTGGAGCATGTACGCCGCTGCCGAAAATTTTATGATATATTTGAGATGTAAGAATTGGAGTAGGTATAATGTGGTAAAATATTCATGTAGCTAACAATTTTTGTTCAACAAAATTTGAGGTGATTTATTATTTTGTGGGGGCCCTCATCATATATTTTGCGGGGGGGCCCGAGATTTTCAGCTACGCCACTGCCTTTGTCACTATTCATACTATGTTTACATTTGTTAATTTCCAAGCTTTCAAATGCATCTAGTTGTCTAGAGTTTGTTAAATTTCTAATCAACCTTAAATTATTAATATCTATTTTATGATTGTTATCAAAAGCATGTTGGGCAACGCTAGACTTCTCTATTCTTCCGTATTTTAGATGAGCCATATGCTCCTTAAACCTCGTCTGGATAGAGCGTCTTGTTTGTCCAACATACTTTTGGTTGCAGTCCTTACAGCTAATTTCGTAAATCCCCGACCTTTCGTTCATTCCAATTTTATCCTTAGGGTTGCCTAAAAGTTGTTGTAGTTTATTTCCTGATCGATGAACCACCGTCATATCAATGTTGTTGAAAATTCTACTAAGACCTCGGGTAAACCGGGGTTCATATGGAATTGATACAAATTTTGAATTTTCTTTCTCAATACGAAAGGTCGAAGAATTTCGAAGTGCCTCCCTAAATTTACGCTTCCTAATTAATTTATCAATCAAATTAGTAGAAAAACCATTGCTCAAAGCTATATCCTTAATTAACTCTTTTTCTTTTTCAAACCTCTCTCTAGTTAGCGGAAAACTTAATAATCGACTAATCAAAAAATTAAAACTTGCCATCTTGTGTTGGTCACAATGATGAGAATCATTAGGAATATATCTAAGAGTGCTGGTATCTTTCCTATATACATCGAATTCTAAATTATTTTCATTATTTCTAATTACTAGTACATCTAAAAATGGTAGTTGTTGATTGTTTTCAATTTCATATGTGAATTTGACTGAAGTGAAACTACTATTTAATTTGGAAACAAAAACGTCTACATCCGCGACTTTTGTATCAAACACTGCAAAAATATCATCCACATACCTAAGCCAAACTCTAGGAAAATACTCGAATTCTTCTTTTGCTTCTGTTTCGAAGCGATTCATGAAAAGACTGGCAATGAATGGTGACAAAGAGTTACCCATGGCTGTCCCTTCATGTTGTTCAAAGAAATTATTATTGAATTGAAAGCAATTTTGCTTCATACAAAGTTTTGTGAGTTGAATATATTCGTTTACTACCGCTTGGCTTAAATTATTTGATTCGAGTAAATCCCTGAGATACTCCATGGTTTGTGGAATTGGTACACTCGGAAACAATGAACAAACATCAAAGGAGACCAAAATTTCCCCATCTTGTAGCTGAATATTGCTAATTTTATTAATGAAATCATTTGAATTAATAACTGAAAAGCCAGGTTGTGAAATGGGTAAATTTTCGAACTCCTCCGACAACCATTTTGATAGGTGATAAGTCGGTGATCCAATTGCTGAAACAATAGGACGCACCGACTTACCGGGTTTATGTATCTTGGGTAGGCAATACAATCTAGGGACGCTTGGGTTAGATATATGTAATCTATTTTTTAAAGCTGGGGTAATAAGGTTATTACAGGATTTAAGTACATTCCTTACTTCGGTAATCATTTTAGGTAGTGGGTTTCTTGAAAGTTTTTTATAAGGACCATTACTAATCAGGTTGTCTACTCTTTCATAATAGTCCTTTTTATAATAGTCCTTTTTATCACCTATCAAAATGGTTGTCGGAGGAGTTCGAAAATTTACCCATTTCACAACCTGGCTTTTCAGTTATTAATTCAAATGATTTCATTAATAAAATTAGCAATATTCAGCTACAAGATGGGGAAATTTTGGTCTCCTTTGATGTTTGTTCATTGTTTCCGAGTGTACCAATTCCACAAACCATGGAGTATCTCAGGGATTTACTCGAATCAAATAATTTAAGCCAAGCGGTAGTAAACGAATATATTCAACTCACAAAACTTTGTATGAAGCAAAATTGCTTTCAATTCAATAATAATTTCTTTGAACAACATGAAGGGACAGTCATGGGTAACTCTTTGTCACCATTCATTGCCAGTCTTTTCATGAATCGCTTCGAAACAGAAGCAAAAGAAGAATTCGAGTATTTTCCTAGAGTTTGGCTTAGGTATGTGGATGATATTTTTGCAGTGTTTGATACAAAAGTCGCGGATGTAGACGTTTTTGTTTCCAAATTAAATAGTAGTTTCACTTCTGTCAAATTCACATATGAAATTGAAAACAATCAACAACTACCATTTTTAGATGTACTAGTAATTAGAAATAATGAAAATAATTTAGAATTCGATGTATATAGGAAAGATACCAGCACTCTTAGATATATTCCTAATGATTCTCATCATTGTGACCAACACAAGATGGCAAGTTTTAATTTTTTGATTATTCGATTATTAAGTTTTCCGCTAACTAGAGAGAGGTTTGAAAAAGAAAAAGAGTTAATTAAGGATATAGCTTTGAGCAATGGTTTTTCTACTAATTTGATTGATAAATTAATTAGGAAGCGTAAATTTAGGGAGGCACTTCGAAATTCTTCGACCTTTCGTATTGAGAAAGAAAATTCAAAATTTGTATCAATTCCATATGAACCCCGGTTTACCCGAGGTCTTAGTAGAATTTTCAACAACATTGATATGACGGTGGTTCATCGATCAGGAAATAAACTACAACAACTTTTAGGCAACCCTAAGGATAAAATTGGAATGAACGAAAGGTCGGGGATTTACGAAATTAGCTGTAAGGACTGTAACTAAAAGTATGTTGGACAAACAAGACGCTCTATCCAGACGAGGTTTAAGGAGCATATGGCTCATCTAAAATACGGAAGAATAGAGAAGTCTAGCGTTGCCCAACATGCTTTTGATAACAATCATAAAATAGATATTAATAATTTAAGGTTGATTAGAAATTTAACAAACTCTAGACAACTAGATGCATTTGAAAGCTTGGAAATTAACAAATGTAAACATAGTATGAATAGTGACAAAGGACCCATTCCAAATAGCCCGCTATTTATGTTAGTTAAGCGTTAACGCTTCAACGAAGCTAAATATTTTACCCGCCTTTTTTGTTACTATCGCGGTAATTGTTCGTCGAAGCGTAACGCATTTTAGGTATAAATAGGTCCCATTGTTAGGTTAAGCTTAGTTTTAATCATCTCCCGATGATGCCAACTTGGTTGGCGAAACGCGCGTCGAGTGTGTGCAAAAGTGTTTTGGTGTGTGTGGAAAACTACTCCAAGTGTAAGTTCTACACCAAAGGTTCCAACCCCTCTTCAGGGTATGCCTTTATTAGAAATATTTTGCCAGTTTTTTTCATGATAACCTATATTCTACGCGAATTATTCTACACAAAAATGCGTTTTTAAAAAGAACCCCCGCAAATGCCAACATATATATTATATATTTTTGAAATCAGTAGAAAATGGTCTTTCAAAATATCCAAATATATACAGGGTGTTCCATTTTAAAAAGCACAAGTTGTCTCTCTTTCTCTACTTACCGATGCTATTTTGTTTTATATTTTTTCAGCAAAAGATATTTGACACCACTTTTGGATTTACACTTTTTTCATATCTCTAAACATAAACGCAACAGGTAGGGGTCTAAATATAGGGAACTAGCCTGTACATTCATTAAATTAAAATTCAATATGCTATGCTGTTCGTGCTAAAAGTTAATGAAAAAGGACCCCGCACAAATCTTATGGAAATTGGTTCTCTGTCAAATCATCTGAAATTCGAATATGTTGTAGTGTGATCTCCTGATAAAATGTTCTCATGGGCATAAGTATCGAAAATTCATATTTTTGGATGTACAGGCTCCCAAAAGGGCGTTATTCGAGTTTTGCAGCAAAAATCTTATAGGAATTGGCTCTCGGTCAATTTCCCGGTTTTTGACGCTTTAAAAGGAGATATAATAAAAAATGTTTTTTTTACAATACATAATTTTTCATATCTTCAGACTTTGCAACTTAAAAAAAAAAATTGACGATTCTTAATTTTTCATGTAGGTATGTAAAAATTTTTTGCTTTTACCCATATCAGCCGTCATAATTCTCTCCAAGTACTGTGTTGTTATCTTATGCGTATAGTAAGATCTCTGTTGTTAATGTATCGTTATCGTTAATTTATTTTTTTTATTAATAATGCAATTATTAGTATCACTATTATTGTTTATTATTAATTATTATAAATTTAATTAATTAATTAATTAAATGAATTCAAGATAGGATTTTTATTAAACTATTATTCTCCTCATGAAAGTTTTAAAAATTATTAGCTTTTTATTAACATCCATTTACACATACATATACATACAGGGCCCGCCATAAAGTTGGCTACATAATATGGGAAAAATTTGTAATATTGAGATTTCTATAAAACTCTATGGGAGTTCGTTTCTGCGTGTCCGACAACTAAGAAATACGTTTTGACCATTGAGTAAAAAATAATAAAGAGTTGCAACTGTCAAGGTTTCGAGATTTTAGTATTGTATTTCTTTGCTAATAACTTTATGATTGTCATCAATTTTTAGTGCTACGGGAAGGTATTTGTAATGTGGCTGTATAGCTCTTAAAATTGAAGACAATCATGAAGCTATTGGTGAAAAAATACAACACTAAAATCTCGAAACCTTGACAGTTGCGCCTCTTTATTATTTTTACTCAATGGTTTTGACACATGTCATGTGATTACCGGTTTGGTGGGAATATAAAATATAATTCGAAAAGTTTTATTAGGAACAAGTACTTTGAATCCAAATTTTGAACTATATCTGGGAAAAAATAAAAAACTACAATTTTTGGCCGTACCATTAGGTACTATGAAAAATGATAAATTATTTTTTTTTACTTGGAACTACCTTTATTTAATTAATATACATAAGATTGTGTCTTCATTACACAAGATATTACAAAAAATTATGTGTTATAAAAAAACATTTTTATATTGTACTTTTAGAGCGCCCAAAAATGGCGTTTTATAACGTTATAAACAAAGTTGTTTTATACAATGTCACACCAGGTTACCGTTTGGTAACACGGATTTTCATAATCGGTACTGTCTCCTGAACTGATTCCAGCAAAAAACAATAATCCGAATTTATTTTGTAACGATTACGCCCATACCACCTGGTCTATATAGCATGTAAAGTCAATCCTGTTAGAAGTCATGACACGCTCAATTCCAACCTGTACTTATAGTCCAAGCAATGGGTACTAAAAGCGAGGTTCTATTCGCAAAAGGTCGGAAAGAAATGGAATTTGGTGGGATGGTAGACATAGGTCCCCTGATAGTACACCTCAGTTTGCGACCTCGGGGGGTTGCCGCTCGAGGGGTGGGGGGATGAAAACTCTGCGTCGCGATGCTTTTCGGGAAATAGCGCCGTTGTGGTAAGTGCTATCGAAAATAAGTTCAAATGAAACATGTAGAGAATAATATTGTGCACAATTTTGGTCTTTACATTTTTCGTCTGCGACCAATAGTTTTCGCTCTACGGCGCGCCAAAGTTGGGGGTTGATTTGCAATTTTCAACAAAATCAGAATTTCATCGCGGGTTAAGACGAAGATCGCTATCAAACAATTCTGTAATATTTTTTTTCTGAAAGGGTAATGTTTTCTGAGTCTGCAGATGCCCGATTTGATACATTTGGTCGTGTATAATAAAATATATGATTTTTTGAAGCGCGCCACTACATACTCCGATATGGACATTTTTTAATTGTCATTATCTACGATCAATATTTCCTTATTTGTTGACCTAGGCGCCAAATTTATTATTTTTGTGCATTAGTGGTCATGAATATCCTGATTGGGGTATAAGATACGAGCCCCTTGTTCGGCCTCAACTTACTATTTATTATGATTCGATGTTCTGTTAATCTGTACAACAAGTACGAAATCTGCTGAAAGAAACCGCCGCTCGAAGCAGCACTGCAGCACTGATGCACTCTTCGATGAATCCATGATTCCAACTGTGTCGCAAGAAAAATTTTTATCGAACAGCTTTAACAAAAGGCGTCCCATCGCAATGCTGCAGACAAACTTGGAAGCACATAATTACACGGTTAAGCAAGCGGTCGAAGACACGGATTCATTAATTGTGCAGACTGCCATCAAACTTACTCCCTCTTTTTCCTCAGTATTCGTAATTGGAGAAGACGTAGATTTGCTTGTGTTGTTGACTGCTAAAGCCAGAGAGATCCCGAATGTTTATTTGTGCAAGCCGGGTAAAGGGAACAAGGAGGATTCAGGATGTGTTCTATCCGTCTCAGAGTTTGCAATATAAATGCTATTAAAAGTATCTTATTTGTGCAAAATTGTGCATGCCTTCAATGGATGTGACACTACATCGGCGTTGTTCAATCAAGGCAAGATTCGATTCCTCAAAACTTTAGTAAAAAACCCAATATTAACAGACGCGATTCAGGCATTTGACGACCCTAATGCAGAATTAACGGACGTCGTTGCCGCTGGCGAACTGTTTATGTTGAGGCAGTATGGTGCAGGAAGCGAACATCGTAAGTTGAAGTCTCTGCGGTATACGAACTTTGTACGGGCCCGTCTCCAAAAATTCATTCAATCTCGCGGCGCTGCCACCAACATCCGATGCGTGCCATCATCATTCATTACGTACTTATGGTCAAGTACAGAGCTGGCGGGGAAGAAGATCATGGATGGCGAAGAACAACCACAGGACTGGATGCAATACGAATCGCAAAGGAACCAGCTCCAGAGGTTTTACTTAAGAGCATCTCGTGCAGATGCCAGAAAGGTTGTGGACCTGCTTGTGGTTGCCGTAAAGCAGGATTAAAATGTTCGGTTCTGTGTGTTTACACTGTACTGGGACGTCCTGCGAAAACATTCCCGACCAGATTGGGTTACACGACGACGATGCAGAAGATACCGAAAACGTTCCCGATCAGATACAGGACGATGAGGACCAAACAGACAACGCCGAGTTAGCCGATTGTGGCTCGGAATTGATGTCTGAGGATGAAGACAACGAAGGCAAATCAGTTTTACAACGTCGCAAGCGCCTCAAAGTGAAATAGACCCCTATATCGACCGTGGATTAGGCCTCTTGGGGATACCACATTAAAAAAAAACTCACCGATCAACTCTACCTCAAGGGTGGTGTGAAAAATTTCCTTGAATCAGGTATGCACAAAAATAATAAATTTGGCGCCTAGGTCAACAATAATAAGGAAATATTGACCGTAGATAATGATAATTAAAAAATACCCATATCGGAGTATGTTTATATGACTGATGGTCGAGATGGTAGTGTACCTGCCTCTCACCCAAAAGTTCTGGGTTCGAATCCCGGTCGTGGCAATGGAAAATACTGTGAGAGGGATTTTTCCATTATACACGGATATTGGATGTGTGTCTCTTGTCTTTAAATGTGTAGCCCCCTCCCGCACAAGGCTCTTCTAGAACCTTCTGGGATAAAGGGGGTCGTAATTACATGTGGTGTTATTTATTTATTTATGTAGGGGCGCGCTTCAAAAAATCATATATTTTATTATACACTACCAAATGTATCAAATCGGGCATCTGTAGACTCAGAAAACATTACTCTTTCAGAAAAAAAATATTACAGAATTGTTTGATAGCGATTTTCGTCTTAATCCGCGATGAAATTCTGATTTTGTTGAAAATTGCAAATCAACCCCCAACTTTGGCGCGCCGTAGAGCGAAAACTATTGGTCGCGAAAAATGTAAAGACCAAAATTGTTCACAATTTTATTATCTACATGATTCATTTGAACTTTTTTTCGATAGCACTTACCACAACAGCGTTATTTCCCGATAAGCGTCGCGACGCAGAATTTTCATCCCCCCACCCCTCGCGAGGTCGCAAACTGAGGTGTACTATCAGGGGACCTATGTCTACCATCCCACCAAATTTAATTTCTTTCCGACCTTTTGCAAATAGAAAACCCCCATTGCTTGGACTATTATGAATACCTCAATGTAAAAAATGCTTGTCTAAATCTAAAATCAAAATTGCAAATAGTTAGAAATATTGTCTCACTTTTCACTCGAACTTTTAAATATCCGTGCGTATTACTATAATTTCACTAATTCTTAAAGCTGCTTTTATGGTGATTTGTATAATAGTTGCATCACTAATGCAGCCCTGAGCGACGTATGCCTGCGTTACTAAAATGAACATAGGTAACATCCTTATCCCTTTACTCGTAAGTTTCATAACTGTCGGACATAACTGTAACGGACGTCCTTTCTACCTCAGCGGACTTATACAATTCATTATCCAATTATGCCTCCCTCAATTCTGTGTTGCATGGGCCATTGGGGTCAAAGTGAATACTTGCCGGTTTAATATAAACTGCTGGACAAATTAAGTAAAGATTTTCAATTGGTAACACTATATCATTTAATTGTAGAATCTATTTTCTACAAGTGTTAGTACTGTTCCCCAAGCATCTGTTTTTCTATCAATCTCCTTCAATGAAATTTCAGTCCAAGTAAGTATCTTCATATTTTTCATGCGATTTTTCATGCGCTTTTTTGGAATCAGTAATATAATTCTCTGGGAACAAATGGGTTTTCGTGAAATTTTGGACTATGTTAATATTTTTCACATAAAGAACGTACCACAAAGCAGTGATTTTGTGTATATTTTATTATGCTTTCAAACAAAAACGTTTCTTCGTTATCAGCTGTATTTAAAAAGTTGCATTAATAGGAAAATATCCAGAATTGTTAAATCCCGAATTGTTAAATTTCTCCGTGTTTAAATAAGGCATTCTGAAATTGAGAAAGTTCAGCTTTAACGACCAGTGAATAGTATAGTAATTATGTCTCTCATAAATATTAAAAACAATACAAATACAAGTACTCTAAGGAATACCATATCTAACACTTTCGAAAGTGCTTAAAATGTCAACTTTAACACATTTTTTTATATGATTTAAGTAACTTTTAAATATTTGGTTAGAACTGCATTTTTCTGATAACGGGGGAGAAACGAATTTGAACAAAGAAATATAGGTACATACATATTGCGTTACTTGATAAAATATTCATTTTAAGCTTCCAGAAATAAATTATTTTTATCTCTTTTAGGCACAACTGGCAAATTATAAATATCCCAAGAAACAGCGAATTTAATACGTCATTGAAATTGTATTCAACAAAACCTAATTTATATGGAGTTTCACAAAATTACTCATTTGTTATTCAAGGCATGGTCTAAAATTTTCGTTAAGTAAATGAACAGATCACTTCTCGCCTTTTTCTCACATACCAGAGAGTACGTAATTAAAATGAGACACGACTTATAGGCTTATTCTTAAACGTTCTACTCTTAATTAAAGCAAATTTATTTAAATGTATTTCACTAATATTATTAGAGTCATAACGTAATAATACAAGATGTATTTTTTTAGATTTCAAATGTTACCTTAAATAGTTAATTTACTGACTTATTTATTACTTCGTGTAAAATTCATAAATTCTTATTTTATAAAGAAATCCTAAATATCATACATGCATCAAGCAGGCTGTAAATTTAGTTATTTGACCTAGAAAATAATCTAATTTTAAAATGTTAATTATACAGGGTAGTTCAAATTTAAATCATCAAGCTCTAATCGATGATGAAAGAATTATTCTAAGAAGAACATTTCTTATAAACATAAATCCTCACTTCATTTTTAAGATACAGTTGAAAGCTATTTTTCAAAACGATCTTTCCTTAAAGTCTCAGAAACGATAACAAATACAATTTGGTATAAATTATGATGGTATCCCAATAAAAATGTCGTGTGTCTCATTTCATCTATCTTTGGGGCTTAAAGGACTAAGTAACTTTCCCTTTTTATAATTAATTTCTACGCTCAGGTTTTAAAGTAAGTGATATAATTTTGTAATCAAGTTGAAAAAATACAAATATCTCCAACTTTCGCTGAAATTGTGTATTTTTAATTTGCAAACCATAATTCAAAAGTAAAATTGTCACTTGTTCTCTTTTTATCTCATAATGCATAGATTAGGAATCATTGGTAAATACAAGAATTAGAATAAGAACTAGAAGTGATTAAAATAAGAAATAGAAATAGACAAAGCAATACAATATTTTCTATCCCTCGAAAACGAACTTTTCAAAAAAATATTCATGAAAATCATTTACATATGCACAAATTTACTTTATTATAATTTAAAAAGCATGATAATATAACAGGCAACTTAACATAAACATCAGTGTTTATTGTTTGTCATAGTTTGATACGGGTTATACACAATTATTATGACAACCATTGAGAATTAAGTGAGGTGTTATAATTGGCCTCACCGATCGCTATTAGCCAAATTGTTTCGTGTGACCGCTGAACCACTTAAAGCAACTAGGGGTGTAGTAAATTGACAAACCGTGTGAGGGATAAATGTAGGTCAATCAAGAATGCTATTTGTGTTTGATTAACTGGTGTTGGGATATCGTAACAACCAAAACACTATGAATAGCTAAATAGCTAGCATTGGTAAATTTATTTATGAATATAATTATTTAGTTTATAAAAAATTGCAATCACTCCGCTAAACATTTTGGATTTGTTTTATATGCATAAAAACAGGTAGGGATAGAATTATTACCTTTCCAAAAGTGTTATTTTGGGTTTTTAGGGAGCAAGGAGACAAATCCGGTGTATGTCAATAAGACATTTTATTGGTAGGTATACTTCTAAGCTGCGTCAATAACAGTGTTTGTGAGATTGTTATATTTGACGTTTTAAATTGTGATTTGTGATGAATGAAGACATTATTATTGTTATTATTATTATTATCTTGTTTAAGGTCAAAGAAAGATTCTCTGAAGGTAAAATCATAAAAGAAAACAGCAAGATAATATAAAAAGTATAGAAGCTCAGTGAAAATAATTAAAAAAAGGTGAAAGTGGCCCAGATGTTGAATTATTTAAAAAAATATTTAGACACTAAAATAGTTTTTCTTGATAACAAATAGAAAAAACTTGAAAATATCGAACACAGGAAGAGAGTAAAATGTATGTGTAGAAAACTGAACAGAAAATCAATGGAAGAAGAATTTAAAAGCATAGAAGAAAATTATCAGAATAAGGAAATAAAGAATTTCTCTAAGGATGTAAAAGATCTCGATCTAAACAGAAAAAGTACTCTCCTTAACAAGAGTCTCCACGGTCCATAAAAGAGTTAGAAGAAGTAACAATCGAGTTGGTAGTAACAACAAATAGAATGCGAACAAAAGCAAACATGGAACTAAAAATAAGTTAGGAGCGGGTAATAGGAAAACCCTTAAGGTTCAAGCAGGGAGCGGCGATATGCTGGAAATTGAAGAAGTAGAAGACTACATCTATCTAGGAACCCTAATATATAACAAGTTTAGAGAGGAAATAGAAATAAACTTGAGAATAGCAAAAAATAACAGATGCGCAGGAGGAATTAACAGAATTTTATTGTCGAAGGAACTATCACGGAAAGCAAAGATAAGAATATACAAGAACATCTTAAGACCAACACTGATATACGGCAGTAAGACATGTACAATGAATAAAACGTGTAGTTAAAGTTAGAAGTGTGGGAACGGAAAATTCCACGAAATATATGGTGGAAACAAGGTTGCGGACATCTCGAAAGAATGGAAGACACAGAAGTGTAAAATACGTAAGCTAGAAAATACCAGAAGAAAAAAAAAGAGAGGCAAATCGAGGAGGAAATGGAGCGAGGCTGTTTTGGAGGATAAAAGGAACAACAATGCGTGAACTGGAGGACGTTAGCAAAGGACAGGAATAAATAGAAAAATTTGACCAAGCAATGGCCTGTGAACGCTGTATATTGTATATCGAAATTAGAGAATAAATTAATATTTCTCAAGATTACATCGAATGCAACAGACAGTTTATTTCGTATTACGTTTGAATACATATACAAATAGACTGCAACAAATTACTTTTCATCATCATATATTCCACAATTTTAATTAATACTGAACCATTAAAAGAAAGAGGGCAAGTAGTTAAAAATGTATACCTAGCATGACATTTAATGAAGTCGATCATATTCTCCTAGTGCTATCTTTTTTTTTCTAGATAAGTGGACTCTAATATTTGTGATAATGTTGATATCTCTAGTAGCGAACTATTGAAAACAGCGGCAAAGAATATGAAGAAGAATGTATATTTTATATTTGACAAGACTGCATACAATTATTTCCGTAAATTCTAACATGAATTTAAACTCTAGGAATAAGGATTATACTTGTGATTAATCTTATGATTGTGGTTTTTTGTTTCAAATGCATGTTGTAATAAAATTTTATATGGCTTATATTTATTTTTAAATAAGGCGTTGCAGTAGGAGACTTTATGATTCCAGTTTTATTTGTTTTACAAAAATATATCACCTATAAATTTGAATCATTCTGTTTGAGGCAAATCTACGGAAGCGTAGAAGGGCCATATAGATTTTTATTATTTTATACCATGAATTACGACTTATATCTCGTAATTACGACTTATATCTCGTAATTACGACTTATAACTCGTAATTCCGACTTATATCTCGTAATTACGCTGCCTTCTGGTTGATAAAAAAAATCCCTACCCCGTTTTCGCGGATGGCTAACACCGTGGTAGTACCCTCTACTACCCCCCATCCCTACCGCGACCCCGAAACTACCCTCTAAAGAGGTTGAAATGGGATATTCAACGGAAGTCGGGCAAATAACGGCGATCCCCCGTTTTCGAGGATGCCCAGCATGATCGTCGCCCTCTCCATCCTCCCGGACCTATTTCAATCCCCAAAATCGATGAAAACACCCTCCACAGGGGTGGAAATGTCACATATACTCGCGAACTCGGGCAAACAAATGTGCTCCCCCGTTTTCGAGGATCCATGAAAAACAATCATTGTAGGGGCGTTTTTTTCTTGTAGGAAATAGATGGAGATTAAAATCATGGGGTTAAAATCAGTAATTTTTTATTTATGACAATGGTATTTGATGAAAACATTGTAACGAAGTGATTTTTCCGATCAAGGAATGTTCATTTTTGCTTTAAATATTACCGTCACTTGGGTACACCCTGCAGCTGTTTTAGTAAGTAAGTCCTGTACTAGTTAAGTTATTAATGAGTTGTTAAAAAGCCCGCTGGTAAACAAGCAATCAAGTAATTAATTGATTAATTTTCGACAATCCCTCGTATAAGTAAAATCCGAGAATTATTAGAAATAATGGCCGAGTCGGAAATAAAAATCATTCGTTACTAAAAATGTTAATCCTTGCTCGTTTTAATCCGTTTCTTTTTGCAACATAGTTTAGAAATTACAAGTAACTCATTTCCGGTTTAATACGTTTTGAATTGATGCACCAGGTTGCAGAATCCGCTGCACCTCTGCAAGTTACGCTGGGATATGCATCCGAGTCCGTCGTTTAAAGTCGGTGACCACCTCTCTTTTAACACGACAGATACGTCAAAAAGTTTATAAAAAGGAGAAGAACAGTCACTTCGTTCTCATTCCGTGCTGATTCTCATTCCGTGCTCATCCTCATTCCGAGAAAACCGGCAGCAGTTCAGCTCATTCCGTGAAAGTCGTCCGCAGTCCAGAAGTGCCAGATCGAACCAAAGCCGTCCACAGTTTCGCGCCGCCGCTCCGAGTTGCATAGTAAATGCCGTCAGAACGTTATTTGAAAATCATTTTGGTAAGAATACACCGTAGTCCACTGCATGTTGCAGGTACTGCTTTCAGTTAAGTATAGATATTCAAAGGGTTTTGTGTCCGCACGTATTGTTGTATTATTATATTATAAAGTAAATACTATGACCAATCCAAATGAAAATAAAAACGGAGAATCCATATTTACTAAAACCGATGTGTCATTGGGAATTGCAAGGGCGCAAACGGAAAATAAATTAAATAAGTATATCCATATAGCAAATGACATAACGCAGCCTTCAACCTCCCAATCGAGTCAATCAGGTGGGAATGATTGGAAGGAAGTATTGCGAAGAAAAAGGAAGAGACAGGTTGTTGTAGGTAACAACAAAGAATCAAGTACCGTCAGAGGCGTACCAAAATTAGCAATATTGCACGTATACAGGATGGACAAAAATACATCAGCTGAAGAGCTTGCAGTAATTCTGAAAGATAATTTCCCAGAAGTGAAATGCGAGTCAATAAACCCAAAATATCCGGAACTTTATTCTTCATTTAAGGTGACAATTTTCGAGGACCATTTCAAGAAGGCAATGAACCCTAAGCTATGGCCGTACGGAGCATGTATTAGTCGTTTTTTAGAACTGCGAAAGAAAACGACAGGGACAGTAAGTTAAACTTTAATCCCTGTGTTCTTCTTTTAAATGTACAATGTTTAAATACTGAGAAACTTGATAATTTATTTATGGATAGTTGTAATTACCAATTAAATTTTATATGCTTGACAGAAACTTGGGCTAGTCCTACCTCAATAAATTATTTTAATTTGACTGGTTTTGTGGTAGGAAGCAGTTATTGTAGAAATAAGTTTAAGGGCGGAGGAGTTGCCATATTTGTAAAAAATGATTTAGAATTTAAGGAAATTGACTTACAAAGTTACTGCTTAGAGAAACATATAGAAATATGTGCTTTATCTTGGAAAACAAATAAAACTGCCAAAACAGGTGTAATCTTATCATGTTATAGATCTCCTTCTGGAGACATTGACATATTTTTTAATGTACTTCTTAGTATTTTAAATTTTATTTACAAACCAAAGATAAATATTTTGCTTTGTGGCGATTTTAATATAGACTCATACAATAATTCGAATGATTTTAAAAAGATGTGCAATTTGCTACAATGTTTTAATTTAAGTACAATAGGTTGGCCAACCAGGGTGACAGATACCAGTCTAACCGGAATTGATCAAATATTTAGTAACTTTACTGATAATGCTACGGCTTGTGTCCTGGATAATCACATTTCTGACCACAGAACAATTCTGTTTGATCTGGGTCTAGATAAAATTGCAGAAAATTCTACTATGTGTTATATAAAAAGGTCTTTTAATGAAAACAGCATATACAACTTTCAGTCTGATATTCAAAATGAGAATTGGCCTGAACTATATAGTATGAATGATGTTAACTTAGCGTTCGATTATTTTATTAATATATTTCTATTTTATTTTAACAAACACTTTCTTAAACGTAAATATTATGTAAATAACACCAAGAATAAAAAAATGGGTTGATAACCAAGTGAAGATATCAAGCATCAAACTAAAGGACCTGCGTGTTCTAAAAAATGTGTATCCTGAATTAAAGTCTGTCTATAAAAAAGAAAAGAAAAAACATAACATGCTAGTTAAAACTACAAAAAAAATATATTATCAAAATAAAATTAATAACTCCGATAATCCTGCAAAATCAGCATGGAATATTGTGTCTGAGATGTCTAATAAAACGAAACAAAAACATAATATTATTATTCAAGAAAACGATCAAATAATTAATAATCAGACTGAAGTTGCGAAAGCATTTAATATTTTTTTCAAAAATGCTCCTCTGGATATTATTAATAAAATACCAGACAGAGATAACAAAAACACTCAATTTTCTAATAATATAATTGATCAACAGAACACTATATTTTTACAACCATATTCAGAACCGGAAATCTGTAACATTATAAATAATAAACTAAGAAATAAACATTCATCAGGACATGATGACGTGCCGTCGTTTCTTATTAGAAAAGTAATGAAGGAAATATTAAAACCCTTGGTATTTATTGTAAACTTATCGTTTTCTGTAGGAACATTTCCAAAATTTTTGAAAATTGGAAAAGTTTTTCCTATCCATAAAAAAGAAAATGTGCAAGACTTAAAAAATTACAGGCCAGTTACCATACCATCTGGATTTTCCAAAATTATTAATACTGTTTTTTAGACAGATTATTAAATTTTTTAAATAAGAATATTGCATTTTCACGCAACCAGCATGGATTCTTGCATAATAAGTCCACTCTTACAGCAGTGCAATCATTCTATAAACAAGTAGTAACTTATATTGAGGCAGGCGAATGCCCTATTGGAATCTTCTGCGATCTAAGTAGGGCATTTGACTGCGTCAATCACGAATACCTTTTAATAAAACTTTATAAGTATGGTGTAAGAGGGATATCCCTAAAATGGATCGAGAGTTATTTGTTAAATAGGAAGCAGTATGTATCAGTTACTAATACTAAATATAATACAAATGACTGTGCTAATTCGGAAGCTTTTGAAATAAATATGGGAGTACCACAAGGATCGGTGTTGGCTCCCATATTGTTTTTATTGTATATTAACGATCTTGACGCTTTGAATAGCTTAGCACACTTTACTTTTTATGCAGATGACACATCAATCATAATATCAGATAAGAATATTAGCATCCTAGAAACTAAATGTAATATTTTGTTAAAAAACCTAATTAAGTAACTGGTTCTGTGACAATTCTCTATTTCTTAATGCTGAGAAAACGCAGGCAATAACTTTTCACAATATACAAAGGAAATGTGATTATCTGGACCTCCAAGCAGACAATACAATAATATCAGCGAGTGCCTCAAATGTAAAGTTTTTGGGTATTAATATTGACAGCTGTTTAAACTGGAAAAATCACTGCGAATCATTGGTTTCTAAACTGCATTCGATAGTCTACCAGTTTAGAAACTTGAAACATGTATTAAATAACCACCAGCTAAGAAATTTATATTTTGCCCAAGTCGATTCTCGGTTAAAGTATGGCGTTTGTTTCTGGGGGGTCTCCACACTATCAAATGACTATTTTTAGCACAAAAACGGGTCTTAAGATGCATGACAGGCTTATCTCCGAGAGATACGTGTAAAAATATGTTTAAGGAATGCGAAATACTAACACTTCCATCACTATTCATTTTCGAATTGTGCTTATATGTTTTTAAAAACAAAAATAAATTTGCTCGGAATAAAGATCTGCATGACGTCAACACCAGGCAAAAACATGATTATTATATACCATTCAATAAATTAAATATTTCTATAAAAGCAACCGATTCTCTGAGACCAAGAGTTTTTAATAATCTGCCTGAAGAAATAAGGCACTGTAACAGATTGTCTTTATTTAAAAATCGTTTGAAAATATTTTTAATTGACAAAACCTTCTACAAACTAGAAGAATATTTTCATATGTAAGCTGTTGTGTATATTGTATATGTATGAGGTTGACATTATTTACTTATTTGTATTGTTGTATATACATAAATCTGTAATTTAAACGTGCCTAAGTGTGACGATTCCTATACAATAACTGAAATAATGTATTGTCTTAAAAGGAAAATAAAGTTTATTATTATTATTATTATTATTATTATTATTATTATTATTATTACTACCCAATCAAACTAGAGCTAATAAGTAATACCTCCGTTGGTCTTTTGTTTGTTAATATATGCAGCAGCCGTTGAGGTTTGTTCGCTAGGGCCACCCCAAACGCCCCACTGCATAATAGGTTACCGGAAAACCTACTATAAATCTAATAGCCATTATATGCATCAACTGGGAGGAATTGCTCGCTAGGGCCTTCCAAACGGGGGATCTGCATAGAACTGGCTCGTGAAACTTACGTAATAACATAAGCATTAACAAATTGCTCGACGTTTGTGGCCGTAGGTTGCCGTGTATTTCAAAATTCTGTATAACCTAGAATATCTATAGCTAATCGATTGCCCGCCGTGCATAATTCATCCTAGTGGAAAGGTCCGTTTGCTTGTCGTACATAAAACTTCATTAATCCTACGTATCCGAAAATTTCGACGCTAAAAACACGTAAAGATTCTTGCTCGACTTATTTTTATAATTTTTTTTGAAATAATTTTATACACACTCGACTGTACAGTCGGGGACGTTTAGAGTAAATTAATTTGTTCATTATTTTCCTTGAATAA
This sequence comes from Rhagium mordax, assembly GCA_963680705.1. Lineage (NCBI taxonomy): Eukaryota > Metazoa > Arthropoda > Insecta > Coleoptera > Cerambycidae > Rhagium > Rhagium mordax. Next base: position 86,861,624 of record OY796656.1, read on the forward strand.
ATCTGTTATTTTAAAAAGGTAAAATTCACGAGTAATTATTTCTGTCCAAAAATTTTTGATTAATCCGATTGAGTAGGGGTTGAAGTCCGTTAGACAGACCCCCAACTTACGACCCGCTGGCATTTATCTGTATCTCCATCTGTTAGCTACCCCGGATTGCTTTCCCAAATAGGAAAGCCAAAAAGTGTTGTCCTTTGCACTCAAAAGTTAAAGTACTGGCGCCCGAGATTTCCGTATAAAAGATTACGTAAGTATCTGGGAAAAGCAGCCAACGTTACAACATGTTGGATGATTACGATTACATAAATGGTTTTTACTTTATTACAAATAAATCGTCTGCATTAATATCTCTGGTAGTACATATACAGTATATTCACTTTTGAACCAAAGCAGTTTGTGAGTGAATAGGAGATAGCAGTAAAGCGAGAGTACTACACATGCGTGACTGCATGTCGATCTCAGAATGTTAGCGCTCTCGCTTTATTCTCTCCTATTCACTCACAAAGTGCTTTGGTTGAAAAGTGAATATACTGTATAAATACAATTAAAATGAAATTCTTGAACAGATTCTTATACATAAAAATGAACCGATTTGAAGTAACTTGAAACAACTCAGAGTGACTACAGATGACTCAGTGAATCCGAATAAATCTTGCTGCGACTCGGTCCGAGTCGTTTCGAATCACTTCGAGAAATTGACAACGGGCGACATGAAAAAAAGGCTTAGCAAACTCCAATTTTCCAGACTTTCCCGGGGTTTTCCGGTTTCCCAAAACTCTCTCGGACATGCGCCTGCTTTTTCCCATGCCTAGACACGCGTTATTCTCGTGATATCCAGCCCTAAAAGTTCACGGCTAGTTAGCCGCCCGTTAAGTTCAACGTCCCAAATAGATGTAAAAAACCTCTCGAACACGCCAAGATTAAAATTTTTACCAAATTTGTTGCTCATCCGGTCGAAATTACATTCCCATCCCTGTAGAGGGTGTTTTCATCGATTTTGGGGGGTTCAAATGAGTCCGAGAGGGTGGAGAGGGCGTTCATCGTGCTGGGGATCCTCGAAAACGGGGGAGCACATTTGTTTGCACGAGTTCGCGAGTATGAGCCATTTCCACCCCTGTGGAGGGTGTTTTCATCGATTTTGGGGGGTTGAAATGGGTCCGGGAGAGTGGAGAGGGCAACCATCGTGCTGGGCATCCTCGAAAACGGGGGAGCGCCGTTATTTGCACGACTTCCGTTGCACATCCCATTCCAACCCCTTTAGAGGGTAGTTTCGGCGTCGCGGTAGGGATGGGGGGTAGTGTAGGGTACTACCACGGTGTTGGCCATCCGCGAAAACGGGGTAGGGATTTTTTTTATCAACCAGAAGGCAGCGGAGTGAAAGAACACGAAATAGGGGTGGGTTTTGGCCAATAGGGGGTGAACGCAACGCGAAAAAGAAATTTGGCCAACACCATCATGTTCAGTACCCTCAAATAAGGGGGGAGAGTTAGTCTCGTGGCATGTCAAAATAGTTTTGTCGTAATTACGAGTTATAAGTCGTAATTACGAGATATAAGTCGGAATTACGAGTTATAAGTCGTAATGACGAGATATAAGTCGGAATTATGAGTTATAAGTCGTAATTACGAAATATAAGTCGTAACTACGAGATGTAAGTCGTAATTACGAGATATAAGTCGTAATTACGAGATATAAGTCGGAATTACGAGATACAAGTCGGAATTACGAGATATAAGTCGTAATTCACGGTATAAAAAAAATAAAAATCTATATGGTCCTTCTACGCTTCCGTACAAATCTGTATCTTATCCTATATTATTTTATTCAATTTGTGAATTGTGTGTATAATGGTAGCTTCCTTCCAATCGCAGATTTTGCGTGTTATAATAAAAATGTTTACTGAAATACACGTGGCTCTATGCGGTTTGTTTTTATTTTTAAATACGACGTTGTAGATGAAAACTTTGTGAGTATGATTTTTTCACAATATGTATGTTGTTACTTCTCTACATTACAAAGTTACTAATACAAATTATATCAACAATACAAAGAGGTTGCTTTAATTATTAGCATCAACTATACTTAAATCTAGAAAATATATTTATTTATGACAGGTCCACTAAATGTATCTCTCAGTACTCACTTGGAATAATATATATATAATTATTTAAGCTAAATACTCTTATCTTAATATGAGATCCAATTTAATAAAATAAATCTACCTATGGTATTGCATATTTGATTTTTAATGCATATTCTAATAAATATGATACCCAAACAACTCCATAATCTTCTAATGGACATCAACACCTCTAACCCAAAGCAGCTTACAATCAGATACCCATCTAACACCGATGGTAATTGCTTTTGAAAATCGCTTTATCTATTCACGATGCAAAATTATGCGCCGTTCTATATTCAGAACAAGACGATAAAGTGTTAAGACAATGCTCCATAAGGAAATATAAGTTTTTATGATGCAGACAAGATAACAAATTTTAGTAACGTTTTTGAGAACTATTTATCACACTTTCAATTTGTATGCAACAGTATAATAGTTTCCTTCGGAGGTTTTAGCATATGTATGAATCAAAATTGATATTGCTTAAACTAAGAAAATAGATTTGCAGGTAAAATCAATTATACTAAATTTATGTCGAGTGGCGAATAATCATCTTATAAAATTATATATAAAGTCCACGAATAAAGATTGTAAATGTAAATTGTTTTGTAAATGTATGTTCTTGTATAATGTTTGAATATATGCCTGCCACTGGTGTGACAGCAAACCACAAATTTTAGTATGTTAATGAGATCTGATATCCCTATAACTATATAAAGTTATAGTTAACTAACTAAAATATTGTTACTTTTTCACGAGCTTTTTCATAAATGAAGTGTCATAGCATAAACTAGGTATTTTTGTAAAGAGAATCGCCACCATTCCATTAATGGAAAGGTCTCTTAAGATTTTAGGGGTGAATCTCGCCCTGCCCAAAGGGTTGTAGATAGGGGTTTACGTGTATGCCTAAAAAGTGTCTTCCTCAAAAACAAAGGTGAACGAACACGAACATTTAATGTAGTTGTAGTTTAATGTACTGTTGTTTTATTAAAATTTTCTTTAAATGAAAGTCGTTCTAGCCCATGTTTAATATTTGCCAATTATCTCAAAAACGGATAGAAATCCCAATAGTAACACCTATACAAAAAATGTTTTCATTCAAACACAAACAATTTTAGATACGGTATCCTACGACCTTTATCAAAAAGTTTTGAACCTTGTTTTCTTTTCAAATCTCCGTTCGGAAAAATGGAGGACGTTTTTAGTGATGTAAATTGTTTTATATTTAATTTTTAATTTTTTACTTCCAAGTGAAGCATTAGAATGTTCTCATATTTTAGGTGTGAATGAGGAACATTAAGGCCGCCTGAAATATGGTAAAATACATAGGGTGTTTCATTTAAAAAAACTTGCCTGACAGGCGTCACATTTTTTTGTGACACCCTGGACGTTCGCGCTTACATTAAAATTTAGTGTTTTTCGTAGACATTAAAACTAAATAAGTTAACAAGAACATATAATACATATAATAAAATTTTTCAGAAGTTCATAGTATAACATGTATGCTGTGATACAAATAAAATTCTATTTTAATTTAAGTAAGTACAAATCAATCAATAATAAAACGTATAAAAAAGTCATAAAAAGTGTGAAATAGTAAAAAAGGTTTGGTCACAAAACATTAATAACGATATACAGTGTAGACCATGGTTATTCATTTAAATAATAATATAGGATGTCATATATGGTATTAAACCTATTAATTAAATAAAATAACAAGAATTTAATTTCTCGATGTCCTTTCTTGAATTTATTGTTTCAAATTTTTTAATATTGATCATTTCTTGAAATTTTCGTTTGTCTAGATTGGATTGTTTACCTACTACCTACAGTTGTTTTATCAAAATTGAAATCATGATCAGAAAATTTACAATGTTCTACCGAAGATGTGATATTTGTTTTGTTTTTGTTTTTATATCTCTAATGTGTTCTTTCATTCTCGTTTTTAGATACCTTCTAGTTTGGCCTACATAGCTTTTATTACAATACTTACAAGGTATCTTATAAATCATGTTTGATTGTGAGTTTATTGGTGTTATGGTTTTTAATTTAATAAAAAAATTATTTTTTATAGTATTTTTACTTTTAAAAGCTACATTTATTTTATCAGATGTTAAGATATTCTTTAGTTTTTCAGAAAGATATTTTATATATGGTAGTTTATAATAAAATTGTTACTCCGATGGTAACTGTCTAGTTTGTAAATTATTGTTGTTATTGTTCAATATTCTATTAATTATTGATGGTGGATAATTATTTTTAATTAGATTTATTTTTTAATCAACTCTAAGAAATTGCGGACTTGATTATAGCTCTATATTTCAAATTGTTAATTATATTTAATTTAATTGAGTGATGCGAATTAAAATTTAAAAGTCTTTCCGAAAAAGTAGGTATGTGGTACCAATCAACAACCAATAAATTCTCAGGCGTTCGTATAATATTAGTATCTAAAAACGATATCTTGTTATTATCCTCAATTTCTATTGTAAATTGTAGCTTCTCATGAAAACTGTTAAAAACACTCAAAGGCTCTTGATCTTTATCAAACGGTATCAATAAGAATATATCATCCACATATCTTTAAAAAAAAATGGGAACTTCAAAAGATAATTGATTCAAACCAATTTCTTGTAGTTGTGACATAACTAAGTCAGAACAAATTGGGGACATACGGTTACCCATTTCCAGTCCATAAATTTGTTTGAAAAATTCACCATTGAAGTTAAAATAGTTTCTATACAGAATTTAAATAGTTCTAAAAATACTTCCAAAGAAATAGTTGTGTTTATTTGAATTAAATGCCATCTATCATTAATAATATTAACCGTTAAGTCTATGGGTATGTTTGTGAACAATGATATGACATCCAATGAAGCTAGTATATAATTATTAGGTATGACTTTTTCTTTGATGAAATCCGCAAATGCAAATTAGTTTCCAACATATTTTTCATCCCTTACCAATGCAAAATTTAAAAGATTAATAACATGTAGATAAATTGTATATCGTTGAAGCTAAAAAGCTAGCTATAGGCCTCAGTGGTAAATTAGGTTTATGAATTTTTGGTGTAAAATACATTTTAGGAAAAACGCCTGTATTACATTTTAGTGTTTTTGCCAATTTTCTGTCAATAAAGTTGTTATGAATCAATTTGTCAATTAATTTATTGTTTTTATTTTGATCGTATATCAAATCATTGGGATATTTTCCCACCGAGTTTCCCACTCGTTTGGAATATGGATTGATATCTGAGTGGCTATAAAAAATGTCTAAACCAATTAGATATCAAGATAACAATAAAAACATAGAAGCTACAGGAGTTTCTTCGACTCAATTGAAAAATTGGATATCGGGAAAAATTGGGGTCAGCCTGTCACTGGAGTGCTTCTCAAATATTAAAGGAAAAAAGTGGTGTTAAGAGTTAGGTTATGGGATGAGAGGAGGAAAGGCCTAAAAGGGCGATAAAGGGTTAACGTGTGTGTTTCTCTGTGAAGTGTTGTCAAACCTTCAAGAATATACTACCTACCGCCACCTAGAGTGTACTGCGGATACTCCAACCCGAATCTTAGTAATTTTGTTTTGCCTCACAATACATATTTATTTATTTTGTCGATTAACATTTTAATTGTTCAGCCCAGGGGTTGAAGAGGCTCCGCTTTGTTTAAAGTAATAATCCCTTGTTTTCTTCACTAACGTATAACTAAGACCAATTAATACAACCAGTTAAAGATTGACGCTGTAATTAGATAGGAATAAGTATTTTATATATATACTAATTACGTTGATAGGTCTTTTATTAAAAAATAAAATTTTGTAGAGGATTAGAATAAATGAAAGGGAATATTTTCTTATTACTAACCTAAATGTGCCAATTTTCAAAAAAATAATAATTTAACGTTAAATTAATCTACATAACAATGCCACTGTAGATTATTTAGAAATTACACTTTTCACTTAGTAAGTAATAATACACTATGTTGATAGATTAAATTTTAACCATCACCAGATAATGCAAACTTGGTTGACGATAGTCTTGTTATTATAAGTAAATAGTGTTTGGTTGGTTTAGAATTAGTGTATGATAAACGGTTTCAATTAACTCATATTAACTGGTTCAAATGAAAATAATAGGCCAATATTTGCTTCTAATAATATAATTACATATTATGGTTTTCAATCTTAAGACACTAAAATAAAAAGATATTAGAACAACTGTAACATTGAATTATTTATCGTAACACTCTGATTTTCAACGTAAGATAATGTTCTGTATTTGATAAATAAATGTAACTCTTTCTGTTCCAGATATAGCAGCAATCAATTCGCTAGTTTTCAGTAAAACTAATCAGAGATATTTAATCATATCGTCTTATTCGCGTCGATGAGGTAATAACTCATTGCAGAAGCTCTAAATTTATCAGAGGAAGAGCAGAGTTTGTTCCATACTTCAGCAATAGGTCGGTAAATTAAACAGGGCGCTATCAACATCTGTCTTAGTTTCTGTATTGCGGTTTCAGATTTCAGCAGATGTTCTCCATTTGCTTTAGCGTTCTACCGATAACTTCTTTACCACAAGCTGAGAGCAGAAGCATCTAAAAACCTTCGCCTTTCACACTCGTTTTCCACTTTCATTATTCCTTTCCTTCTTATTAGTCCTTTTCCTATATTTTACCAGCAGATGTAATTAAACAAAATAAAATTAATCCATAAATCAAAGAGTTTCCGTCTAATTCAAGTTTGTCTCAAACCGCTGGATAATAAAATGCCTTATCTGCTCTATAGTAATACTCTTGTGAATAAGACATAAATTGGAATGGGGGAGCACGTCGTAATTAAGTTAGAATTTATAACACTTAATATCACATAATTTCATAAACAGAGGCAAATTAGAGAGACATTAAGTGCTTTTGAAGTGTGAATTTATAAAATATTAAAAAACGTATTTCTGCAGACAATACAAACAGATATTTATGTGTTATATACTGCACAATCAAAAAATTTTGTCTGTCTCACAAATTTATTTTCTTATAATCTATAACGACACCCACTTGGTTGTTGGCATCAACCAGGTGAGCTTTGTTATCTGTAGCTCCGGTTAGTTTTACGGTAGAGTCGAGGGTCTTATTTATTTTATAATTTATATTTTTGTTGTTACAGAAGATTGAGTATCAGTGTATTTTAATTAAGAAATCCTCAAAGGGACCAGATACCAAGAATAATAGTTGTATTAATCTACGATAAAAATATTCTTGAATATTTTAAAGAACGAACAATTAAACACAAATGTGATCTAAGTAAACCAAAAATGTATTTTCAATTTATTTACAAATTATGTTGATTTTAAAAACATACAAAAAATAATAGGACTGGTTAGTAGAGTAGTAATGGCGGAGCTGGGTCTCCCCCCACCCTTTTTTTTTGTGGTGGGGGGTAACTAGGGTAATTCGAGTAATGTAGGTAATTAGACTGATGTAATTGCAATAGAGGTAATTAGAGTATTGCAGGTAATTAGCCTGATGTAGTTGCAATAGAGGTAAGTAGAGTAATGTGCAGTAATTAGACTGATGTAATTGCAATAGAGGTAATTGGAGTGGTGCAATGCAATTGTAGTTGTAATTAGTGTATGTACCAATATGTGTATGAGTACTCCAAGTAGTGGTGGTGGGGTAGCTCAGCTAGACTGCTATAAAGAAGATGTAGTCGCAACACAAAATCATTTCTATCGTGTTCTATCGTGAACCATCTACAGCTAACAAATCAGCCTAGTGCAGTCAGTGACTTCAGTTATTTCAAGTGAGCAATATCTTATATTACTCTTTATAATTCTTTCATTATATTCATTTTAAATATGGCAATTTCCGAAGTTGACTTATTAGCACTTAATGAGCTAATAAATCAAGATATGCAGGTTTTAGAGCAAAGATCCATTTCAGCGTTAATTTTAAATAAACCTTATATCATAAAAAAAATATCTTTGGTTAATACAAGATTTGGAAAATCAATCATAGTAACTTTGTTTGAGGAAAGTTCAATTACGACTTTTAAATCATTTTTACCGAAACGGTTTGTGGAAATTATATGTGAGAACACTATCGATAAAATAAATTCGTCAAATGGTAAAGTTACATTGACATATTTAGGACAAAGTTCTCCAGCTTATCCTGGAGCAAAATCTAGTCCATTAATAAGTTTCGGTGTTTAATTCTCAAACAAAAATAATCGTAAAGTATTTAAGTTAGCTAAGTTTAAGTATTAAGTAGAAATGGAATATTGTGGAAGAATGCTAGGAGTATTATAGAATAGTATCACTTGTTAGCCTATAAAGATTCTGATATATCTAAATTGACATTTGTACAACATATTTTTACTTCGTGTACACCAATAGCTCAAACGTAAGTCCATTTAGTGCTGTTTTTTATGTATTTTTTTACATTTCATTTTTTATTTGTAGGTACGCAGCAAAGATGTGGATGCAATATTCAACCCAAACATGGACCCCTGCAGAAGACATTAAATCTGCCATTGAGAGATTGTCTTGTAAACTAGATGACTTAATAAGGGATGCATTGGTTTCATTAAATTATGATATGAATATCTGCTTCGACGCTGAAGAAGTTCGACGGGTTAAAGAAGCTTCTAAAGCGTATAGCATTGGTGTAAATCTATGTGGTAGATATTCCCGTGGCTTCTTAAATTTGGATGAGTTTTGTGAGCATATGGACAGAGTGGAACTAAAACATTTTCTATACGAGATAATGGAGTACCTACCTAAGAATATTATTGAAAAATATCAACTCGACCAGTCTGATGTAGAAGATAACAATGTAGATACATAAATAATATTCATCTTCTATTGTCATATTTATTACACCAAATATTGTATGTATCTGTAGTAAACAATATTCTGTATTTTATATTATATTATAAAACTGAATAAATAAAATACACATTAAAAGATTACATTCATTTTATTTCATATTTCTTATTACACAACAAAAAATACAATCATAGTATAATTAGAACAGTTTTTATTTTAATTTTATATTTAATTCTACAATTACATTCTGAGAAAATAAACAGTTGCAAGTACATCATGATTATTGTTGATAAAATTATCCAGATATCTTGATAGAAATAGGTTGCACTACTTAATTCCACAATAATAAATATTTTCTTTTTTTACTTGACATCGAGAAAACCATTCTGAACCGAGCCATCTAATGCGTTATAACTTAAATATGTATCATGAAGTATAAGTGCATACACTCGAGTTTGTTCCGGAAATTTCGCTTTTCGTGTTTCAAATTCTATTTTTATGTCGACAGTAGATGATTTCACTGCAACAGGTTGGTGTGAACAATCAATGACAAACAAAGGATTCTTCCTGAATTCCCCAAGATCCATCATGGGTTCGCTCATATCTTTATCATAGTAACTACGTTGGAAGTTCTCATAAGCATAATATGCTGCAGAATCGAGCTTCTTATCGAAATCTAAATTCCAACGTTCATATGGATATACTTCAGAGTTTAGAAATAGTCGAATATTATTTATGTCTGCGTGTTTGAACTGTGTAACATCCTTTGTTCTATCATTGGCCTGATCAGTGCCTTGAAAGCCAAGAAGGATGAAAAGTGGGCTTTCAAGACGGGTGGAGAGTTTAAGAGCCCATATGTCATAGGTAGTATCGCGTAGACAGGGAAGCTCATAAAAATCCCACGCACGGTAGACCATCTTAACTTTGGTATTATTACCACTTTTATTAATTCGATTCAATAATTTTAACTTTTGTCGATCTTCAGGTACAATGTGCCTTATCTTCCACTCAATTTTGCTGATTTCCAACTCTGCATCAACCTCACCGATATAGGAGTCTTTAAATGAGCGTGCAATTATCATAATTAATTCTTGCTTCACATTCAGAATGCCTTTGGTATAATCTTCTGCAAAACCCATAAGGAACTTAAGGGGTAGTTTGCCACTGAACACGTGACTGGCGGTATCTAAAATATCTTGTCTCTTTTCAGTGAGACCCCAACCTGTTGTTATTAATGAGCGTGCATGCGTTTGCCCATACGACACCATAGTTTTCATTGTGGTAGTAATACCAGGTCTTCTGACTACTGCTACTTGTTCACCACCCATTTCCAGTCGTATCTCTTCAAAGAGAAATGCTAGTGCATTATTGGATAAATAACAACGCTTTGTGGTGTCGCTAGGAGTAAATTTTCCCTCTATGTATATATAACTTTCTGAAATGTCGAGTATAACATCTTGAAAATTGATGGGAATACGTATTTCATCAGAGTTTCTGTAATATGGGGATCCATATGGTTTATATGTATGCTCATGTAGGCTAACTAGGGAATGATCTAACACAGGTTCATCAAACACCTCAAGTTTGTCACTAGTTGCAGTAGCCACCATTATTATGACCAATTTTTCGCAGTTTTAATCCAATAGATTTTAAAAAGGCTTGATCCTCAGCTGACAATCTATGTCTTAACTGTTTAAGGTATAGACTTTGAATGAATTGCTTTCCACATCTCCCTTTCTTTTTATCCATACTGTTGTTCGCTACAGTATCATACTGATGGTGATGTACTTGCTGTCGCTGTTTATATCTAAAACCCATTTGGTTGGTGATATCCGACTTTCTTCAATTCTAGCCTTACAATAATTTTCTCACCTCGAAAATCGATCAAATCACCGTTGTCGTCCAGTATGCGTAGTGTGATGTTGTCTATTAACTGACACCCTTTAGGTCTAACAGGTAAATATATGATATTTTTGGGTTCTCTAGTAAGTTTGTAGCCAGGCTCAACGTCTATGTCAAATTCAAAGAGAGTGTGTGACTCTTCTGCATTCAGATAAGCTCCAGAAATAATATTGCAATCTACGCGTATCATCCTTACTTTCATAATATCAACAGGCTGTGTTGATTCGTAATTTTTATTTGGTTGTAAATATATTTGTCCAAATCCCAACAGACTTCCTATTGAATTTGGTTGTCTAAAATCTACTTCATACTTTGACAAAATCTCGCACTTTAAGGTATTGTTGTTTGCCCTTAAAGTGAATATTTGCGTGTAATCCTTTCCATCAATATTCATAGCTTTCAACATTGCAGCATAGATTTCATCAATTTCATAAGCCCCCAGAGGTATGTGAACAGTAGTGAATGTATCTTTAGCACTAACCCTATATTGGAAGATGTTATTTGTTTCATCCACATTGTATATGGAGTTGTAAGAGTAGAATCCAATTAAACCTAACCCATGACGACTGCTCCTATCCAGTTCAATGGGTGGATCAAAGTTGACACTTAGCTCACTTAAGCGGCTCGTTAGTGTGAACGTGTACGACATGACTGATATAATTAAATTGTGTTACCCAATTTATTGTGGATTACAGCAATAATGGTATAATTTCCTCTTCTTAGAAGTTGATGGTAATATATTTACATTGTTATTGGATGCCACATTTACATCGTTTACCTTACAATAGCAGCAAAACATTTTTCTAGGTGTTGGACCATCATTTACGTCAACATTGCTTTCATAATCATTAAGGTAATGTTCTGTACAATATTGATATTTTAATATATCGACATCGTTCTGAAGATGTGTAGGTAGCTTATCCCATACTAATGCAATTTCATGTGAAGCCAACCCAATCATCACCTCTTTGGGCATATCTGCTAGTTGTTGTTTGCTCATCTTCAACAGACTACGCAAACGGGAGAATGCAATTAGTGAGTGACCCATTCGCTTGATACCTTCTCGATCTATTGCTGGGGTCATAGATTTCAGTTCCATGGCGTTTTATATTTGTTTCGTAGAGAGAAACTTTAAACACAAATGTCCACACAACACTGTGTTAAAATTCTGTACACGTTTGTAGTTATAGAATATTTGGTTGGCCCTCCTTGAATCGTTATTGAAATATGTAACTAATTCTATAGGTGGGGGTAAGTCGCCAAAACTATCAAAATAATTTACTAAACTACCTCGTTTTTTATATGCCACCCAATGTGTCCCAGGACCATATATACTATCCAAATTGATTATTGCGGATTCATTGTAATGTGGCCCATGTCTTGGTAGTGAGTCACGCATAAATACACCTCGAAAGTATGCTACCTTCATTTTATTAGCATAATATTTAAGATCAATGTCGGTAAGAGGTCTCCGAGGTAGGGAGTCTATTAGTTTTTTGAATTCTGTTTTAGATAAAGACCCATCCCCTTTCGGTATGGCTTCATATACATCCCCTTACCACTTTTCATAGCTATTGCTTCCATACTTCTGTTGTGCCGATTTGCTTCAGCTAATTCTTCTCTACCCTTTTTCACATCATTTACAGCTTTAGCAATACCAGCAGCCGTACCAGCCAAACTACCCAATGCAGATAATCCAGCAAAAATGGGTATTAGAGGTAAAATACCACCAACTTTTGGAATTGGTATAATTCGAGGTGTTTGAATATTGCGTTTTCCACCGGCCTGTTTTATATATCGACGTGCAGCTTTTAGAGCAATTTCAACCACCTTCTTTTGGTCTTTTACTTTTTTGCCTCCAGCATTTCGCAGTGTGTCACGCACTTTTCGTACTATCCCAGATCCAAACGCTGTCTTTTTAACATTCTTCTTACCTTTCTTTGTTTTCTTGATGATTCGTTTCCTTATTGGATTGCGAGATATTGTTGAATTACATCCCATACCAAGACGTTGTTTTCCCTTCATTATAGTTGTGACTAACCAAGCAGCTGCCTTTTCTCCACGTCCTGCGTCTTTGGATTTCACCCGTTTCCACGCAGCCTGTTCAAGCTGATAGTCTGCTTTATGGCGGGCTGCTTGATTACTGCTATTTTTGTCGTATGCAATATCGTGTTGCTTACACGCTTTATCGAGCTGATTTATGCCAGAATCACCTCGTGCTAACCTTTTATTTAAATCTGTGCCTGGACCACAAAATTGATAACCTGGCAAATGCAACTCGACGGGGAGCTTATTAATCAGGGAATTAACTAATCCTCCACCGCGCTTCGTACGTTTTTCACGTGTGTATCGTATCGTAGAAACCATTTAAATAAGAGTTGTAAATCACACATCTACTTATATAACATTTAGCCGCGGTACAATGCACATTGTGAAACAGAAACAAACGCTTTCTATAGATAATTTGGATGAAAAAGTTGGGCGTGGGTTAAGTGCTGATAATCGCCATGGACCACTACTACCTTCAACTGTACGTGCCCTCATAATAGGACCCTCGAATTGTGGGAAAACAAATGTCTTAATATCTTTGATCACGCATCGTTTAGGTTTACGTTTTTTAAATATTTACCTATACTCAAAGTCTATAAATCAACCCAAGTATGAGTATCTACGTAATGTATTAGCGCCGATTGAGGGGTTAGGATTTTATACATTTAGTAATGGTACGCAAATAGTGGAACCATCCGAGGCAAAGCCAGAGTCTGTGTTTATATTTGACGATGTAATATGTGAGAAACAAGATGTTATAAGGGGATATTTCAGTATGGGCCGACATAGAAATGTGGATTGTTTTTATCTTGGCCAGACATACTCTCGAATCCCGAAGCAGCTAATAAGAGACAATAGTAATTTAATTGTTGTCTTTAAACAGGACGACATGAATCTGCATCACATCTTTTCCGATCATGTGTCACCTGATGTAACGTTTACAGTATTTCAAAATATGTGTGCAAAGTGCTGGAATGACAAATATGGATTTCTAGTGATTGATAAGGATAGAGAAGTACAAGGTGGGCGATATAGAAAAGGGTTTGATAGCTTCATATATCCATAATGCATTTTATTAAAAACTTCACTTGAATTACATACGTCGTTAGGATTACTTCGTTTACGTATGCGCTAAGATGAAGGTTACCAAAGATAATAAAAAATATAACAATCTTGCACATCCCAGTAGCGAAATAACACTCAAGCGACAGCTGATTGAGGCAACAGATGCTGTGCGGAAGAAGTTTAACTATATCAAGAACAAAGATATGGAGATGCACGTAACACTTGAAAAGATCTACCAACCGATAACTGAACCTTTAAATGTTATATCTTCAGCAGCAGAGAACAAATCTCATATCCAACAATTACATTCAAAACCATCATCATCAAGGGTGTCCACCCAGAGGGCTGTATCATGGGAGAGTGCTTCTGAAGAAGGATCCGATAAGTATGTAGGTGGTGATGATGTTCCACATTATATCCCCATTATGGAAACACCACCATCGTCAATAAGAACAACCCCTGTATCCGAAACTTCTCCAGCTAGTAAACTAGAAAAAAGACATGAGGTTGTAAAAAGACATATACAAAATTTAAAATCTGGTGATTCCAAGTATGATAGTTTATATGGAGTGCGTGTAGATCCCAAGACAGGCAAACTGCTGATGGGCAATGCCGAAATACGTTTTTCCCATGGAAATATTACGCTATGGTATGGCAATAAGAAACTTGGCGTGTATCTAGGTAGTCCTAAATTGTACGATCTAATATTTCTAAAACGCCCAACAATTTTAGATGATAATAGAGAGGGTGTTCTCGATGATGAATGGAGTAAGATATATGGAGAAATACTAAGAAAAACAAAGGCACCTTACAAAAAATTCGATGTAGCGACTGGCTATAACACTACTAAGCGTGGAAAATTTCACAAAATTATCAAACCATTAACATCTTCTACAATTGCGACACGATCGTCAACAAGTGGTCACGGCTTAAAACGTGTACCTACCCACAAATTGTACAGAAATAAAGATAAAGAATATATTTTTTGGAATAAACCCAGCGAACTCGTGGATCGTCTACGTCTACTATGGAGTTCGAAAATAGCGGGAAATAACAACCACGACAATGAAATAATAGAAATAATATCAGAACTTAGGGAAGAAAAAATAGTGTATTAAAGATGAAATAAAACATAGTATCATTATACTTAATAAGTATTATATAGTCTGCAATTTATAAACCGCATCAGATGCAGTCAGAAATGTCTACTGTAAACACTATCGACAAATTTGGACGCAGCAAAAGAATTAGTGCGAGTAAGTTAATAGCCCATCGTGGATTACCTGGCGTGGGTTTTAAACTTACCAGAGATAATCACTATGATATTGAAAATAAGCGTTTAAAAAATTTAGGGGAACCTGTCGATGATCAAGATGGTGCAACATGTAATTACGTTAACAAGCGTCTACAAACAAATGATGAAAATGCTGCCAAAGCTATTTTTGATACAACCGATGTAATTATTGGGGAAATGAAAAAATATGTTGATGTGGGACTTATAAGAAGTGGAGAAGAAAATCGCGCTATTTTCAATAAACAAAATAATGAGATGATGCAGAAAATGAAAATAGAAATGAGGAAATATGTTGATAAAGCAATTTCTGAAGTTAAACGTTCGGCCATAAACAATCGCAATACTTTAATCACTAGAATCTCTAAATTAGAGCATATTGCCACCGAACTCCAACCAAAGAAGGTGCAATCCGGAGGCCTAGCATTTCCACCAGAACTAATGCCTGAAGTTGATATATAGCTGAAGACAATTTTATAATGGAGGTTAGCAGCGAAAAATTACAAGTTGTTAACGAGTTACATAGAAATGCTCGACGAAATTTTCGTAGAAGGCGAACCATAATTAAGGGGTTTGGTGATTTGTGGCAAGCAGACCTAGCTGAAATGCAGCCATACGCTGATAAAAATAGAGGGTATCGTTATATTCTTGTAGTGATTGACTGCTATTCCAAGTACGTATGGACCAAACCTATTAAAAATAAAGCAGCTGTAGAAGTTACCAAGGCTATGCAGACTATTATTCAAGAAGCAAATTATTCACCGAGAAATTTACAGACCGATAATGGTACTGAATTCTATAACAGAAAGTTCTCCGCATTAATGAAGCGGCACGAAATTAATCATTATTCTACGTATAGCACAAAAAAAGCAGCAATTGTTGAGCGAGTAATCCGCACATTAAAAAATTGGTTGTATAAAGAATTCTCAGCTATGGGTAAATATAAATGGCTCGATATCCTACCAAACGTTACAAAAAGTTACAATGACAAAGTCCATCGTACAACTGGCAGAAAGCCCATTGATGTCAAACCAACTACACATTTAAACGTATATAATTATATTAAGATTGCTCTGAAACCGAAATTTCATCTCGGTGATATAGTTCGTATTAGCAAGTATAAAGGTGTATTTGATAAAGGGTTTACACCGAACTTTTCAACAGAACTTTTTAAAATTACCAAAATAAACATAACAAATCCCACAACTTACCTGATAGAAGACTTGTTTGGACACCCAATCAAGGGATGTTTTTATGAAATGGAGCTACTAAAAGCAAAATACCCCGATGTGTATCTAGTTGAAAATGTATTAAAGAAGAAAGGAAATAAAGTGCTGGTAAAGTGGTTGGGGCTATCTGTAGAACACAATTCGTGGGTTGATATAGCTTCTATTGTTTAAAATTGTCATTAACTAGAAAAATATATTAATGTATCATTATATAGTTATGTCGATTGAAATATTTTAATATGTGTCACAAATGAATAATAAAATGAATATACTTTATTAATATTTATTTAATTTATTTCCTTCATTTTAAATTGTAAAAAAATTAAAAATAATCATTTTTTTTTTTTTTTTTTTTTTTAACACTTGAAAGATAATAAACATACACATAAATGTTTTAATTCCTTTTTATTTTCCTACAATCTATATTATAAGAATGATACAAATATACATATAACATAAAACATAAAATTAATTAAATATAATTAAAAATTATAATTAAACATTAAACAAACATAAAAAATAATATAAAAAGTACAAACTAGAAAATCTAATATTATTATATGGGTACTGTTCTTTTTCCAGTATTATTGCACACAAAACAACCTTCGATGGCACCGACTGTCACTGTGTCATCGCCACAAGCTTTGCACTTTATGGTAGGTACGTCCCACCACTCAACCGTGTTGTGCAGACTTGCGTGTTGGTGAACAGCCCCCTCTACGACCATGCGAGAATACGATACGTAGCACCTAGTGCACATAAAGTATTTTCCCTGGTCAATGCTGCATACCACAACGAAGGCCGCTGTAGCACACACCTTGTCCATTGTACCAGCCACCATATCTTTTATCTGGAAAGCCATCTCGTGCTGGTCTTCCTCGATGAGGTCCGCAACATCGACTTCTATACCATCGTCCACCATTTCGTCGACTCCATCGTCCACTATACCATTTTCGCCGCCTTCGATGACTTCCTGGATATCGATGTTGACACCATTGGCATCAACATCAGCAGGTGCTCCAATCTCCACAGCCTCAGCAGGTACCCCCATCTCCGCAGCCTCATGATTAAACAGCATCCAATTATTGGAATCTTCTTGCGCCAACCGTCTTAGAATAGATATAATAGATGGATTTGCCATTTCGATACGTGGTATATAGATAGAAATAGTAAATGCAACTAAGTTTGGTTTAATATTACTCCCATATATATAGTAGTGTGGGGAGGGAGTCACTCTAAAATAATAGAGGGGGTATTCATATCCAATCATAGGATACGTGTTATTATGAATTTTAATTAGTGAAGTTTGACACCTTAACCACTCGGCCAACCTGACTTATTCATTGATTCAGTAAAACACTATACATTAAATGTTTACCCCCTCTCCATCATCAATAATAGAGGTGCCTGTAAAGTAATGTTTGTAGGAGGCGCCACTGCTGGGGGTGGAGATTAGTTTGCTTTATATAACACACAGCAACGCTCTTGTTTGTCAGATTTAAAATTATTAACATCATGGACACTTCTCAAGTAAATTGCGTCTCCTCCAGCACCGACTCAAAATCAACGTCATCGACCTGGTCAATGCCTAGTGAATACGGCCCAGACAGCAGTGATTGGTGGGAACGGTCACCTCCATCGTATTCGATAGACGAAGAGGACCAGGAAGACGAAGAGGACCAGGATGACCAAGCTACCCCAGATAGCATTGACGACAGACCAATATCACCTTCATCTTATTGGATAGGTGAGAATCTAGGCGAGGACCAAGATAACCCCCCGGACAGCAGCACTGATAGGGCAACATCACCATCAGCATGGTCTATGGAAACGGTGTTCTACGATCCAGACGGCCAGCCATCACCTGACCAGAGCCACTGGTCAGATTATCAGCTCTTGATAGAGTGCGATAATGTCTGCGAGGGAACAGATTAGGCATCCATATAAATTAAACATTGTAAATAATTTAATAAATAGTTTTAGTAAATAAATTAATTGTAAGTCATTTAATACATTTATTTACTTAATAAACTCTTAAATATTTATTTAATTTATTTCCTTCATTTTAAATTGTAAAAAAATTAAAAATAATCATTTTTTTTTTTGTATAATTTTAAAAGTTTCCTACAAAATAATATGTTATTACAATACTAAAAATATATTTACAGTTTATGGTTATAATATATATTACATACACACATACATATATACAAATAATATAATTTATTTATAATTAAGACACCAACAGTCCCTATTATGGTGAGTCCAACTACTATAAAACACACCAATGCGATCACACAAGATGAGTGCCCCTGACATACATTTTATGCAAATGTTGTTCCAACAATTGTCCTCGTACTTACTACAGTACACGCATCGTTGTCTTAATTGTGGTTGGTCTGCTTTGCAAGCTTCACATACGTCTCGATATATACCAAAATTCGTTCTTTTGAGTATGGTAAGACAATTGCGACATTGTGTTTCATTTGGACAATTGTCTCGAAATTCTTTTTTCTGCACTGGGTTCTGAATTACACACTTTTTGCACAGTCCAGTGCATGGGTTGATAATTTGCTTCCTCCATGCAGTATAGCAATTATGGCAAATTCTTGAATTATTGTAACTATACGGTTGTACTGCTATTATTGGTTTTAATTTCCACTCTCTTGGTAGGACCATTGTATGCACTTCTGTTTTAAGACACGATTGTGTTACGTAAGAAGTTTGAATGCGTTCCTCTTGTGGTCACTCTTGGTTTAAATAGCTAATAGTAAACTTGACGCAATAGGAAGGGCGTCACCGTCACGAATTATAGAATATAAAACGGAGGAGGTTTAACATCAAATCAGTTGAGTTCCAACATTTAAAGATGGCTTATAGACGATTCCTCACTGAACTGGCAGAAAATGATATGGGTGCAATGGTGTTACACCGAGATGGTGTAAATCAAGAGCTTCAGGACTTGAATCAAGATGCTGTCCACAGGGGGGATCCCATCATCGTGGAAAATATCAATGTCGACCAAGAGGGTGCCGACTGGGGAGATGGCAACCTGGTTCCCGTCAGTGTAGATGAAGGTCTTGGGGATGATGTGGAAGACGAAGCGGGAGAGTTAGCCTTCTCCGGAAAAATATTAAACAATTATGATGATCGGCGGAGACTATATTGCACGTCAGCGTCTTTTGTCATAATCAGAACCAGGCCGGATGCAACCAAACACTTCCTGTGTGGGCTATGTTATATATCCTATACACGGATAGTGTCCGGACGTCACCAGCATGTAAATATTCACAAAACGACGACGTTGGATGGTGCAATGATAACGAAATGTAAATGTTGCAGCACAAACTTGGTGCAATTGCATCGAATTGAAGTATGTCATACATGTAATAATGTAAATAAAACAATTGCGTGAACGATACAATGTGTTTTACTAAATTTGATTCGTTATAAGTAGTATTTATTAATGTAAATTTATATTTCATTTTATTTTTAAGTTTAATTGTATATATTTTTTAATTAATAAAAATATTTGTGCCACCCTGTATATTACAAGTTGTGAAAATTAGTAAATCATATAAATATTAAAACAAATGAACATATGAATGATTTTATTAAAAAGTATTTTGAAAAAAAAATGGTTATCTTTTATTTATTATTATTTAAATTAAATTAAAATATCTCAAGATATAAACTGATTCAAAATAATACAGTTGTAAATGTATAAAGCCGATAGCTTGGGTTGATTTTATAGCCTAAGGCCATGCGACCCTGCCTGGTAAATACGGATCGATGAGCAGGTAGTTTTTTGTTGAAATTAGGAAATAGACCTAACTCTTGTGGGGCGTCCGAGTAGCCGAGCGGGCAAATACGCGTCGATCTTGTGGTCACTCAGAAGACCACAGGATCGAATCCTCGGACGCCCCCCGGAGAAAGGAGGTGGTGGTTCTCCGGTTTTTTTTTTAAATTTGACCTTTGACCTGCCGAAACCTTATTTTTTTTTGGTGAAGCAGGTAGCGGACTTAGAGGGGCAGGTACAACTGTCTGCGCGAAATCCATTATCTCGTCCCATAAGGGAGTGGGTGACCACTCTCGTCTCTCATTGGTTGGACGACATCACGTGATTTATGCAAGCCAAGCTTTCACCCCACTGTTGATTTTCTTTGTCTCAACAGAATCCCGCTACAAAGTGACGTCAAACTTTTCTAAATGTCATGCGCACATCGAATAACTGACGCAACAACTTTCTATTTGAAATGACATCACATTCCTGACTGCAGCATAAAACGACATTTTAGTTTTAGCAACGTCACCTACTCTTACATTGTAAAACTGTATCATTACACACACCTCTTCAAGTCACTACCTACATTATTTATAATTTACGATTTAACCTAATCGATATTTAACTTATTTTGGGAGAAAGGTTTACTAATAACAACACTGTGATTTTTATTTAGATATTTTTATTCTATTATTTGAAAGTACTTAAAATTATCACAATAATTTTGTATTATAATGTTACAATTAAATATTGGTGAAATTTTGTAGTTTGAATTTTCCAGTTTAGTAGTTCATGTATTCGAATTTTCGACCTTTACGTTAGAAGATGAAATAAAAATTTTAAATTAATTATTGGCTTAAATCAGCTATTGCTGCAAGTAAAGCGTCCAAGTTTTCATTTTTTTTCTCCATATTATTTATGGCAACTATCAGTCGTTCTATATTTTGTTCTTGTTCGCTCTGAAAAAATGATATGTCACGGTGCCCCCACGGTAATGTTTTAGTAGTATTAGGAATAACAAAACGTTTGTCATCGTGTTGGGACAAGGCCACTTTGTTCTTTATTTCTGTGTAAATGTCATGCAAGCAACTCCGAAACGTATTCATTTTTCTAAATATTAAACCTCCCCGCTCAACGATTTTCTTATAGTCATCTATTGACAGCTGCTTTCTAATAACAGATTTCTTCACACCTTTAGCTTTTTTGAGTTCATTATCCACCGATTGTATATAATAAGCTTTCGCACCCGTACCATAAAAACTAATAATGGGATCAGAGGGGAACTCGTCTTTCATTTTACCTAACACCGACAAGCCCTTATGAATATTAAATTTATTTATTTCTTCGTAGTTAGATGTATCGAATTTGTCTGGATTCTGTATTATGAAATTATAAAAGTTATCTGTAAATGTTTTTATAATCAACGAATCCGTATCTGTATACAGCAAAGAAGCATTATCGCCGAAATGTTTTTTGATAACGTCGTAGAAAAAGTTGTATAATACTGTCTTAGACAACTCCAAGATACAAAAACCAACGTAAATTGGTTTGTTGTAGACTACCTTTAGTTTACCCATATGGATGGCTACAAAATCATCAGTAAATATTGAGCATGATTTAAAGTTAGGGTGTGTTATTAATGCATTTGCACCCATACTCCGCCTAACGCTCTCCCAGTGGGTAACTAATTTTATATCCATTCTATTATCAACATTTTCCATTGTCTTACCGAATACTGCGTTATTTAATAATTTATACTGATCTTTTTCAAATTTATTCTTAGCCTTATTTCTCATATCGGTGTTTAGGTCAATATATTTTTTAAGCCAAGGTGATTGTTTGAATTTAAGTATTCTATGTGTTTTTATAACCATTAACCCGTTATCTAGCGCTTGTTTCAAATTTATATAATGCACAATATATCTCCTCTTATCGTTTAAATTTGGTATCAGTTTTGTCAATTTCGATTTTGATTTTGGTGGAATAATATTTTCTACTAAAAAGGGTAGGTCTGAGTGTAAGTCGTGTAAATCTTGTGGATAATGTATGTCTACTTCGAGAACATACCCATGGGTGCTTTCATCTGAAATGCTCGTAATATCTAAATTCATGATTTCTTCTTCGGACAGCCACACGAATCCACCTGTCGGCAATTGTTGCGACATACTATGCCCATATAGGTTCGTGGCATCTAGATATGTGATGAATGAAGAAGGTTCTTTGGGGTCGTAGTTAGGGAGAAATTTGTTATTCGCAATATGTTTCCTTTCCGTACACTGGCTTACTCCACCACGTATTCCCTTTTTAAAAAAATGGATCATATCAATGTCCGTTAATAATTCCAACTCCACTTTGGTTAGTTTTAACATAGCGTCCCACGAGAGACCCGGACAAGTGTAATACTGAGCAGGATCAAGTTTATATTTTTCCAAACAAATTTTACGAAAATTTTCAAATACGTCACACAAAAGGAGTACGTCTGATTTTAAATAAAGATCTGAGTAATCGCCCAAATTCTGACAATCAAACAAGTTCCACACATCGTTAGCCCTCTGATAATCTTTATCTGTTATATGTTCTTCATTTAGGTTATCGTAAAATTCATCTTTCGAGGGTAACTCTACATTATTTAGTTTCTCTAAACTATCCATAAAACTATATGGAAATACACCCTTTTGCCTCATTAAATTAAATTTTTCCTTATCTGTATAGAAACTTCCCGTAACAAACAATTGGTTATCAGTTAAGTTGCCCCCTAAATTTTGCAACGATGTTGATAAGAACTTAAAACTATCGATGAATCGTAGTTGTATAAATTTCCGTTTTTTCTCCCCTTTCTTATTGACGTAATCATGCATATAAAGGTGTTTCGTGAAAGATATATATTTTTCTTTATTTTGTGCTATAACATCAACTCTGTCCTTATGTGCACAGAGCTGTTTTATAAATAGGTGACTGTCGTAGCCACTCATATTGTGAAATATGATAGGTACAAAATTTGGTAATTTGTAATTTAAGTTACATACAGAGTGTGCGGCACCAAATCTTACTTTACCAGTTATATGACAATGATCTCTAACTTTTACATCCTCTACTTTAAATGGTTTCTCACATATACCGCATACGGTCGCATTCAGGAAGTCTTGTCTTTCTTGTGCTGTGAGTTTAGCCATTGGGACTATATCTTTCATATATCTGTTATAGATTTCCCTTACATCGGCTTCAATACGCGATACAAAAACTTTGGCTACATCAGATCCTCGATAGAGTTCAAATTTTGATAAAGAATTGTCAAAAGAACATTTTATGAAATATGCGAAGGAGTAAGGTTCGTGTATAAAAGTTTTATTTGTATAAGAACGTTCGGGGTTCGGTTCACAAGTATGAATAGGTTTCAGAATTGATTCAAAGTCTGCATACACTACAAATGGTACTTGCATTTGTCTTTCAAAGTTTTCAAATTTTAATATATTTTCAGGTACTTGTTTACCATATTTATCAATCCGAAATTGTGTCGATGGTGTTGTTGTATAAACATGATTACAGTCATTTCTCTGATGCTGGAATAACTGACGCTCATTATTAAAATATAGTAAGCAACCATCACAAAAGTACTTTTTATGATCATGAGCTGAAATTTGAGCGGAAACTAGCTTAGACAAGTTTTTTATCCAACAATAGTGATTATTAGCGCAATCTTTCTTACAGTGATGATTTACACCACATTCACCGGAAAGTAGTAACAAATTTACATGCATAAATAGTTTTTTTTCAGAATAACGTAAAGGCCCAACAACTTCATACTTTATTCTATTATTCTCAAATTTTTCTTCTAACCCGTACACGTTAATTGAAATATTATTCATCTCCTCAAATTTTGAAATATCCCGCAATTTTACTGGAAAATTCATACCTGATAAATTTAAAACTCTTGAAAAATGTGGATATGATGAGGTCTCAGATGTGCAGCCATTTGCAGGATACAACGCTGAAGTTACAGCCCAAGCAAAACAATACTGATCCTGGTTTTTTACATTTACCACTGCCTTCTTGTTTTCTATGGATTTTGGCAACTTGACATATGATGAACCACCCAGAGGACTATATTTATTCACATTGATTTCAACAAAAGCAATTCGTTCGAGGGCCCATCCTAAAATTAAATTATAATTAGTCATTTTCTTTCCACCTTAATGTATGTTTAAATACCTGAATCACGTTCCAGGAACTCCGTAGTTTGTGTAATCATAGCATCCACAAAGGTGTCCAAAGTATTGTTCAAATCCATAGCTTGATCCAAGATTTTGTTGGAAGTGTTAAATGATTTCATTTCAGATAGTTCCTGTGTCTGTAATACGTACGTAGCAAACGTTTCCATATTTACTTTTACTGTATTATGAATACGTAACACTTCCTCGAAGAGATTTAATATTTTTGATCTAATTTCATTGAAGAACATTACATAGTCTTGGTGATTATTTTCGCTATATACTCGATAGGTTACAATCCTGTATTTGAAAGCGCTCTGCACAATTTCTACACCTTCTATAAACGGAACACATGAATTTGTCCTATGCTGCAATGTCCTTCTATGGGAATTCATTTGGGTTGTGCTTAGAGTCACATTACAGCAATTACAAGTTTCCATATTTGTAGATGTTGAAGGATTACATTCCAGTTTAGGATATTTTGCTTGCGGACCACTATCATGTATCTTCTTACAAGATTGCCTCTGATGTCTTCGCAAATTGTCACCACGTGTAAAACTTACACCACAAGAAGTACAAATATACATTTTATGTCTTTACTCTGGGAGACTAGCACCACAAATGGCTGTGTGCTCTTCATCCTCATTTATATACACGGAGTGAAGCTGCCCCACCACCTCTACTTGAAATACTCATACACATATCAGTACATACACTAATTACAACTACAATTGCATTGCACCACTCCAATTACCTCTATTGCAATTACATCAGTCTAATTACTGCACATTACTCTACTTACCTCTATTGCAACTACATCAGGCTAATTACCTGCAATACTCTAATTACCTCTATTGCAATTACATCAGTCTAATTACCTACATTACTCGAATTACCCTAGTTACCCCCCACCACAAAAAAAAAGGGTGGGGGGAGACCCAGCTCCGCCATTACTACTCTACTCTGGTTTATATTTTAAAAGATTTCTTTTTATTCCAACAAAAAAATATTTTTTTGTGGTACAGGCTTACAGATCCTTTGGATGATGTGATTCTTAACGTTGTTACTATATTTATGCTTGGGCAGCTGATCGAGACTAGTGACAAACTTTCCATAGTCTCCGGCTCAATCCACCTAGTATATAAAAAATAATGTCGTACAATCGGTGTCTCACTACCGATCCACCTTGTACTTATATTATATTAAGGAACTATTAAAAATAGAACACAATTTACAAATGATTACCTAAATAAATCATTATAAATATAATTAATTGCGCTATACGACACATAAAGAAAATGGGCCCAAAGGGTTATTTTCAAACGCGACCGCCATCTAGTATTTTAAATAATTGGTCATTTTGAAATTTTTCGTTGATTCTCCATTTTTCTCTGTAGGCAACGACACCTAGCTCAATAAAATCGGGTAATAAACAAAAAAGTTAGGGCCAACGTAAAAAGTGCAAAATGTTTTGGTCCACCTGGCATAGTTTTCCGTTCAAGAAATTCATTTTCCGAGTTATTGAATATGTTTTATATCCTTTATATTAATTAAGATAATTTAACCGTCTTTGTATCTCCAAAAGAGAACAAAGTTACAAGGTCAATCACAATAATCGAAATACTTACATGAATCATGAAACGGCCCAAACGTGTTTGATAATAAATACATATTAAAACTAGACTAAACCTAGTTTATGTGTAAATTTTAAATCATGTAAATTATCCATACAAGGTAATAAAATAATATACGAATATTATTTATTTATCGAAACGTTCTTTTATGATTATGACTCAGCAATAGATTAGTGATAAGTCAATTATTGGGTTCAAATAAACAATATAATTTATTTAACGTTTCAAATATATTCTATAACTAGGTCAACACAAATGGCATGTTTATTACCTTCTATCAATAATTTCAATTTATATCCATTAATATATTTAATGATTTCTGCATTGCAATTGTTTCATCAATCAAATTTAAATCCGAGAATCCAGTTTTACAAATTATAGCCGCGATTTTGATGATTTTTTTTAATATTCGTTATAGGAATTCAAGAATTCAAAATCAGAAACATGAGTGATGGGGCTGATAATTTTTTATCCCAAATTTTTTTGAAAAATGTTGTGAAATTTAAGGTTCTTATATACAGGATGTCTCACCGGGAACTGAATCGATAGTCTATATAGGAAAAGTAAGTAACAAAAAGTTTAAAAAATTTTGGAAATTACTAAAGTCAGTGTGGAAAATCCAACAAAAATAATTACAATCACTTGGTGCTTCCGGTTATACCGGTAATCAATATTAACTTGCTTATTTTAAATGGAACACCCCGTATATTTTCGATTTTTCGAAAACATGTAGCATAACCTGTATCTAAACCCAGCAGTTTAGGCGGGCACACACGAAGGGGATTTTTGAAATATCTGGTCTGGCACAGGCCAATCCCTTGTATTTTATCTGTACGTTTATGCTGCCGACGTTCTAGATCGGTGAAAGTCCAGATCGTTGACAGTTTTTGACGCATGCAGTTCCAGAACGAAACTTCGTCTTTTCGCGCGCCTAAAAACATTTTATACAACTAAAAAACATCTAATTCGAACCTCATTCCCCAATATATGAGGGAATTTGCAACTAACCAAGAGAACTGTCCCTTTACACATCAACATTGCAAGAAAAACTAAACGAGATCTTTACGTTTGTGTTCAATGAAATACCCGATCTGTCCCAGACCGGATCGGCGAAAGCGGAATGACGGATTTGATCGGCGGGAAAGATCGCTCAAAAATCCCTCTCGTGTGTGCCTGGTTTTTCGAAGATATTTGACGGTTTATAAAAAACTTGACGGGTGCAAGAACCGTTATAACCTTCTTCGTGTAGGAGATCCTCATTTGGTTTTTGGCACGTAGGAAGAACACGAGGTGAGCTACTTTCTACAATGAGTTTCATAATAGTATACCACGTGATCCATTTTTCACGTTACATTTTGTCAAATTCAAACCTCAAAACCCTATATTTTTTTACATCAAGTTATGTAAAATTAAATTGTATTTTTTCTGGTAATGGCATTGTACGGGTTAAAGTCACAACTTCTTGAAATATTTGCGATTTTCTTAAAGTTTAAAATTTTTTAACAAAAATTGGCATCAACAATTATTTATAACAATCATCATGTCAGTCATTCCCCTATGCCAAAAAATGACAGCACGTTTAAGGAATTCTTTAAATTTGTTTATTATTTATGGAGAGTAAACACATTTTCTACTCGATACCCACAAAAACAAAAACCATGGGTGTAATTTAACCTTGTTGGCATTTTATGACATAAGAGAATGCCTGGCATTAATGATTCTAATCATAGCTAAATATATAGCAATTTTTACTAAAAATTCTTACATTTAAGAAAATCGCGAATATTTCAAAAAGTTGTAACTTTATATAACCCCTATAATGTCTATATAGAAAAAAGACAATTTAATTGTACATATCTTGATGCAAAAATATACAGGGTGCTCCATTTGAACTAAAATGGTTTTTGAGGTTTGAATTTATTTATTATAATAACACGCGTATGATTTTACGCATTTTGCTAGAAAACCGTTTTCTTCAAGAAAACTATGAACGAGATGAAATAGATTCAGTTTTCAATTGGCCATTAGAGAACTTCATTTGGGCAACTGACAAAAAATATACAGGGTGTCCCGATTTTAAACCGACAAACTTCGGACACAGAAAGTTCACATGAAATTATGATATACCCCTTCTAACATTTCTTCTCTATCGAGCCTCCTAACGGAGATACAGGGTGTTGAAAATTCAATTTATTTTTTGTTTTTCTTTAATAACTTCCACAATATTAAAGATAGGCAAACCAAACTTGGTACACATAGTTAGGTTGTGAGGGTCCATCTTTGCTATGGTTCAGAGTTGAACTGAGGCGCGCCAGTGGCGTGCGGTGTGGTCACGTCGACATAATTTTAAGGAAAAAAGTATGTGCACTAATTTTTTTCGCAATTCTGATCAGATTTTCATAATTTACGGTTAATTTTCTAAAAGATCTTGCTCATGTAAAATTTTGACTGAGGCATTAGTTTTCGAGATAATTGCGTCTGAACAAAACGATGCACCAAAAACACAATTAATTAATTAAGATAGCCCTTTCAAAATTATTTTCAATCTGATTTTCGAAGGGATATACTGAACTTAACTGTCAATTTAATGTTTTTAATGTTTTTCTTCTTTTGCAATGAGGCGTTTTTAAGGCCTTTTGCAAGTCAATATTATTTCTGTCAAAAGAAAAATTTGTTTGTTACGAAATTACATAAACAAATTATCAACATCCAAATATAAAAAAAATCAACCCCCGTATTTCCGTTAGGAATGGCTATAGAGAAATTTTAGAAGGGATATGTCGTGATTTCATCAGACTTATTCACGACATGATAATTGTGTTTTTCGTGCATCGTTTTGTTCAGACGCAAATATCTCGAAAACTAATGCCTCAGTCAAAATTTTACATGAGCAATTTTTTTTAGAAAATTAACCGTAAATTATGAAAATCTGATCAGAATTGCGAAAAAAATTTGTGCACATACTTTTTTCCTTAAAAAGATGTCGACGTGACCACACCGCACGCCACTGGCACGCCTCAGTTCAACTCTGAGCCATAGCAAAGATGGACCCTCACAACCTAACTATGTGTACCAAGTTTGGTTTGCCTATCTTTAATATTGTGGAAGTTATTAAAGAAAAACAAAAAATAAATTGAATTTTCAACACCCTGTATCTCCGTCAGGAGGCTCGATAGAGAAGAAATGTTAGAAGGGGTATGTCATAATTTCATGTGAACTTTCTGTACCCGAAGTTTGTCGGTTTAAAATCGGGACACCCTGTATATATCCTATAACCCCAAACTACCCCTTAGCGCCAACTAATTTCTTTATATTGCACAGGGTTATTGAAACATATATGAAATATAAGCGTATCGAAATTAATTAGAAAATCTTCAGCCGTTTCCGAAATATTAAGGTTTTAATGTTTCCAATCCTCAACTTTGAAGAACTGTATTTCTGTATGGGCACATTTTTTGAAAAAATAGTACTAGAGAAATCGTTTTATTTTTTGACATAGAATCACGTGGTTATAGTGTTGGTGCAATTTATTGACACCCTGTATATGGTTTAAGAATTACAATAATTAAATTGTATTTA
Source organism: Rhagium mordax (assembly GCA_963680705.1). Classification (NCBI taxonomy): domain Eukaryota; kingdom Metazoa; phylum Arthropoda; class Insecta; order Coleoptera; family Cerambycidae; genus Rhagium; species Rhagium mordax. Next base: position 86,891,307 of record OY796656.1, read on the forward strand.
CTTGTTTATAAACTCACACTTAAATTGACATAAACGCTAGTTGAATAAAAATAACTTTTATTTTATTTCTATATGCATTTTACGTTATCAACCCCTGGAGATGCAGGCAACATACTACAATTCGATCCCGTACGATGAATTGTAACCTATCAAACGCGGATGATTTGGTTACGAAGTATCGATATTTTGATAACGTGAGTATTGTTGAGTATTTTTTATATATTTAGGTCATTTTGTCTATTCAGCCCCCCTACGCTAGTATATTTTTCTTTTAAAATTGAGAAATAAAATTCTTAACCTAGCAAAACACTGACTTGTCAGTTAATGTCATCGGTAGGTTAGTGACGTCATCTATGTCTGAATTATAAGGTAATACGTATTTTTTTTAAATCGCAATTATAATTTTTTATTTTTGTAGGTGGATTTTGTACAAATGTTGCCATGAAGAGGACTCTGTAAGCTATACATACCTCACCTGCCACCTGCTATGATCTATTTAACTGATGATAACCAATTGTGGTCATATATGTATTACTTTTTAACATAACCTCAGTAGGTAAAACACTTTTATAGTATGTTAATGGCTCGTTAAGGCTCAATTAATTAGTCCAAAGATATATTGTGATTATTTACGTACACTTCGTACAAGTATACTCAACTTCCACCCTTCTGATTAGTTAACCGCATCTTAATCAGAGCAGAAACTATCGCAACTTAATGTCATTTTCATCAACAAAATAGAGACAAAAGTAGAGAAATCTATTCCCAATATATTCATATTTAATTTATATGGTGCGTAAGGTCAAAGTGGACAATACGGAACAGGTACTGGAAAATTTAAAAGCATTATCGATTAGCAGAGGAAACTAATTTATTTTTAATCATGTTTCTAAAAGACCTGCAGCGATTTGATTGATTTGGCAATTTCAAAAATGAATATTTTACTTTAGGAAAACTTTTGGATAATCAACGCGAGGGAACTTTGAAAATATAAAAGACGGGAAAGTTGGTTTAAAATTAATCAATTATAAATGTATAATAAGCACGAACAATTTATTATTTACTATACTAATTGTGAGAAAAGCTAATGGAAACTAAACTAGTGATGAATGTTACACTTTTCACAAACAGTTGATTATTCCCTGTTTCATATTCTATGTATATAGGATACTCTTTACAGTTAGCTAAATTATTTTTAGTTCAATTATCTCCTGATACTGTCCTCATGTTTAGCCAATAGTCTATTATAATGCACACAGAAAACAGTTTATTTGAAATTAATAAAATTAATTCCACACCAATAAATTATTTCTTTAAATACGGCGAATTAAATCTTTATTTCGTGGAACTAAACCATTTATGTACTTGCATATAAATACTAAAGTTTAGTATTGACAATTAACACATAATTAAAATTTCTATCTTCGTTTATTACGCGACACTTACATTTATTTGTGTCAATTAAATAATTGAGGGGACATTTCGATAGCTTTAAAATTTCTTTGACGACTAATTCATGCGAAATTTTTTTGAGCACTTAAATTTCTTTTTGTGAAGTCTGTAAAGTGCGGGGTTTGGAGTGCTTGGACATCAAAGTCTCTACTCTACTCTACCACATTATATGATATTTCAAAACATCAAAACTGCGGTTAAAGGAAATCATTGTTTTCTTTTCCTCACAAGACATAGATCGGTTTCGAACTTATTGTATTGACAAATAACAAAGCCACACCTGTAGAGTAGTAATGGCGGAGCTGGGTCTCCCCCCACCCTTTTTTTTTGTGGTGGGGGGTAACTAGGGTAATTCGAGTAATGTAGGTAATTAGACTGATGTAATTGCAATAGAGGTAATTAGAGTATTGCAGGTAATTAGCCTGATGTAGTTGCAATAGAGGTAAGTAGAGTAATGTGCAGTAATTAGACTGATGTAATTGCAATAGAGGTAATTGGAGTGGTGCAATGCAATTGTAGTTGTAATTAGTGTATGTACCAATATGTGTATGAGTACTCCAAGTAGTGGTGGTGGGGTAGCTCAGCTAGACTGCTATAAAGAAGATGTAGTCGCAACACAAAATCATTTCTATCGTGTTCTATCGTGAACCATCTACAGCTAACAAATCAGCCTAGTGCAGTCAGTGACTTCAGTTATTTCAAGTGAGCAATATCTTATATTACTCTTTATAATTCTTTCATTATATTCATTTTAAATATGGCAATTTCCGAAGTTGACTTATTAGCACTTAATGAGCTAATAAATCAAGATATGCAGGTTTTAGAGCAAAGATCCATTTCAGCGTTAATTTTAAATAAACCTTATATCATAAAAAAAATATCTTTGGTTAATACAAGATTTGGAAAATCAATCATAGTAACTTTGTTTGAGGAAAGTTCAATTACGACTTTTAAATCATTTTTACCGAAACGGTTTGTGGAAATTATATGTGAGAACACTATCGATAAAATAAATTCGTCAAATGGTAAAGTTACATTGACATATTTAGGACAAAGTTCTCCAGCTTATCCTGGAGCAAAATCTAGTCCATTAATAAGTTTCGGTGTTTAATTCTCAAACAAAAATAATCGTAAAGTATTTAAGTTAGCTAAGTTTAAGTATTAAGTAGAAATGGAATATTGTGGAAGAATGCTAGGAGTATTATAGAATAGTATCACTTGTTAGCCTATAAAGATTCTGATATATCTAAATTGACATTTGTACAACATATTTTTACTTCGTGTACACCAATAGCTCAAACGTAAGTCCATTTAGTGCTGTTTTTTATGTATTTTTTTACATTTCATTTTTTATTTGTAGGTACGCAGCAAAGATGTGGATGCAATATTCAACCCAAACATGGACCCCTGCAGAAGACATTAAATCTGCCATTGAGAGATTGTCTTGTAAACTAGATGACTTAATAAGGGATGCATTGGTTTCATTAAATTATGATATGAATATCTGCTTCGACGCTGAAGAAGTTCGACGGGTTAAAGAAGCTTCTAAAGCGTATAGCATTGGTGTAAATCTATGTGGTAGATATTCCCGTGGCTTCTTAAATTTGGATGAGTTTTGTGAGCATATGGACAGAGTGGAACTAAAACATTTTCTATACGAGATAATGGAGTACCTACCTAAGAATATTATTGAAAAATATCAACTCGACCAGTCTGATGTAGAAGATAACAATGTAGATACATAAATAATATTCATCTTCTATTGTCATATTTATTACACCAAATATTGTATGTATCTGTAGTAAACAATATTCTGTATTTTATATTATATTATAAAACTGAATAAATAAAATACACATTAAAAGATTACATTCATTTTATTTCATATTTCTTATTACACAACAAAAAATACAATCATAGTATAATTAGAACAGTTTTTATTTTAATTTTATATTTAATTCTACAATTACATTCTGAGAAAATAAACAGTTGCAAGTACATCATGATTATTGTTGATAAAATTATCCAGATATCTTGATAGAAATAGGTTGCACTACTTAATTCCACAATAATAAATATTTTCTTTTTTTACTTGACATCGAGAAAACCATTCTGAACCGAGCCATCTAATGCGTTATAACTTAAATATGTATCATGAAGTATAAGTGCATACACTCGAGTTTGTTCCGGAAATTTCGCTTTTCGTGTTTCAAATTCTATTTTTATGTCGACAGTAGATGATTTCACTGCAACAGGTTGGTGTGAACAATCAATGACAAACAAAGGATTCTTCCTGAATTCCCCAAGATCCATCATGGGTTCGCTCATATCTTTATCATAGTAACTACGTTGGAAGTTCTCATAAGCATAATATGCTGCAGAATCGAGCTTCTTATCGAAATCTAAATTCCAACGTTCATATGGATATACTTCAGAGTTTAGAAATAGTCGAATATTATTTATGTCTGCGTGTTTGAACTGTGTAACATCCTTTGTTCTATCATTGGCCTGATCAGTGCCTTGAAAGCCAAGAAGGATGAAAAGTGGGCTTTCAAGACGGGTGGAGAGTTTAAGAGCCCATATGTCATAGGTAGTATCGCGTAGACAGGGAAGCTCATAAAAATCCCACGCACGGTAGACCATCTTAACTTTGGTATTATTACCACTTTTATTAATTCGATTCAATAATTTTAACTTTTGTCGATCTTCAGGTACAATGTGCCTTATCTTCCACTCAATTTTGCTGATTTCCAACTCTGCATCAACCTCACCGATATAGGAGTCTTTAAATGAGCGTGCAATTATCATAATTAATTCTTGCTTCACGTTCAGAATGCCTTTGGTATAATCTTCTGCAAAACCCATAAGGAACTTAAGGGGTAGTTTGCCACTGAACACGTGACTGGCGGTATCTAAAATATCTTGTCTCTTTTCAGTGAGACCCCAACCTGTTGTTATTAATGAGCGTGCATGCGTTTGCCCATACGACACCATAGTTTTCATTGTGGTAGTAATACCAGGTCTTCTGACTACTGCTACTTGTTCACCACCCATTTCCAGTCGTATCTCTTCAAAGAGAAATGCTAGTGCATTATTGGATAAATAACAACGCTTTGTGGTGTCGCTAGGAGTAAATTTTCCCTCTATGTATATATAACTTTCTGAAATGTCGAGTATAACATCTTGAAAATTGATGGGAATACGTATTTCATCAGAGTTTCTGTAATATGGGGATCCATATGGTTTATATGTATGCTCATGTAGGCTAACTAGGGAATGATCTAACACAGGTTCATCAAACACCTCAAGTTTGTCACTAGTTGCAGTAGCCACCATTATTATGACCAATTTTTCGCAGTTTTAATCCAATAGATTTTAAAAAGGCTTGATCCTCAGCTGACAATCTATGTCTTAACTGTTTAAGGTATAGACTTTGAATGAATTGCTTTCCACATCTCCCTTTCTTTTTATCCATACTGTTGTTCGCTACAGTATCATACTGATGGTGATGTACTTGCTGTCGCTGTTTATATCTAAAACCCATTTGGTTGGTGATATCCGACTTTCTTCAATTCTAGCCTTACAATAATTTTCTCACCTCGAAAATCGATCAAATCACCGTTGTCGTCCAGTATGCGTAGTGTGATGTTGTCTATTAACTGACACCCTTTAGGTCTAACAGGTAAATATATGATATTTTTGGGTTCTCTAGTAAGTTTGTAGCCAGGCTCAACGTCTATGTCAAATTCAAAGAGAGTGTGTGACTCTTCTGCATTCAGATAAGCTCCAGAAATAATATTGCAATCTACGCGTATCATCCTTACTTTCATAATATCAACAGGCTGTGTTGATTCGTAATTTTTATTTGGTTGTAAATATATTTGTCCAAATCCCAACAGACTTCCTATTGAATTTGGTTGTCTAAAATCTACTTCATACTTTGACAAAATCTCGCACTTTAAGGTATTGTTGTTTGCCCTTAAAGTGAATATTTGCGTGTAATCCTTTCCATCAATATTCATAGCTTTCAACATTGCAGCATAGATTTCATCAATTTCATAAGCCCCCAGAGGTATGTGAACAGTAGTGAATGTATCTTTAGCACTAACCCTATATTGGAAGATGTTATTTGTTTCATCCACATTGTATATGGAGTTGTAAGAGTAGAATCCAATTAAACCTAACCCATGACGACTGCTCCTATCCAGTTCAATGGGTGGATCAAAGTTGACACTTAGCTCACTTAAGCGGCTCGTTAGTGTGAACGTGTACGACATGACTGATATAATTAAATTGTGTTACCCAATTTATTGTGGATTACAGCAATAATGGTATAATTTCCTCTTCTTAGAAGTTGATGGTAATATATTTACATTGTTATTGGATGCCACATTTACATCGTTTACCTTACAATAGCAGCAAAACATTTTTCTAGGTGTTGGACCATCATTTACGTCAACATTGCTTTCATAATCATTAAGGTAATGTTCTGTACAATATTGATATTTTAATATATCGACATCGTTCTGAAGATGTGTAGGTAGCTTATCCCATACTAATGCAATTTCATGTGAAGCCAACCCAATCATCACCTCTTTGGGCATATCTGCTAGTTGTTGTTTGCTCATCTTCAACAGACTACGCAAACGGGAGAATGCAATTAGTGAGTGACCCATTCGCTTGATACCTTCTCGATCTATTGCTGGGGTCATAGATTTCAGTTCCATGGCGTTTTATATTTGTTTCGTAGAGAGAAACTTTAAACACAAATGTCCACACAACACTGTGTTAAAATTCTGTACACGTTTGTAGTTATAGAATATTTGGTTGGCCCTCCTTGAATCGTTATTGAAATATGTAACTAATTCTATAGGTGGGGGTAAGTCGCCAAAACTATCAAAATAATTTACTAAACTACCTCGTTTTTTATATGCCACCCAATGTGTCCCAGGACCATATATACTATCCAAATTGATTATTGCGGATTCATTGTAATGTGGCCCATGTCTTGGTAGTGAGTCACGCATAAATACACCTCGAAAGTATGCTACCTTCATTTTATTAGCATAATATTTAAGATCAATGTCGGTAAGAGGTCTCCGAGGTAGGGAGTCTATTAGTTTTTTGAATTCTGTTTTAGATAAAGACCCATCCCCTTTCGGTATGGCTTCATATACATCCCCTTACCACTTTTCATAGCTATTGCTTCCATACTTCTGTTGTGCCGATTTGCTTCAGCTAATTCTTCTCTACCCTTTTTCACATCATTTACAGCTTTAGCAATACCAGCAGCCGTACCAGCCAAACTACCCAATGCAGATAATCCAGCAAAAATGGGTATTAGAGGTAAAATACCACCAACTTTTGGAATTGGTATAATTCGAGGTGTTTGAATATTGCGTTTTCCACCGGCCTGTTTTATATATCGACGTGCAGCTTTTAGAGCAATTTCAACCACCTTCTTTTGGTCTTTTACTTTTTTGCCTCCAGCATTTCGCAGTGTGTCACGCACTTTTCGTACTATCCCAGATCCAAACGCTGTCTTTTTAACATTCTTCTTACCTTTCTTTGTTTTCTTGATGATTCGTTTCCTTATTGGATTGCGAGATATTGTTGAATTACATCCCATACCAAGACGTTGTTTTCCCTTCATTATAGTTGTGACTAACCAAGCAGCTGCCTTTTCTCCACGTCCTGCGTCTTTAGATTTCACCCGTTTCCACGCAGCCTGTTCAAGCTGATAGTCTGCTTTATGGCGGGCTGCTTGATTACTGCTATTTTTGTCGTATGCAATATCGTGTTGCTTACACGCTTTATCGAGCTGATTTATGCCAGAATCACCTCGTGCTAACCTTTTATTTAAATCTGTGCCTGGACCACAAAATTGATAACCTGGCAAATGCAACTCGACGGGGAGCTTATTAATCAGGGAATTAACTAATCCTCCACCGCGCTTCGTACGTTTTTCACGTGTGTATCGTATCGTAGAAACCATTTAAATAAGAGTTGTAAATCACACATCTACTTATATAACATTTAGCCGCGGTACAATGCACATTGTGAAACAGAAACAAACGCTTTCTATAGATAATTTGGATGAAAAAGTTGGGCGTGGGTTAAGTGCTGATAATCGCCATGGACCACTACTACCTTCAACTGTACGTGCCCTCATAATAGGACCCTCGAATTGTGGGAAAACAAATGTCTTAATATCTTTGATCACGCATCGTTTAGGTTTACGTTTTTTAAATATTTACCTATACTCAAAGTCTATAAATCAACCCAAGTATGAGTATCTACGTAATGTATTAGCGCCGATTGAGGGGTTAGGATTTTATACATTTAGTAATGGTACGCAAATAGTGGAACCATCCGAGGCAAAGCCAGAGTCTGTGTTTATATTTGACGATGTAATATGTGAGAAACAAGATGTTATAAGGGGATATTTCAGTATGGGCCGACATAGAAATGTGGATTGTTTTTATCTTGGCCAGACATACTCTCGAATCCCGAAGCAGCTAATAAGAGACAATAGTAATTTAATTGTTGTCTTTAAACAGGACGACATGAATCTGCATCACATCTTTTCCGATCATGTGTCACCTGATGTAACGTTTACAGTATTTCAAAATATGTGTGCAAAGTGCTGGAATGACAAATATGGATTTCTAGTGATTGATAAGGATAGAGAAGTACAAGGTGGGCGATATAGAAAAGGGTTTGATAGCTTCATATATCCATAATGCATTTTATTAAAAACTTCACTTGAATTACATACGTCGTTAGGATTACTTCGTTTACGTATGCGCTAAGATGAAGGTTACCAAAGATAATAAAAAATATAACAATCTTGCACATCCCAGTAGCGAAATAACACTCAAGCGACAGCTGATTGAGGCAACAGATGCTGTGCGGAAGAAGTTTAACTATATCAAGAACAAAGATATGGAGATGCACGTAACACTTGAAAAGATCTACCAACCGATAACTGAACCTTTAAATGTTATATCTTCAGCAGCAGAGAACAAATCTCATATCCAACAATTACATTCAAAACCATCATCATCAAGGGTGTCCACCCAGAGGGCTGTATCATGGGAGAGTGCTTCTGAAGAAGGATCCGATAAGTATGTAGGTGGTGATGATGTTCCACATTATATCCCCATTATGGAAACACCACCATCGTCAATAAGAACAACCCCTGTATCCGAAACTTCTCCAGCTAGTAAACTAGAAAAAAGACATGAGGTTGTAAAAAGACATATACAAAATTTAAAATCTGGTGATTCCAAGTATGATAGTTTATATGGAGTGCGTGTAGATCCCAAGACAGGCAAACTGCTGATTGGCAATGCCGAAATACGTTTTTCCCATGGAAATATTACGCTATGGTATGGCAATAAGAAACTTGGCGTGTATCTAGGTAGTCCTAAATTGTACGATCTAATATTTCTAAAACGCCCAACAATTTTAGATGATAATAGAGAGGGTGTTCTCGATGATGAATGGAGTAAGATATATGGAGAAATACTAAGAAAAACAAAGGCACCTTACAAAAAATTCGATGTAGCGAATGGCTATAACACTACTAAGCGTGGAAAATTTCACAAAATTATCAAACCATTAACATCTTCTACAATTGCGACACGATCGTCAACAAGTGGTCACGGCTTAAAACGTGTACCTACCCACAAATTGTACAGAAATAAAGATAAAGAATATATTTTTTGGAATAAACCCAGCGAACTCGTGGATCGTCTACGTCTACTATGGAGTTCGAAAATAGCGGGAAATAACAACCACGACAATGAAATAATAGAAATAATATCAGAACTTAGGGAAGAAAAAATAGTGTATTAAAGATGAAATAAAACATAGTATCATTATACTTAATAAGTATTATATAGTCTGCAATTTATAAACCGCATCAGATGCAGTCAGAAATGTCTACTGTAAACACTATCGACAAATTTGGACGCAGCAAAAGAATTAGTGCGAGTAAGTTAATAGCCCATCGTGGATTACCTGGCGTGGGTTTTAAACTTACCAGAGATAATCACTATGATATTGAAAATAAGCGTTTAAAAAATTTAGGGGAACCTGTCGATGATCAAGATGGTGCAACATGTAATTACGTTAACAAGCGTCTACAAACAAATGATGAAAATGCTGCCAAAGCTATTTTTGATACAACCGATGTAATTATTGGGGAAATGAAAAAATATGTTGATGTGGGACTTATAAGAAGTGGAGAAGAAAATCGCGCTATTTTCAATAAACAAAATAATGAGATGATGCAGAAAATGAAAATAGAAATGAGGAAATATGTTGATAAAGCAATTTCTGAAGTTAAACGTTCGGCCATAAACAATCGCAATACTTTAATCACTAGAATCTCTAAATTAGAGCATATTGCCACCGAACTCCAACCAAAGAAGGTGCAATCCGGAGGCCTAGCATTTCCACCAGAACTAATGCCTGAAGTTGATATATAGCTGAAGACAATTTTATAATGGAGGTTAGCAGCGAAAAATTACAAGTTGTTAACGAGTTACATAGAAATGCTCGACGAAATTTTCGTAGAAGGCGAACCATAATTAAGGGGTTTGGTGATTTGTGGCAAGCAGACCTAGCTGAAATGCAGCCATACGCTGATAAAAATAGAGGGTATCGTTATATTCTTGTAGTGATTGACTGCTATTCCAAGTACGTATGGACCAAACCTATTAAAAATAAAGCAGCTGTAGAAGTTACCAAGGCTATGCAGACTATTATTCAAGAAGCAAATTATTCACCGAGAAATTTACAGACCGATAATGGTACTGAATTCTATAACAGAAAGTTCTCCGCATTAATGAAGCGGCACGAAATTAATCATTATTCTACGTATAGCACAAAAAAAGCAGCAATTGTTGAGCGAGTAATCCGCACATTAAAAAATTGGTTGTATAAAGAATTCTCAGCTATGGGTAAATATAAATGGCTCGATATCCTACCAAACGTTACAAAAAGTTACAATGACAAAGTCCATCGTACAACTGGCAGAAAGCCCATTGATGTCAAACCAACTACACATTTAAACGTATATAATTATATTAAGATTGCTCTGAAACCGAAATTTCATCTCGGTGATATAGTTCGTATTAGCAAGTATAAAGGTGTATTTGATAAAGGGTTTACACCGAACTTTTCAACAGAACTTTTTAAAATTACCAAAATAAACATAACAAATCCCACAACTTACCTGATAGAAGACTTGTTTGGACACCCAATCAAGGGATGTTTTTATGAAATGGAGCTACTAAAAGCAAAATACCCCGATGTGTATCTAGTTGAAAATGTATTAAAGAAGAAAGGAAATAAAGTGCTGGTAAAGTGGTTGGGGCTATCTGTAGAACACAATTCGTGGGTTGATATAGCTTCTATTGTTTAAAATTGTCATTAACTAGAAAAATATATTAATGTATCATTATATAGTTATGTCGATTGAAATATTTTAATATGTGTCACAAATGAATAATAAAATGAATATACTTTATTAATATTTATTTAATTTATTTCCTTCATTTTAAATTGTAAAAAAATTAAAAATAATCATTTTTTTTTTTTTTTTTTTTAACACTTGAAAGATAATAAACATACACATAAATGTTTTAATTCCTTTTTATTTTCCTACAATCTATATTATAAGAATGATACAAATATACATATAACATAAAACATAAAATTAATTAAATATAATTAAAAATTATAATTAAACATTAAACAAACATAAAAAATAATATAAAAAGTACAAACTAGAAAATCTAATATTATTATATGGGTACTGTTCTTTTTCCAGTATTATTGCACACAAAACAACCTTCGATGGCACCGACTGTCACTGTGTCATCGCCACAAGCTTTACACTTTATGGTAGGTACGTCCCACCACTCAACCGTGTTGTGCAGACTTGCGTGTTGGTGAACAGCCCCCTCTACGACCATGCGAGAATACGATACGTAGCACCTAGTGCACATAAAGTATTTTCCCTGGTCAATGCTGCATACCACAACGAAGGCCGCTGTAGCACACACCTTGTCCATTGTACCAGCCACCATATCTTTTATCTGGAAAGCCATCTCGTGCTGGTCTTCCTCGATGAGGTCCGCAACATCGACTTCTATACCATCGTCCACCATTTCGTCGACTCCATCGTCCACTATACCATTTTCGCCGCCTTCGATGACTTCCTGGATATCGATGTTGGCACCATTGGCATCAACATCAGCAGGTGCTCCAATCTCCACAGCCTCAGCAGGTACCCCCATCTCCGCAGCCTCATGATTAAACAGCATCCAATTATTGGAATCTTCTTGCGCCAACCGTCTTAGAATAGATATAATAGATGGATTTGCCATTTCGATACGTGGTATATAGATAGAAATAGTAAATGCAACTAAGTTTGGTTTAATATTACTCCCATATATATAGTAGTGTGGGGAGGGAGTCACTCTAAAATAATAGAGGGGGTATTCATATCCAATCATAGGATACGTGTTATTATGAATTTTAATTAGTGAAGTTTGACACCTTAACCACTCGGCCAACCTGACTTATTCATTGATTCAGTAAAACACTATACATTAAATGTTTACCCCCTCTCCATCATCAATAATAGAGGTGCCTGTAAAGTAATGTTTGTAGGAGGCGCCACTGCTGGGGGTGGAGATTAGTTTGCTTTATATAACACACAGCAACGCTCTTGTTTGTCAGATTTAAAATTATTAACATCATGGACACTTCTCAAGTAAATTGCGTCTCCTCCAGCACCGACTCAAAATCAACGTCATCGACCTGGTCAATGCCTAGTGAATACGGCCCAGACAGCAGTGATTGGTGGGAACGGTCACCTCCATCGTATTCGATAGACGAAGAGGACCAGGAAGACGAAGAGGACCAGGATGACCAAGCTACCCCAGATAGCATTGACGACAGACCAATATCACCTTCATCTTATTGGATAGGTGAGAATCTAGGCGAGGACCAAGATAACCCCCCGGACAGCAGCACTGATAGGGCAACATCACCATCAGCATGGTCTATGGAAACGGTGTTCTACGATCCAGACGGCCAGCCATCACCTGACCAGAGCCACTGGTCAGATTATCAGCTCTTGATAGAGTGCGATAATGTCTGCGAGGGAACAGATTAGGCATCCATATAAATTAAACATTGTAAATAATTTAATAAATAGTTTTAGTAAATAAATTAATTGTAAGTCATTTAATACATTTATTTACTTAATAAACTCTTAAATATTTATTTAATTTATTTCCTTCATTTTAAATTGTAAAAAAATTAAAAATAATCATTTTTTTTTTGTATAATTTTAAAAGTTTCCTACAAAATAATATGTTATTACAATACTAAAAATATATTTACAGTTTATGGTTATAATATATATTACATACACACATACATATATACAAATAATATAATTTATTTATAATTAAGACACCAACAGTCCCTATTATGGTGAGTCCAACTACTATAAAACACACCAATGCGATCACACAAGATGAGTGCCCCTGACATACATTTTATGCAAATGTTGTTCCAACAATTGTCCTCGTACTTACTACAGTACACGCATCGTTGTCTTAATTGTGGTTGGTCTGCTTTGCAAGCTTCACATACGTCTCGATATATACCAAAATTCGTTCTTTTGAGTATGGTAAGACAATTGCGACATTGTGTTTCATTTGGACAATTGTCTCGAAATTCTTTTTTCTGCACTGGGTTCTGAATTACACACTTTTTGCACAGTCCAGTGCATGGGTTGATAATTTGCTTCCTCCATGCAGTATAGCAATTATGGCAAATTCTTGAATTATTGTAACTATACGGTTGTACTGCTATTATTGGTTTTAATTTCCACTCTCTTGGTAGGACCATTGTATGCACTTCTGTTTTAAGACACGATTGTGTTACGTAAGAAGTTTGAATGCGTTCCTCTTGTGGTCACTCTTGGTTTAAATAGCTAATAGTAAACTTGACGCAATAGGAAGGGCGTCACCGTCACGAATTATAGAATATAAAACGGAGGAGGTTTAACATCAAATCAGTTGAGTTCCAACATTTAAAGATGGCTTATAGACGATTCCTCACTGAACTGGCAGAAAATGATATGGGTGCAATGGTGTTACACCGAGATGGTGTAAATCAAGAGCTTCAGGACTTGAATCAAGATGCTGTCCACAGGGGGGATCCCATCATCGTGGAAAATATCAATGTCGACCAAGAGGGTGCCGACTGGGGAGATGGCAACCTGGTTCCCGTCAGTGTAGATGAAGGTCTTGGGGATGATGTGGAAGACGAAGCGGGAGAGTTGGTCTTCTCCGGAAAAATATTAAACAATTATGATGATCGGCGGAGACTATATTGCACGTCAGCGTCTTTTGTCATAATCAGAACCAGGCCGGATGCAACCAAACACTTCCTGTGTGGGCTATGTTATATATCCTATACACGGATAGTGTCCGGACGTCACCAGCATGTAAATATTCACAAAACGACGACGTTGGATGGTGCAATGATAACGAAATGTAAATGTTGCAGCACAAACTTGGTGCAATTGCATCGAATTGAAGTATGTCATACATGTAATAATGTAAATAAAACAATTGCGTGAACGATACAACGTGTTTTACTAAATTTGATTCGTTATAAGTAGTATTTATTAATGTAAATTTATATTTCATTTTATTTTTAAGTTTAATTGTATATATTTTTTAATTAATAAAAATATTTGTGCCACCCTGTATATTACAAGTTGTGAAAATTAGTAAATCATATAAATATTAAAACAAATGAACATATGAATGATTTTATTAAAAAGTATTTTGAAAAAAAAATGGTTATCTTTTATTTATTATTATTTAAATTAAATTAAAATATCTCAAGATATAAACTGATTCAAAATAATACAGTTGTAAATGTATAAAGCCGATAGCTTGGGTTGATTTTATAGCCTAAGGCCATGCGACCCTGCCTGGTAAATACGGATCGATGAGCAGGTAGTTTTTTGTTGAAATTAGGAAATAGACCTAACTCTTGTGGGGCGTCCGAGTAGCCGAGCGGGCAAATACGCGTCGATCTTGTGGTCACTCAGAAGACCACAGGATCGAATCCTCGGACGCCCCCCGGAGAAAGGAGGTGGTGGTTCTCCGGTTTTTTTTTTAAATTTGACCTTTGACCTTTCCTAATTAACCATTAATTTTGATTTTCATGTGTTTAAAATTCGATTTTTTTAATTTTTTTTTTTTTTTTTTTTTTTTTTTTTTTTTTTTTTTTTTATGTTGTTATTAACCTATTAAACTCTTTATTTATTTAAATTAATTAACCTTTACATTATGTGTTTATTCATGTCAAACATGTACTCATAATATGCACAATTAATTAATTACATGTGGTGTATTTATTTTATTAACTAATTAATTTTTTTATCATTTTTTATTCACTTTTTAAAATTTGTTTTAAACTTTTTTATATTTATTTTTAACAATATATTCTTACATAATAATACACAGTAATTTATTTTTTATCATTTTTTGTCTTTTATTTGTATCATTTTTTTGTAATTATTTGTCATTTATTTTTTTGACAAACTTTTTAATTTTTTTTAATATTTTTTTATTAATAATATATTTTAAACCTAATTAACAATCTTATCTGACTAACAATATTCTTAAATAACTTAAAAATCTAACTTAATTAATTTGCCTTTATTTGTATGCTCTTTTAATTATTTTTGTCATTTATTTTTTTTGACAAATTTTTATTTTTTTTTGGGGCATTTATTTTTTTAATTATTTTTGTCATTTATTTTTTTTGACAAACATTTTAAATTTTTTTTGGCATTTATTTTTTTAATGTTTTTTTATTAATACTATATTTTAAACCTAATTAACAATAATCTTATCTAACTAACAATATTCTTAACTAACTTAAAATCTAACTTAAAATAACTTTCCGCCGCGTGTGCGCAAGTGCTCAGCCACCCATTTGATCCGAAATAAACCTCATCTGCTTTGCAGTTTTGTCGAGAGCCTCCCTTTGTCTCTTTACGTCGGCCTCTAATTTTGCGGCTCTTTCCCGCATATCAGCAGCACGACGCAAGATTTTCGGATGATCCCGACAAAGCCTCAAATTTAAATCATGTGTTCTCTTAAGTTGACCGTATATTTTAAAAAATTGTTTAACAGATGTTTTGGTGTCAACTTGCGAGAACACCTCCGATTCAGAATCAGAGTCCGCTTGTGCTGGGAGCGGATTCTCATTAACAATCGGAGCTACCTCTGGCGGCGGTGGCAACACCGCATTAGAGCAACCCGGTTGTTCTAATGCGTCATTGCGTGGTGGTGGCAACACCGCATTAGAACAGCTTGGCTGTTGTAATGCGCTATTGCCAGGTAGAGGTACAGCCACAAACGACGCAGACGGTTTTACCTGCCCTTTACCTGCCGAAACCTTATTTTTTTTTGGTGAAGCAGGTAGCGGACTTAGAGGGGCAGGTACAACTGTCTGCGCGAAATCCATTATCTCGTCCCATAAAGTCGCGTCACAGTCTATGGATTGTGTTTCTGTACGTCTACCTTTACCTTTTGATGGCGCCGACGACGACTTTGTGTTTTTATTGTTGTTTACATTACTAGGCAAAAAGTCGTCATCGGAGTCATGTGCCACCAGAGACATAGATGATTTGCGCGGATGAGATGCGCGTACATCCTGACACCCTGAAGTAGATGGTGTGACTTTAAATTTTTTGTTTAAAGCCAAACCATGTAATTTCGGGGTATGAACGGCTTTACCTGCATTACTCCTGGATACGGTGACATTGACGGTATTGCCGAGGTCACCATCTTCAAGGTGCAAAACAGGTAAATCTGCGCCAGGATGTATATTGCCGTGCATCTGCTGATGGTGCCCATGATACGCTAGCTGACTACCGCCTTCGTTAGAACACGAAGCGCCCCCAACGTCAGCAGCAATACCATCTTTAACAATAATGTTGTTTAAAACATTAACCCTGCCAGAGGATGGATTTTTTATTGCTGACTTCACAGCACCGCCATTAATGGCGGAACCTGACGCCGTAGATGCGTCAGGTGATGGTTTAAACGTAGCCAAATACGTCATTAAAGTCAAGGGCGGTAAAGTTGGTGGCGGTGTCGACGAGCGCCTTTTACGCCCACCAGCAGATGATACATTTTTAACGGTTCTTACCATTTTGTTCACAAAAACTGAGCAATGAAATTCACGAGAGCACACTTGCACACACTAGCACAGGCGAAGACGGAAAGAATCTTGTAAGCGTCCTCAAACCCAAGCCAAGCTAACTTCCCCCTCCAACGGTAGGGAGTGGGTGACCACTCTCGTCTCTCATTGGTTGGACGACATCACGTGATTTATGCAAGCCAAGCTTTCACCCCACTGTTGATTTTCTTTGTCTCAACAGAATCCCGCTACAAAGTGACGTCAAACTTTTCTAAATGTCATGCGCACATCGAATAACTGACGCAACAACTTTCTATTTGAAATGACATCACATTCCTGACTGCAGCATAAAACGACATTTTAGTTTTAGCAACGTCACCTACTCTTACATTGTAAAACTGTATCATTACACACACCTCTTCAAGTCACTACCTACATTATTTATAATTTACGATTTAACCTAATCGATATTTAACTTATTTTGGGAGAAAGGTTTACTAATAACAACACTGTGATTTTTATTTAGATATTTTTATTCTATTATTTGAAAGTACTTAAAATTATCACAATAATTTTGTATTATAATGTTACAATTAAATATTGGTGAAATTTTGTAGTTTGAATTTTCCAGTTTAGTAGTTCATGTATTCGAATTTTCGACCTTTACGTTAGAAGATGAAATAAAAATTTTAAATTAATTATTGGCTTAAATCAGCTATTGCTGCAAGTAAAGCGTCCAAGTTTTCATTTTTTTTCTCCATATTATTTATGGCAACTATCAGTCGTTCTATATTTTGTTCTTGTTCGCTCTGAAAAAATGATATGTCACGGTGCCCCCACGGTAATGTTTTAGTAGTATTAGGAATAACAAAACGTTTGTCATCGTGTTGGGACAAGGCCACTTTGTTCTTTATTTCTGTGTAAATGTCATGCAAGCAACTCCGAAACGTATTCATTTTTCTAAATATTAAACCTCCCCGCTCAACGATTTTCTTATAGTCATCTATTGACAGCTGCTTTCTAATAACAGATTTCTTCACACCTTTAGCTTTTTTGAGTTCATTATCCACCGATTGTATATAATAAGCTTTCGCACCCGTACCATAAAAACTAATAATGGGATCAGAGGGGAACTCGTCTTTCATTTTACCTAACACCGACAAGCCCTTATGAATATTAAATTTATTTATTTCTTCGTAGTTAGATGTATCGAATTTGTCTGGATTCTGTATTATGAAATTATAAAAGTTATCTGTAAATGTTTTTATAATCAACGAATCCGTATCTGTATACAGCAAAGAAGCATTATCGCCGAAATGTTTTTTGATAACGTCGTAGAAAAAGTTGTATAATACTGTCTTAGACAACTCCAAGATACAAAAACCAACGTAAATTGGTTTGTTGTAGACTACCTTTAGTTTACCCATATGGATGGCTACAAAATCATCAGTAAATATTGAGCATGATTTAAAGTTAGGGCGTGTTATTAATGCATTTGCACCCATACTCCGCCTAACGCTCTCCCAGTGGGTAACTAATTTTATATCCATTCTATTATCAACATTTTCCATTGTCTTACCGAATACTGCGTTATTTAATAATTTATACTGATCTTTTTCAAATTTATTCTTAGCCTTATTTCTCATATCGGTGTTTAGGTCAATATATTTTTTAAGCCAAGGTGATTGTTTGAATTTAAGTATTCTATGTGTTTTTATAACCATTAACCCGTTATCTAGCGCTTGTTTCAAATTTATATAATGCACAATATATCTCCTCTTATCGTTTAAATTTGGTATCAGTTTTGTCAATTTCGATTTTGATTTTGGTGGAATAATATTTTCTACTAAAAAGGGTAGGTCTGAGTGTAAGTCGTGTAAATCTTGTGGATAATGTATGTCTACTTCGAGAACATACCCATGGGTGCTTTCATCTGAAATGCTCGTAATATCTAAATTCATGATTTCTTCTTCGGACAGCCACACGAATCCACCTGTCGGCAATTGTTGCGACATACTATGCCCATATAGGTTCGTGGCATCTAGATATGTGATGAATGAAGAAGGTTCTTTGGGGTCGTAGTTAGGGAGAAATTTGTTATTCGCAATATGTTTCCTTTCCGTACACTGGCTTACTCCACCACGTATTCCCTTTTTAAAAAAATGGATCATATCAATGTCCGTTAATAATTCCAACTCCACTTTGGTTAGTTTTAACATAGCGTCCCACGAGAGACCCGGACAAGTGTAATACTGAGCAGGATCAAGTTTATATTTTTCCAAACAAATTTTACGAAAATTTTCAAATACGTCACACAAAAGGAGTACGTCTGATTTTAAATAAAGATCTGAGTAATCGCCCAAATTCTGACAATCAAACAAGTTCCACACATCGTTAGCCCTCTGATAATCTTTATCTGTTATATGTTCTTCATTTAGGTTATCGTAAAATTCATCTTTCGAGGGTAACTCTACATTATTTAGTTTCTCTAAACTATCCATAAAACTATATGGAAATACACCCTTTTGCCTCATTAAATTAAATTTTTCCTTATCTGTATAGAAACTTCCCGTAACAAACAATTGGTTATCAGTTAAGTTGCCCCCTAAATTTTGCAACGATGTTGATAAGAACTTAAAACTATCGATGAATCGTAGTTGTATAAATTTCCGTTTTTTCTCCCCTTTCTTATTGACGTAATCATGCATATAAAGGTGTTTCGTGAAAGATATATATTTTTCTTTATTTTGTGCTATAACATCAACTCTGTCCTTATGTGCACAGAGCTGTTTTATAAATAGGTGACTGTCGTAGCCACTCATATTGTGAAATATGATAGGTACAAAATTTGGTAATTTGTAATTTAAGTTACATACAGAGTGTGCGGCACCAAATCTTACTTTACCAGTTATATGACAATGATCTCTAACTTTTACATCCTCTACTTTAAATGGTTTCTCACATATACCGCATACGGTCGCATTCAGGAAGTCTTGTCTTTCTTGTGCTGTGAGTTTAGCCATTGGGACTATATCTTTCATATATCTGTTATAGATTTCCCTTACATCGGCTTCAATACGCGATACAAAAACTTTGGCTACATCAGATCCTCGATAGAGTTCAAATTTTGATAAAGAATTGTCAAAAGAACATTTTATGAAATATGCGAAGGAGTAAGGTTCGTGTATAAAAGTTTTATTTGTATAAGAACGTTCGGGGTTCGGTTCACAAGTATGAATAGGTTTCAGAATTGATTCAAAGTCTGCATACACTACAAATGGTACTTGCATTTGTCTTTCAAAGTTTTCAAATTTTAATATATTTTCAGGTACTTGTTTACCATATTTATCAATCCGAAATTGTGTCGATGGTGTTGTTGTATAAACATGATTACAGTCATTTCTCTGATGCTGGAATAACTGACGCTCATTATTAAAATATAGTAAGCAACCATCACAAAAGTACTTTTTATGATCATGAGCTGAAATTTGAGCGGAAACTAGCTTAAACAAGTTTTTTATCCAACAATAGTGATTATTAGCGCAATCTTTCTTACAGTGATGATTTACACCACATTCACCGGAAAGTAGTAACAAATTTACATGCATAAATAGTTTTTTTTCAGAATAACGTAAAGGCCCAACAACTTCATACTTTATTCTATTATTCTCAAATTTTTCTTCTAACCCGTACACGTTAATTGAAATATTATTCATCTCCTCAAATTTTGAAATATCCCGCAATTTTACTGGAAAATTCATACCTGATAAATTTAAAACTCTTGAAAAATGTGGATATGATGAGGTCTCAGATGTGCAGCCATTTGCAGGATACAACGCTGAAGTTACAGCCCAAGCAAAACAATACTGATCCTGGTTTTTTACATTTACCACTGCCTTCTTGTTTTCTATGGATTTTGGCAACTTGACATATGATGAACCACCCAGAGGACTATATTTATTCACATTGATTTCAACAAAAGCAATTCGTTCGAGGGCCCATCCTAAAATTAAATTATAATTAGTCATTTTCTTTCCACCTTAATGTATGTTTAAATACCTGAATCACGTTCCAGGAACTCCGTAGTTTGTGTAATCATAGCATCCACAAAGGTGTCCAAAGTATTGTTCAAATCCATAGCTTGATCCAAGATTTTGTTGGAAGTGTTAAATGATTTCATTTCAGATAGTTCCTGTGTCTGTAATACGTACGTAGCAAACGTTTCCATATTTACTTTTACTGTATTATGAATACGTAACACTTCCTCGAAGAGATTTAATATTTTTGATCTAATTTCATTGAAGAACATTACATAGTCTTGGTGATTATTTTCGCTATATACTCGATAGGTTACAATCCTGTATTTGAAAGCGCTCTGCACAATTTCTACACCTTCTATAAACGGAACACATGAATTTGTCCTATGCTGCAATGTCCTTCTATGGGAATTCATTTGGGTTGTGCTTAGAGTCACATTACAGCAATTACAAGTTTCCATATTTGTAGATGTTGAAGGATTACATTCCAGTTTAGGATATTTTGCTTGCGGACCACTATCATGTATCTTCTTACAAGATTGCCTCTGATGTCTTCGCAAATTGTCACCACGTGTAAAACTTACACCACAAGAAGTACAAATATACATTTTATGTCTTTACTCTGGGAGACTAGCACCACAAATGGCTGTGTGCTCCTCATCCTCATTTATATACACGGAGTGAAGCTGCCCCACCACCTCTACTTGAAATACTCATACACATATCAGTACATACACTAATTACAACTACAATTGCATTGCACCACTCCAATTACCTCTATTGCAATTACATCAGTCTAATTACTGCACATTACTCTACTTACCTCTATTGCAACTACATCAGGCTAATTACCTGCAATACTCTAATTACCTCTATTGCAATTACATCAGTCTAATTACCTACATTACTCGAATTACCCTAGTTACCCCCCACCACAAAAAAAAAAGGGTGGGGGGAGACCCAGCTCCGCCATTACTACTCTACTCACACCAAATTAGGTTAAGGCAAACTAAGCAAGACAGAAGTGGTGAGGAATTAAGTGTAGCCATCTGGTGGTCAGTGCTACTGATTAACTTAAGAGAAAATAGGTAGTTTTATTTATATCAACTAAATTTAATAATGGTAACTAAATCGTTCTTTTCTTACATCTCTCCTCATATCTTTAAAAGTAATGCGTCCCTGCATTCATTCCTTCAAAGAAATATTATTAAACGCAAGCAAATATTTTGCTACATACAAGCAGATTCTAATAAAGAAACGTTAGTTGCACATACTAATTATATTGAAAATAAACGGTTTAGTTGTGACAAACTGTCGTAAACTTTTCATATTTCTTATGATAAACAAGGTTGCGTTCGTTGTTATACATTTTTTTATATACGAATAAATAGATGTGTGTTCAACTAAATAATTCTGATGCTTAAAATGACAAATCGTTTATTAACGTAAAGCATAAAATTTTTCTGTGTGGTGCACTAATTTTTTGTTTGTGGTAACCATTTCATCAATAGTTGAAAGTCGCATTAGGAACATTTTGTGGATTGAAATATTTCTCAATATGTCTTTTACTTTCTCGGATTTTTTTACCAGCAATAGGGTTTTGCCTCCAGCTGCCACTTACTAATCGTTAAAATTTCAATATGGTTGGAATTTCCCTGCTTGAGATGACATTTTTTACAAGAAACACGACAAACGGACAGACAGACAGACCAACACACGGACATTCAGAATTCGATGACTAACATAATGGCGTTATGATTTTTTATCTAAAGTCGAAATTTTTAGAAATCCGCCCGCAAATGCGAAAAGCGCCCCATACCTCAAAGTATTCTTTATTATTTGTGCCCAAACCAATGCGCTGCCATCATCGTATGCAACATCTAATCAAATATCATTCTTCATGCAATGCTTTCTCACGGGGCATGACAAAATAAATAAAAAATAAATAAAAACTCTCTAAATGTGGCTGATTATATTTTCTTTTTTTTTTTGAGATAGATACGAGTACTTTGGTTTAGTTAATGAAGAATAAAAAGTTCGGAGAGATGGAGCATGATATATTATTATTTCGGCAAATCTAAACGATAATATTCATTTAAATCATATAATGTAAGATGTATCTATATTCGCATTTCAAAGTTTTTTAAAGCTGTTTAAATTTTTTACTACTTTCAGAGTTTGATTGAATATTGATACTTAAATACACAGGTTCTTTCTGATTTGCGTGATGTTTGAGTAAACTAAAATGGTACCAGTTTATACACCGGGTGGACACGAAAACATTGCCTATGGAATAACTCGGTTAATATGAAAGATAGACTTCTGAAATTTGAGGTGTGGATAATAGAGCACTAAAGACAGAATCTAACATAAGTCCGTATAAAGTATTACTTTCGATCTAACCGAAAGTGATACCAAATTTCTTATTTTAAATAGAACACCCTATACACTTTTGCAATTTTTCACTTGCCATGAAATCCTGATTTCAGCAATATGTTACAAGTTGGCATTTGTTTAAAAAATGGCGTAGTAAATTTAAAAAACTAAAAAACACAAGTAGGACCTTGCGAGGTTTCATTTTTTAACCTTATATAAAGTAGGTTGAACTTGACGCATGGGCGTGTGTTTTGCCACGCAAAGTTCTTCTTATATAATTAAAGAAGCGTGTCTTTCAAACAAATTTTGCATTTTAAAAAATTTATTACAATAGTCAAATGTTCAACAACAAATTCAACACTCACTTCATCAGACTCCTACTGGTACGTCTGGCGGTTCTGAATGGTGGGTCACTGATTATTTTATTCTTTGCATTATATTCTCAATCAGGGATCTGATATAAAAGGGCGAAATGAGAGAATTCGCAGTAAAATAACACAGTAGACAAGTATGACGTCACTACGGACTAAATAACAATAATATAGTGAAACTAACGCAATTTTACTTACGTAAAAATGCGGATTTATACTACGCCATCAATCACGGTACTCAACTGCCAGGCTGGTATTGTTTTCCGAGGCGCTTGACGTTAATTACTGCGCATCAGATCATCTCCGATTTATTTTTCTCGGTGTTTGTATTTTAAGACTAATAATGGTTTAATATACATAAAAAATATTTATTGATCTAGCTAAGCAATATAAATCATAATATATAGAAACTGTTGTTCAGGGTTATTGGTTAAAAATGAAACCCCCTCTTAACTTCGTTATTTTTGAGAAAAATAAAATTTTTGGAACAAAAGTTTCAGGGCATTCTATGAATTTTTTTTCAACCATATATAATAGTATACAGGATGCCTTATAAAATCGGCACAAAGAAATCTTATGTTTTCTTTAATGGAACACCCTGTGTATTTTTGCATAGTATGAAAGTCTTCGTTTCCGATTTAAAAAATGTATAATATGTTGACGTTTACTACTATATCTATGCATAATTATTATTGGTTAGATCAATATTTCAGTTTTGCAATAAACAAAAACAGTACGAAATTTCTATTAATAGCAAGATTCTATACATACCAAAGATAAAAAAATTATTGTAATAAATTTTCAACATGTCCCCAATTTTCAACAATACATTTTCTATAACCATTTGTTTTTGAAAATCATGGCATACTGTTTTTCATTCGATTTTTATGTAAATAGAAGCCGCTGTATATCAAAAATGGCCACAGTAAATTTCAACATATTATACATATACATTTTTGATATCAGGAAAACGAGGACTTTCATAATATTCAAAAATATAAAGGGTGTTCCATTTAAAAAACATAAATTTGGTTTGTCCGGCTTTTATGAGGCACCCTGTATACTATTGAATATGGTAGGTAGAGAAAATTCATAGAATGCCCTAAAACTTTTGTTTAAAATTTTTTTTTATCTCAAAAAATAACGATGATTGGATTCCATTTATAACCAATAATCCTGTACAGGGATATCCAACGAAAATGACCACCCCTAATAACTTCTTTATTTTTGATGCTATAAAAAACATTTTTCTATAAAAGTTGAAGCATTTAGAATATGTATTCAGAAATATAAATGAAAGTCGTTTAGAGGAGATATGGTTTTAACTTGGATTTTTTTCAAATGGAGCACCCCATTGTTTTGCATTATTGAAATCAAGGTACTTTTCTCATTTCGAATATATAGATATATATCATATTATCTTTTAGGGTTTTCTAATTATTGCAGTTTTTGTGGCCCGAAAACAAACAAGGAAATAAAATAACAGAAACAATTTTTATTATTAGAATACATTGGCTTGGCTAATTTAGATATTAATTACAACTATAAATAAAAGTAATTAAAACTATCCTACATAAACTGTTCAAAATGACGCCCTTCATGTTCGATACAAAGCCGATACCTTATTCGAGAAAAGTACCTTGATTTCAAAAATGCAAAAACAAATGGGGTGCTCCATTTGAAAAAATGCAAGTTAAAACCATATACCCTCTAAACGACTTTCATTTATTTTTCTGAATACATATTCTAAATGCTTTCTATAAACCCTACAACTTTTATAAAAAAAAAATTTATAGCAACAAAAATAAAAAAGTTATAAGGGTTGGTCATTTTCGTTGGATATCCCTGATAGGAAGTGTTATAACTTACTTACAAATTTTTCTTACTAAACTAGATTTAATTCGGATAACATTTTAAACAACTTAACTACCCATATATGGGTTGTGCCAATAGGTGTAGAAACGAATTTAAAATCATAACGGAAAATCAACCTCGTCAGCAATAAGTTACACGATGGTCATCACGAGAACATTTTTACTTGCTAGAATATACAGATTTTACCGTGTATATTTTTTTGTTTTTTAATTTTTACGTTTCTATATTTTATTTTGAGAATAATTTACTTATCTGAAAAAATATATTAAATTTAAAACCGTCGTGAAACCGATGAGAAAAATTTCAGAATTCACTTTCGCGTTAATTATTTTGAGTACTTTATATCTCTATCAGCTTATTGTGGTCGTCCATCTAACTTCATCTCAGAAAACGACTACAAGAGAGTCGAAATGTTAAGCTTTCAAAGCAACCCAGAAAAGAACTAGAAACATTTACAAATAGAAAAATATGTCTGATATTTTTTATGACTATAGTTATAAATGTACTCTAAGATGTTAAGTAAATGATTAGTATTTAATACTAACACCTAAGATGAATGAATAGTTTATGTTCTTTAAGTTGCCTCTTTATTCATAATTCAGTTCCTACTCTAACCTTTTTGTTTTTCAAATAGTATATTTCATTTTATTTTACTTATAAGATTGATTTTTTAATAATTCTAAAATTTTTGATAAGTTAAAAGAAAAATATGAGGCCAACATCCAATAAGATCAATATTATACCAGAATTGTAAAGCGAACGATAAAACGTAGAGCACACAATAAAGTGTATGAACTTCAAGTTTGGTCGGAACCTCTGATATGAAACAAATGTGGGCATCAACAAGAAATGGGAGTTATTTTGTTTATGAAGTTTTCTTTATGATCTCATACGTTACTAATGCAACGTTTATGGAAAAGTTCTCGTTGCAAGCTTGGCCTGGCAATACATCAAAACTGAAAACTAAACCTCAATTTCTGATATGCTTTTGTAATCTGATTTAAATTTATTTAACTAAAAACAGAACTGCTCAGAAGCGAATTTATATCAATATATCTGGATAATGTAATTAAGTCCTACATTTTGCAACGCCTGTCACAAAATAATTCTACTAATATGATATAAAATCAGTTAAAAATTATAAACCACATGGAAATTAGAAACATGTCACTTTATCAAAAAGGAATTATGTTATTATTATCTTCCTTAATGAAATTACTAAGGATATTGATATGCAATACATTTTTTAAGTGCATCTGAATCTGAATTTGAATGTGTTGAATGTGAACCAGTTACTTATTTTGTTGGTATCATAATCCAGTGCAAAAGTTTTAAAATTTGAGAATTTCTAGATTTACATTAAATGAACTGCAAAAAATCTGATCACAGCTGCCAGCGCCAGCGTCAGCATATTGGCAATATGACGAAAAAATCAGTTTCCTTGACATACTCCATTTACATGTCTCCTATTATAGCAATACATATTATTGTGCAAATAAGAGATCAATAAATTTTCTGTAAAAAGTCTATTGAATTTTTTCTTTAATCTGAATAATGCATCAGCTGAATGGAGTTATGCGTTATTAACAAAAATATGATTTTCCTAAATTAGGTCCTCACAATTTAGTGCACCTTTTATGAATATTTTTGTGTTTAGATATAAAATTTGAGACAAGCAAAAGATAAATTAAATTAGATAAGACAAACAATGCACTCGTGGATTCGCAGATAGAACTCTTGTCCGTCTCTTTGTATCTATAGATAATATACCTACTATTTTTTCATGCTTTGGCAGTTACCATGCAACCTCTGCTTTCTGTAATAAAGGAAAAGTTCCTGACGATCCTGTAAGTGTACACAAAAAAACCGCACTATACGACTCGCGGTGCATATCATATTTTTTATCATATCCATGAATCATTAAACTCGAAAAAAACTTGAGAAAAACTAGTCGAAAACTATAATTGTTTGAATAAGATTTCATATTTTCTAAGCAAATGGTAAAAGTAACGATGCTTGAAATGACTGCCAAGATAAATTAAATCATATAATAATAGCTCTAAACATTTTTGAAAATAATATAGAAGATGCAGCTTGTCTGGATTTACTTCCAAAAAAAATCCCAAAAGAACATATCAGAATATTCCAAGTTATATTTTCACAAATTTACTTTATTTTCCTGTACGGTACGTTATGAAAAATAACTACCCGTTGGGAATGGCAATAAGTATTTTAGTACATAAAGCGTCACTTACGATTGATAAAACAATGGAATTGGAGTATACTTACAAGGGAGGTACGATGAAAATTTTATTATTGAATTCGTGGGCAATGTAATGTAGCCCTCTTTCTATTTACTTACGTAACCTTTTTCGACGGAAAACTCGGGCGCCATTTCCTTAATTTTTAAGTGCAAGGAACAGCACTTTTTTGGCTTTCCTATCGAGAGAGCGATCCGGTGTAGCTAAACAGCTGGAGACACGGTAATGTCCGGGGTCGTAAGCTGAGTGTCTGTCTAATGGACTTTGACAATTGCTCAAACGGGTTAATTAGAAATAAATGACTGAAATAATAACTCGTGAATTTCACCTCTATATATTAACGTGTTTATTCATTAAAACATTAATGAACAAATTCATTAAATCTGATATTTCAGCGACTTGGTAGTCCAATAGGTACAAATTTGAAAATGAAATGAATGGAATACGATTTTATTTTCGGGAGACGGTGAGTTTGGGTTTTCGCGGCTTGAAACGATTTCTGACGGCAAGCAAACGGAATTTCCAACTGGATATAATATGAACGGCGGGCAATCGGTTAGCTATAGGTATTCTAGTCTATACAGAATGTTTTATAATCAGGCGAACTACTGCCACAAACGTAGAGCTATTTATCAATGATTACTTTTATTAAATTATGTTTTCCGGTAACCTTTAAGCATTGAGGCTTTGTAGATCGCCCGAGCGAACAGATCTAGCCAGCCTATGCACAATTTATGGAACAAAAGACCAACGGAGGTATTATTAATTAGCCCTAGTTTGATTTAGTAGTGTAATACAGCGATACTCACGAACAATAAGATCTCTGAATATCTATACTTAACTGAAGGCGGTACGTGCGGATAGTAGCGGACCACGGTGTATTCTTACCAATATTATATTCAAGAAAATGTAGGTACTATTAAAACTCGGAGTGGCGGTTACGGACGGAAATGGTGACGGCTTCGGATTGATCTGGAATTGATGACTGTCGATCGGATCTGATGCGGCGGACTCTCTCGGACTGAACCTGGACTGCTGTGGACTTTCTCGGACTGAACCCGGAGTGGTCTGGTCTCCGGCGTTTTATTACTTTTATGACGTATCTAGATGTCGTGTTAAAGGGGCGTACTGACTTGAAACGACGGATTCGTACTCACAACACGACGGTACTTTCGGAGGTCGGGCGGATTATATAATTAGTAACATTGATTCGGAGTATCAATAACCGGAAATGAGTTACTTGCAATTTCTAGACTATATTGCAAAAAGAAACGGATTAAAACGGACAAGGATTAATATTTTAATTGGTTTTAGTAACTAATGATTTTTGTTTCCGACTCGGTCATTATTTATAATAATTCTCCGATTTTAATTATACGGGGGATTATCGAAAATTAATCAATTAATTACTGGACTGCTTGTTTACCAGCGGGCTTTTTCACAACTCATTACTAACTTAATTAAACAGGACTTACTTACTAAAAAGCGGCGGCAGGGTGTACCCAAGTGACGGTAATATTTAAAGCAAAAAACGGACATTCCTTGATTGGAAAAAATCACTTCGTTACAGCATATTATGGTGATACTCTTCAAAATTAAATGTTCTTCCACGTTGTTTAAATAGTGAATAATTTAAAATTTGCACCACCGCTGGTATTTACCCATACTTACCAACAATTTATAATCGGTGTGTCAAAATTTTAGAATGTCCCAAAGAAATTTAAAAAATATTGAAAAATTATAGTGATTTTCGTGTATTTGAATTAATAGTTATATTTCTTAATGGGGTGCTTTTGGTGAATGTTGAAAACACCCCGTATATAAACTACATAAAGTAATATAATACAGAATATCACATGTTTAAGTTGGCTATCCACTATCATTTTAAGAGTTTACATCTTCATTGGTGGAAAGTTAATGTATTACAGTAATGCAGTAGGTATCATTTATTATGCAACGACATGTAACAAAGAACAATATGTTAAAAATAAAGTGCTAATGCATTTTTCAACACGAGCAAGGAACATTCTTGTGTAAGAGAAGTACGTTACGCTTTATGAATGCTTTAAGGAGTTCCTCATGAAAGATCGTACTTTCTGCCTTACAGTAAAAACTACGGAAATGGGCACTAGTAGTAGAGCAATATTATATATTTTTGTTGGAATTGCCAGTCGACGATATCTTGTGCTTTTCGTTCATTGGACTCAACTTTCAATCAGATTACATCTATCGATCAATTTTACACCT
The DNA here is from genome assembly GCA_963680705.1 of Rhagium mordax. NCBI lineage: Eukaryota > Metazoa > Arthropoda > Insecta > Coleoptera > Cerambycidae > Rhagium > Rhagium mordax. Next base: position 86,921,184 of record OY796656.1, read on the forward strand.
ATTTACGTTTGTACCTCCGTGGCTTTACTATATATGAAACTGGAGAAAACATCGAAGAGGAATTTATCGTTTGTATGTATAGAATTCAAAATGCTTATAAAATATAAACGACCTAGTAAATAATAATAATTGTACACTGCACTAGCTATACGCAATGGAAATACGTGGAAATGTTTTAAACGGTATTATATTTTCTTAAATACTATCCTATAACTGATCTCTTGTCATACAGTCAAAGGCATAAAGTTAATTTTTTTGACAATTCAGATATTTTTAATTTATTGTTTTTCCAACATTAGAAAACCGAATCAATATCAACAATAATTTAATGGAGCGATCGTTAGAAATTATTTTTATATTTGCTTTTAAATAACACAAAAATAGGCCCTAACGTTTTATAATAATAATAATAATAATAATAATAATACGTTTATTATTTAGCAATAATTTACATAATTCTTATATAAATGTATACCTACTGGATTAAGTATTTCATTAGGCTAAATAAATGGCAAGGGTTCAGAGTCTGAGGAACAGAGTCTGTTCTTCCACCGATGCCCAATAAACTACAACACAATTTTATGATGGAAATAGTGAAAACATAATATTTAAAGGAGAAGAAGAGAAGGAAATAAATAAATTTAATAATTATTGTATGTTTAGAGATGAAACATCAATCAAACAAGTATATCAAATTGGATATGCTTGTTATTATTATGCCTAAATAAAGTCATTTATAACCAATGCATATCAAGCAAAAAAAAATAGAGGGAGAGAAAATTTAAATAAAAAAAATAAAATAAATGAGGGCATTGGTTTTGTCATAAATACTTCCTTAGTCTAATTTTAACGGTATTGTGTGAAAGAATAAAATTTATATCGTTAATTTTGTTTCTACAAATTGCCATAATATTATATGAAAATGACCGTTTGAAGATGTCTTTGCGGTGTTGAGGAATGGTAAGTATATGTTTCCTACGAATATTTATATTGTGTACATCCGTCCTGAATCTTAATTTGGTATGCAGATAAGGTGGTGATTTTAATTTTAAAATTTTGTAAAACATACATGTGTCATGTAAAGATGTAGGTCATTGATTATAAATACTTAGCCAACCAATATCTTGAAGTTTATGAGACATTTGATGACACCTCCTAATTCTATATATGAGACGTTAACATGAGTTCTGAACTTTTTGTATACGACGAACATCTTTACTATCTAAACAAGGGCCATAAACACAATCACAGTGATTAAATTGAGACAGTACTAGAGACTCGCATAGATTTGTTTAATGTCGTGATCTAAGAAGTGACGCTGTGAATATATGAGTTTTAAGGATAAATAAGCCCACTGCAATTTGGTATGGTAATATGTTCCTTAAAACCAAGTTTCTGATCCATCCAAACTTTTTGTACAATTTCTATATGGTATAATATCATTTCCAATAAGGTAGTGGCGGTAGATATGGCTCGGACGGTCATATGGCCCAATGCCCTTAAATTTTAAACTAACCGCCTCAAACCCAACTTCTTGACGTTCACAGGTTCTTTCAATACGTTTAAGCGTCCTCTGTAAATAACAAGCCGAACTTCGGGCAATATCGGCAATACCGGCTAGTTTACATTATGGCGTCACAATAAAGGCGTCGAATAATAAAGTTTAATGAAAGTGTTTTGGTGAAATCATCGGGAAACATTGAAAAACAAACCTAAATTTTGGAGGATCGACACTCTAAGTTACGTGTTACATAGTGACATATTTATTTTACTTAAAAATTTTGTGAAAGAGTTTTTTCTTGTTGCTCATAATGTGCACTACTCAACTGGTCATATGGCCCATGTATTTATTTCGTCACATTGTTTAAGTATTTTATCTTGATAGAAAATACTTACTTTACATTAGTGGAAAAAATTATTTTGCATTTTTTTAAAGGGCTCAGATTTTTGTTAATTCTGTAAGTGCCATATTTTCAGATGGGTTTGATGATATGGCAAATTGACTTTTTCTACAATTTAATTTTTTATTTTTAAATTTGCAATCTTTTTTATTTTTTGTTGTCAGTCTATTTGTCTATTATGTCTAAGCTCAATTTTCTTAATGAACCGTTCAATTAAAATAAATTTTTCTAGGGCCATAACTCCAACCCTGGTTGGGAATATGGCCCATTGACTGCATTTAAAAAAAAATTTTTTTTGTTTGTTTTACGTTTGATTTTTACAAAGTTTAATTTTTTTCCTGAAAGCGAAGGTGTTTACGCTTAAGTTCCTGTAAGCATTGTTATTTTTTTTAATAAAGTTTTCGAGAAAAAAAATATTTTTTTTAAGTGGGCCATATATGCCGCCACTACCTTATATAAACTGAACTCTTCATAACATTATTTCTTATATTTTCACTGCTGAACAAAATGGCGCATGATGATTTACTAGCATTAATCTTTAATGAATGGTTAACAGACGTAAAAACAAATGCATTTAAATCATTATTTATTAGTTCATTCGATTCATGCAAATCGCTCAAATTAAATGAACAATATATTTGGGGGGTGTCGTCCGCATAAAAATGATACTTACAAAATTTTAATGATTCGTTGAACGCTGACGTGTAAACTGTATATAAAAGTGGGCCTAAAATACTCCCTTGAGGAACACCTGTTAAAACATTGAGTGGGTCAGATGTGATATTATGCAGCTGATTATTCCATGCAGCTGGACCTGCTGAGATCTGTCAGTTAAGTAAGAGGATAGCAATGCGCCTGCGCTCTCATCGAGACCAACAAAATGTAAAATAGATTTTAGAATGCTGTGATTTATCATATCAAATGCCTTTGAATAGTCTAATAGAATTAATGTGGATGATGGAGGTTAAACTTAAACACCCAACAAAGCATTCTACTCATAGTACAAATAAAAACAAATGAAAATGCGTATTACTCGCATACTTTGTAATGTAATAATTTCAATTATTGTTTGACTGCGTTCAGAAATAATAATAGTTTCTTTGCAACATTATTTCCAAAATTTTACGAATTCGAATTCATATTTTTTGATGACATTAAAGTGTTTCATCTTTCTGTCATAAAGTGAATATGTTAGGCTATTCTGTTAATTTATTGACTAACTCCTTTGCAACTACATTTTAGTCGATAAATTTGATCGTGTTAAATGCGTCTTACCAACGCGAGTTGCGGTTATTGAAAACTTGTAATTTCCATTAACCGCAAATCGCGTTAAAATCGTTTACTAGTTTCGTAAAAGCCTTTAGGTTATATAAGCAGCAAAATATTTAATATAATATGAGTACATAAAACGTAGTAAATCTCGTAAGGTAAATAACCCAGATTTATTTTAATATAAATTAAACCCTCAGGTTACATATTTAAATTTTAATACCACCGTCTTACAAATTTGTTTCCTAGAGCGCACTCTTAAATTGGAGATTAAAAATAACCGTGCTTTATCTACCTTCATAAAATATGTCCTACATGCCATAATGTGTACATACCTTGGAACTTTAATTATGAAAATAATGTACCTCATATTAAAGCAAACAAGAACGATATTCCTTTAGATATTAAATAGGTACCAGGACACCTAAATTGTTAGTAAATAAAATAAATTATGTTCATGGCATAAAAGCAGGAAATTTATAATCAAATGCTTTTCTGAAATTAAATAAAAATGGGATAAGAAATGAGTATTGCCATTTAAATTGTAAGTGTCCTAATATCTATATTATTAATTTTGTTGTATTTATTAAATTTTCTCGTTATTACTCAAATTTAAAAAAAAAACTGTTCCACTGTCAATAGCTATAAAACAATATAATGATCTCATAAAAATTGGCAAAATTGGTTCTAATCAATTCGTTAATAATTTATGAAGAGGCTAAGACGTCAGTTGAATGATTCGACTAACTGATTGATTAGTTTCATGTCAAGTAACTAACTCTTCTGATTTCATACTAAGTCGAAACCTTTTAATTAAATAATATTAGATGATCGACAAATTTCATTTTCAATTTCAATAAATTTGACTGATTCGATTATTCGATTAATTCAACTATTTCAACTAAAACGATTTAATAAAATCGGTTAATGAAAATCGATTGGAACCACTAATCCAGCTAAGAAAAATGCTTGCTATTTTTGTTCATTTGGGGTCACCTCATTGGCATCTTGTGCCAATTTTTTTTTTTTATAAATGTGATTAAAACAGAAGCGAAAGAAAATATTTAATTACATTCTTGCGATATTGTATATTGTACATAATATGGCATCTTTACCTACAAATGGTATGAGTTTTAGTAACCCTCGCATTTTGAAGATTTCTTGTACATTTGGTTGCCAGTTGCCACTGATGTAAAACGCATTAACGAAGAAAAAATTACCCAAAATTCATTACCTACTTTATTATTTTTTAACAGGATAGGCGGATTCTTTATATAATGTAATTTTTAAGTCTTTTTTGCAATTAACCAAATTGTTTTAATAAGAATCCAGAACGCCATTTCAACCTAAAATTGCTTACATTAAGTATGATTCAACAAGAGAGTCATAATAGTTTAATTTGTTTAATATCAAGAATTTCTATTTTAAGCGGGCATCAGACTATCAAATATTTGATCAAACTAGACTCACCAAACTGTGATTATGACGTCACCTTCAAATTACTTTCTAAAATAGATGGTCACACAAGCTTTCGAAATCCAAAAGTATAATTTAAATTGACCAATGAATGCGTAATAGAAACTGATGAAAATAGAGCATGGGCCTATTTTCGTTAAAGAGACTTATCAAACTGTGACTGTGGCGTCATATTCACAGTTTGATGAGTCTAATTTGATAAAATATTTCATAGTTTGACGCCCGCTTAACATTTAAACCTATGAATTAATTTTCTTATTTTATCTGATATACAGGGTGTTCCAGTAGCCATGTAAATGCAGTTATAATGGGTTTCTAGGGGCAAAATTGATTTAACTAACTAGACTTACTTCTAACCCAAAATGCTTCGTTTCACCGCTAGAGGGCACCAAAGTTGGTTAAAAATTTAAGTGTTTTCCAAACAACTTCAAAACGCTCTGTACTGATTTTGTTACTTTAGGAATATGTACAGATACCTCTTTGTACCGAGTATTATGACGATATTCAACATTAAATAAAGTTGCCTGGGATCAAGTAGACCGGATTTATGGTATAAGTCGTCAGATATATATTATTTTAGTAGGTAATGGGCCACTTGAGCGTGGGAACTTTTTGGAGACCGTGGGAACTTTTTAAAATGGCGCGGCACCTTTTGTCGGCGAACATCAAAGGAACATTGGACAGGTGTTAATTGGATGGAATTTACCTGAACACCCCCGCACCTCACCAGCTCATCAGCCCCGTCTTTCTCCCCCCGCGACCACTTTCGGGGCGTATTTTAAATTTAATATGTATTTAAAAAAGTTTGAAGTTGGGTGAGATTCGAACCGTCTACCTTAGGCTTGGTAGCCAGACACTTTACATGCTGTGATACTGAGTAACTTGCTTACGATGTGTGTAATTGTGTATAGATACCCCGTTGACATATGCCGACAAAGGCGTACCCTAATAATATTGTTGTGACATGCAGGAATCAAAAGGGCGGGGGGAATGTGAATTTAATAATAATAATAGTAATAATAATAATTGGACAATAATAATAATAATAATAATAACCTGCATCTCACTGCTGCTAGAAAAAAAAACATGGTGGTGCAGTAGGTATGAGAAAAAAACATGGCTGCGTAGCAGGTATGAGAAAAAAAACAATTTCCGGTCTTCTGAAATACATGATGTGGGGTATCAAATGAATCATCTCAATGTCCAGAGTACTAATTTAACAAAATTTTCATTCTAAGTGTGAAAAAGGGGGTTTGGGGCTTGATAATTGAATTTAAAGTATATAGATATGTTCCCCAACTCGAAACATGCTAGAATCCGTCATAAAATAACAACTTCCGGTCTTTACTTCCGGTCTTCTGAAATACATGATGTGGGGTATCAAATGAATCATCTCAATGTCTAGAATACTAATTTATCAAAATTTTCATTCTAAGTGTGAAAAAGGGGGTTTGGGGCTTGATAATTGAATTTAAAGTATATAGATATGTTCCCCAACTCGAAACATGCTAGAATCCGTCATAAAATAACAACTTCCGGTCTCTACTTCCGGTCTTCTGAAATACATGATGTGGGGTATCAAATGAATCATCTCAATGTCTAGAGTACTAATTTAACAAAATTTTCATTCTAAAATGTGAAAAAGGGGCTTTGGGGCTTGATAATAGAATTTAAAGTATATAGATATGTTCTCCAACTCGAAACATGCTAGAATCCATCATAAAATAACAACTTACACTAATGAAGCTCAAAGATGGCGTCAGATGTTGAAACTGCAGGCAATTAAGCTTTCAATATATATTTCAAAAATGAGTAGTACTGTTTATTATTTCTAACGAATTTCTAATAAGTTTTGATTATTGTCAGACAGCAAAACGTTCGTGTACAAAAAATAAATTATTTCTAATTTGAACTGATGACTTTTTGGTTTCTCGCGCTGGACAGTCAACAATTTAGATGCTCGTGCGTATATACCTGGCTCTTTTGTGGTGACAGCCCCTTTTGTACGGGGGTCTAACGGACACCTAGAGACGGTACTTGACCCCATGCAGAGGTGCGATTGACGAGCCGAACTGTCGACTTTTTATACCACTCAATCAGAGACGGTAACCAGTGCGTGAAATATAATCATAAAGAACATCAGCCAAACTATCAACTCAAATAGTTCATGTTTTTTAGGAAAATTTAAATTATTTTAAACTGCTGAAGTTTTTAACCCGATAGACCACCTACCATGGTATGAACCATCGAATCGGAACTATGCCATCAGAGTGCCAAGGGTAAAGCTTCTAGCAATAAAAAATAATAGATTTTGCCAAAATTTTTAAGAATATTGCTTCTGCGTACAAAAACGACAACGTATTGAATATTTCATTAGGTGCATACATTATAATTCGCAAATATAAAAAAAATAATATAGTACGTAAAGCTCATTGGTAATATTTTTGTTTTAAATACGTTGAAGACGGGATTACCTACCCCAATATACTTGTAGAAAGATAGTAAGAGGAATTTGTATTGACGGAAGAAAAATCTGCAATCAAAATATCATTCTTAAACTTCATTCATGTCCTGTCTACTCGCATAATCGATATTAATAGTCGTTGCTTTATTATAAAATTAGCTAGAAAGTATATATTGCATACCTAGTATGTATAATAAATAATAACCGGTCAACCTTCCATATCATGGCCCCCGCTACAGACTGCAGGTAGTTAGCTTTCTGTGCTGCGGGCGCGCTACTTATTCTTTTACCGAAATTCAAAAAACAAGAACCACCCAGAGAGACGCACTTAATGTTAGTGGCGCGTTTTCTGGAACACAAGGGCATATATTGAGCGCGTAGACGACAGAGTCTTAGAAAATAAACAGGTTAAGACAGGCAGTAAACATCGATGCGTTATCCGCTGTTGCCATAAAATATGAAATAAAATCTAAATTATTTTAATAATAATAATTAACGTCAACATAACATGTCGTGTGCCTACAGAATAAATATAAAGTGGTATTTCTTTTTATTTTTGTATGTGTAATGTGTATAGGTACCTATTTTTATTTCTAATCTCCTGTGAATATTTATATTAATGTTTTTCAATTTCATTATTTTTTGTATTTTTAATTTTCCTGAACAAATGATTTTTAATCAAAAACTAAACCGAAAAAATTAGTACTACTAACCTGATGTAAGTACCCTACCTATATTAAAATAGTAAGAACATCTCCGCATATAACTCAAGACATGTAACAAGAAAATAGATATGTAATTACCAAAGTAACATTTTCCACAAGTCTAGTTAAAGGCCGCAGATAATGCAAAAGAAAGAAAGAACCAATCCTAAAACTTTTAGAAATAACATTTTTAATAGTATCGAGTATTAAAACATAAATGTATTATTTTAAAAAGGTACCTAGAAAACCAATGTATACCAATGGCTTCTAGCCTAGCATAGATCTTAGACCTATGAAAATAGGTCCTATAATCAAGAGAGGTGAGAGGGGCATGCCAAGGGCTGTCCGTTAAGATTTTTATTATGAGTTATGAGGGTGGAGCTATGAAATTTTAAAGAGGTCCGACATGTAAACAGCTATAGTCGTAATTAGATGTGAGTATGTCATACCTGTAGTCTATTGCTATAAAAAAATTATTTAATTAATTAAATACTGATGAAATCGTTATTCCGTATTAGCAGATAAAATTCCTTATATTGGCGTGTCGAAATGTAATTTCTATTTCCTGTAGTACCTAACACGTCCGAAAAATGCATAAGCAGACAGTAAATTTGAATGGTTTTTTTTTTTTTTTTTTTTTAGGCGATGCGCTTTGAATTGAACGGGCGATGAGGATGACGTAATTGCTTTTTATTTATTACAATTGAACATATGATAAAATGAAGTTCTTGTAGTAGGTACACCATACCTGTATACTAGTCTATTGTTATAAGAATTAGGTAGTGAATTATTTAATTACCAAATAAAATTGTTTATTATATGGCATATTAGTAGATAAACTCTGTATGAAATATCTACATGTCGGAGAGATACTTAATTTTCAGAAACCAGCAACTTGCACCTAGTATAAATAAAACAATATATCTAAAATGCATTTGATGGGTTTTAATGCTATAGAGGAGATTTAGAGGGTAATAAAAGGCATTCATCATTCAATTTGATGTAAAATGCTTCTTCTGATGGTAATTATATGCAATAATAGATGATTGTTTTATCAATCAATGGATGATTCTAATATATTATTTTTAAGTATTTAATAAAATTAACGGTAGGTAGTTATTTTTAAGCGTTCAATTGTAAAGTAATAGATCGTTTTTTGATATATTAGATGTTAAATGTATTTGTAATTCATAATGCATGAAATACTCAGATGTACACATCACGATGTAAGCAAGTTGAAACTAGCCCAATAATTTAAGCTGACGTCATATTTAGACGAATTCAAACAGGTAGATTTCACAACGATCCATGCATGACCGCAATATTAAATTTTAGCTCTACTAGGTACATAATATGCGAATAATTGAATACCTGAATTATTATAAGAAAATATGACTGCTTATCAATCAATGACTTGTTCTAATATAGTTTAGAGGCTTTAATTGCTAAACGATAACGAAAGAATCATCTGTATGAAATGCCTATAATGGGCGAGTACTCATTAAAAAATAAACACAGACTTGTGAACCGACGTGTGACATTCCTCAAATTTTTGCATACTATGCAAGGTTGCACCATGACCTATATACGACTGCGATCTAATTTGACGTAATATCTGAACAATCAGTGATTATAGTGTATCAAAAAAAAAAAAAAAAAAAGAAGTAGGTAATTAATATTAAAGGTATCTGTAGTAGTAAGTAGATATATTACACCTTTTTTTTATCATAATCGGGTTTTAGATGGTGTGAAGTACATAAGATTTGATAGACATAATATATACGGAGGGGTTTTATACAAGTACAATTCACGAACATTGTAACTAGTTTTAATGTATAAAAATACTATATACGAGGCGCTATACGAAGACATTTAGCATGCTTTATTTACAAAACTAGTTGATGTGAAGATCTATCTTTCTAAATAGCAATAATACATAATTATCCTAGACCATCAGACCAAGGTGATGAATGTCATCGAGTTCTCCGAGCATGTTGAAACAGAAATCTTCTTGAAGAACGATGGAAAACGAGCCGAATACTGTGATTCTCGAACACGAGGACCAAGTGATATTCCCAGACTACTCTATTAAGATGCCAGAAGCTATATGAATTTTGTACGTAATTTACAAAAATTGAAAGAAGACATTCATACAAGTTTTTTTTTACATAAGTTGAAAAATGTCCACATCTAACAATCGAAAGATGATTCATTTCGATGAGGAGGAAAAACTTAAAATACCTATATTATTTATAATACTAGGCATATGCTTACGGGAATGCTTGAAAAGTGATTGGATGCAAGAAGTGACTGATCGAATAAGACTTCAAATGAGAATTTTACGCTGTGCCGAAATAATAAATCCAGAAATTATGCATTATATCACAAGTTATTATATATATATCCTCTTTTTATGTAACATATAACATGTATTGAATAAAGAAATATGAATTATAATAGACATAACGAGTTCTATTACATGTCCACTGACTCTCGTATGAAAATTTTTTGATAACCTCATGATAACAATTACATGTACATGTAGTATAATTAGATGTTAATTATGTGCAATAATAGATGACTGTTTTATCAATCAATAGCAGGTTCTAATACATTATTTCAATTATTTAATTACCGATTAAGTCATAAAAAATATGGTCACTTATCAATCAATTATGCGTTCTGAGATATTCTTAAGAGTTCAATTGTATGCAATAAATCAATTTTTCTATATTGAATGTATATTTTTAGTTTATAATTCGCGAAATACTCAGATGTATCACAATATTACAATAAACACGTTAATACTAATTAAATAATTAATCTGACGTCATATAAAATTTCAACGAATTTAATAAGATTTCGCCACAGCTCGTATACGAATGTAATATTAATTTTAGTTCTACTAGATATGCAAATATTTTATAATTATATGAAGAGCTCCTAAAGTCTAGAGCCATCAAATAACTTCCAAAATTATTTTTTCGACTGTACTTCATAGAAGGCAAGATATCTGACGAAGATGAGTATAAACTATTCATTTAAATAAAGTATGGATAGGCATCGTCTTTTCAAAAGAATGTTCCTCAAGAATCATGAAATCAAGGTATATTTATACCCCTTTTTATCACGCGTCGGTTTTTAGGAAGGTAGACGGCATAAGAATTGATAAAAAATAATATACTGAGGGGCTTTATACAAGCACAATTCATGAAGTTTTAATAGAAATAATATATCAAACGCTATAACTATAGATTCTCTGAATTTTAATGTATAAACATACTATATACGAGGCGCCATACGAGGGTAATTAGCGTACTAAGATATGCCTTATGAACACGCTTTGTTTACAAAACTAGTTGATGTGAAGATCTATCTATATAAATAATAATAATACATAGTTCTCCTGGGCCATCAGATCAAAGTGATGTATGTCATCGAGTTCTCAGTGCATGTTGAAACGGGAACCGTCTTGAAGGATAATGGAAAACGAACCAAATATCCACGAACACGAGATCCAAAGTGTTATACCCAGGCTACTCAGTCAAGATGGATGTTCTAATATTCGTGGTACTCAAAGGTATAAAACCAGCACGCCGTTCTACGCATTGAAAGTGAGTCTAGTACATCAAAACATCAACAGAGCGGACGGCAAGCCAAATACAGAAAGCAATCAACCTGGAGAGTCTACCTCTGTTAGCTTAGAGGTACACCACTCTGGCATCTACAGCCACTAACCCTGCGAGGTGGGGAGAGGTAGATTATTCACGGATGTTGTCTCCGTAAGGAGTCTGAGCTCATGAGGAGACTGTCCAGCATAGAGGAACCGGAGAAAAATAATAATTTAAATATATAAATACATATTTTCGTTCGCAGCAAAAATAGCATGTTATAGTGTTTCAAGATCTTCATTCAAGCGTTATTAACTTAATATTATTAATAAATAAAAATCAGATATTAATTAAATACATATCATTTAAGTATGTAATATATTATGCGAGAACAATAGCTTAAATGCCTACTGGAAATCATAATTTTTTGATGTAATAAAGTACATTTCATGAGTGCATAGTATAAATACAGACTTGAACAGCAGAACCGTATAAAATATCGAGAAATTTTTACTAATACACAGCATTCCTCAAAAATATGTTAAATATGAAAAAGAAAACGGTGGTGATCTAATTTACATATATTGTAATAATAAACAATTTCAATATACACCATTGAAGCATGCGTAGCAGTGTTTTATTTCTCAAAGAAATTGGCACATGCCTAGTAAAAATCTTAGTAGAACCGACTTAGGCATTAATGTGGTTAAGATATATACATCTCTCTTCTTATTTTTCACTGAATAATTTGACTTATTGTTTATAATTAAACGTCGATTCTCTTAAGATTTGAAACCATTAAATAACTTTCAAAATAATGTTTCCAATTGTATTTCACAGAAGGGTAGATACCCATGGAAGACAAGTACCTATAAACTATTCATTTAAATAAAGTACGTAACAAATATTGTGATTCCCGAGCATGAGCTCCAAGTACTATACTTAGACTACTACATCAGAATCAAACATCGTCAGAGTGGATTGTAAGTCAAATGCAGAAAGCGGTCAACCGGGGAGATCCTCCCCTGTTAACTTAGAGGTACACGACTCTGGTATCTACAGACACTAACCCTTCAAGATTTAGGACGGCGGTTGTAGATTATCCACGGGAGTTCTTTCCGTAAGGTGACTATGCTCAAGAGGAGACCGTCCAGCATCAAGAAACCAGAGAGAAATAATAATAATTTAAATAAATATAAATACATATGTAATTTCTTTCGCAGCGGAAAAAAAAAAACACCATGTAATAGTGTTTCAAGATTTCCATTCAAACGTTATTAAATTAAGAGGGTGCCTCGATTTAAAAAAAATAATGTTAAGGACGATAAAAGCTTATAGAAAGCCGGTCATAAGCTGACAGAAATCGATTCATAGGATGATAAAACTGACCAAATCTGATAGATATCCGCTCATAAGATGATAAAAAGCTGATAGAGGTGATAAGAAAGTCGGTCATAAATTGATAGAAATATGTTCATAAGATGATGAAAAGTCTATAAAAATGGGTAAACGTCGATAGAAAGCGGCTTGTAAGAAGATAAAACTTGTAAAAGAGGATAGAAAGCAATCCAGAAGATGATAGAAAGTTGATAGAACTCGACTCAAGCCGATAAAAACGTCTATAGGAAGGCATTTTACGATAGGTTTGATAGGAAGACTGATAGAGATCGGCTCATAAGATGATAAAAAGCTGGTAGAGCTGATAGAAAGTTTGTCATAAATTGATAGAAATATGTTCATAAGATGATGAAAAGTCTATAAAATGGATAAGTCGATAGAAAGCCTTTCATAAGAAGATAAAACGTATAAAAGCGGATAGAAAATCATCATTAACCTATAGAAACCGAATCATAAGATGAAAAAAATTTGATAAATCTGATAGAGTCGGACGCAGACTGATAGAAAAAATGTTCATAAGATGATAAGAATCCTATAAAACAGAAAAAAGTTGACAGAAAGAGGCTTGTAAGAGGATAAAACTTGTAACAGAGAATAGAAAGCTGTCCATAAGCTGATAGAAAGTTGATGAGTCTCATCAACTTTCTATCTGATAGAAAGTTGATGAGACTCATCAACTTTCTATCAGCTTATGGACAGCTTTCTATTCTCTGTTACAAGTTTTATCCTCTTACAAGCCTCTTTCTGTCAACTTTTTTCTGTTTTATAGGATTCTTATCATCTTATGAACATTTTTTCTATCAGTCTGCGTCCGATTCTATCAGATTTATCAAATTTTTTTCATCTTATGATTCGGTTTCTATAGGTTAATGATGATTTTCTATCCGCTTTTATACGTTTTATCTTCTTATGAAAGGCTTTCTATCGACTTATCCATTTTATAGACTTTTCATCATCTTATGAACATATTTCTATCAATTTATGACAAACTTTCTATCAGCTCTACCAGCTTTTTATCATCTTATGAGCCGATCTCTATCAGTCTTCCTATCAAACCTATCGTAAAATGCCTTCCTATAGACGTTTTTATCGGCTTGAGTCGAGTTCTATCAACTTTCTATCATCTTCTGGATTGCTTTCTATCCTCTTTTACAAGTTTTATCTTCTTACAAGCCGCTTTCTATCGACGTTTACCCATTTTTATAGACTTTTCATCATCTTATGAACATATTTCTATCAATTTATGACCGACTTTCTTATCACCTCTATCAGCTTTTTATCATCTTATGAGCGGATATCTATCAGATTTGGTCAGTTTTATCATCCTATGAATCGATTTCTGTCAGCTTATGACCGGCTTTCTATAAGCTTTTATCGTCCTTAACATTATTTTTTTTAAATCGAGGCACCCTCTTAATTTAATAACGTTTGAATGGAAATCTTGAAACACTATTACATGGTGTTTTTTTTTTTCCGCTGCGAAAGAAATTACATATGTATTTATATTTATTTAAATTATTATTATTTCTCTCTGGTTTCTTGATGCTGGACGGTCTCCTCTTGAGCATAGTCACCTTACGGAAAGAACTCCCGTGGATAATCTACAACCGCCGTCCTAAATCTTGAAGGGTTAGTGTCTGTAGATACCAGAGTCGTGTACCTCTAAGTTAACAGGGGAGGATCTCCCCGGTTGACCGCTTTCTGCATTTGACTTACAATCCACTCTGACGATGTTTGATTCTGATGTAGTAGTCTAAGTATAGTACTTGGAGCTCATGCTCGGGAATCACAATATTTGTTACGTACTTTATTTAAATGAATAGTTTATAGGTACTTGTCTTCCATGGGTATCTACCCTTCTGTGAAATACAATTGGAAACATTATTTTGAAAGTTATTTAATGGTTTCAAATCTTAAGAGAATCGACGTTTAATTATAAACAATAAGTCAAATTATTCAGTGAAAAATAAGAAGAGAGATGTATATATCTTAACCACATTAATGCCTAAGTCGGTTCTACTAAGATTTTTACTAGGCATGTGCCAATTTCTTTGAGAAATAAAACACTGCTACGCATGCTTCAATGGTGTATATTGAAATTGTTTATTATTACAATATATGTAAATTAGATCACCACCGTTTTCTTTTTCATATTTAACATATTTTTGAGGAATGCAGTGTATTAGTAAAAATTTCTCGATATTTTATACGGTTCTGCTGTTCAAGTCTGTATTTATACTATGCACTCATGAAATGTACTTTATTACATCAAAAAATTATGATTTCCAGTAGGCATTTAAGCTATTGTTCTCGCATAATATATTACATACTTAAATGATATGTATTTAATTAATATCTGATTTTTATTTATTAATAATATTAAGTTAATAACGCTTGAATGAAGATCTTGAAACACTATAACATGCTATTTTTGCTGCGAACGAAAATATGTATTTATATATTTAAATTATTATTTTTCTCCGGTTCCTCTATGCTGGACAGTCTCCTCATGGGCTCAGACTCCTTACGGAGACAACATCCGTGAATAATCTACCTCTCCCCACCTCGCAGGGTTAGTGGCTGTAGATGCCAGAGTGGTGTACCTCTAAGCTAACAGAGGTAGACTCTCCAGGTTGATTGCTTTCTGTATTTGGCTTGCCGTCCGCTCTGTTGATGTTTTGATGTACTAGACTCACTTTCAATGCGTAGAACGGCGTGCTGGTTTTATACCTTTGAGTACCACGAATATTAGAACATCCATCTTGACTGAGTAGCCTGGGTATAACACTTTGGATCTCGTGTTCGAGGATATTTGGTTCGTTTTCCATTATCCTTCAAGACGGTTCCCGTTTCAACATGCACTGAGAACTCGATGACATACATCACTTTGATCTGATGGCCCAGGAGAACTATGTATTATTATTATTTATATAGATAGATCTTCACATCAACTAGTTTTGTAAACAAAGCGTGTGCATAAGGCATATCTTAGTACGCTAATTACCCTCGTATGGCGCCTCGTATATAGTATGTTTATACATTAAAATTCAGAGAATCTATAGTTATAGCGTTTGATATATTATTTCTATTAAAACTTCATGAATTGTGCTTGTATAAAGCCCCTCAGTATATTATTTTTTATCAATTCTTATGCCGTCTACCTTCCTAAAAACCGACGCGTGATAAAAAGGGGTATAAATATACCTTGATTTCATGATTCTTGAGGAACATTCTTTTGAAAAGACGATGCCTATCCATACTTTATTTAAATGAATAGTTTATACTCATCTTCGTCAGATATCTTGCCTTCTATGAAGTACAGTCGAAAAAATAATTTTGAAAGTTATTTGATGGCTCTAGACTTTAGGAGCTCTTCATATAATTATAAATTATTTGCATATCTAGTAGAACTAAAATTAATATTACATTCGTATACGAGCTGTGGCGAAATCTTATTAAATTCGTTGAAATTTTATATGACGTCAGATTAATTATTTAATTAGTATTAACGTGTTTATTGTAATATTGTGATACATCTGAGTATTTCGCGAATTATAAACTAAAAATATACATTTAATATAGAAAAATTGATTTATTGCATACAATTGAACTCTTAAGAATATCTCAGAACGCATAATTGATTGATAAGTGACCATATTTTTTATGACTTAATCGGTAATTAAATAATTGAAATAATGTATTAGAACCTGCTATTGATTGATAAAACAGTCATCTATTATTGCACATGATTAACATCTAATTATACTACATGTACATGTAATTGTTATCATGGGGTTATCAAAAAATTTTCATACGAGAGTCAGTGGACATGTAATAGAACTCGTTATGTCTATTATAATTCATATTTCTTTATTCAATACATGTTATATGTTACATAAAAAGAGGATATATATAATAACTTGTGATATAATGCATAATTTCTGGATTTATTATTTCGGCACAGCGTAAAATTCTCATTTGAAGTCTTATTCGATCAGTCACTTCTTGCATCCAATCACTTTTCAAGCATTCCCGTAAGCATATGCCTAGTATTATAAATAATATAGGTATTTTAAGTTTTTCCTCCTCATCGAAATGAATCATCTTTCGATTGTTAGATGTGGACATTTTTCAACTTATGTAAAAAAAAACTTGTATGAATGTTTTCTTTCAACGTACAAAATTCATATAGCTTCTGGCATCTTAATAGAGTAGTCTGGGAATATCACTTGGTCCTCGTGTTCGAGAATCACAGTATTCGGCTCGTTTTCCATCGTTCTTCAAGAAGATTTCTGTTTCAACATGCTCGGAGAACTCGATGACATTCATCACCTTGGTCTGATGGTCTAGGATAATTATGTATTATTGCTATTTAGAAAGATAGATCTTCACATCAACTAGTTTTGTAAATAAAGCATGCTAAATGTCTTCGTATAGCGCCTCGTATATAGTATTTTTATACATTAAAACTAGTTACAATGTTCGTGAATTGTGCTTGTATAAAACCCCTCCGTATATATTATGTCTATCAAATCTTATGTACTTCACACCATCTAAAACCCGATTATGATAAAAAAAAGGTGTAATATATCTACTTACTACTACAGATACCTTTAATATTAATTACCTACTTCTTTTTTTTTTTTTTTTTTGATACACTATAATCACTGATTGTTCAGATATTACGTCAAATTAGATCGCAGTCGTATATAGGTCATGGTGCAACCTTGCATAGTATGCAAAAATTTGAGGAATGTCACACGTCGGTTCACAAGTCTGTGTTTATTTTTTAATGAGTACTCGCCCATTATAGGCATTTCATACAGATGATTCTTTCGTTATCGTTTAGCAATTAAAGCCTCTAAACTATATTAGAACAAGTCATTGATTGATAAGCAGTCATATTTTCTTATAATAATTCAGGTATTCAATTATTCGCATATTATGTACCTAGTAGAGCTAAAATTTAATATTGCGGTCATGCATGGATCGTTGTGAAATCTACCTGTTTGAATTCGTCTAAATATGACGTCAGCTTAAATTATTGGGCTAGTTTCAACTTGCTTACATCGTGATGTGTACATCTGAGTATTTCATGCATTATGAATTACAAATACATTTAACATCTAATATATCAAAAAACGATCTATTACTTTACAATTGAACGCTTAAAAATAACTACCTACCGTTAATTTTATTAAATACTTAAAAATAATATATTAGAATCATCCATTGATTGATAAAACAATCATCTATTATTGCATATAATTACCATCAGAAGAAGCATTTTACATCAAATTGAATGATGAATGCCTTTTATTACCCTCTAAATCTCCTCTATAGCATTAAAACCCATCAAATGCATTTTAGATATATTGTTTTATTTATACTAGGTGCAAGTTGCTGGTTTCTGAAAATTAAGTATCTCTCCGACATGTAGATATTTCATACAGAGTTTATCTACTAATATGCCATATAATAAACAATTTTATTTGGTAATTAAATAATTCACTACCTAATTCTTATAACAATAGACTAGTATACAGGTATGGTGTACCTACTACAAGAACTTCATTTTATCATATGTTCAATTGTAATAAATAAAAAGCAATTACGTCATCCTCATCGCCCGTTCAATTCAAAGCGCATCGCCTAAAAAAAAAAAAAAAAAAACCATTCAAATTTACTGTCTGCTTATGCATTTTTCGGACGTGTTAGGTACTACAGGAAATAGAAATTACATTTCGACACGCCAATATAAGGAATTTTATCTGCTAATACGGAATAACGATTTCATCAGTATTTAATTAATTAAATAATTTTTTTATAGCAATAGACTACAGGTATGACATACTCACATCTAATTACGACTATAGCTGTTTACATGTCGGACCTCTTTAAAATTTCATAGCTCCACCCTCATAACTCATAATAAAAATCTTAACGGACAGCCCTTGGCATGCCCCTCTCACCTCTCTTGATTATAGGACCTATTTTCATAGGTCTAAGATCTATGCTAGGCTAGAAGCCATTGGTATACATTGGTTTTCTAGGTACCTTTTTAAAATAATACATTTATGTTTTAATACTCGATACTATTAAAAATGTTATTTCTAAAAGTTTTAGGATTGGTTCTTTCTTTCTTTTGCATTATCTGCGGCCTTTAACTAGACTTGTGGAAAATGTTACTTTGGTAATTACATATCTATTTTCTTGTTACATGTCTTGAGTTATATGCGGAGATGTTCTTACTATTTTAATATAGGTAGGGTACTTACATCAGGTTAGTAGTACTAATTTTTTCGGTTTAGTTTTTGATTAAAAATCATTTGTTCAGGAAAATTAAAAATACAAAAAATAATGAAATTGAAAAACATTAATATAAATATTCACAGGAGATTAGAAATAAAAATAGGTACCTATACACATTACACATACAAAAATAAAAAGAAATACCACTTTATATTTATTCTGTAGGCACACGACATGTTATGTTGACGTTAATTATTATTATTAAAATAATTTAGATTTTATTTCATATTTTATGGCAACAGCGGATAACGCATCGATGTCTACTGCCTGTCTTAACCTGTTTATTTTCTAAGACTCTGTCATCTACGCGCTCAATATATGCCCTTGTGTTCCAGAAAACGCGCCACTAACATTAAGTGCGTCTCTCTGGGTGGTTGTTCTTGTTTTTTGAATTTCGGTAAAAGAATAAGTAGCGCGCCCGCAGCACAGAAAGCTAACTACCTGCAGTCTGTAGCGGGGGCCATGATATGGAAGGTTGACCGGTTATTATTTATTATACATACTAGGTATGCAATATATACTTTCTAGCTAATTTTATAATAAAGCAACGACTATTAATATCGATTATGCGAGTAGACAGGACATGAATGAAGTTTAAGAATGATATTTTGATTGCAGATTTTTCTTCCGTCAATACAAATTCCTCTTACTATCTTTCTACAAGTATATTGGGGTAGGTAATCCCGTCTTCAACGTATTTAAAACAAAAATATTACCAATGAGCTTTACGTACTATATTATTTTTTTTATATTTGCGAATTATAATGTATGCACCTAATGAAATATTCAATACGTTGTCGTTTTTGTACGCAGAAGCAATATTCTTAAAAATTTTGGCAAAATCTATTATTTTTTATTGCTAGAAGCTTTACCCTTGGCACTCTGATGGCATAGTTCCGATTCGATGGTTCATACCATGGTAGGTGGTCTATCGGGTTAAAAACTTCAGCAGTTTAAAATAATTTAAATTTTCCTAAAAAACATGAACTATTTGAGTTGATAGTTTGGCTGATGTTCTTTATGATTATATTTCACGCACTGGTTACCGTCTCTGATTGAGTGGTATAAAAAGTCGACAGTTCGGCTCGTCAATCGCACCTCTGCATGGGGTCAAGTACCGTCTCTAGGTGTCCGTTAGACCCCCGTACAAAAGGGGCTGTCACCACAAAAGAGCCAGGTATATACGCACGAGCATCTAAATTGTTGACTGTCCAGCGCGAGAAACCAAAAAGTCATCAGTTCAAATTAGAAATAATTTATTTTTTGTACACGAACGTTTTGCTGTCTGACAATAATCAAAACTTATTAGAAATTCGTTAGAAATAATAAACAGTACTACTCATTTTTGAAATATATATTGAAAGCTTAATTGCCTGCAGTTTCAACATCTGACGCCATCTTTGAGCTTCATTAGTGTAAGTTGTTATTTTATGATGGATTCTAGCATGTTTCGAGTTGGAGAACATATCTATATACTTTAAATTCTATTATCAAGCCCCAAAGCCCCTTTTTCACATTTTAGAATGAAAATTTTGTTAAATTAGTACTCTAGACATTGAGATGATTCATTTGATACCCCACATCATGTATTTCAGAAGACCGGAAGTAGAGACCGGAAGTTGTTATTTTATGACGGATTCTAGCATGTTTCGAGTTGGGGAACATATCTATATACTTTAAATTCAATTATCAAGCCCCAAACCCCCTTTTTCACACTTAGAATGAAAATTTTGATAAATTAGTATTCTAGACATTGAGATGATTCATTTGATACCCCACATCATGTATTTCAGAAGACCGGAAGTAAAGACCGGAAGTTGTTATTTTATGACGGATTCTAGCATGTTTCGAGTTGGGGAACATATCTATATACTTTAAATTCAATTATCAAGCCCCAAACCCCCTTTTTCACACTTAGAATGAAAATTTTGTTAAATTAGTACTCTGGACATTGAGATGATTCATTTGATACCCCACATCATGTATTTCAGAAGACCGCAAATTGTTTTTTTTCTCATACCTGCTACGCAGCCATGTTTTTTTCTCATACCTACTGCACCACCATGTTTTTTTTTCTAGCAGCAGTGAGATGCAGGTTATTATTATTATTATTATTATTGTCCAATTATTATTATTACTATTATTATTATTAAATTCACATTCCCCCCGCCCTTTTGATTCCTGCATGTCACAACAATATTATTAGGGTACGCCTTTGTCGGCATATGTCAACGGGGTATCTATACACAATTACACACATCGTAAGCAAGTTACTCAGTATCACAGCATGTAAAGTGTCTGGCTACCAAGCCTAAGGTAGACGGTTCGAATCTCACCCAACTTCAAACTTTTTTAAATACATATTAAATTTAAAATACGCCCCGAAAGTGGTCGCGGGGGGAGAAAGACGGGGCTGATGAGCTGGTGAGGTGCGGGGGTGTTCAGGTAAATTTCATCCAATTAACACCTGTCCAATGTTCCTTTGATGTTCGCCGACAAAAGGTGCCGCGCCATTTTAAAAAGTTCCCACGGTCTCCAAAAAGTTCCCACGCTCAAGTGGCCCATTACCTACTTATTTTTATAATTAATTTTTTAATTATCTCTAGTTTCTTTAAATAGAAGTTTGTTATACCACCCCAAGCTAAAATACCATAACTTAAATGAGATTGTACCTACTAAATAAAGAATGATACATTATTTTCAGTTGATTAATATTACAAAACTGTTTGCACATTTATTTCTAAAGACTGGTAAGAGCCTTCTGAGTTTTTGCATCAAGCTTTTTATAGGCATATCTCATTTAAGTTGACTGTCAATAACAATAACTAAATACTTTATACTTATTTTGGATGTTAATTCAAGTTCTCTGTCATCATATCTTACTAAAAGTTTATCAAATTCAGGAAGATTTCTGAGGTAACAAGAGAAAAGAAAGAAGTCTTTTTCTACTTTTTCTTTTAGTTTAGTCCAAGAAACATCCTGATAAAATATTACGGTGTCATCAGAAAAGCTGACGATCTCTCCACAATTAGGTAAGTTAAATAAGTCATTGATTATACTAAAAATAATATAGGTCCCAGAACTGTACAGGGTTATTCATTATAAATTACCCACCCCTTATCAGCGTTATTATTGCCTATAGAAAAAAAAGTTTTAAATAAAAGTTGTGTGCTTATGACTGAATTTTGTTAAAATGCCATCAAAAGTACAGTGGCGTGCAGATTTCAGGGGATACAAAAAAATTATACATTTTTTTAAATAGGATACCCTGTATATTATTACATTTTTGGAATGATCCTTTTTTCCTGATTTCAAAAATATACCATATGTTACCCCTACCATATACCGTTTTTGAGTTATTAAACGTCGAATATCTTAGTTAAACTAGTTACTGTAAATATGGAAAAGTTAACATTATTAATGTGAGCTATGAAAATGACACTGTAAACCATTTTGATAATTTCATTAAAGAAATGTCATTTATCAAACATAACAATTTTCATTTTCATAGCTCACTTTAACAATGTTAACTTTTCCATATTTACAGTAACTAGTTTAACTAAGATATTCGACATTTAATAACTCAAAAACGGTATATGGTGGGGGTAACATATGGTATATTTTTGATATCAGGAAAAAAGGATCATTCCAAAAATGTAATAATATACACGGTATCCCATTTAAAAAAATGTATTATTTTTTTGTATCCCCTGAAATCTGCACGTCACTGTACTTTTGATAGCATTTTAACAAAATTCAGTCATAACCACACAACTTTTATTTAAAACTTTTTGTTCTATAGGCAATAATAACGCTGATAAGGGGTGGGTAATTTATAATGAATAACCCTGTACCTTAGGGGACACCAAAATGGACTGTTTTATCTTCACTCATACAGTTATTGATCTTTATGCACTGTTTCCAGTCACTTAAATAACTTGTATTCACAATCATATACGTAATGCTTGAATTACTAGTTTATAAAATTTTGTGAAGTAGTCAATTATTAACAATCATTTCCAGCTAGCCCTAAAAGTAGCTTTACCGGCTAGTTAAATGTCACTCTCCCGGCCAGTAAGAGTAACTTTGCCGCAGTAAATCTTCTGATTGTCTTTCCTACAGCAACTTCCAAATCTGATGGAGTATAAGTACTCTCTATGTCATAATGGTCAGAAATTAAAAAATTAAAAGTTTATAAAATAAAGGTAATTTAACACAAATTATTGATAACAACAATGCTTGTAAAAACATTAAATTAATTTGACAGAACCGTCAATGTCTCGTTACCTAGCAACGCGCAACTTTGTTACTTCGGCCTACCTACTTAATTTGAATAATTTCGCCTAATCTACTTATTCACTATATTCAATTAAGTAAATAAAAAATTGTGTGCTAAGATTATTATTGTTTCAAATTGACAAAAAAAAATTATGGGTGACATTTAAAAAGAAAAAGTTGGTTGCCATAGGAACAAACCAGAAGAAGATATCAACAAACTCAAAACATGCACTGTAAAGAACCAAACAACTTTTATATTGAACACTAGGTTAGGCGGCGCCAGACCCTACGGGTCTGGCTTGCCTAACCTATCTCTGCGAGGCTGACCCTCTATATCAGTAGTTTCATCTCGGGGTTTTTAGTTGAAAGACGGTTTTTAAATTTCGGGAAAAAGTAGAGTCCGACATGGGGTCGCGGGGTCGGGAGGTGGAAAAAATTCAGGATTTTAGGATTAAAATTTGAGAGAAAAAATAAAAAGTTCAGAGCCCCTGCGGGGCTCTATTTAAGATATAGTAATGGAATGGCCCCTGCGGGGGCCGTAGAAATAGTGAGTTCTAGACTAAAATTTTTAAACATTTCGATGACAGCTGCCAAATAAAGGTCAGTGACGTTTTTTTGGTAAAAAAAATTTTTTGGATTTTTTTTTTGGTGGGGGTGTCTAAAATGGGGGAAAATTTTTTCGAAAGTTTTTTAATTTCGGCCCCCTTCGGAAAAATTTTTTGGGCGCCCAATTTCAATTTTTTTTTCGACCCCAATGGGGAAAAAATATGATGCCGTTCTTTAAAAAATATTAAAAAAATGGCTCCTGTGGGATCGTAGAAATAGTAGGTTCTAGACGGTCCAATATAGCAAAAATAATAATGACCGTACGCATCAAGTAGTTTTGGTAAAAAATTTGCAAAAAAAAAATGAGTCCGACATAGAAGTCTTGAATAAAAAAAAAGGTGAGAAGGTTATCGGAAATGAAGCGTATGGTGTATTTTCGTAGGCGTTCTCGATTAGTTAAAGGATTCGGGCGTTTTAGTTGGATTCGGCCGAAAAGCTTCGGGAAAGATGCAGAGCTCGACAGAGAATTTATAGATAAGGTGGAAATGAGGCGTTTCGTGTATTTTCGTGGGCGTCTTCGATTAGTTAAGGGATTCGAGTAATTTATTTGGATTCGGTGGAAGAGTCTCGGGAAAGATGTAAAGTCCGACAGAGATGCTACTTGGAAAGTAGAGGGTCATCGGAAATGAGGCGTTTCGCGTATTTTCGTAGGCGTGTTCGATTAGTTAAGGGATTCGGGCAATTTAGTTGGATTCGGCCGAAGAGTCTAGGAAAAGATGTAGAGTCCGACAGAGATGCTACTTGAAAAGTAAGACGGTCATCGGAAATGAGGCGTTATGCGTATTTTCGTAGGCGTCTTCGATTAGTTATGGCATTCGGAAAATTAGGTGGATTCGGTGGAAGAGCCTCGGGAAAGATGTAGAGTCCGACACAGATGCTACTTGAAAAGTGAGAGGGTCATCGGAAATGAGGTGTCTCTGGTATTTTCGTAGGCGTCTTCGATTAGTTAAGGGATCCGGATAATTTAGTTGGATGCAGTCTAAGAGTCTTGGGAAAGCTGCAGAGTCCGACAGAGATGCTACTTGAAAAGTGAGAGGGTATCAGGAAAGCGGCGTTTCGTTTATTTTCGTAGGAGTCTCCGATTAGTTAAGGGATCCGTGTAATTTAGTTGGATTCGGTCTAAGAGTCTCGGGAAAGCTGCAGAGTCTTACAGAGATGCTACTTGAAAAGTGAGAGGGTCTTCAGAAATGAGGTGTGTCGCGTATTTTCGTAGGCGTATTTGATTAGTTAAGGGATTCGGGCAATTTAGTTGGATTCGGTCGAAGAGTTTCGGGAAAGATGTAGAGTCCGACAGAGATGCTTCTTAAAAAGTAAGAGGGAATCAGGAAATGAGGCGTTTCGCGTATTTTCGTAGGCATCCTCGATTAGTTATGGGATTTGGGCAATTTAGTTGGATTCGGTGGAAGAGTCTCGGGAAAGATGTAGAGTCCGACAGAGATGTTACCTAAAAAGTGAGAGGGCATCAGGAAAGAGGCGTCTCGTGTATTTTCGTAGGAGTCTTCGATTAGTTAAGGGATTCGGGCAATTTAGTTGGATTCGGCCGAAGAGTCTAGGAAAAGATGTAGAGTCCGACAGGGATGCTACTTGAAAAGTAAGACGGTCATCGGAAATGAGGCGTTTTAGGTATTTTCGTAGGCGTCTTCGATTAGTTATGGGATCCGGGTAATTTAGTTGGATTTAGTCTAAGTGTCTCGGGAAAGCTGCAGAGTCCGACAGAGATGCTACTTGAAAAGTGAGAGGGTCTTCAGAAATGAGGGGTGTCGCGTATTTTCGTAGGTGTTTCCGATTAGTTAAGGAATCCGGGTAGTTTAGTTGGATTCGGTGGAAGAGCCTCGGGAAAGATGTAGAGTCCGACAGAGATGCTACGTGAAAAGTGGGAAGGGCATCAGAAAAGGGGCGTTTCGCGTATTTTCGTAGGCGTCTACGATTAGTTATGGGATCCGGGTAATTTAGTTGGATTCGGTGGAAGAGCCTCGTGAAAGATGTAGAGTCCGACGGAGATGCTACTTGAAAAGTGAGAGGGTCATCGGAAATGAGGTGTCTCGCGTATTTTCGTAGGCGTCTTCGATTAGTTAAGGGATCCGGGTAATTTAGTTGGATTTAGTCTAAGTGTCTCGGGAAAGCTGCAGAGTCCGACAGAGATGCTACTTGAAAAGTGAGAGGGTCTTCAGAAATGAGGGGTGTCGCGTATTTTCGTAGGTGTTTCCGATTAGTTAAGGGATCCGGGTAGTTTAGTTGGATTCGGTGGAAGAGCCTCGGGAAAGATGTAGAGTCCGACAGAGATGCTACGTGAAAAGTGGGAAGGGCATCAGAAAAGGGGCGTTTCGCGTATTTTCGTAGGCGTCTACGATTAGTTATGGGATCCGGGTAATTTAGTTGGATTCGGTGGAAGAGCCTCGTGAAAGATGTAGAGTCCGACGGAGATGCTACTTGAAAAGTGAGAGGGTCTCAGAAATGAGGTGTGTCGCGTATTTTCGTAGGCGTCTTCGATTAGTTAAGTGATTCGGGTAAATTAGTTGGATCCGGTCTAAGAGTCTCGGGAATGAAGTAGAGTCTTACAGAGATGCTACTTGAAAAGTGGGAAGGGCATTAGGAAAGAGGCGTTTAGTGTATTTTCGTAGGCGTCTTCGATTAGTTAAGTGATTAGCGTAAATTAGTTGGATCCGGTCTAAGAGTCCCGGAAAGATGTGGAGTTCAACAGAGATACTACTTGAAAAGTGAGAGGGTTATCAGAAATGAGGCGTCTCGCATATTTTCGTTGGCGTTTTCGATTAGTTAAGTGATTCGGGCAATTTAGTTGGATTCGGTCGGAGGGTCTCGGGAAAGATGTAGAGTCCGACAGAGGTACTACTTAAAAAGTGAGAGGGCATCAGGAAAGAGACGTCTCGCGTATTTTCGTAGGCATTTTCGATTAGTTATGGGACTCGGGAAATTTAGTTGGATTCGGTCGGAGAGTCTCGGGAAAGATGTAGAGTAAGACAGAGATGCTACTTGAAAAGTGAGACGGTCTTCAGAAATGAGGTGTGTCGCGTATTTTCGTAGGCGTATTTGATTAGTTAAGGGATTCGGGCAATTTAGTTGGATTCGGTCGAAGAGTTTCGGGAAAGATGTAGAGTCCGACAGAGATGCTTCTTAAAAAGTAAGAGGGAATCAGGAAATGAGGCGTTTCGCTGATTTTCGTAGGCATCTTCGATTAGTTATGGGATTTGGGCAATTTAGTTGGATTCGGTGGAAGAGTCTCGGGAAAGATGTAGAGTAGGACAGAGATGACACTTAAAAAGTGAGAGGGCATCAGGAAAGGGGCGTTTCGAGTATTTTCGTGGGAGTCTCCGATTAGTAAAGGGATCCGGGTAATTTAGTTGGATTCGGTCTAAGAGTCCCGGGAAAGGTGTAGAGTCAGACAGGGATGCTACTTGAAAAGTGAGAGGGTAGTCCGGAAATGAGGCGTTTCGCGTATTTTCGTAGGCATCTTCGATTAGTTAAGGGATTCGGGTAATTTAGTTGGATTCGGTGGAAGAGTCTCGGGAAAGATGTAGAGTATGATAGAGATGTTACTTCAAGAGTGGGAAGGTAATGAGAAATGAAGCATTTCGCGTATTTTCGTATAAGTTTTCGATTAGTTAAGGGATTAGGGTAATTTAGTTGAATTCGGTGGAAGAGTCTGGGGAAAGATGTAGAGTTCAACAGAGATGCTACTTGAATAGTGGGAAGGTCATCAGGCAAGAGGCGTTTCGCGTATTTTCGTATTAGTCTTCCATTAGTGAAGGGATTCGGGTAATTTGGTTGGATTCGGTGGAAGTCTCGGGAAAGATGTAGGGCCCGACAGAGATGTTACTTGAAAAGTGAGATCATCGGAAATGAGGCGTTTTGCGTATTCTTGTAGGCGTCTTCGATTAGTTAAGTGATTTGGGTAAATTAGTTGGATCCGGTCCAAGAGTCTCGGGAAAGAAGTAGAGGTCTATAGAGAAGCCACTTGAAAAGTGATAAGATAATGAGAAATGAGGCGTTACGCGTATTTTCGAAGGCATCTTCGATTAGTTAAGGGATTAGGGTAATTTAGTGGGATTCGGTCGAAGAATCTCGGGAAAGATGTAGAGTCCGACAGAGATGCTACTTGAAAAGTGGGAAGGGCATTAGGCAAGAGGCGTTTCGCGTATGTTTTTTAGGTATCTTGGATTAGTAAAGGGATTCGGGTAATTTAGTTGGATTCGGTGGAAGAGTCTCGGGAAAGATGTAGAGTTTAACAGAGATGTTACTTGAAAAGTGGGAAGGTAATAGAAATGAGGCGTTTCGCGTATTTTCGTAGGCGTCTTCGATTAGTTAAGTGATTCGGGTAAATTAGTTGGATCCGGTCTAAGAGTCTCGGGAATGAAGTAGAGTCTTACAGAGATGCTACTTGAAAAGTGGGAAGGGCATTAGGAAAGAGGCGTTTAGTGTATTTTCGTAGGCGTCTTCGATTAGTTAAGTGATTAGCGTAAATTAGTTGGATCCGGTCTAAGAGTCCCGGAAAGATGTGGAGTTCAACAGAGATGCTACTTGAAAAGTGAGAGGGTTATCAGAAATGAGGCGTCTCGCATATTTTCGTTGGCGTTTTCGATTAGTTAAGTGATTCGGGCAATTTAGTTGGATTCGGTCGGAGGGTCTCGGGAAAGATGTAGAGTCCGACAGAGGTACTACTTAAAAAGTGAGAGGGCATCAGGAAAGAGACGTCTCGCGTATTTTCGTAGGCATTTTCGATTAGTTATGGGACTCGGGAAATTTAGTTGGATTCGGTCGGAGAGTCTCGGGAAAGATGTAGAGTAAGACAGAGATGCTACTTGAAAAGTGAGACGGTCTTCAGAAATGAGGTGTGTCGCGTATTTTCGTAGGCGTATTTGATTAGTTAAGGGATTCGGGCAATTTAGTTGGATTCGGTCGAAGAGTTTCGGGAAAGATGTAGAGTCCGACAGAGATGCTTCTTAAAAAGTAAGAGGGAATCAGGAAATGAGGCGTTTCGCTGATTTTCGTAGGCATCTTCGATTAGTTATGGGATTTGGGCAATTTAGTTGGATTCGGTGGAAGAGTCTCGGGAAAGATGTAGAGTAGGACAGAGATGACACTTAAAAAGTGAGAGGGCATCAGGAAAGGGGCGTTTCGAGTATTTTCGTGGGAGTCTCCGATTAGTAAAGGGATCCGGGTAATTTAGTTGGATTCGGTCTAAGAGTCCCGGGAAAGGTGTAGAGTCAGACAGGGATGCTACTTGAAAAGTGAGAGGGTAGTCCGGAAATGAGGCGTTTCGCGTATTTTCGTAGGCATCTTCGATTAGTTAAGGGATTCGGGTAATTTAGTTGGATTCGGTGGAAGAGTCTCGGGAAAGATGTAGAGTATGATAGAGATGTTACTTCAAGAGTGGGAAGGTAATGAGAAATGAAGCATTTCGCGTATTTTCGTATAAGTTTTCGATTAGTTAAGGGATTAGGGTAATTTAGTTGAATTCGGTGGAAGAGTCTGGGGAAAGATGTAGAGTTCAACAGAGATGCTACTTGAATAGTGGGAAGGTCATCAGGCAAGAGGCGTTTCGCGTATTTTCGTATTAGTCTTCCATTAGTGAAGGGATTCGGGTAATTTGGTTGGATTCGGTGGAAGTCTCGGGAAAGATGTAGGGCCCGACAGAGATGTTACTTGAAAAGTGAGATCATCGGAAATGAGGCGTTTTGCGTATTTTTGTAGGCGTCTTCGATTAGTTAAGTGATTTGGGTAAATTAGTTGGATCCGGTCCAAGAGTCTCGGGAAAGAAGTAGAGGTCTATAGAGAAGCCACTTGAAAAGTGATAAGATAATGAGAAATGAGGCGTTACGCGTATTTTCGAAGGCATCTTCGATTAGTTAAGGGATTAGGGTAATTTAGTGGGATTCGGTCGAAGAATCTCGGGAAAGATGTAGAGTCCGACAGAGATGCTACTTGAAAAGTGGGAAGGGCATTAGGCAAGAGGCGTTTCGCGTATGTTTTTTAGGTATCTTGGATTAGTAAAGGGATTCGGGTAATTTAGTTGGATTCGGTGGAAGAGTCTCGGGAAAGATGTAGAGTTTAACAGAGATGTTACTTGAAAAGTGGGAAGGTAATAGAAATGAGGCGTTTCGCGTATTTTCGTAGGCGTCTTCGATTAGTTAAGTGATTCGGGTAAATTAGTTGGATCCGGTCTAAGAGTCTCGGGAATGAAGTAGAGTCTTACAGAGATGCTACTTGAAAAGAGGGAAGGGCATTAGGAAAGAGGCGTTTAGTGTATTTTCGTAGGCGTCTTCGATTAGTTAAGTGATTTGCGTAAATTAGTTGGATCCGGTCTAAGAGTCCCGGAAAGATGTGGAGTTCAACAGAGATGCTACTTGAAAAGTGAGAGGGTTATCAGAAAAGAGGCGTCTTGCATATTTTCGTTGGCGTTTTCGATTAGCTAAGTGATTCGGGCAATTTAGTTGGATTCGGTCGGAGGGTCTCGGGAAAGATGTAGAGACCGACAGAGATGTTACTTAAAAAGTGAGAGGGCATCAGGAAAGAGGCGATTCGCGTATTTTCGTAGGCGTCTTCGATTAGTTAAGGGATCCGGATAATTTAGTTGGATTCAGTCTAAGAGTCTCGGGGAAGATGTAGAGTCCGACAGAGATGCTACTTGAAAAGTGAGAGGGTATCAGGAAAGCGGCGTTTCGTTTATTTTCGTAGGAGTCTCCGATTAGTTAAGGGATCCGTGTAATTTAGTTGGATTCGGTCTAAGAGTCTCGGGAAAGCTGCAGAGTCTTACAGAGGTGCTACTTAAAAAGTGAGAGGGCATCAGAAAAGAGGCGTCTCGCATATTTCGTAGGCGTTTTCGATTAGTTAAATGATTCGGGCAATTTAGTTGGATTAGGTCGAAGAGTCTCGGGGAAGATGTAGAGTCCGACAGAGATGCTACTTGAAAAGTGAGAGGGTATCAGGAAAGCGGCGTTTCGTTTATTTTCGTAGGAGTCTCCGATTAGTTAAGGGATCCGTGTAATTTAGTTGGATTCGGTCTAAGAGTCTCGGGAAAGCTGCAGAGTCTTACAGAGGTGCTACTTAAAAAGTGAGAGGGCATCAGGAAAGAGACGTCTCGCGTATTTTCGTAGGCATTTTCGATTAGTTATGGGATTCGGGAAATTTAGTTGGATTCGGTCGAAGAGTCTCGGGGAAGATGTAGAGTCCGACAGAGATGCTACTTGAAAAGTGAGAGGGTATCAGGAAAGCGGCGTTTCGTTTATTTTCGTAGGAGTCTCCGATTAGTTAAGGGATCCGTGTAATTTAGTTGGATTCGGTGGTCTAAGAGTCTCGGGAAAGCTGCAGTCTTACAGAGATGCTACTTGAAAAGTGAGAGGGTCTTCAGAAATGAGGTGTGTCGCGTATTTTCGTAGGCGTATTTGATTAGTTAAGGGATTCGGCAATTTAGTTGGATTCGGTCGAAGAGTTTCGGGAAAGATGTAGAGTCCGACAGAGATGCTTCTTAAAAAGCAAGAGGGAATCAGGAAATGAGGCGTTTCGCGTATTTTCGTAGGCATCCTCGATTAGTTATGGGATTTGGGCAATTTAGTTGGATTCGGTGGAAGAGTCTCGGGAAAGATGTAGAGTCCGACAGAGATGTTACCTAAAAAGTGAGAGGGCATCAGGAAAGAGGCGTCTCGTGTATTTTCGTAGGAGTCTTCGATTAGTTAAGGGATTCGGGCAATTTAGTTGGATTCGGCCGAAGAGTCTAGGAAAAGATGTAGAGTCCGACAGAGATGCTACTTGAAAAGTAAGACGGTCATCGGAAATGAGGCGTTTTGCGTATTTTCGTAGGCGTCCTCGATTAGTTATGGGATCCGGGTAATTTAGTTGGATTAGGTGGAAGAGCCTCGGGAAAGATGTAGAGTCCGACGGAGATGCTACTTGAAAAGTGAGAGGGTCATCGAAAATGGCGTGTCTCGCGTATTTTCGTAGGCGTCTTTGATTAGTTAAGGGATCCGGATAATTTAGTTGGATTTAGTCTAAGAGTCTCGGGAAAGCTGCAGAGTCCGACAGGGATGCTACTTGAAAAGTGAGAGGGTCTTCAGAAATGAGGGGTGTCGCGTATTTTCGTAGGTGTTTCCGATTAGTTAAGGGATTCGGGCAATTTATTTGGATTCGGTCGAAGAGTCCCGGGAAAGATGTAGAGTCCGATAGAGGTGCGACTTAAAAAGTGAGAGGGCATCAGGAAAGAGACGTCTCGCGTATTTTCGTAGGCGTTTTCGATTAGTTAAGTGATTCGGGCAATTTAGTTGGATTCGGTCGGAGAGTCTCGGGAAAGATGTACAGTAAGACAGGGATGCTACTTGAAAAGTGAGAGGGTCTTCAGAAATGAGGGGTGTCGCGTATTTTCGTAGGTGTTTCCGATTAGTTAAGGGATTCGGGCAATTTATTTGGATTCGGTCGAAGAGTCCCGGGAAAGATGTAGAGTCCGATAGAGGTGCGACTTAAAAAGTGAGAGGGCATCAGGAAAGAGACGTCTCGCGTATTTTCGTAGGCGTTTTCGATTAGTTAAGTGATTCGGGCAATTTAGTTGGATTCGGTCGGAGAGTCTCGGGAAAGATGTAGAGTAAGACAGAGATGCTACTTGAAAAGTGAGACGGTCTTCAGAAATGAGGTGTGGCGCGTATTTTCGTAGGCGTATTTGATTAGTTAAGGGATTCGGGCAATTTAGTTGGATTCGGTCGAAGAGTTTCGGGAAAGATGTAGAGTCCGACAGAGATGCTTCTTAAAAAGTAAGAGGGAATCAGGAAATGAGGCGTTTCGCTGATTTTCGTAGGCATCTTCGATTAGTTATGGGATTTGGGCAATTTAGTTGGATTCGGGGGAAGAGTCTCGGGAAAGATGTAGAGTAGGACAGAGATTACACTTAAAAAGTGAGAGGGCATCAGGAAAGGGGCGTTTCGAGTATTTTCGTGGGAGTCTCCGATTAGTAAAGGGATCCGGGTAATTTAGTTGGATTCGGTCTAACAGTCCCGGGAAAGGTGTAGAGTCAGACAGGGATGCTACTTGAAAAGTGAGAGGGTAGTCCGGAAATGAGGCGTTTCGCGTATTTTCGTAGGCATCTTCGATTAGTTAAGGGATTCGGGTAATTTAGTTGGATTCGGTGGAAGAGTCTCGGGAAAGATGTAGAGTATGATAGAGATGTTACTTCAAGAGTGGGAAGGTAATGAGAAATGAAGCATTTCGCGTATTTTCGTATAAGTTTTTGATTAGTTAAGGGATTAGGGTAATTTAGTTGAATTCGGTGGAAGAGTCTGGGGAAAGATGTAGAGTTCAACAGAGATGCTACTTGAATAGTGGGAAGGTCATCAGGCAAGAGGCGTTTCGCGTATTTTCGTATTAGTCTTCCATTAGTGAAGGGATTCGGGTAATTTGGTTGGATTCGGTGGAAGTCTCGGGAAAGATGTAGGGCCCGACAGAGATGTTTGAAAAGTGAGATCATCGGAAATGAGGCGTTTTGCGTATTTTTGTAGGCGTCTTCGATTAGTTAAGTGATTTGGGTAAATTAGTTGGATCCGGTCCAAGAGTCTCGGGAAAGAAGTAGAGGTCTATAGAGAAGCCACTTGAAAAGTGATAAGATAATGAGAAATGAGGCGTTACGCGTATTTTCGAAGGCATCTTCGATTAGTTAAGGGATTAGGGTAATTTAGTGGGATTCGGTCGAAGAATCTCGGGAAAGATGTAGAGTCCGACAGAGATGCTACTTGAAAAGTGGGAAGGGCATTAGGCAAGAGGCGTTTCGCGTATGTTTTTTAGGCATCTTGGATTAGTAAAGGGATTCGGGTAATTTAGTTGGATTCGGTGGAAGAGTCTCGGGAAAGATGTAGAGTTTAACAGAGATGTTACTTGAAAAGTGGGAAGGTAATAGAAATGAGGCGTTTCGCGTATTTTCGTAGGCGTCTTCGATTAGTTAAGTGATTCGGGTAAATTAGTTGGATCCGGTCTAAGAGTCTCGGGAATGAAGTAAAGTCTTACAGAGATGCTACTTGAAAAGAGGGAAGGGCATTAGGAAAGAGGCGTTTAGTGTATTTTCGTAGGCGTCTTCGATTAGTTAAGTGATTTGCGTAAATTAGTTGGATCCGGTCTAAGAGTCCCGGAAAGATGTGGAGTTCAACAGAGATGCTACTTGAAAAGTGAGAGGGTTATCAGAAAAGAGGCGTCTCGCATATTTTCGTTGGCGTTTTCGATTAGCTAAGTGATTCGGGCAATTTAGTTGGATTCGGTCGGAGGGTCTCGGGAAAGATGTAGAGTCCGACAGAGGTGCTACTTAAAAAGTGAGAGGGCATCAGGAAAGAGACGTCTCGCGTATTTTCGTAGGCATTTTCGATTAGTTATGGGACTCGGGAAATTTAGTTGGATTCGGTCTAAGAGTCTCGGGAAAGATGTAGAGTCCGACAGAGATGCTACTTGAAAAGTGGGAAGGGCATTAGGCAAGAGGCGTTTCGCGTATGTTCGTAGGCATCTTGGATTAGTAAAGGGATTCGGGTAATTTAGTTGGATTCGGTGGAAGAGTCTCGGGAAAGATGTAGAGTTTAACAGAGATGTTACTTGAAATGTGGGAAGGTAATAGAAATGAGGCGTTTCGCGTATATTCGTAGGCGTCTTCGATTAGTTAAGTGATTCGGGTAAATTAGTTGGATCCGGTCTAAGAGTCTCGGGAATGAAGTAGAGTCTTACAGAGATGCTACTTGAAAAGAGGGAAGGGCATTAGGAAAGAGGCGTTTAGTGTATTTTCGTAGGCGTCTTCGATTAGTTAAGTGATTTGCGTAAATTAGTTGGATCCGGTCTAAGAGTCCCGGGAAAGATGTGGAGTTCAACAGAGATGCTACTTGAAAAGTTTGAAGGGCATCGGGAAAGAGGCGTTTTGCGTATTTTCGTAGGCGTCTTCGATTAGTTAAGCGATTCGTATAAATTAGTTGGATTCAGTCTAAGAGTCTCGGGAAAGAAGTAGAGTCCTACAGAGATGCTACTTGAAAAGTGGGAAGGGCATTAGGAATGAGGCGTTTCGCGTATGTTCGTCGGCATCTTGGATTAGTTAAGGGATTCGGGTAATTTAGTTGGATTCGGTGGAAGAGTTTCGGGAAAGATGTAGAGTTTAACAGAGATGTTACTTGAAAAGTGGGAAGGTAATGGAAGGTAATAGAAATGAGGCGTTTCGCGTATTTTCGTAGGCGTCTTCGATTAGTTAAGTGATACGGGTAAATTAGTTGGATCCGGTCTAAGAGTCTCGGGAAAGAAGTAGAGTCTAACAGAGATGCTACTTGAAAAGTGTATTTTCGTAGGAGTCATTGATTAGTTAAGGGATTCGGGTAAATTAGTTGGATCCGGTCTAAGAGTCTCGGGAAAGATGTAGAGTCCAACAGAGATGCCACTTGAAAAGTGATAAGGTAATGAGAAATGAGGCGTTTCGCGTATTTTCGTAGGCATATTCGATTAGTTAAGGGATTAGGGTAATTTAGTGGGATTCGGTCGAAGAATCTCGGGAAAGATGTAGAGTTCGACAGAGATGCTACTTGAAAAGTGGGAAGATCATCAAGAAAGAGGCGTTTCGTGTATTCTCGTAGGCGTCTTCGATTAGTTAAGTGATTTGTGTAAATTAGTTGGATCCGGTCTAAGAGTCTCGGGAGAGAGGAGGAGTTCAACAGAGATGCTATTTGAAAAGTGGGAAGGGCATCGGGAAAGAGGCGTTTTGCGTATTTTCGTAGGCGTCTTCGATTAGTTAAGGGATTCGGATAAATTAGTAGGATTCAGTCTAAGAGTCTCGGGAAAGAAGTAGAGTCTTACAGAGATGCTACTTGAAAAGTGGGAAGGGCATTAGGAAAGAGGCGTTTCGCGTATTTTCGTAGGAGTCATCGATTAGTTAAGGGATGCGGGTAATTTAGTTGGATTCGGTGGAAGTATTTCGGGAAAGATGTAGGGTCCAACAGAGATGCCACTTGAAAAGTGATAAGGTCATGAAAAAAGAGACGTTTCGTGTATTTTCGTAGGCATCTTGGATTAGTTAAGGGATTCGGGTAATTTAGTTGGATTCGGTAGAAGAGTCTCGGGAAACATGTAGAGTCCGACAGAGATGCTACCTAAAAAGTGAAAGGATCATCGGAAATGAGGCGTTTCGCGTATTTTCGTAGGCATCTTCGATTAGTTATGAGATTCGGGCAATTTAGTTGGGTTCGGTGGAAGAGTCTCGGGAAAGATATAGAGTATGATAGAGATGTTACTTCAAAAATGGGAAGGTAATGAGAAATGAGGTATTTCGCGTATTTTCTTATTAGTCTTCGATTGGTTAAGGGATTAGGGTAATTTAGTTGAATTCGGTGGAAGAGTCTGGGGAAAGATGTAGAGTTCAACAGAGATGCTACTTGAATAGTGGGAAGGTCATCAGGAAAGAGGCGTTTCGTGTATTTTCGTATTAGTCTTCGATTTAGTTAAGACATTCGGGTAATTTAGTTGGATTCGGTGGAAGTCTCGGGAAAGATGTAGAGCCCGACAGAGATGCTACCTGAAAAGTGAGATTATCAGAAATGAGGCGTTTTATGTATTTTTGTAGGCGTTTTCGATTAGTTAAGTGATTTGAGTAAATTAGTTGGATCCGGTCTAATTTTCTCGGGAAAGAAGTAGGGGTCTATAGAGAAGCCACTTGATAAGGTAATGAGAAATAAGGCGTTTCGCGTATTTTCATAGGCATATTCGATTAGTTAAGGGATTCGGGCAATTTAGTTGGATTCGGTGGAAGAATCTCGGGAAAGATGTAGAGCCGACAGAGATGCTACTTGAAAAGTGGGAAGATCATCAAGAAAGAGGCGTTTCGTGTATTTTGGTAGGCGTCTTCGATTAGTTAAGTGATTTTGGTAAATTAGTTGAATCCGGTCTAAGAGTCTCGGGAAAGGTGTGGAGTTCAACAGAGATGCTACTTGAAAAGTGGGAAGGGCATCGGGAAAGAGGCGTTTCGCGTATTTTCGTAGGAGTCATCGATTAGTTAAGGGATTCGGGTAATTTAGTTGGATTCGGTGGAGGACTTTCGGGAAAGATGTAGGGTCCAACAGAGATGCCACTTGAAAAGTGATAAGGTCATGAAAAAAGAGACGTTTCGTGTATTTTCACTGGCGTGTCTGTTAAGTTAAGCGATGATTCGGGTTATTTAGTTGGATCCAGTTTAAAGATTTCGGGAAACATGCGTACAGTCCGACAGAATTGTTACATGAAAGGAAATAAGGTTCAGGGAAAAGGGGTCTCTCGTATTTTAATTGCCTTCGCCGTTTCGTTAAACAATTCGTGTTATTTAGTTGTATCCGGTTTAAAGTTGTTTTTATCTTTTGCAGATGCCGCATTTTGCATTTGTATTATACCAACAAACATTGCTCCTGTTTCATAGTAAAAGTGCAGCATGTACCTGTTTTCTTTTCTTGTATTTTTGTTTGCATTAGATTTTTGTTAAAAATATTCTTGTGATTTCATTATTATTAACCAAAAGCATTTTGTGTAAACCCAAATGGTTAATTTCCAATACGTATCATAAGCATCAAATACTATAAAGTGAATCGCTGTTTTCTCAATACTCAATACTACTAATTAGATGCACCACTCTTGCTAATGAGGGCAGAATACAAAAAATGTATGCGACGCTCGGCATGGGTATTTAATAAGGGTGTCCACATGTTTGGTGACGTCACCGACGAATTTTCGGCGTGTCTTGGTAATTTAAAATATTCACCGCTCGGACGCCGGTGGAGATTAAGGAATGAAATTTTCAGGGACCCAAGAGGTAGGATGGATCTAGCTTTCCCGAAAGTCCGGGCGAAAAAATCCTCCGGTTAAAGAAGTTAGAGCCTGGGGAAAAGTAGAGTTTTTCTGCAAAATCGACCTTTTTAAAATATTCGTATCTCGGGTAATATCTCAGATGGACGAAAAAGAAAAAAAGGAGTTGTTCATTTGTCCTTCTTCTTGGCCGTTGTGCATGTCGCGATCCTCTATATCCAAAGGGAATGGCTGTAACGCGTATCTAATGGGTAGGTGTCGGAAGAATCGTCGAAATCCGACAAAAACGCCGCTTTTCAAAAAATCATAACTTTCTTGGGAGGCAAAATCGAGGAAAACGATTTTCGACAGCGATTTTCTAAATTTCATCTAGTTTTCAAAAAAAAATACGCCGCCGGTCCGTCTCAAAGGAGTCGCGAGTTAATAAGCTCAGAAGGGGGACATGTTTTGGAAATTCGAAAAAATTGCGGAAACACGAACACTTCAAACGTTATTTCCAAACGAAAGATCGCCGCCGGACCGTCGTTCTTGCGCGAAAACCGAGTTAGAGGATGCAACTTAAAACTACATCGCGAATCGCGCGGCCCCCCGCCGGTTTTAGACTCAGTAGGAGCGAACGAAAAAGCGCTATTTTGACGTCTATCGTTCAGAAAACGTCGGCCATTTTTTTTCAAATTTCTCGCGTGTCGTATCTCTTTCTAATTTCTCAAATTTTACAAACCTCTTCGACACGGTGCTATCGAAACGCCAATAACTTTTAAAATACTTGGCGGATCGCCACGAAAGTCCGCGATTCGATGGTCCCGACACAAAAACGTCCATCACGCACGGCGCTGCGCGGCCAAACTGGTTAAAAAAAAAGCCTTTAGCGCCGCAGAATGTGTGAAAAATCGGCGCCAAATTAGAGTGAGGAAGGGCTGTCAGATTTTAATAGATAGTAATCAAAAAAAAATACGCCGCCGGTCCGTCTCAAAGGAGTCGCGAGTTAATAAGCTCGGAAGGGGGACATGTTTTGGAAATTCGAAAAAATTGCGGAAACACGAACACTTCAAACGTTATTTCCAAACGAAAGATCGCCGCCGGACCGTCGTTCTTGCGCGAAAACCGAGTTAGAGGATGCAACTTAAAACTACATCGCGAATCGCGCGGCCCCCCGCCGGTTTTAGACTCAGTAGGAGCGAACGAAAAAGCGCTATTTTGACGTCTATCGTTCAGAAAACGTCGGCCATTTTTTTTCAAATTTCTCGCGTGTCGTATCTCTTTCTAATTTCTCAAATTTTACAAACCTCTTCGACACGGTGCTATCGAAACGCCAATAACTTTTAAAATACTTGGCGGATCGCCACGAAAGTCCGCGATTCGATGGTCCCGACACAAAAACGTCCATCACGCACGGCGCTGCGCGGCCAAACTGGTTAAAAAAAAAGCCTTTAGCGCCGCAGAATGTGTGAAAAATCGGCGCCAAATTAGAGTGAGGAAGGGCTGTCAGATTTTAATAGATAGTAATTTTTTTGTAACTTTGCAAATAACAAAGTTAAAGCCATTATTTGATACTTTTGTTCCACCCTGTATATCATAGTGGAAAGAACTATTTATTTTATGACAAAAATTAGGTAATATTATATTTGTTAAATTGTAATTTCCTAATAAAATTATTTTCTAAATAAAAGTTTTTCTTTTGTGTAGTTTCTAAAATATTTTTAGAGAAAGTATAGTCTACATTCTACAACACGTTTAGAAAGACATATTCCATGCTCGCGAACCGCAAACTTTCACTCGTGTGGGATATAGGTCATTCTAAAACTTGTTGTAGAATATACTATTATAAAACTTAAAATTTTCTTTTTTATTATTTTCTTAAATATCTTTGCCAAATTTGATAGAAGAGATATTGGCCTATAATTAGCCGCTAAAACTTTACTTCTCGTATATTGGTTCTATTATAGCTGTTTTAAAATACATTTTTTCATAATATATGGTACCTATTATTTGCTGGGGAAATTTTATAACATCTGATCGTGTTTTTATTTTTCAAAAAAGGCAATTAGATATATGTTTAACCTCAAATATCTCTAGAGATTCGTGTAAAAATACTTTTATCCAGAAAACAATTTTGACACTTCCATATCTATATATATATTATATCTTAGATTTACTTTACGAATGTTTCGTCTTGATGTCTAAAAATAAATAATATTTACATTTATGTATAACTGATATTAATTCTTTATGTTTTTACCACTTTTAATTTTATTTATGTGTTTTTCTTTATTTTTGCTTCATGTATATGACCTGTCATAAACACCAAACACTAAACACTAAACACTAAAATGCATTCAATAAATTTTTGTTGCATTCTCTTACACCATTAGGTCTACCTTTAATGTCATGAAAATTTCAGAATAATAGCTATATTCATAGCTGAGATATTTAAAGCCTTTAGGCATCAGCTTGAGAGCGGTGTGACATATGACGTCATTACACGTTTATTAAGATAGACGTGCTGTCAGTATCGCTTCTCAGTTTTGACTTTTCGAGAGTTGTGTTTATGTCTGAGTGCTCTGGATTGTTTTGTGGTGCGTGGTGCTGTATTTGAGTGTATTTAGCTAAAATGTCTGTACAACCTGGCTTTATGAAGACCATAGCACGCTGTCGTCAACCGTGTAGTGACTTCACTCTTTAGATTCACGCGGTGGTTATTTTAATTTATTTAACGAATTATAAAATTCTGGTTTTTGCATAGCTACTATTTTCGAAATAATAAATAAAAAAATTTGCTGAATGAGCCCATTGTATGATTGCTTGGATTAATAAAGATTTTTTCCGGTTGCCTGATGCTGGACAGCCTCTTCGTGAATATAATATAATGCATGTTTTTGGCTCTATTATTTTTTAACAACTTATTCATTTACTTAAATTGAGAATATCACTATACTTGATTATAATATAAACTATATTTTATTTATAATACACTTTACTGAAATATTGTTGCCCATCAGTGAAAATTAATAACATAAATTACAGATCGGTTTAGCCGTATTAGCATATTGTTTCCAAACCTATGTACTTGTTTGTTGGTAATTTTGGGTCTGGGTGGTAAGGTCCCTGTTTTTGTTCAGAACCTCTAATTGTATACTAAAATGTCTATAACAGGATGGTGTTTAACTTCAAGGAATTTTAAGATAAACGTGTCAGGATAATTATAACTTTTGCTTTTAATGGCCAACTGAACAGACATTTTGAACCGAAGTGGCAGTGTTTAATTGACCCTGGTTGTTTTGTTATCGCGCCTCAGAGAAACTCAAGTATGCATATTTTCCCCTTTGAACGCTATATCGGGTAGTTTATTTTTTAAATAATAAAATTAATTAAAACCCCATACAAACATATATTAAGCTGACTAAATAATTTGTATGTTCTCAATTAGTGTTTTATATATGCAATGAAATATAAAGAGCTTTCAAATAAAATATTCATAATAAATGGCTAATATGAAAAAAATGCATTTTTTTCTAAATAACTTTGGTAATGTATTTTGTGGAAATTGTAGCATATATTATCGTATTTTTATTTATACAATTCACAATCTATTTATACAGTTTTATACAAATTAAAGCTATTTATTCAACTTGTTCAGTTGGCAAATGCTAGTGGTGTTTAATCTATGTAGGAATTGATTTGTGACCAATTAGTCGATTAGTTCGTGTACGTCTCATTGCATTCCTACCAGTATTATAATTATTCATTTAAAATTAGAGAAAATGGAAAGTGAACTGGGTATTATATTCTTTTCGGATAGATAAAATATTAGGCTTAAATTTGATTGAATTTCCTTCCTATGCATTTTGTTTTTTCTTTGTTTCGCGGTTGAAAAAAATTAAATGCAGCTAATATGCCACACTGGACGTTTATTGAGTTATCATAACGGCTTGACTTCTGAGCTGAGTTTTTGGTAAAATGATTGTGAGGAGGTCGAGCCTTTAGCTTGAAACATACCCGTCTAGGGTGCTAGGTAACAGGTTAGGTGAAGGAAGATCTGCCAGTTAAAATTTCCACAATGCACGTTTTCTGTGTCGCTGTGAGTACTTACTTACCTATTTCCGCATAATATGTTACTGTAAATGTCAATGAAAAACATTTGTGGTGATGTTTTTGGTTTCGCCAATTTTTTACGACTCTCTAATTTTATGTTATTTTGTATTCTATCTGGGGTTATGTGGAAATTGTTTTTGTTATGTTACATATTATGTTTTTGGGCTTGTCCTTGATATCTTTTTGATTGAATTCTATAACGTACTACCAAAGAGGATCCATGGAACACCCTGAAAAATATAGAAAATAAGGGATTACAATTAATCTAGTAGGTAAATCTTCCTGGTAACATACACATTTTCGTCCATATGCAAGAAAGAATAAAAACAAATAAATACGATTGAATGTAGTATATTCCGGGAAAGAAAATTGCTATAAGAGAGAAATGAAATTCAAACAACTTAAAATTAATTCAAAACTCCAGAATTTACACTGCAATATTTATTGGTCCCCAATGCTATAAGAGAGAAATGAAATTCAAACAACTTAAAATTAATTCAAAACTCCAGAATTTACACTGCAATATTTATTGGTCCCCAACATGGGGCTAGAAAAGTGGTTTATTTAAACACAAAATATTCAATTGTTAAAAGGAGTAATAAAATTAGCAAATCATCATAAATACAGTACAGTATAGATATTTTTGAAATTTCCACGTATCTACCCTACTACACTACAGCGTGGAATGTATCGATAACTATGAGATAAGACTTAACATTCATTTCTTTTTTTGTAGTTAATAATAAGTAACATTAAACACTAATATCGTTCTGTTTATTCACAAATCTTAACACGGTAGGTTATTTTTGTATTAAAGCATTGAAATGGTGAGGTTTAACTGATGTCAGGATTAACCATGTTTTTGTATAAAGTCTCACATTGTTAGGCGACGCTTAATACACATGGAAAGCTATAACTTAGCTGTATAAATTTAATCGAAAAGTTAGTTCCTATGCAAACAATTTTTTTATGACTTCTTAATAATATAATTCAAAGATAACTCTTAAGTAACAAATAAGTTAAAAAGTAGAAACTTTCCAATTTGAATTTGTTTGAATTACTTTCTTTATTTGATTTATTAGATGTTATAGAATTGTTTCTTAGTCTTAAAATTTCACTCTAGTTTCTGCACGCTTTGTATAATTGTTACAAAAATATTTTCTTTTCGCACTCGATTTAGTGTCCTTTTTATGTAATTGTTGTTGCATAGGAAGGATATTCATAATATATTTTTGAAAATAATGGTAAGTTTGTAAATAAATCTTGGAAGAAAGTCGTTTCAAATCAGATTGATAAAAATAATGC
This sequence comes from Rhagium mordax, assembly GCA_963680705.1. Classification (NCBI taxonomy): domain Eukaryota; kingdom Metazoa; phylum Arthropoda; class Insecta; order Coleoptera; family Cerambycidae; genus Rhagium; species Rhagium mordax. The sequence continues at coordinate 86,964,379 of OY796656.1, forward strand.
CACAGCATCTTCCGCATAATTTTTCTGTTTATCGAAACTTACTTTTAAATTAATCCCATCTCATTAATCCACTCTCTAGGATGTTTAACTTTTAACTTTTCCACTTTTTTCTACAAAAATTATACAGCTCTTACTTTAGCTTTAAACAGGGTGAATTTAAAATACACTGAATATTTTAATCTGTAATTTCTTATAGCATAATTAATGAATTTGCAGTGTTTTAATTTCAAAATTCCATAGTTAATGTTTCAACAAAAAAACCGTAAACTCGTCCCACTGGGGATACACTGATCGGTGAACTTGACATTGACTTGGTTACGAACAAATACTTCTACGTAGTATTCGCAGTGTTTACCAAGTAAAACCAAAACTGATATCTAAAACATCAGGAAAAATTCACACTTGACATCATGGATGCACAGGCTGAACTACGCGGGCAACGTGGTAGCTACGAACACAAAACTGAAATCTAAAACACTAGGAAAAATTCACACTCGACTTCATGGATGCACAGGCTGAACTACGCCAACACAACAACACGATAGCTAAGAAGAGTGGGGGTACAGGCATTTATGTTGCTACACACATCAGCTGTTCTGCTCAGGAGCGTCGTGAATATTTAATAAATATTCAAAAATTGTTTTCTTGACTGTGTTTCATTTATTTTACAAATCGTCATGCTAGTATTCTTTTGACCTATGAGCCAAAATCATGTTTTGAGATAATTGAGGTTAAAGATTTTTTTATTTACCAACTTACAATTATTGCTTTTTTTACCATTTTTTTGCTTCATAATGGTTAAATACTGCTTTAGACACTTAAAAATATGCTAAGTTCTTAATTATTCTTTAAAATATCGAAGAAATCTACAAAAACTTATTTTGGATATAGGCCAAGGAGCCTAATATTAAGCCATGTTGCAAATTTCACATAGGATATAGGACAAATGTAACACTTTCGTAGGATATAGTGCAAATAAAACACGGGTTTTTTGCGTGATATGGGTCAAATGTATTCTCGAATGGATATAGGATAACTGCAAATAACAATTTTTTTAGAGAGTTAGGGCAACTGCTTATATTATTATGGATATAGGTCAAAACTAATGCAAAAGCATTGAGTAAACCTTTGGGATATAGAGCATTTTACGCACTATAAGAAATGGATATAGGCTAAAAGGTACTCTACGTTGATATAGTGCCAAAAACACTCTCCGCATGATCAATTTTTAGGATATAGAGCAAGAATTTATTGAAAAACCACTTTATATCGAATATAATTGCTAAGATGACAGTGGATTTAGGCCAAGTGCATTTTAAGCTTTCCGGATATGTAAAAAGGTCCATAACCGCAAAAAATGGATATAGGGCAAAAGAATACTAGCATGACGAAATGACTATTTTTAAGAATTTTTACAGACCATAGAGCTTAACGGATTAAAATTATTCAGTGTATTTCAAATTCACCCTGTATTCTTAACATTAAAATTGAATATTCTGTTCTCGAGTTATTCTTGTTCACGAGAACAAGACATTTTGAAAGCTATTTATAATTCGATAACTAACATTATGATGTAAACATGTTTGCTCTACTGACGATATTAGCGATTTGAGAAATTCGCTGGTAAATGCAATATATCGTTGTATGAAATTATATTTAATAAGAAATACAACCGAGCAGAATAGAAGATTTTGTTTATTTTTTTGCCGAGAGCTTCAGAATTGTCTCAATTTTAAGGGCTACCCAGTAAAATTACAAATACCCTCGAGTAACACTTGATGACAATCCTGAAGCAATTGGAAACGAAATATAATATTAAAATCTTGAATCCTATGTAGTTGCGCCTCTTCCTAAATTTTTCACTGAACGAATTTATTTTTTTATGATGAGCAAAAGAAGTAAATAATATTTCCCAGCATCAATACATTTAGTGAAATATAATAAGATGGTATCACGAGCAACATTTACATACATTAAAAACACATTTTTAGGATATTTTCAAGAGGGCTTTGGCACTACTGCTATTATAAAGAATGAGGTCATTTATACACCAAGTTTGCAGCGATAATAACATATAATCACGAGTAAACCGCACTCTGTATGCTTAATGGCTAAAATTATTAGTTCACATGCTTTTAAAAACACGTACAGACTCTTTTATATTTACTTTAATATAAAATTCATTATGAAAATATGCATATATATAGGTAATCCTGTGGGTAATCCGCACGTTTGGGTCGTCATGGTTTTATTGGAAAATATATTTCGTTCTACAGTCTTCCATAAAAGTAATATGTTTGTAAAAATATTACAGAGACGGAAAATATTGCAAAACGCAATTCAATTATACAATTCTGCCACTAATAATTGCTTAATTTACCTTATCATGTCTTAATCACAAAGGATTCGTTCTATTCGTATGAACATAATGGACATTAGTTGAATTAATGTTTGTCTATAATTATCAAATTATTGAAAATTCCTCTTTCCGTGTATAAATATAAAGAAAATTGTATTCAACTGAGCAACAAGAATACGTAACACAAATTTATATCGATAAATTACCAATTTATTGAATTTGTCTCAATCGTTATAATTTGTTGGTTTGTTGGGGAAGGAGAGTACATATTTATAGAGATAATAATGAAGTCAGTTGGGGGCGATTGATCGTCTGCTACAGAAGGCATGATATTCAAAATTTTTGGAACATCACGCCACTGAACTAGTTACTTCACTTAAATATTTTTAATAACGGCTCACTTTTGTAATGTTACAATCTAATATAGGTAGTCAAATATTTTTTAAAGAGTTTGGTTTAAAAATATTGTAGTGGTACCGAGAAGTCAACAAACACTTATTAATTTTCAAACGCATATCTTTGATTAGAATATAACTACTACAATTTCATTGTTTTGCCAGATTAGTGCAGTTAGGATAGAAAAGAATTAAAGGGGAGAAACGTGTAATTATCATATGACATGTTTATGAAACTTAAATAATAAAGAACCAAGAACATCATATCAATAGCTCGAAAGGTATTCATCAATGTCTACTTTCTCAGCGCAATTTCAGATCCAAAATATCCTATTCTAGTATTTTAGTCCATTGCCAAGCAACCATGTCCGTTGCTAAGCAAACATCATAAAACAGTACAAGAATCCCAAAATACCCCATTTTATTATTTTAGTCTATTGCCAAGCAACCATGTCCGTTGGTAAACATCAGAAAATGGTACAAGAAAGTTACATTCCCGGCCTAGGCTGGGAATGTTAAGCTTTTCCTGTACTTGCTCAGAAACTTATTTTGTTAGTTTGGAAATGTATTCATGAGGATTTTCTGCCAACTACATTTTTCTACTTTAAGTATTTCTATAACCAATTAGATAAAATTATGTCTCATTAGTGTAAAACATAAGTGATTTTTTGTTAAATTTAACAATTATTCTAGTAAAAATATGTTTTGTTCCAAAGAAGTACCTATTTGAATGTCTAATTTTTTTTTAATCAATAACCAATTTAACGAATTTATGAAATAGACTTATAAGCAAATACAAAAATCAAGAAGCTTGTGATAACTAAAAAAAAATAGATTATAAGTAGTCTGAAAACTGCTTATGAAAATTATATGAGTACCCACTCAGACTTCGTTCTTTTTTAGCAACTTTGCCCGTCCAGGTAAAACTGTCCGGGTATTCGTATGTTACAGACTAAAAACGCCAGGCCAACAAAGCATGGCTTATATGTTACCAACGTGTCCTCACGTTATGTCGGAAACATAACCATGTGATGACAATAGCACTGAATGAGAAATATAGGAGGGTTATAAAATATTAAACTTTACGAAATAATTAGATTGTTTTATTGATTTAGACAAACCTAAATCATTTTTGGGGCTTGATTAGGAATAGTGGGAACATCTTTAAGTTTATTAATTCGATGTAATTAACAAAATATGAAATAAGCATTTTTGTTGAATATTCTTAAATACATATTATCACCTATTTTTTCGATTAGGAATCGCCCAAACCCACATTTTTTTCTACGTAATGTTTTAAATTAATTATTAAATTATGTGATGCTTTTATTCTTTTTTTTTTTAAATCAAAATCTGTCCTGACCGACCCACTAGTACTTGAGTTCCGCTAATAAGATATTTTCATCGAGTGGGTTGAACCGGAATTTCTTTACCTTTGTATTTTTTTGAAGAGGGATATTTTTTTATACTATCTAAATGTTGGTATTTAAATGTCATCAGTCCTGATACAAAAAAAAAAACAAATTGCTTTCAGCAAATTTATTCTTATTTGTTGAAAAAGTTTCTACAGGTTTGTGCGTGCGTGTTTGGAAATTAAAATCATGAAGTGCAGTATCTGAAAGGAAATAAAAACCTAACCTAACCTAAAATATGAATAAGAACTCACCTCAACTTCAGCTTTAGAACCACTGCGCATGCATAATTTATGACATCACAGTTGTAGAGTGAGACAAAAGGCATATAAATTTGAATATAGTTTTTCCAAGAATACATCACGACAAAAAATCGAAAAAAAATATTTTGGAGGTTCTTCAATACCGACAATACGAAAACAAAACTAGAAAAAATATGTGCAATAACCCCATTAGAGATGACTAGTGTTAATTATTGTTGTGTAGGAAGTTTAATAGATTATTACACTAAAAACGTATTTTGGTAAATGTACAATTAAGTAAATATTTAAACCATTGCGTTGACATAAACGTGTAGTAGAGTCTGTCGTGCATTTTCCTTTCAACAACCCTTTTACTGATATGTATAAAATGTATGTATTTGTCAATTTGATTCCAAAGTAAAGTGGGTAACGGAAATGAAAGAATTGAGAACGTCGATTTTATTCCGCTTTTACTGTCAAACATATTACAGAAACCTTTTGCGAAACTACCATGATGTCCCATTTCACTAAAAAGGCAGTAAAACTTGAAGAAAAGATTAACTTATGTTTTTTTATGTACAGTGTGACCCACTTAAGATCTCAACACCACTGCGTGTACCCGTTAATTAATGTTTGATTATGACTTCAAACTTTGGTGATAAGAAAAGATCGATAAGGTGATTTTTTGCTTTTAGTAATATGTGATACATGTCAGTAGCGTACGATTTTAAGTTTGAAAAATCGATTTAAAAAAAAGTATTAGTGACTTTTTTAGTCCAATTTCGGTTTCATCATTATAAAGAGCGTCACCTAAAACCCCTAGGTATCAATTTTAAGCAAAATCACTTTTCTGGTTACTGGGATTTAAGCCCCCAAAAATTGAGTTTTTTCGGAAGTTTTCAAGTTGTTTAAGTTAAATTTTTCCAATACTCATTGTGCATTTCCTGAGAACTCACGATCTTTCACTTTTTGTTCATTAATAATCAGTTTTTAAAAGTATGCCGTACACTACTCGCGAAAGTTATCAAGACTTTTGCACAATTGTTCAGTTTTGGCAAAATTTAACTGAAACAACTTGATCACTTACGAAAAAACTGAATTTTTGGGGGTTTACATCTCAGTCACCAGATAAGTGATCTCACTTAAAACTAATTCCCAAGAGTTTTAAATGGCGCTCTTCACGATGACGAAATCGAAATTTAAATAAATAATCGGTAATACTTTTTTTTGTAAAATCGACTTTTCAAACCCCTTTAAAATTGCACGCTACTGACATGTAGGTATCACATATTACTAAATTCAAAGAATCACCTTATCGATCTTTTCTTACCACCAAAGTTTGACGTTAATCAAGATCAATTAATGGGTATACAGGGGCGTTGCGATCTTAAGTGGGTCACATTGTATGATAAGAAAATGCAATTTCTTTGTCTTTTAAAACCATAATCCAAAATTAATATATGTTCTATAGATATATGTCATCAACCTTCACCTTAATGAGTTTTTCAAAGCAATTTCTGCATTTAATTTATTTTCCCTTAAATTATTCATTTTGCTTACTTCTTATTTTTGCCATTATACATTTTTCATATGCGTGGACAAAGAATTTCAATAATGATTTTACTTATGTATTCTAACCTAATGCGTAACTGATGATGTCGTACATTATGCCGGTGAAATATATAATGTGTTTTTTACAGTTTCAACCACAGACTAGGGGAATAGTGACTGAGCACTACATTTATGTACTTATATGTTTTCTCATGAACGAATTCATATTACAAATTTTGATTCGGCGAACATATGCATTAAATCACATTTTGGACATTAAACGACATAGTTGATTTTTAACGTTGTTGTTTGAACTGATTATTTATGTATTATTTAACTACAATGATATACGAATTGACACGCCAATTCAGAAAAACAATAGCTAAAAACAATTCCACACAAATTATGGAATATTTGTAAAGTTAAAATTAATGAACAAGGGAAATTACCAACAATCATGCTTGGAGGTATGATTTTGGAACATTAAAATCGCAGTTAAATGTCAGGATTGTGACAATGTTTACTGTAGATCTTTTATTAGAAAAACAAATTGTTCAATATATTTGTTTCGAGCTATAAGTAAATTATTTGGGCTTGTCAAACAGCTGTCCTTGGAATATCAAAGTTTAGTTAATAATAATGAATATAATAATAATACATATTATAATAATAAATAAAAAAATGAAACAGACTGTGCTGAGGAACTCCGATAGAAAAGGAGCATTTAATGTTGAAAATTTATGGTTGCTGCGCACCAAAATCGTATACTTACTTAAAACGTTATATATAATCAAATAATTTAGTAACCCTTTCATATACCGTGGTACAAAACTTCTAGTTACACTTAAGTTTTTTCCAAAACAATATCGCAAAATTAAACGAAAATATATTCTCTATTTGGTAATAGTACTTAACAGTGTAATCTACCTACCTTGAACAATATATTTTCTTTAAAAATCACAAAAAAACACGGAACAAACCTTCAGATCACACATACAAAAAATTGTACTAGCCGTAACAGTCATAGGTTTGTTAGAAAACCACTTGTCCTGTCATGCGCAGAATAGTACAAATTGTGGTCGTTTAAATGTTTTACGTGCTTTCAGAGCCTCCAACAATGCTATAAAGGTCATTTTTATATTAACATCCATTGTAATTTCGCCTTTATGAAGGTGGCTTTTTAAGAAGCCATAGAACGTTAAAGGGTTAAAACCATGAAATTTTGACCTTTATGACATCAAGCTTTAAAAATAACATGCCATCATCTTCATCATCATCGGTATAAAACAATTAGGGTCCAAGAATAGATACTTGAGGAACATCAAAAACGCATTAAGTATATGTTATATGGTAGCTGATATACATGGAAAAGATTAAAATTATATGTTTCAATGCAGACAGTAACAAACAGACAAAGCTGAGCCAACCCAGAATATTTTGTATTTAAGCAGATACAGTGCGTTTTTTGGGTTTTTATAATTTGGAAATCATCTTATTAAGAGATACAAAGAATACATTTTTTTAGATACTGTGTGACAACGACAGCACAATTTCACCGGAAGTAATTTTTCATGGCAAACCCTGTACATTTTTGCACTTTTAAAGTCTAGTAACATTTTAGTAACTAAACGTTTTTGTAATGCCGAATCCCATTTCGACTCGTTAAAAAATTAAGGATTGGCAGCCGGAAATTAATATGACCCCATTCAATACATGATAAAAATTATTTATAATTTTGCAGCACCGAACCAGTTATTTTAATGAGTGCAAAGAACTTTAGTTGGTTTTATGTCTGTCTATCTGTTTGCCTGTAAACTATTATCAAACATGTTTTTCCAAAGAAAGTGTCATAATATAAAAACAAAAATGATTATTGCTAATAATGTTAGTTTAAATACACCGTTTTGGAAATTCGAAATAAGCGTTTCTATACATCCCGGTAATCAATCAGATTAATTCATTTAAATATTTACACTATAATATTGTATAATTTCGAATTCGAATCGAATCACAACCACAAATTTCACATTATACGGCAATTTATACATTATAATTAACTATTATTGAGATTTGATATTTAATTTGTTCTCGATTTTCACCATTTAAAAATGTTTGAATAATTTATTTATCATAATTATGACTGTTTACTTTTACAAATGTTTATTCAATATATATGCCGCATCTTTTAAAGATTCGACTTGTTTTCTGTTCATAGTCAAAATATTTAATCTCATTTTTTTAAGGTATTTTTTCAATTTTCTTTTTAAGTGTTTCTATATAATGCCTTCGCATTTATCTGTAAAGAGCTGACTGTTTTCTTTTATTTATTTTTTTGCTAAATGAACCCTGAAGTCATCAAGTACGTGATCGTTGTATCGTATGAACTTAATAACAACATCCATTACTTTGACAGGCGGAAATTATGATTCTTTATCGACGCCACGTATTTTAAGTTCATAAACACGTCCGTGCCAAAATTCGATTTGTGAAAATGAAAGTGTTTTAATACAATTAAAATTCCAAGATGAATTGATAAGAATTATCAAAATACGAGGATGGTTCGAGAACAGCTAATTTATAATTAAAATGGCCGATTCCAGTTTATAAATAATATAGAGAAATTTTTCATAGATTTATTACTCATTTGTATAATAATTGATGTTCATTCATTTATCGTTGCGTGAAGGAATATCGTGTTTTCATGCAAAGATGTTATTCTTCTTATAGATCTAAAGATTGTTATTTAAATTATGTCGCCACAGTCAATTTTAACCAGTTTGAAGTAGATGAATTGCATTGGGAACTGAAAAAAAAAATAGGTAAGTAAAATAAATAAAATGACATGATGCAATACGTCCATAACACCGTAAAAGAATCTAGTGTGAAAGAGGGTTTGTCAGTAAATCTATCAAAGACCTCGACAATAACCTTCATATATATCAAAGAAATCTTTAAAATCTGTAGAGGCTTAAAATGTCTGGAGAAAAACTACAGAGAGTAATGGAAATCAAATATCTAATAGTCATTCTCGACATCAAGTTAACTTACGGTCTATGCAGTAAAACTCACAAATAAGGCAGCACTGGCCTTATGGACTTGTAGGAGTATGACTGGCGAAACTTGGAGACGGAAGCCTAAGATATCACACCAAAGCTGTGATATTCATAGTAACATAATATGCGTAACTGGCATAACGTCAGATGTAAAATTTCCATAATCAGTCCAACCAAACAGAAAGGTTGGCTTGTCTAGGAATAATAAGGGTGACGTCAACTGAGGCTGTGGAGATGCTGTTGAATCTTTTTCCATTGGACTTGTATTGGAGTTGGAGGTCAAATAGGTCTCTCAGGATAATAAGAATATAGAAGCATTACGAAAGTGTAAGGGGTTTATTTGGTATAATATAATACAAAATGGCATAAGATTGTTTCAAGGGCCTAATAGCTTTTGCAGAAAATAGCAGACCCAAATGGGTACAACAACTCCAGGTAATTAAAGGTAATGAGGAAGCTGAGGCTCTAGTAAAGAAAGGAGTGGAAAAAGTTGGTCCGGAAACCACGTGTGGGAGGCAGTAAAGTGCGAACAAATAAAAAGCAAATAAGAATGGTGACAGGATACCTAACCGGACATTACCGCATGAGAAATCACCTCAATTGCCCTAGCTTGTGGAGAGGAGGCTTGTGGAGAGGAGGACAAAACTCCTGCCCGACCTTATACGTAAAAAGGCATCGGAATCCTGGGGAACAATTTCTGAAAGCTCAAGAAATTACAAATGCATTCATTAGTAGTATTCTGAATTTCATTAAGAGTCCGTCACGCATGCATACGAGCTATAGAGACGCGCAATCAGAATAATATAGGAAAACAATGCACCAAGTCAAGTAATAAGTTGCATATGCAAGTTATAGAGTTTGTGGAAGAATCGAAGTGTCTATTGGGCATTATCCAACGACAGATTTTACTGATAATTGCAAAATAGCACCAGTTATCGATAATAAAATTCTCGTTCGTAAGGGTACAGAAGTATTGAGATAAAAACAAATCGCTTTAACAATTTTAATTTTTTCTTTCGCAGTTTTATGTAGTAATGTTCATAAAATTGCACTACAAAAAGATTTTTTTATTTAAATGCATACTAAGTCGTTATATTGTTGATTACTTTTCGCTAATTAGAATGATTTCTGAAGGATTTTCCGGAGAATTTTCTACTTTTTAATTAACAAAATAAAAAAATCAGCTTTGCTGCGGAATGTGAAATTATGTTTTCTTCAATTATATGTAACATTTTTTTATCATAAGATAAATATACAAATTACAACGTCGAAACTTAATAACAATTAATAATAACAAGCTTAGCACATCAACATTACCACCTGCTCGGGAATTTAAACAATCAACTTTTTGTACCACAATATTGAAATCTGCTTTTGAATCCATGTACATTAAAGTTTCTTCTCAATGCACAAATTCGTGGGATAGCCGTAATTTATTAGACCATCTACAACGTGTCAAGTTGAATTAAATCAATAACTTTTGAAAACTCTGTATTTATACATTGTCAAGATATTAAATTTTATTAAAACGTAGACTCTATATTGGTATTATTTGAAAATTTTACGATTCATTTGGAGTAAATTGTAAATTCCTATAAAATATATTGGCAATAATAGCTGGATGTTCCGTGTTTCCTTTATCATAAACATTTAAACCGATTTGACCCTTGTATGTTAGAACTACTCTATAAAGAATATGTCACCATTACGGAAAGAACAATAAATTTAAAAAGTTATTTATATGTAGGTAATTTTATTTATTTCACGGAAACCTTATCACATGGGAACGACCTGAAAGAGGATATATGATGGCTTCACAGAAATCCTAGAAGGTAAATTAACATTGGCGTAAACTACCGGGCCATGTGAAAAATGAGTAAAATAGGTGATTACGGTTAGTATCAGAAATGTGTTCTTTTTATTTTGATGGATCGACATTGTTGTTTTTTCCATTTAACCTTCTGAATTCGCTTATTTATGGTTATTCCTTGTCTTCAGTGAAAGTCAGATTAAAAGTTAAGTCAAATGAGGAATACATTTAATAACCACACTTTATGCGTTAAAATATGTTCTACTTGATGTTTGATATCATATAGTAGACTAATTGTTTCTTGAAATACGACAGTTATATGTTATGCAAATATAATATAGGGCTTTTCTTTTGTTGACCGTTGATATCAAATAATTTGATGTGTAGATTCCTAGGTTTTCGGTCATGTGATAAAATAAAAAAACTATTTTCTTATGTTTCGGTTTTATTAAACCATCCTCAGAGAGCTAGGTAGAGAACTTACTTTAAACATTATTTATAATGAATTCACAGTATATACTTACAATTTAGGTGTGGTAAAAATTACATAATAACTAATAGTGGATACATTTTTACGTCTGCTTTTGTAGAGATATTAAAAGGAACTAAATGCTAAAATATTTTGTGCCTAGTGTTTTGAGATGTTTATATTACCCAGATAAGGTGTAACTTATGAGATTATTGATACTAGAGTGAGTGACATAAATTTAATGTTCGGACTATTTACAATTAATTTGTTTTGTTGATGGAAAGATGTAAAAATTTTGTTCTTTTTTTATTATTATTTTTATTTGTCAATTACATATTACCACTTCTAGTTTACTTTAATAAATTAAAATAAGTTTCGCTTAAATTCTCTATATCTGTGCGGTTGTTTATTGTGTTGTTATGTCCCTTAATTTGTAGCATTTCATGTATAGTTCATCGGTAGTAGTTTGTTTCTTTATTTAAGATTTGTATACTGTTAAAGTTAAAGTAATGGCTTTGTTCTAGAGCGTTTTTTGTTAGTGCTGGCGAAATTTGGTTGAGTGTTTTTATATTATATTTGTGGGGGTATATTCTTTTGTGGAGGTATTGTTTTGATTGGCCGATATAAGTGCCGTTGCAGTCTATTTTGTATACTGCATTAGTTTCGTCTTTTGGTTGCAGTTCAGGTTTAAGTTTTGTGATTTTTTTTTTTGTAGTATTATATGGTTTATGTGCTAATGTTATATTGTATTTCTTTATGACTTTTGAAATATTTTCAGACACTTTAGGTATGTAGGGTAATGTATACAGTAAAGACCGAGGAGGTTCGAACATTGGTATTAGTTTGCGCGATTTACTTGTGCCAGTTGTAGGCAAGCGGACGACACAGTTGTGGGAATCGTGGATCTCCGCGCTGTAGCCGATGGCTCTCGCGTCTACTGTTCCTTGTTTGGATTCTTTTGTAAGGCTTAAACACAATGAAAAAAATAAGAGATAAGAAAATGGAACAAGAAATAAGAGAAATAATTATTCCAAGTTTTAAATACACAATACTCTGCGCGATAATATATTAGTGCTTATTCGATTTAAAATTCAACTAACTGTTCAAATTGCTCCTTGCTTTTCGGATAACAGTATTTGTTAATTCTATTCCATATTTTTTATTTCTTATTTCTTACCTTTTATTTTTTTCATTGTGTTTTGGGCCTATAATAATTTTTATGTTGTAGAATCCATTTTTGTTGCGAAAAAAACAAACAATGGAAATATTTAAATGTGGTGTAACAAAGTGATTTTTCCAATCAAGGAATGTTCATTTTTGCTTTAAATATTACCGTCACTTAGGTACACCTTGCCGCTGTTGTTAGTAAGTAAGTCCTGTTTTAGTTAAGTTAGTAATGAGTTGTTAAAAAGTCCGCTGGTAAACAAGCAGTCAAGTAATTAATTGATTAATTTTCGACAATCCCCCGTATAAACAAAATCCGGGAATTATTATAAATAATGGCCGAGTCGGAAATAAAAATCATTCGTTACTAAAAATGTTAATCCGTATCCGTTTTAATCCGTTTCTTTTTGCAATATAGTATAGAAATTGCAAGTAACTCATTTCCGGTTATTGACGTTCTGAATTGATGCTCCTAATTGCATAATCCGCTTGAACTCCGCAACGAACGTCGTGTTGAGCATACGATCCCATCGTGTCAAATCAGTACGCCCTTTTTAACACGACATATAGTTACGTCAGAAAGGTGATAAAATGCCAGATCCGATCTACCGCCAGCAGTTCTAGATCAATCCGAATCCGTCAGCATTTCCGTCCGTACTGCCGCTCCACGTGTAATAGTAAATTTATTTGATTATCATATTGGTAAGAACACACCGTAGTTCGCTGCAATTTGCAGGTACTGCCTTCAGTTAAGTATAGATATTCAAAGATCTTTTTGTCCGTAAGTATCGTTGTATTATACTACTCAATTAAACCAGAGCTAATTAGTAAGTTGGTCTTTTGTTTGCTAATATATACAGGCTGTCTATTTTACGAGGGCCACACCAAATATCTCACTTAATATTTATTGTTGAGGAATAAAGTTTTAGAAATAGTAATTCCATTTTTTGTGAGCTATATTTCAGTAAAAAGAAATTAGAAATCCATAGCCTACTTTGTGAGATATATTACAAAAACCTGAAAAGTAGGAAAACTACAAACGGTTATAGCTTCCTTATTTGAGGAGATACGAAAAAAGTTAAAGGCATGATAGTTGACGGCAAAGACAATAAGAATAATAATATGTATCAGAAAATTCGAAAAACGCAGTTGGCTTTGACATACGCTCTTGTGCAAAAATTAAAGGAACAAATCTCAAAGTAGGCCATGACACCATTAATTCCGTTTATTTTTTCTCTTCCCAACGATATAAAACATGTCACAAAAATTTTAACTGATAGTGCCAATATTTAATATTTTACGAAAACCACAATTCATATCGTTAAATCGTAAAAATCAGCTATGCCATGTTAGTAAAAATTCACTTTATAATAATTATAATTCAGTAATTATTTATTACAATTTAATACAAACTAACAAATGCCTCATAAATAAAAAAAAAAATTACAAAATGAATATGCAAAAAAACGAAAAATTATATACAGGGTTTTTTACCGAAAATGATCACCCCGATAACTTTTTAATTTGTAATTTTAGAAAAAAAAGTTTCAAGTAAAAGTTGTAGGAAATGTTAAGGGCTTAAAAATACCATTTTTAGAAAAACAATTGAACATCGTATTTACGATCTACCGATACAAGTTATGTTTTTTTAAATGGAACACCCTGTATTTTTTTGTATTTTAGATTCTATACGTTTTTCTGATTTCAACCATATGAATATGCCATATGTTTGCTCCGGTAGTTTATTTTAAATAATATTTTGCTATCCCTTCGGCATCTTGTAACAAACTGCAACTACCCTGAAAGCTAGTTTTGCTTTCCCAAAAAATTTATATTTTAATAACTACCGGAGCAAACATAATAATATGACATATTTATATGGTTAAAATCAGAAAAACGTATAGAATCCAAAAATATAAAAAAATACAGGGTGTTCCACTTAAGAAAACATAACTTGTATCGGTAGATCGTAAATACGATGTTCAATTGTTTTTCTAAAAATAGGATTTTTAAGCCCTTAACATGCCCTACAACTTTTACTTGAAACTTTTTTTTCTAAAATTACAAATTAAAAAGTTATCGAGGTGATCACTTTCGGTGGAAAACCCTGTAGGTACATACATAGTTTTTCGTTTTTTTGGATATTCATTTTGTACTTTTATTTTTATTTATGAGACATTTGTTAGTTTGTATTAAATTGTAATAAATAATTACTGAATTATAATTTTATTATTATAAAGTGAATTTTTACTATCATGGCATAGCTGATTTTTACGATTTAACGGGCTCATTTCGGAAATTTTTTTTAATTCATATTCCGAAAGTACACCTTGTAATTAGTTACTTAAATTTTTTTTTCAACTGCTTCTCCCTCAAAATAAATAATGAAAATAGAGCGCTGTGACGTCACACCACTCGCAGTGGTCGGCCGCTAGCTTGTTTCCTATAGTTTCATACCGGCGGCAGTTACTACACACGCGGCGGAAGTGGTAATTCATTTTTTAAGTGCTTCGTCCTTCGTACAGCGAAATCTAAATATCACATATCCGCATAACTCATAGAACCAGTGGAGTCGGGTGGTGTGACGTCATAGCCGTTTCAAATATGTTACGAATTTGAAATCAAATATTAGGGTTAATATTAACGCTAGCGATCTAATTTTTTCACTATATACTTAGAGGATGAAATACTTACGGAAAATGCTAAAATAAATTAAAAAGCAAATATCACGAAATGAGCCCATTGTGGTTTTCGTAAAATATTAAATATTGGCACTATCAGTTAAAATTTTTGTGACATGTTTTATATCGTTGGAAAGAGAAAAAATAAACGGAATTAATGGTGTCATGGCCTACTTTGAGATTTGTTCTTTTAATTTTTGCACAGGAGCGTATGTCAAAGCAAACTGCGTTTTTCGAATTTTTTGATACATATTATTATTCTTATTGTCTTTGCCGTCAACTATCATCCCTTTAACTTTTTTCGTATCTCCTCAAATAAGGAAGCTATAACCGTTTGTAGTTTTCCTACTTTTCAGGTTTTTGTAATATATCTCACAAAGTAGGCTATGGATTTCTAATTTCTTTTTACTGAAATATAGCTCACAAAAATGGAATTACTATTTCTAAAACTTTATTCCTCAACAATAGATATTAAGCGAGATATTTGGTGTGGCCCTCGTAAAATAGACAGCCTGTATATGCATCGGCTGCTGAGATCTGTTCGCTTGGGCCATCTTAAACGCTTCCATGCATAATAGGTTACCGGAAAACCTACGTTAAGCCAAATAGTCATTATATGCATCAACTGGTTAGATCTGTTCGTTTGGGCCATCCATAAAGTTGATCTGCATAGAATTGACTCGGAAAACTTACGTTAATCAACCTAATCATTAACAAATAGCTCTACGTTTGTGGCAGTAGTTTGCCGTGTGTTTAAATATTCCGTATAGACTATAGCTAACCGATTTCCCGCCGTGCATAATATACATCCTATTGGAAAGGTCCGTTTGCTTGTCGTACGCAGTAATTTGTTAATCAAACTTATCCCGAATTCCGGAATAAAATCGTGTAAAGATTCTTGATTGCCAGCTTGACTTGTTATTAATCGTTTTAAACAGTTTTATACACACTCGACTGTACAGTCGTGGAGGTAGTAGAGTTAATTAATCTGTTTCTAAATATTGCTGAATAAATACGTTATTTTAAAGTGGTAACATTCACGAGTTATTATTTCTGTCATTTATTTCTGATTAACCCGTTTGAACAAATGGTCGATGTCCATTAGACAGATCTTCAGTTCACGACCCCAGACATTCCGTATCTCCGCTGTTTCGCTATTCAGGGTCGTTCTCCCAATTAGGAGGGCCAAAAAGAGTAGTTCTTTGCACTTAAAAATTAAAGGACTGGTGCCCGAGATTTCCGTATAAAAAGATTACGTAAGTATGTAGAAAGAAAGCACCGTAATAAGTAGGCACCATTACAGTGTTTTGGGATTTTTTTAAAATTACAATAATTATTCCTATCTAGGATGAATTATGGAAGTTAGAAAAATTTCGAAACGTTGGTCCACGATACGTAAATCAAATTTCTTTCAGACATGAGTTGAGTTACTAACAACGACAGTCTGCTGCTGACTGCAGAGGCTGAACAGTGAGTGGCAATACCGCAGTGCCGCGTATTTCTTCTAATGTACAAATTTCGAACTGAGGCAAGTTGTCTGCCACTCGTATATTCGTCCCAATCCCTGTCGTGTTCGAAGCATCCTGGACTTATATATCTGTATACAGATTGCGAAAGTTGTCATCTTGACATAGGCAACCTCAAAATATATACGATGTGAAGTGCCGCTGCCTAGATACAAGTGCTTTACTGCTCGTACATGTCCGTCCTTGATCGCCATATGCTCGTCTCGAACTGTTAACACATTAGCGCTGCGATACTAAACAAAACTAAGCGGCAAATTTAGGTCCTATGTCAAGATGATTACTTTCGCAATCTGTATATATTTGTTATTGTTTTGATTTGATTGGTTCGTTGTTTTATTGTATAATGTGTGTATTTTTATCTTTATTACAGGTTCATAAAAGTATATTGGGTAAGAATTTTCTTCAAGAACTGTTTTAATTTTTTTCAAAATATTTGGTCTAATTTTGGGTGTGAAAGTTGAATGGCTCGATCTGTAAGACTATTAACAACACTTTTTTTTGTAATTGATTGGTGTATGTGAATTATAATTTAAGTATATTTGGGACCATATTTCTTTAATGTACCAGTTTGTATCAATAATTCCGGATAATTGTATTTAATAATAATAATAATAATAATAATAATAATAATAGTTTATTTGTCCACTGGATCATATAACATGATATAGGATATGTCAATTTACATGAATATAATAAACGTATTAGATAGAAAAAAGTACATACACATAATACTCCTGAAGAGGGGTTGGAACCTTTGGTGTAGAACTTACACTTGGAGTAGTTTTCCACATACACCAAAACACTTTTGCACACACTCGACGCGCGTTTCGCCAACCAAGTTGGCATCATCGGGAGATGATTAAAACTAAGCTTAACCTAACAATGGGACCTATTTATACCTAAAATGCGTTACGCTTCGACGAACAATTACCGCGATAGTAACAAAAAAGGCGGGTAAAATATTTAGCTTCGTTGAAGCGTTAACGCTTGACTAACATAAGTAGCGGGCTATTTGGAATGGGCCCTTTGTCACTATTCATACTATGTTTACATTTGTTAATTTCCAAGCTTTCGAATGCATCTAGTTGTCTAGAGTTTGTTAAATTTCTAATCAACCTTAAATTATTAATATCTATTTTATGATTGTTATCAAAAGCATGTTGGGCAACGCTAGACTTCTCTATTCTTCCGTATTTTAGATGAGCCATATGCTCCTTAAACCTCGTCTGGATAGAGCGTCTTGTTTGTCCAACATACTTTTGGTTGCAGTCCTTACAGCTAATTTCGTAAATCCCCGACCTTTCGTTCATTCCAATTTTATCCTTAGGGTTGCCTAAAAGTTGTTGTAGTTTATTTCCTGATCGATGAACCACCGTCACATCAATGTTGTTGAAAATTCTACTAAGACCTCGGGTAAACCGGGGTTCATATGGAATTGATACAAATTTTGAATTTTCTTTCTCAATACGAAAGGTCGAAGAATTTCGAAGTGCCTCCCTAAATTTACGCTTCCTAATTAGTTTATCAATCAAATTAGTAGAAAAACCATTACTCAAAGCTATATCCTTAATTAACTCTTTTTCTTTTTCAAACCTCTCTCTAGTTAGCGGAAAACTTAATAATCAAAAAATTAAAACTTGCCATCTTGTGTTGGTCACAATGATGAGAATCATTAGGAATATATCTAAGAGTGCTGGTATCTTTCCTATATACATCGAATTCTAAATTATTTTCATTATTTCTAATTACTAGTACATCTAAAAATGGTAGTTGTTGATTGTTTTCAATTTCATATGTGAATTTGATACACATATCACATATCACATATGAAATTGAAAACAATCAACAACTACCATTTTTAGATGTACTAGTAATTAGAAATAATGAAAATAATTTAGAATTCGATGTATATAGGAAAGATACCAGCACTCTTAGATATATTCCTAATGATTCTCATCATTGTGACCAACACAAGATGGCAAGTTTTAATTTTTTGATTAGTAGATTATTAAGTTTTCCGCTAACTAGAGAGAGGTTTGAAAAAGAAAAAGAGTTAATTAAGGATATAGCTTTGAGTAATGGTTTTTCTACTAATTTGATTGTTAAACTAATTAGGAAGCGTAAATTTAGGGAGGCACTTCGAAATTCTTCGACCTTTCGTATTGAGAAAGAAAATTCAAAATTTGTATCAATTCCATATGAACCCCGGTTTACCCGAGGTCTTAGTAGAATTTTCAACAACATTGATATGACGGTGGTTCATCGATCAGGAAATAAACTACAACAACTTTTAGGCAACCCTAAGGATAAAATTGGAATGAACGAAAGGTCGGGGATTTACGAAATTAGCTGTAAGGACTGCAACCAAAAGTATGTTGGACAAACAAGACGCTCTATCCAGACGAGGTTTAAGGAGCATATGGCTCATCTAAAATACGGAAGAATAGAGAAGTCTAGCGTTGCCCAACATGCTTTTGATAACAATCATAAAATAGATATTAATAATTTAAGGTTGATTAGAAATTTAACAAACCCTAGACAACTAGATGCATTCGAAAGCTTGGAAATTAACAAATGTAAAAATAGTATGAATAGTGACAAAGGGCCCATTCCAAATAGCCCGCTACTTATGTTAGTCAAGCGTTAACGCTTCAACGAAGCTAAATATTTTACCCGCCTTTTTTGTTACTATCGCGGTAATTGTTCGTCGAAGCGTAACGCATTTTAGGTATAAATAGGTCCCATTGTTAGGTTAAGCTTAGTTTTAATCATCTCCCGATGCTGCCAACTTGGTTGGCGAAACGCGCGTCGAGTGTGTGCAAAAGTGTTTTGGTGTGTGTGGAAAACTACTCCAAGTGTAAATACACATAATAGTTATATCTAAGAAATTTATGCTGTTTCCTTATTCTATTTCGCTGGTAAATTGCAAACGTGGATGGAAATTATTAAAACTTTCAACTGTCTATTCTATTTTATTTTTTGGTAAACAAATACCTAATACAATCATCTACATATCTTTTATAAAATTTTGATGTATAATTTAGAGATTTTAATACATTGTATTCTAATTCTTCCATTACAAAATTTGCAATGGTGGCTGATATAGGTGAACCCATGGCAGTTCCAAAAATTTGAGAAAAAAATGTTTTGATATGTAAAATAAGTGGAATTTATACATAAGGTAACCGCATTGACAAATTTGTTTTCGGTAAGAGATGAATATTTATTAATTTCCGACAATTTATTTTTTATACATTTTATTGCTGTCTATTGGTATATTAGTGTATAATGAAGTAACATCAAGACGATATATACACTTTGGGAACTGTTTGCTTTTTTATAAAGTCACGAAATTATTGAGTCTTTTACGTGATGTTCGGCTTTTCCTAATATATTACTGCAAATAAGTATACAGTAAAGACCGAGGAGGTTCGAACATGGGTATTAGGTTGCGCGATTTACTTGTGCCCGTTGTAGGCAAGCGGACACAGTGGTGGGAATCGTGGATCTCTGCGCTGTAGCCAATGGCTCTCATCACGTCTACTATTCCTTGTTTGAATTCTTTTATAATAATTTTTATTAAACCTGAAACAGTCGAGGTGCAGCGACAATTAATTAAAATTAATAATTAATTTTAATTTTATGTTGTAGAATCACATTTTTGTTGCGAAAAAACAAACAATGGAAATATTTAAATGTGTTTTGAGATTTTTTTAAAATTACAATAATTAATCCTATCTAGGATGAATTATTGAAGTTAGAAAAATTTCGAAACGTAAATCAAATTTCTTTCAGACATGAGTTCTACATCCCAACAAAGGCTTAAACACGATGAAAAAAATAAGAGATAAGAAATAAGAAATTAAAAATATGGAATATAATTAACAAATAATGATATCCGGAAAGCAATTTACAATTTGAATAGTTGAATTTTAAATCGAATAAGAACTAATATTATCGCCCAGAGTATTGTGTATTTAAAACTTGGAATAATTATTTATCGTATTTCTTATTCCATTTTCTTATCTCTTATTTTTTCATTGTGTAATGAGATACTAACAACAGTGCTGACTGCTGGGCGAGCAGTGAGTGGCCACGGCCACCAAGAATAATATACTAAGACTATTCTTGCACAGCCACAGCGCACTGCCCTTCTCCTAATGTACAAATAATTTCGAACTGTTGTCGGCTGCTCGTATATTCGTTCCAATCCCTGTCGCGTTCGAAGCATCCTGGACTTATCTGTATGCTGCTTCTCCTAGACAAATAATAGAGTGGGCCGTTCGAATGATCTAAAAAATAATTTTTTATAGCAATATCATTACGATTGACGCCATGCTTTTGAATTTTGTCTTTACAGCAACAGCAAATTAGAATTAGGTATATTATATACTGAATTTATACATATTTATATAACTTTTTAATAAATTAATAAATAGAACTTGTAAAACATAGGAATTGAATAAGATTATGAAAGAAGTTAAACAATAGTGAATAATAAATATTACTTGAGATGATTGTCAAATATCTATCTTAAGCCGGGCTCAGACGACTGGTGTACTTGGCCAATATTTGTTAATGGCGTATACTTGCCATGTCGTCTGAGTGGTTTACTTGTACAATTATTTGTCATTGGTGAGTATTGGTCAGTTTCCCATCGTCTGTCGGTAAAAATGGCACACGTCAAAGGGATCACAATTATTGGTACACTTGACAAGTGCATACTTGTCTATACTTGTGGTTGCGCTCACACGAGTTGTACATATAATTGTACCTTGCTTCGCTACTATTCATTTTGTATAAGCGGATGGAAGAGGTTCCTTGTTTTAAAAATGCTTTTTTGATTATTATTTAAATACCAAAATCAAAAATCAAAACGAACCAGTCATATGGTGTGCAAAACATTTGAAACATAAAAACCGTAATGCAATTAACTATGGCTTGGAAGAGAATCGAAGAAAAAATTAGTATTCTGTGTTCCATAAAAGAACTTAAAATGAAAAAGGAATTTTTGATGTCAACATTTCGTCCTCTGATGAGTAAAGTAGTAAAATGAAGTAGTTACCACAAAAGCTGTACACGCGACGACATTTTCAAGACGACCGATATCCATGATGGTCAACAATCTTCTTTCATTCCACCAACATTGTACCAATTTGCTGGTGTATTTAAAAAAAAAATGTACACGTCGTGTGAGCGCCGTTGCTTGTTAATGGCCTAAATGAGCTGGTACACTTGTCAAGTATACCAATATTGGTGTATTTGTCAAGTACACCAGTCGTCTGAGTCCGGCTTTACATTATAATTTAAAAAGTATCTAAGTTTTTATACAATACTAGTAGTACTTACTGAAAAAATTAATGCTTAGATGCTTAGTTCAATACTCTTTATACACACGATAAATCCATTTTGTGCATTTTTTGAGTTAAATGTTAATTCCTACTAATTTCGAGTAGTTTTTTTGACACAGCACATCTGATACAAGCAAAAGCCGATAATTCCCCTCAAAAATAGTATCTGAAAGTGACTAATTCGAGCAAATACCGATAAATTCTAATTTTAAGCAAAAACCAATGGAGATTTAAATCGCGGATTTTTTTTATATGTGTATAAAAATACTGCTTGTATTTCCAGTGAGGAGTATTTTTTTTATCAGCCGACAGAGTATTTGATTGAAGACTTTTTGATTTGAAACTACTTCAAAGTTAAAAGGCTATCAAAAATAAAAAAGCTAGCTCTACAAAAATTCAGTGAGGGAACATTAACAAAAATATCCACACTCGAAAACTTCTTTTTCACTACCGGCTCAGAAAAATTAAAAAAATTATTAAAACCTAATTTTTTAATATTAATTTAACTTATTTCTCTTCCTTTTCTTTTTTGGAATTTATTACCACATTCCTTGAGATTCCTATCCAAAAAAATTCGATTTATCTGAAAATTATTCAAATTAACCAGTTTAAAACTGGGAAATAACCTCTACGCCTTTGACGTAATGTCAGAGGATCAGTTAGAGGGTGTTTTTTGACAACTAATAGGAATTAATTAATACAAAAATACTGCGCTGACGTTTCGGAAACTATATCCGTCTCCTTTTTCAAAGTTTAGGCTTTAGATTTTTATGTAACGTGTAGAATAACATTAATTTTTTATTGCTTGTGATATTTGCGTTGTAACAAAATGTAAATAAATACAGTTTTTTAAATTCAGAATTGTATTATCACTATTATAATTGCTAAAAATAATGTTTTTTTATAAAAAATCATTCCGACTTGATATTTAAAAATAATTATGACATTTCCTAATGTCACTTAAAATTTTAAATATTTATGACATTTCTTAATGTCACTGAAAATTTTTGAAGAAATAGAGTTAATTAATCTTAATTTCATAGTTTTTGGATTTAAACAAAAATGTAATATGCACCTCGGCATTAAAGTTCCTTTTTATCACTCATGTGGTTTATTTGCCTCGACCCTACGGGCCTCGGCAACTAAGCTCCACATTCATGATAAAAAGATTAACTTTAATGCCTTGATACATAAATAAATATTATTGAGTTATTCTCTCAACATTGGTAACCAAGTTGAACAAAATTTTACCGAACAATTTGATACGCATTTATCTTCATTAAGTAAAATTATTGAAGATTCTTTGATTTTTCTTTTTCTGTTTTCTGCTTCTTTGGCCAAAATTTTTGCTGAATCCCATTTTATCATGTGATTGTTTTCCCAAGCATGTTCACAAATTTTAGATTTTTCAGTATCACCTTTTCTAATATAACTTTTGTGCTCGCCCAAACGTACATTAAGTGGTCTAGATGATTCACCGACATAATGTTTATTACACTCGCACGGGATACTGTATATACAATTTTTTGAATTTTGTTCAGGATTTAATGGTTTCGTTTTTGTCAATATGGATCTTAAAGTATTATTTGTTTGAAAAATTGTCCTAACGCCAAATTTTTTACCGACACGACGTAATTTCTCAGATAAACCTTTTATATATGGAATTAATGGTATTCTGGTTTTGGTTGCACCGGATTGTTAACTCTATTTTCAATGTTCATGAAAGTCTTATCAACAAATTCTTTCGGGTATTCATTATTAATTAAAATTTCCCTGACAAATTGCCTTTCATGTTTGAATATTTCATCATTAGAAGAAATTATTTTTGCCCTATCATACAAACATTGTATAACACCTCTTTTAACGTCCAAAGACTGGTTTGAGTTAAAATTTAAATATCTGTTAGTGTGAGTCTTTTTTCGGTAAACGCTAGTTTGAAAATTATTATTATTGACTTTTTTAATTAAAACATCTAAAAATGGTAGTTCATTATTATTTTCTATTTCTAGAGTAAATTTGATAGATGGCCCGTAGGGTTGAGGCAAATAAACCAAATGAGTGATAAAAAGGAACTTTAATGCCGAGGTGCATATTACATTTTTTTTAAATCCGAAAACTATGAAATTAAGATTAATTAACTCTAAGTCTGTATGGGTTAATTTGTCGCCATGGTTACAGTTATATTTTATTTGTTTTTATTTGTTACCTTTTTTCATATTACATAAATGTTTACATTTTTAATGTCACAACGGCTACATAAAAATGGACCTTGGATTGCCTGAAAATACATTTCAGTTGGATTTCAGTACTTAATTATTATTGTTTGGAGTTTTCTGTCTGTTTGTATTAATAAATAGCCCTATAGTTTCATTATTTATTATTTCATCTGTTGACAGTTATTGACAGATCTGTATTTGTAATATTACCGTACAAGTTTTAAATATAACTGTACAACTTTAGTTATGACTTGTTTACCAGCCTACTTTTGCATATGTAAACAAAGGATTAATATCCTGAAACCGATAAAATAAATTAAAATAGCCACCGCGTGAATCTAAAGAGCGCCGGCATTGAACGGTTGACGATAGCATGTAGCATGCTATGGCCTAATAAAGCCAGGTTGTACAGATATTTTAGCTAAATACACTTAAATGCAACACCACAAAACAATCCAGAGTACTCAGAGATAAGCACAATTTTCATAAAGCCAAAACTGAGAAGCGATACAGACAACACGTCTATATATCATAATAACCGTGTAATGACGTCACACCACTCTCAAGCTGATAATAAATAATAATAATATGTTTATTTACAAAATTTGAAAATACATATAATCATACGAATATAAGTGAATAAACATGAAAAATCCGCAAAAGTAAAACTTGTATGCGGTTACCATATTCATTAACCGACATATCATAAGTATATCTAAAATTAAAACATTAATA
The DNA here is from genome assembly GCA_963680705.1 of Rhagium mordax. Classification (NCBI taxonomy): domain Eukaryota; kingdom Metazoa; phylum Arthropoda; class Insecta; order Coleoptera; family Cerambycidae; genus Rhagium; species Rhagium mordax. Next base: position 86,989,343 of record OY796656.1, read on the forward strand.
ACAAAATTTACATTAGTTATGTATCTCTCAATTAATTTTAATGAATAGTTAAAGACTATTGTGCCCTAAAATAATTATAAAAATAACAATGTTAATGTTGAAAATTCCTTAACTGAATTTAGTATAAATAAAAAAATAAAACAAAATAATATTACGGGAGTAAGAAATAGCAGCATGAAATTAAGACTTGTTGGTATGATTGAAAAATATTCTGAAGACCAATTGCTGAAGTTTATAAAGGCTCAAAATAATGTATTATGTGACGTTAGTGAATGTAAGGTAGTGAAAATTTGGCCAACAAAAAAAAAATAATCAACTTTATCAGGCTGTCATACAAGTTGACAGTGAATCGTTCTGCAAAGTGATTCAACAAGGTCATCTTTTTGTTAACTATGATGTCTGTGCTGTTTACGATGCTACAGATATAAAAAATTGTTATAAATGTAGTGGTTTTAACCACTTTCAAAGTACTTGCAAGAGCACAATATTTGTTTGTCCAAAATGTTCCCTCGATCACAGTATTAAGGACTGCACCAGCACTGCTACTCCTAGATGTGCAAATTGTGTAAATGCTAAGATTGCTGATCATGATCACTTAATATGGGACTTGAGTAAGTGTACCGTCTACCAAAAAAAATTGGAACATTACAAACTTTCACTCTTCTCAACTAAATACACTTAACGGTGGTGTATTTGAAAATCCAGTTGCTAAAAACAGTTTCTGTAAAATCGTTAAATCTGACAATCTTCTGCCCGTATATTATCAAAATGTCCGCGGATTAAAAACTAAAACTCACGATCTCTATAATTCCGCTTTAGTATCTCACTACACTTTGATTTATTTAACTGAAACCTGGCTGGATTCTACAGTATTTGATTCTGAGGTATTTAGCAGTAAATATACTATTTTTCGTAAAGATCGTAATTTTGACCTGACAGGTACAGTTAGAGGTGGTGGTGTATTGTTAGCACTCGATAAATCTTATAATGCTATTCCTTTAGATTTAAATTGTGTTGTAAATCTAGTGCCTGTAGTGGATATGGTAGGAATTAAAATTAGTTTGTCATCATATTCCGTTTACGTTGTTGTCATTTATATCCCCCCTAATATTGGTGTAGAATATTACGAATCCATATTTGATGCCTTAACAAATTTAACTTTTTTGAATAATGATGATGGACTGATTTTATTGGGAGATTTTAATATAGCTGATTATATAAATTATTTGAATAACCCTCAATATATTAATAGGCGCTTAATGTCACTAATTAATTTTAGTAAATTTTTTGAGCTACAACAGTACAATAAAATTCTAAATTCTAATAACCGTGTCCTGGATTTAGTTTTAAGTAGATCTAATGTGCTCGTAAAAAAGTCTGAAAACTATTTATTGCCAGAAGACAATCACCATCCTCCCTTAGAATTTTCGCTTATTACAGATTCAGCAAGGTCAAAGTTTGTTAATAATTCCGTTTTAAATTATAATTTTAAGAGAGCAGATTTTTCTAAATTATATGCTGACTTATGTAACATAGACTGGACAGGCCTTGCGTCTTATGGTAACGTTAATGACGCCTGTCTGCGCATGTATAAAGAACTAGATCTTGTCTTTTTAAAAAGCGTTCCTAAAGGAACCCCTATGAACAAATCCTATCCCCCCTGGTTTAATCGTGGAATTATTAGGGACATAAAACAAAAATCACGTTTTTGGCGCATATATAATGAAACGAACGATCATGATGCTCATATAAATTTTAAATTGTTAAGAAAGAAGATTAAAAAAGATATTGATGTTGCTCAAAAAAATTATGTTAGAAATATTGAAACACAGATTAAATCTAACCCAAGCAAATTCTGGTCATATATTAATAATATGAGAAATACTACTAGTATTCCTAATCTAATGTCCCATAATAGCATTCCCTTGAGCGACCCCCAAGAAATATTAAATGGATTTGCTTCATTTTTTCAGTCTTCATTCGTGACCTCGACCAGTTTTAATATAGCTGACTCGAGGGCTGATCCTCATACAGTTACCAATATGCCCCAGCTTTTTGTTCCCAAGATATGTACAGAAGATGTATTAAAAGCACTTAAAAAAGTTAAACCTAAACTAACTACTGGTCCTGATGGAATACCTGCATTTCTTTTGAAAGATTGTGCTATTACATTTGCTTTGCCTTTATCAATTATTTTCAATTTATCGCTCCAGACCGGAACTTTTCCCGATCTATGGAAGCAAGCAAACATATGTCCTATCTATAAAAAAGATGACAAATCCGCGGTTGAAAACTACAGGCAAATAGCTATTTTATGTAATTTCAGCAAAGTATTTGAATGTGTACTCTATGACATTCTATTTTTCCATGTCAAATCCCAAATTTATTTTAACCAACATGGATTTCTGCCTGGCAGGTCTACTGTTACAAATTTGGCTTGCATAACTCAGTTTATAGCCGAGGTACTTGATCGAGGAGACCAAGTTGATGTCATTTATACAGATTTCTCAAAAGCTTTCGACAGACTTGATCACGGAATTTTATTACGTAAACTATTTAACTTTGGTCTTACCGAAGCATTTGTTAACTTTTTTTATTCTTACCTATCTAACAGGAAGCTTAATGTTCAATATCGTGGTTTCAAGTCTGTCGAAATAACTGCAACATCTGGAGTCCCCCAGGGCTCGGTTCTAGGACCTTTATTATTCATAATATTTATAAATGACATTAACTTGGGACTTCAAAGTAGTACTTTGCTGTATGCTGATGACTGTAAACTATATTCAGCAATTAATGATTTAGCAGACTGTGTCAAATTACAAGAAGATTTACAGATAATTAGCATGTGGTGTGACACAAATAGGTTGCATCTGAATATCGAGAAATGCCACTATGTATCTTTTACAAGGAAAATAAATCCTATTCAATACACGTATGTGCTAAACGACGTCAATTTAAAAATGAGTAATCAATTTAAAGATCTCGGAGTAATTTTTGACACGAAACTATCATTTACAAATCATATAAATAATATTGTGGCTAGTTCGTACAGAAATTTGGGCTTTATAGTCAGGAATTCAAAGGAATTTGTTGATAACGAAACCTTGATATTACTCTTCAACGCATTTGTCAGGTCAAAACTTGAATATGCTTCCATAATCTGGAAACCGGCTTACGAGGTACACAAAATAAATGTTGAAAAAACTCAAAGAGTTTTCTGTAAATATCTGTGGTTTAAAAATGATGGAATTTACCCAGCTAGAGGCATACCTCAGTCTGAACTATTAGGCAGGTTTCAAATAAATGATTTAGAATCCCGACGTAGGTATTTTTCTATTGTATTTTTATTCAAAATCTTAAACAATCAGATCGATTGTCCAGACTTAACTAGTTACATTAAATTACATGTTCCCACCTTTCATTCCCGTTCAAACAGTCTATTTTGTTTAAATATGCCACAGACAAATTTACTTAGATCCTCACCCTTGCATTCAATGTGTTCAAATTATACCTCAATACAGGATGACATTGATATATTTTGTTCTAATATTAAGAAAATTAAACTATCCGTATTACACTACGATTAATATGTTATTTTTTTTTTCCTTTTTTTTTGTATTTCTAATGATTTTATTGTTATTAAGTTTTTACTCGGTATTTGTACCAGCTTGTATGTATTGTGTAATATAACAGTCTTGCCGAGCTATTTTTACTATTTATAGAAAGATATTTATTTTATACTTTGATAACCAGTTTACTATAACATGGTTCTTTCAATATATCAATACTCGAATTAATTAGTCTCTAGACAGAATCACTACCCACAGAATATAGTACGAGCCCTCATTAACTTATCTATGTCTTACTCCTTTACTCATTATCGACCAGCCAGCTGTATTGGACACTGATGTCACTCACAAAACGTGTCGTGGGTTAGTAAGCACTTCAACCTGTTTATTCCATATTTTCTGATCAATGAAATTGCCAACTATATTGTCAATAAAACGAAAGAATCTCAAAACACTTAAAATACTATTTATTTACAATTGAAACGAAAAAAGGTAAAAAACAAAACAATAAATGGAAAATACGGGGAATAAGTCCCAGTACAAAATGAACTATTAAAACAAAACAATATGCAAATTCATACTATAATAACTTAAAATGCTAGTGTTGGCAGTGGCAAAAGTGAATATCTAGCTTAACGCGTGGATAACATTTACATGGGTTCAAAAATCTCCCTCAAACCACGGTTAAACTATTATCACTAGGATTTCCAGAAAATAGACAAACGTTCTGGAATCCTCGAATAGTGGAAAATAGACAAACGTCCACTAATTCAATCAACAAAACAAAACAAAAATAAATGACTGACTCTACATATATTAACAAACAAACAAAATCAGAAAACACAGAACAATCACTACACTATCTTTACTTCTTTATTTCTTATTCGCGAAACTAGAGATGATGTTTTCGGTCGGAAGCTAGACAAAAAGTGTCTTTTCAAAGCTTAAAGGTTTTAGCACATCAGGTTGTCGATTTGCCTGAAGGGCGGTTACACTTGAGGGGGTGGGTAAGTCATTAGGCGATTTACCCAATTGCACTCCTCCCCGACGGTACTTAAGTTCAACCCGACCTGTAGCGCTATCTGCCCGTTACGATGGAAAATTATTCTTATGGCACATTCCTTTACTATGTTAATAATTTACCATGGTATTAGAATCTTACTTAATTATCCTAACTATGATACAAATACAATTCATATTAAACTATTTCTATATAGCACCTGCATTCGCAACTACGAGCTAGGGAAACCCAATTTCACTAATAATTCCTGTAATTCCATTTCGGGACAAAACCTAGCTCAGGTGTATATAGATTCCTACCTATCTTAATATTACGCACATTACATATAATGGAATATCTTTTGAATTAACTACCTTACTTATGTTATTCAAAATAGTCTGTAGATAAGAGATAAACACCGAGATATGATTCCTGTTGACGGTTGATGACCTTTACTCGCGTATTCGATTGATTCACTACTTGTGATTGATGGGTTACGCGTCTTCCATGAAATACCCTAATAAAGCCATTAACTAAATTACGCTTGTTTAACCGACTTGCCTGTACTATATCCTCCGTGGCTCTTCAACGTATTTCAAACATGTGGTACCGATTTAGTTGTACCCGTAGGTTTTTCCAAAGAAATGTTTTGAACTTAACAATTGTTGGATATCCCTGGACCTCTGCAAATAAACGTTATGGCTCTTCTATGATGGTATATCTTAACTGCGGGTGGTAAACATATTTCATCATTTGGGCCTGACATGTACTAAATTTTTACAAGTCTGTTTTAAAAGAAATGCCCCTTTTACAATTCCACAATCAGTCACGTATTCTATTTACGAAACTTTTAACTTTAACAAAAAGAAACCATACCTACCGGGTGATATCTACATTTGTTACAGTAATATGTATTGTGTAATATGTATTGTGTAATATGCATTGTGTTTGATTTAGTATGTATTTTCCTACCCCGTAATTGGATGTTTATCTGTGTGGGTAGTTGTAACTTAAATAAATAAATAAATAAATAAATAAATATTCTATTTATATACCATAAATTCCTTTTTAATAATTTATAATGGTAATATTAAGATAAATAAATAATTATTCAAGCATTTTAGCTTTTAGTTATACACTTAATCTAGGTGTTTTTTAGATCAATGAATCCATCTATTTTTTCGCGGCCACTGCTATGAATAAATCTTTTTACTTTATTTTTAAAAACTTTTAGTGATTTTATGGGCTTTATTTCAAGAGGTAGCAGATTATATAGTCTAGGTGCTAGAAAAACATAACCTCTCTGACCAATTGTTTTACCGCAAACTGGAATTTATGCTAGTTTATTTGATTTATTCCTAGTATTATTATATTGATGCTCTATATATTCCATAGTATTTATATTTTTATGTTGGTACAATATTACTTTAAGAAAATAAATTTGCCTTATGTCTAATACTTTAAGTTGCTCAAAAATAGCTTCTGTTGAATATGTTTTAGTTTTATTCATTATAATTTTCATAAAAAAATTTTGAATTATTTCCAGTCTTTTTTGTTGAGTTTTATTTAGTCCTCCCCAACCCAATATTCCGTAAGATATGCGAGACTCAATCAAAGCAAAATATATTATTTTTAGTTGTGGTAATTCCAAAACTTGACTTGAGAATTTAAATTTATAAATTAGTGTTCTCAGTATTTTTATTATCTTATTTACATGAAAATCCCACCTCAAATGACTGTCTATGTAGATTCCTAAATATTTGATTTCAAAACAAGCTGTGATTTTAACAGTGTCTGTAATATTTAATTCGTTATATGTTGGTAATCCGCTTGTGTAGGAACTAAACGGCATAAACTTTGTTTTAGTAGTATTTATTGTTAATTGTTTGTGATTAAACCAGTTAATTATTGTGCTCATGTCATTTTCTACTTCCTGTTTTAAAGAATGCCATGAATCGCTTTTGTAGAAGACAGCCGTGTCATCAGCGAAACTTATTATTGCTCCAGTTGTTCTTAGCGTAAATATATTATTTAGATAAATATTAAATAATATTGGTCCTAATACAGTCCCTTGTGGGACCCCATACTCTACTGTCTTTGCATCGCTCATTTCCTCCCCTATCAATACGTATTGACTGCGATCTGTAAGGTAACTTCTGAATAGATTCAGGGTCTGACCTCTAAAACCTAGATCCTGCAAGGACTCCAATAACTGTCTGTGGTTAACCGTATCAAAAGCCTTTGCAAGATCCAGAAAGATGCATATTGAAGGCTTACTTTCGTCGAGAGCTTTATATATATGTGACGTAAGAGCACATATAGCATCTGCTGTAAAACCATACTGATTTTTTGAGAGTAAATTATATTTTTTTAAATAGTTTACTATTCTTGTCTTTATTATTTTCTCAAAAATTTTTGCAAAATTTATAATTAAAGATATTGGTCTATACTTTGACGTTTCTAATTTATTTCCGCTTTTATATATTGGCTTAATTATTGTCTAAAGGCTTTAAATATCTCAGCTATGAAAAGAGATATCGTTCTGAAATTTCAGGGCATTGAAGGTAGACCAAATTTTGATTTCATGCAAAAACCGATAAATCCAAAAAAATCAAAATAAAAAAGTACAAAAAAAGATTTCTTGGATTCAAAAATTTAGAATTTATTATATATGCCCACAAATAGTTTATTCCAGTTATAAGATTTTTACTCTGTACAAGTTTTTTGCCAATATCTCAAAATGGATAAACAATTGTGAGCCGCAATATTGTGTGATGTGAGACTTATATGATTATTGTATAGAGGGTAAGTCAGAAAGTGAGCTTGCCAGATCATTTCTTAAAAAGTTTGGAAAATGAAATCGAAACCTGGAGTATTAAATGTAAAATTAATAAGTATATAATTTAAGAAAAAACTTAGTTAAGTATAATTGGAAATTACTTCAATTGTATCACTTTTTAACAAACACTTTTTGATTTAACATGGCAGTTTGATTTGGTATGGTTGCTTATTTAGGCTACGGACCTACCTGGACTTTCAGGTTTACTCTTCGATGTCTTGAGTGTCTTGATGTTACGCAACCACCTCCTCAAGAGGTTGTGGACTGTAGATTTGTTGAGGGCACAAAGAATGGGCACTTTTCTTTAGAGCGAGCGAGTTCAATATTTTTATTAGATTAAATTTTTGGTATTAATATAATCGAGAGCGCACACACACGTGGTGTTAAAGACAACGAGTTTAGCGGAGTGCCTATTTTTCGGATCTCTTCACGGTCGGCCGAGGCCCTGTTTTACAACATACCAAAAAATACCACAAAAGTATAAAAGATACGGGGTTATCAGAATTATTGTTTGGACAAATAAGTAAAACATATTAATTACAAATTTGGTAATTAAATTTAACTTAAAACTAAAAGCGGTGCTTAAACACTTTTAATTTATAAATGACTTTATTTAGGCTTTACACAAGCATAATAACAAAAACCTATCCAATTTGATATACCTACTCACATTGATGTTTCATCTCTAAACATACAATTATTAAGTTTATTGAATCTTCTTTAATGCATGATAAATAATTTAATTTCAAAAATGTATTTTTCAATCAGGAATGCTATACCAAAAAATTTTAGTTTTACACTTACGCTACTAGATAAATAAAAAAACTTGCTGCAATTAAAATCTTTAATTGTCTAGGTTAGTTTAAATTTTAAATATAGTTTTTAAGGAAAAACACGATTTCTTCTGACTGAAAGCAATCTTTTTAAATCGATATTCTTTGCGAATCTGAATCAAAATAGATTTATCGTAATAAGAATTTCCTATTTTTGCATGAATCATTAGAGGTTTTAAATGTGGCATTCTGTATATCCAAACTTTATTTTTCATGATAAATGTTTCTACATTAATGAATCTGATATTTAATTTAAAACTTCTATACGATTAAAATTAGTTTAATGTCAATTTTATGCCAGTAGAATGTTATAATTTACTGCTCTGTGGTTTTGATAGTTGTTACAAAGTCAAACTATTATTAGCTATTGCCGATGGTTGTAATAGTTAATCATTTCCGAATAATTACCTCAAAGTGAGGCCAAATATTAAGGCCTCCAGCTCTGCTACACTGTTATATTTTTGCTGTCATTAACATCAGGGTTAATTGATTGTATGTTTTAATTATTCTACTTTATTGGGTAAATCTAAAGGTCATCGACCAAAATGTTTCCATTTAAACATATTTTATTTTTTATGTTAATTTCAATAATGGTAGATTTTTGCCTATTGTTAACGCCAAATTCATTCTAATTTTTTGTATTTTTATTTATTCCAATAAGATATTTAATCGTGCCATATACCCCGAAGATGAAACCAGTGCTACTACGGACACATGTTTGGGAGAGAATATGGCCCGATTGAATTTCTTATTCGTATCAGTTAACCCCGCTAAACATCACTCTTGTATTTATTCAAATAAAATGTATAAACCTAATATAGTCCATTATTATATTCAATAATAAGTAATAACATAAATATTCATAATACTCTTATGTTAAAATTAATAAGTTAAGTTTAATATTACATATATGGCATAATCTTCTCTAGTCGAATTTTCGTAAATATAAAGGTATCTTCAGGAGGGTATACTTAAACTGATAATGCAGAGAACATTTTATATCTATGTAGTGTGTTTAAAGTGCGATAAGTCACCACTATTATCTCGGTTATTTGAAAGTTGTTTAAATTTTTAATGATTGAATAACAAGAAAAGTAAAATTCAGAAAAATCGTGGTTATACCGGGTGACTGTTTTTTTTCTCTATTTTAATTGGGAACCCGTAGGACGTATCAAGCATTTTCATGTAAACAATAAGATATATTGAAGAAGAAAAACACAGAGGTCTTGTTCCCACAAAATTCTTTTTTATTGCAAGATATATGTAAGATATATTTTAACGTTCAAATTTAAAAAGTACCATTTCCAATTTAAAATTTTAGACAAAATGTAAGAAAAATGACAAAAACCATAATTTAACAAAATAATTTTAATAATTTATGTTGAAAAGAAAGGTTATAAGCAACGGTATGTTTAGCAAATAATACAATAAAGCAGACAATTATTGAAAGTATCCTTTCGTTTTTAAATAATTAAATATTCCCTTCTTTAAAAATCAGCAATAGCAGTATTCGCACCAGCGCATTCGCCAAATTTTACAATATTATTTCCAAATAGTTGTCTATTATAGGTACTTCTCAATACTTGAAGTGGAATATTAGTAGTATTCCGATTAAGTTGTCTTTTTAACTGCACTGCATATTGAATTAGATTTTGTGTATTCCACCAATAAGAAATTCCCGTCAAAACCGAACTCTGTCTTTAATTTTCGTAAAGCTGATCTTATTAGACTATATGAGGATATTGCGAATGTTGACTGGAATTTCTTAAACAATTACAATGAGGTAAATAGCGCTGTTCAAGCTCTCTATGAAAAACTGGATGATATATTTGATAGAAATGTGCCAAAAAAAAAAAATCCTCAAAGACATACCCTCCCTGGTTCAACAATAATATTATTTATAAAATAAAACAAAAAACAAAGGCTCTCAATGAGTATAGAAGGACTGGCTGTCATGAATCTATATACGCATTTCGATAGTTGATATCTCAAATAAAAAATGATATCCATTTAGCCCATGCCACATATCTCCATACCATTGAAAATGACTTAAGAAATAATCCAAGGAACTTCTGGTCATTTGTTAACAATAAAAATAACATATCCTTTATTCCTTCAGTAATGACCTACAACAATAAATAATTGAAGACCCGCAGGTAATGGTGAACACTTTCGCAGAGTACTTTTCTCAATCTTTCAATGATCCAGTCGCCGACGATATGGACGTTGATGAATATCCTGATGTAATAAATGCTTTAAATCTTAAGTCTATACAGGGTGGTCCAGATTTTTGTACATTAATTTTGAGAGGTGATAGAAAATCGCAAAATAAGGGGACTTTCCTTAATAAACATACCTCGAAAAATGCACCATAACTTAGATACAGGGTGTTGAAGTTTCATTAAAAAAAGCGTTATAATTTAATATCTAAGGAGAGACAAAAGTCATCCTTTTCAAATTTTGCACACTGGCTTTCTACGTAAATCTGCATCTACGCTTCAAGTAAAAAATAGTAACAGAAAGCCATTGGCGCAGATACGGGGGTTACATATCCCCTTTCTAGAAATATGTAGTACGCCACTGGATATTTTTGAAAAAATTATTAAACTGCTGAATTGCCTATGGCACTCGGAAAAAAAACGTGTTCTGGTAAAATTTTGATAGAACAAACCGTTTCCGATTTATTTACGGTTAAACACTTTTGTGCAGGCATAATAAGGGATATAATAGCCCTCCAAACATGATTCAAAAATATGTTTTATTGATATTTAATAAAAAATTGACAAAAAATAGAACGAAGGCAATTCACATATGTATTTACAAATAGTTTTCAAAGTGCCATCCTTCGACTTCAATACACTTTTGACATCTTCTGGAAATGGAGTTGATTGCCGCCAATATTGATGTCGATTTTCGCGTAATTGATGGCAAACTTGACGAATAAATCGGAAACGGCTTGTTCTATCAAAATTTTACAAGAACACATTTTTCTTCAGAATTCCATAGGCAATTAAGCAGTTTAATAATTTTTCAAAAATATCCAGTGGCGTACTACATATTTCTAGAAAGGGGATATGTAACCCCCGTATCTACGCCAATGGCTTTCTGTTACTATTTTTGACTTGAAGCGTAGATGCAGATTTACGTAGAAAGGCAGTGTGCAAAATTTGAAAAGGATGACTTTTGTCTCTCCTTAGATATTAAATTATAAAGCTTTTTTTTAATGAAACTTCAACACCCTGTATCTAAGTTATGGTGCATTTTTCGAGGTATGTTTTATTAAGAAAAGTCCCCTTATTTTGCGATTTTCTATCACCTCTCAAAATTAATGTACAAAAATCTGGACCACCCTGTACACATATCCGAGGATGAAATAAAAGGTGCAATAAAAAATATTAAAGCAAATATGACTATGGGACCAGATCTAATACCTGCATTTTTAATTAAAGACTGCTCCTCAGCTTTTGTTACACCTCTCGCAATTATTTTCAATTTAATACTGAAAACTTCGTGTTTTCCTGAGCAGTGGAAGTTGTCGCGTGTTTGTCCGGTTTTTAAAAAAGGCGATAAAAATTAACTTATCAACTATAGGCCAATAACAATTACTTGTAACTTTGGTAAAATATTCGAAATATTACTTCATTCATCGACTTATAATCATGTATCTGCTATGATATCTTGTCATCAACATGGGTTTATGAGCGGACGGTCAACCGTGACGAACCTGACATGTAAGACACAATTTATATGTGAAAGAAGCAAAGAAATATATTAGAAAAAGAAATATATAAAATACCTATTTGGATTTTAAGGAAACAGGTAGATACCTATAATTTATATGCACACTATAATGATCTATTAGAACATTATTCTTGTTCAACCTTGGAGTCAAGAAGGTCACGATCAACAGTAATATTTTTACACAAATTTTTAAATAATCGTATTGACAACATGTACATATTGTGGTTACTGTCCGAAGAACACAGGTCCGTCTAAATTATAAATAAATAAATAACCCAGAAGGCTGATAATAATAATAATAATAATAATAAATTCTTTATTGCTGTTACAAGAAAAAAAAAGACATTAGCATTGTCAAAAGTTTACAATAATTATTTAATAATACAATGTATAAAAACACAAATAGTAAAATAAACAAAAAAATTTAAAAATCTTATACGTGCGAGAGCGATACAACAAAACATGCACATTAATAAATTTTAAAAAATGTATATACAATATACCTTTACACACACAATGAATTAAAATTTATGTATTTAAAAATTCGCTGACAGAATAAAACACATTTTCAATCAGGTATGACTTAAGTTGGTTTTTAAATAAATTAATTTGTTGTATGGATTTTAAATATACTGGCAGAGCATTGAAGTATTTAATACAGTTATAATATGGTCCTTTCTCATAAAAAGTGTGATGATGGACTGGTACACTTAAATCAGTTCCGTGCCGTGTTGACATCGAGTTATATATTTCATTATTTCTTATAAATATTCTGGGATTTTTTTTAACGAATAAGACTAATTTAGGCTGAGCCTTGTGCGGGAGGGGGCTACACATTTAAAGACAAGGGACACACATCCAATATCCGTGTATAATGGAAAAATCCCTCTCACAGTATTTTTCATTGCCACGACCGGGATTTGAACCCGGGACTTTTGGTTGAGAGGCAGGTACTCTACCATCTCGACCATCAGTCATATAAATTACCTACATCGAATAAACGTTAAAAAGCATCTAAAACCATCTAAAGCTATAGAAAAATGTAAACTAGATGTATTAATAAAAGGAGTCCTTAGATTAACCTAAAATAGACATATTTTAGACTTTCCTTTAGACCAAAATACATTTTAGTCATTTCAGTTATTATAATAGATATATTAGACACATTTTAGATAAATTATTTTAGATCGTAAAAAGTTCATCTAAATATTACAAAATTAAAACAATATGGAATATACATACATTTTAGAGGTAAGTAAACTAACAAAAATTTATTTGTAAGTTTTATTTTAGCAAGGAAATTAATAGATACATACCTAGGTTACTAATAGTTTAAAAAGATTAATGTACCTAATGGCTTTCTCCAACGTTTTTCTTAAAAAATAGAACGTCTAAAAAACATCTGAAACTCATTTCGATCAGCTTGTACAGTAATTAACTATTTGGCACTATTAACATCATTGACATTATTTAACAATTAGGTATCTATGAAATCTGAATTTATCTGATTTACCTGATTATTAAAGTAATAATATCAACTTTCGACGCAAGTTACCGTTCAACTAACTATTTATTCTGATTTTAGATGCAGCTTTTTTACTTTGGATTGCAAAAACCCCTTGGTCTGAACATTCACAATATCGTTAAGACCACTCAAGATTGGCAAGGGCTGACTGATTACTTACATGACACTTTTTTATGTTTAATTTTTAATTTTATAGTTACTTTCATAAGACTGTGCTTATTTTTCTCAATTTTTCAATTATTATCTACACCACGTCATATTTTGTAAATGTATCCATATATTTATAATAAACGTTTTTACAGCATTCAAGTGTTTTTAACATGTAATAGTTGATATCTCAGAACAATCTAAATAATGATTTAGATTTATACAACACTAGGAACGTTGAAGAGTAAGCACGTGTATTCGTGGGTGTAGAATATTTTGTATGTTAAACTAGTGTAAAGTTTTAATTAAAAGTGAGTTTTTGTGACAAAAGTATTTTGTGTGTAGATAGTATCAAAAGTGTATAAACTCAAAATCTACTAGTTACTTCTTTTCAATACAAATATGGTTTTACACATGTAAATCGTAAAATTGGAAGTAAATTTGCAATAAAACGGAAAAAGGACTCCCTACCCACTACTTACTATGTGCTGGGTCTGCCATAGGCCAGTTTGGTTTGCCTTTGTTATTTGTCTTTTCAGCTACCTGTGGCACACTGATGAGAACATAAAGAGTTCGAAACCGGTCTGTGTGTGGTATAGAAAAGACAAATAACAAATTTGGCTACCAATTTGGATTTATAGGTATAATTCAATGGGAGTAGGGGCCTTTGCCCGTCCAGTAGTTGTTTCCTATAATCCTATTTATTATAAATGATTTAAACAAATCAGAAATTACTACTGAACAAATACCTCACATTTAAAAAAATTATGAATTTCCCGTACATCTCCAGGAAACAAACAGTGCCCCGACAACACCAAGTTTTGAAAAAGAATATGAAAAAGGTCCTCATACACTAGGAAACATTTTGGAGGAAAACAATCAAACTGAAATACATTTGGCAAATACACCACAGAATAAAGTAGATGAACAATTTGGAAAAAATAAACCATCAACCTCGGAAAAAAAAATAGAAAAAAGAAGATTCAACGTAGAGAATCAAAAGGAAGATACAGAGACAGTTGCAGAACGTGTAGTTAAGAAAAAGAGATAAATAAAAATAATAATAATAATAAAAATAATAATGAACTATATGCTTCTGCGTAAGTACGCATTTTTATTCATGTCAAACTAGTTTCAAGTTAATTATGTTATGTAATAATTTGTTTTCGATGTTAAATTGGCAATTATCCTGATCTGTAATATAAAAAATGGACCCTTATATAAGAGATTTTCAGTATTTGCAAGTTGAAACTAAATTAGCAAACACTGTCAGTTAATGTAATGCACTTATAAAAAATAAAACTTCTATATCATGTCTCTTAACCAACATCCGTAGTGCAGCAAAAAATTTCAATGAACTCCAGATATATCTCTCTCAGTTTGATTTATTATTTGATTGTATATGCCTTACGGAAACCTGGAAAATTGAAAATATTAACGATTTCAACATGCCGAATTATGATGTATACTACAACGAAGGAAATTATAACCAAAATGACGGGGTAATAATGTACATAAACACAAAATTAAAACACGAAACTAAAATTATACAACTAGGTTTAATAAAAAGCTGAAATACAAAACAAAATAGTTATTTTTATTGGCATCTACCGAACAAATGCGTTAAAGATTTTATGAGTGACTTACAAAGGTTTTTGGGGAGTTTGGAGCGAGCGGATTATATAATATTAACGGGAAACATAAATATAGACATATTATCGAATAAAGATTCTGAGAAAAATCAAGTAAATGACTATCTAATGGCAATGTATCAATATGGTTTTGAATCCCAAATAAATAATTATACAAGAGTAGAAAAAACTAGCAAAACATGCATAGATCATATTTTTACAAAGACCAAGTCATTTCAACAAGACAATATTATACCAATAATAATACTCTCCACAACATTAACAGACCATTATTTTACCCTAGTTTGCATAGAGTGCCCTAAATTATGTGTTAACCAACTACAAACAAAAAAACATGCATATATTGAAAAAATTGATTATAATTAATTACGAAACAAATTTATTGAGGAGAATTGGAATGAATTTTATGCAACTAATAATTGCAAACATGCAAGCAACATTCTCATTAATAATTTCAAAAAATCCGTACAAAATTCAACAAAAAAAATAAAAATAAAAACAAATATGTCAAAAGAAAAACTTGGATAACTCATGGTTTGGTGAAATCTATGGAACCCCGGGACAAAATGTACCAAAATTTAATGAAATCACCGGAAGATGCCAACTTAAAGGAAGAATACAAAAAATTTAGAAACAAAGTAAATCAATTAATAAAAAAACAGAAAAAAGATTATTATCAAAAGCGAATAAATGAAAACACAAATTGCAGTAAAAATCTATGGAAAATTACACAAGACATAACAAATATCAAACAGAATCACAATGAAATAATAGAAATAAAATTGCCAGACAATAAAGTGGAACAAAATAAAAAAAAATGACAAATGTATTTAACAAACATTATACAGAAATAGGTATAAACATGGCAAAACAAATAAATAAACCAAAAACGGAATTTCCCAAAACAAAGATTAACCAAACTTTTTTCCTCTCACCAGTAAATGCATTAGAAATCAAAAACTATATTTCTGAATTAGAGAACAATAAAGCACCTGGTATTGATGGAGTAAAATCGGAAATGTTAAAAGAAACTGTAGATATTGTAGTTCCTTTGTTAGTTAACTTAATAAATAATATTTTTCAATCAGGCATTTGTCCCTCTAATTTGAAAATAGCTATTATAAAACCATTATATAATAAAGGGGACAAATTATCGCCCAATATTACTCACTTCAAATTTTGCAAAAATATTTGAAAAAGCTATCAAAATTCGACTAACAAAATATATGACAAAGTTTAACTTACTTTCCAAAAAGCAATTCGGTTTCCAAGAATAAACTTCTACAAACGACGCAGAGCCCATTTAACAAACAACATATACGAAGTCATGGATAGCAGTAAACCTTCCATATGTGAATAAGTCTTTATTGACTTGGCAAAGGTCTTTGATACCATACGCCACACAAAAATTTTAGAGAAACTAGAAAATTTTGGTATCAGAGGACTTTGCCTTGATCTAATAAAAAGCTATTTAGGAGGTAGATCCCAATATGTTAAAATTGGAGATATTTTAAGTGAACCTCGAACTGTCATTTGTGGTTTACCCCAAGGTACAGTGCTCGCACCTGTATTATTTATAATTTATTTAAATGAAATGCTTTCCCTAAATATAAATGGTAAAATAATTTCCTTCGCTGATGATACAGATATTTTTTATGGGTAACTCGGGATGAAATACGTAAAACTATATCAAAAGAATTAAAAATTATAAAGGATTGGTTTGATGAAAATTTATTGACTATAAATATATCAAAAACGACTTACCTAACCTTCTGTTCATATAAAAATAACTTACCAGACTTTACAGATATAAATATTAAAGATACAGATTACCATATCCAAGCTTCAAATACCATAAATTATCTTGGAATAATACTTGGTGGTAAATTGTGAGTGGGCTGTTAATCAGACCCTCCACTGCGACCGCTCGGTCTATTGTGGCTCACTCCAAATTATATTTCACCCAACAGGTTCAGTCTTTTAATAAAGCTGATAACCTTGTTGGGTGATATTTTGTCCAGGTCCTCCGACAGAAGTTCCCCTTTGCCGAACATTGAGAACCGAATTCTAGCTGCAGCGGGGCATGCACATAAAATGTGCTCTGCCTTTTCATCATCCTCCAAACACAGACGGCATTCGGCGTTTTCCGCCAGTCCAATTCTGTGTAGGTGGTGATTTAGTCTGCAGTGCCCTGTGTACAGGCCAATTAGAGTCTTTAGGTTTAACCTGTTAAGCTCTAATAGTTTCTTACTTCTTAATTTCGAAGGGTACGGTATGAACGCCTTTGAATGGATCAATCCTGGTAAGTCTTGCCAGTGCTGGAGTGTTTTACTCTCAGCCCAGTCTGAGATTGCTGTCTTGGCAGTACTTGCAGACTTGGCAGAATAATACTTGATGCGCACCTGAAATGGGATAGCCAAATTAATAATGTAGTAAGAAAATTGAGATCTCTATTATATAGATTCAAAAAAATAAGGAACATCTTAAATAATCAGACACACATAAAAATAATCTACTCTGGCATGGTTGAATCCATTCTAAAATACGGTATTATCGGTTGGGGTGCTGCAAGTAAAACTCATTTAAAGCCTCTAGTTACGATCCAAAAACGATTCTTAAAAATTATATATGAAAAAAATTATCAGTACCCCACAGAATTGTTATATAGAGAAAGTGATTTTCTAAACGTAAGGCAACTCTATTGCGAATGTATATTAAACAATTACTATAAAACAAAAAATCAATTTCAAATGATAAATCACAACTGTGCCACCAGAAATAGATAAAAAAAAAGCACAAAAAACTATTGGTACGAAAAACCATACTTACCTGGCTCCTAGACTTAATAATCACCTACCTGAAACGATAAAGAAAATTAACTATCAAAAAAAATATAAATATGAGATAAAAAATTGGATACTTACGGAGAATTATCAAAAATTCGAAAACTTCGTAGATACTGAAAATTTCAGTTAATATTATTACAAACACTAAAAATAATTTTTGTTTTAAACATAACTCGTAAAATAATTTATAATGTTAATTTTAATATTGTTTACACTGGCTTATAGCCGCCTATAGCCGCTTATAAATAAATAAAGTACTACACTCATGCAGATATAGATACGTACAATAATACTAAACAAGAAAATGTTTGTATTAAATATTATTACTTAAAATGATTTACAAGAAGAGAAAAATTAGCTTATAAATTGTGTTGCATTATTACACACAAGTCTAAAAAATGGATTTATCGTAATAAAGCTTCAGCGCAAATAGATATTTGTCTTCTGTAATGATATTGAGGTACCGTGCTAAAAATGTACTACCCTTTCGCACACAAACTTTCTGAGTTTTTGCGAACCCCCTTTTACATTTATTTATTGTATTATTGTTTTATGTTATATATTATTGTATATTAATTAATAATAAATAAATCTTATTATTATTATTATTATATTATACCTAATAAAAGTGCACAATACTATTCATTTTAGATGTCTGAAACCAATCATCTATAAATGTTTGAAAAAAATTCACAGTCCTTCGCAAAGATGCAACCGGCGGAGACATTGGAAATGACGAAGTAGAACGCAAATTTTGTGATATTTCGGATGTGATAAAAATGAAAATTTGTTGCAAAGTAGTAAATAGTTATTTCATTAACACAAAACATTTTCAAAAATTAAAATCTTATTATCAGTAGTTTTCTTTAGAAATTAAAATAAAAAGTTATTTTATTAACAAAAACATTCTCATAATGAAAACTAAAATGGTATTAGGTATATACATTTTTTTCACTAACAAACATTTTTAATGTTAAAACTAAAATAATTTAAAATAATTTCGTGAAGATGAAAAGTGATTCCTAACAATTACAAATACCGATATCGATTAATCGCAAACTATTAAACCCAGCTAATAGTACAGGAAAAGTGTCCAAACTGAACAAGAACATAGTGAATTCGTTGAAACTTGACATATACGTTTAAAAATACATACCTAGGTTTCAAGAAACTTAAAGAGTCCCGAACCGTAATGGGTGTGTCGGAGCTGCCTACTTGAAAAATCGTGGGATGAACTAGGTTTTTCACATGCATAGTAAAAATTGGCAATTGAACCATGAGAAATTTTCAAAAAATAAGAATATTTTCATTTATAGAGAAATATTAATTTTTGACTTCTTTATTAAATTTTTTTACCAATTTTTCGTTTGTTTCCTTCATTTTTTGCTTGTTTATCTGTGAGTATATTCTGCAAAATGAAAAAGTACATAATCATTGTACAAGTGAGGCTTATCGAGTTGTTTAAAATTTTATATATATATTGAATGAAACACACTTTGTATCTAAAGAAGATCGGAATCGATAGCATATAAATAAATAATTTTATCCATGTATGAATTTCGACATCGTACTCCCTGACAATTTCCGTAAATTTGTAAGCATCTTCAACCTGCTTTTCTGTTGCGGTTGCAGGAGATAAGCTGCAATATTAATTCTGCTGTTGGCACAAAAAGTGTTGTCACAGGTTGTAAGGAGCCGTTAATTTTCTTCTATCCCCACTGTTATGGATTTGTTTCATTGCCAAGCCATTTCTGAATTTTGTAGAATACTCGTAATGAATATTAAGCGACTGCCTCTGAAGTTGGTGGCAATATTTCCAACTTTGATTTTTGTTCGTGCAGCGATTTTTTGGATTGATTAACCGTCTATATTAATGAACTTTGTAACCCTAGCAACATGCGCGATAACGAAAGTAAACATTTGAGTTACCTGGTTGCTAAGGCGTTGCTATCTACGAAAGTAAAACTTATGCGGCCAGGACAGAAAAATAGAAAAACAAATTTTAAACGAAATTAATTCGTTCTATTTGAACAAATTAATACAACTAAACAAGTTTGTATTAATAAAGAAAGGTCTTTCTAGGAAGTACGCCTCCATTTTGAAAACGCTTCATAAGTTTGCGTATACCTTGCTTTGGATTTCTTGGGGTAAAACAAGGCACAAGCAATATTCCCATTTATATCGCCACAAAACATATGTATTTGTTTATTTTAGTTTGAAAACCACCAGAAATTAAAATGTGTAATATTTCGTTGCCATGGAAACAATTTTCACAGACAGCCTCCTAAACTATAAAATTTATTAAAAACGTCAATTAATTCCATGAAATAATTAGTTTTAAATTCGTAAATCCCATAATTTTTTTCGGTATAGTAGAAAAAATATAATACATTTCACGATGCAAAAGCCCTTTTAAGTATTCGGTGTTTTTTGAAAGATCTCGGCTTCGCCTCGACCATTCAAAAATCACCTCACACCTTAAAGTAACCTTTCGCATCTAGCAATGTGAATAACTATTTTTATATGTTCTTGTCATTTCTGGATTTCTGACGAAGAAAAAATTTTCCATATAATTTTTCCTGTTCCTGGCCTTATGAAAAATCTTTTTCTTCTGGAGTTAAAGCGATTAATAGAACAAGGAGATCAACGTCCTCATCAACTAAGTACAAATGTTCGTCTATTATTTAATATTTCAATTGCTATTTTAACAATAGGCGAATCTACATCATCTACAGCTTGTTTTACAAACAATCCTTTGTTTTAAAGTATTTGTGGCAACATTGAAATTAATCGAATTTCGTTTATATCATTTGACAAAAACTTTTCTTGAGGGAGGGCTACGATTACTGAATATTACCTAAATTTGGTTTTCACGTAGTTAACATACGTCGTACAAATGTGGATGCAATAAAAATCCACCTTCAAATTGCATAAATAATAAGTATAGAGTTACAAAGATTTCGCAATTTTCTTGCTTATTTGTTTAATTTCGGTACATTTTGCATGTACTGTAACCGTGTGACATACCATTGGATCAGGCATTGAGAGAGGAGTTGTACATATATTTTATTTTGCTTCAAATCACGCTATCTTTGTAAATTGCGAAAACCGACAACATTTTAAGTTACATAATATGGTTTTCGGCTATACATATTTCGACGGGACAAAAGGAAATAAGCTGTTCGACGTGCTTCTCGATGTTAAGTTGTCTTGGAGATTGTTGGGTGTGACTTTTCTAACGCAGCGACAAATTTCCATGTAATAATTTTTTGTTTACTTTTGCTTAATCTACCTCATGTTAAAGTAATGGCACTCAAACCTCTAACACTCCGTAATACGTACAAATCAGGTATCGGCAACCTGCCAGAGCAACCCCGATCCTAAATCCACCCCTATTATTTGTCAAATTGCAAGTCATTGACAAAATTGAAAAAATTGCAAAAACAAGAAAACTTCAAATACTATTTCCAAACGAATTTCCGAGAGACTGTTTTTGGTGAGAAATCCAAGGTAGAGGGTCGAACTTAGAACTACATCGTGAATTGCACGGTCACGCTCTGATTTTAGGCTCAATAGGAGTGAACGAAAAAGTGTAATTTTGACGTCTATCATTCTGAAACCACTGAAATCTCACGCGTTACGTCATTCTGCCATGAAACTGATTTTCGACCCCCTACTAGGAAACTAAAAACATTTGTTTAATCCTGCCTTGAAACATGCAGTTTCTTACTTGGATACAATACTCGATACAATTAAATGTCAAAGTGAAGGAAAGGCACTATCGAGAAATAGAAAATTGTTTCGGGATCCTGAAGTCGTCCCGAGTCCGAAACTGTACTCGGTTCCGTCCTAGGACCGATATTAAGAAATCATTAAATTTCGCTGGATCGACTATAAGGTGTAATCTATCGGACGCACTATGGATTTTTTGGCGAATTTTGCGAAAACACGAAAATTTTAAACCTTATTTCCAAACGAAAACAGGCCGCCGGGCCGCCGTTCTGGCAATAAATCCAAGCTCGAAAGTCCAACTTGAAAGTACATCGTAAATTGTGCGGTCCAGCTGCGATTTTGAGGTCAGCAGATCCTAACTAAAAAGTGACATTTGTGACGTTAACGAAAAATTTTAAAGTTTTGACAAGTCCTGCACGGGTATGAAATTTGGAGGGATCTGCGCGCGCATTCGGCCTTTTTAATTTCGCAAAATTTACAAAACTCTTCGACATGGGGTATTGAAACGCTAATAACTTTTTAAATATTCAAAGAATCGCAACGAGATATAGCCGTTGGGATTTTCTCGACAAGAAGACTCCTATAAAAAAATAATAACATGACTGCCGGTACCACGCGATTTAGACAACCAATCAACAATTGGTCACTCTGTTGTCGCCACTGTTTCTATAAGTCATGCTTCATTTTATGCAACATGAAACTGATTTTCAACCCCCTATACGAAAACAAAAACATTTCCAATGTTAAAATATGCACCTAAAACATCTGAAATTTAAATAAATATAAAGGCAGATAAAATATTCCCAATAGATGTCCAAAACTGAATTAGATATAAATGTATAAAAGTATATGTTTTTTCAACGTCCAAATATATCATCATTTTAAACGTCTAAAAATAATGCTTTTTAGACGTTTTAAAAATGATTTAGAAAATACAGAATATTAGGATAATATTATAGATCATAAAAAATAGACGTCTAAATGCAATCTACATATTCCGTTTCATTTCAAGAACGATCCAGACGGGCTATATCGATAAAAAAAATATGGTTTTAAGACATCTGCAAAAATATATCATAAACACGTCTAATTCGGATAAAAATTGGATATAAATCTGGCGGACATTTAGATGTCATAAAAGCATCTCACTTTCTGAATATATTGATTATCTTTAGATGATCTTCATGACATTTTAACATTGGAAATGTTTTTGTTTTCGTATAGGGGGTTGAAAATCAGTTTCATGTTGCATATTATGAAGCATGCATTTATAGAAACAGTGGCGACAACATAGTGACCAATTTTTGATTGGTTGTCTAAATCGCGTGGTACCGGCAGTCATGTTATTATTTTTTTATGAGCGTCTTCTTGTCGAGAAAATCCCAACGGCTATATCTCGTTGCGATTCTTTGAATATTTAAAAAGTTATTAGCGTTTCAATACCCCATGTCGAAGAGTTTTGTAAATTTTGCGAAATTAAAAAGGCCGAATGCGTGCGCAGAGCCTTCCAAATTTCATGCACGTGCAGGGCTTGTCAAAACTTTAAAATTTTTCGTTAACGTCAAAAATGTCACTTTTCAGTTAGGATCTGCTGACCACAAAATCGCAGCTGAACCGCACAATTCACGATGTACTTTCAAGTTGGACTTTCGAGCTTGGATTTATTGCCAGAACGGCGGCCCGGCGGCCTGTTTTCGTTTGGAAATAAGGTTTAAAATTTTCGTGTTTTAGCAAAATTCGCCAAAAAATCCATAGTGCGTCCGATAGATTACACCTTATAGTCGATCCAGCGAAATTTAATGATTTCTTAATATCGGTCCGAGGACGGAACCGATTACAGTTTCGGACTTGGAACGACTTCAGGACCCCGAAACAATTTTCTGTTTCTCGATAGTGCCTTTCCTTCCCTATGACATTTAATTGTATCGAGTATTGTATCCAAGTAAGAAACTGCATGTTTCAAGAGAGGATTAAACAAATGTTTTTAGTTTCCTAGTAGGGGATCGAAAATCAGTTTCATGGCAAAATGACGTAACGCGTGAGATTTCAGCGGTTTCAGAACGGTAGACGTCAAAATTACATTTTTTCGTTCACTCCTATTGAGCCTAAAGTCAGAGCGTGACCTCTACCTTGGATTTCTTACCAAAACAGTCTCTCGGAAATTCGTTTGGAAATAGTATTTAAAGTTTTCCTGTTTTTGCAAATTTTTCAATTTTGTCAATGACTTGCAATTTGACAAATCATAGGGGTGGATTTAAGATCGGGGTTGCTCTGGGAGGTTGCCGATATCTGATTTGTACGTATTACCGAGTGTTAGACTAGGTTTGAGTGCCATTACTTTAACATGAGGTAGATTAAGCAAAAGTAAACAAAAAAATTTATCGCTGCGTTATAAAAGTCACGCTCAACAATCTCCAAGACAACTTAACATCGAGAAGCACGTCGAACAGCTTATTTCCTTTTGTCCCGTCGAAATATGTATAGCCGAAAACCATATGTAACTTAAAATTTTGTCGTTTTTCGCAATTTACAAAGATAGCGGTGATTTGAAGCAAAATAAAATTTATGTTCAACTCCTCTCTCAATGCCTGATCCAATGGTATATCACACGGTTACAGTACATGCAAAATGTACAGAAATTAATCAAATAAGAAAGAAAATTGCGAAATCTTTGTAACTCTATACTTATTATTTATGTAATTTGAAGGTGGATTTTTATTGCATCCACATTTGTACGACGTATGTTAACTACGTGAAAACCAAATTTAGGCAAAATTCAGTAATCGTAGCCCTCCCTCAAGAAAAGTTTTTGTCAAATGATATAAACGAAATCCGATTAATTTCAATGTTGCCAAAAATTCTTTAAAACAAAGGATTGTTTGTAGAACAAGCTGTAGATGATGTAGATTCACCTATTGTTAAAATAGCAATTGAAATATTAAATAATAGACGAACATTTGTACTTAGTTGATGAGGACGTTGATCTCCTTGTTCTATTAATCGCTTTAACTCCAGAAGAAAAAGATATATTTTTCATAAGGCCAGGAACAGGAAAAATTATATGGAAAATTATTTCTTCGTCGGAAATACAGAAATGACAAGAACGTATAAAAATAGTTATTTACATTACTAGATGCGAAAGGTTACTTTAAGGCGTGAGGTGATTTTTGAATGGTCGAGGCGAAGCCGAGACCTTTAAAAAAACACCGAATACTTAAAAGGGCTTTCGCATCGTGAAATGTATTATATTTTTTCTACTATACCGAAAAAAATTATGGGATTTACTAATTTAAAACTATGAAATGAAATTAATTGACGTTTTTAATAAATTTTATAGTTTAGCCTGTGAAAATTGTTTCCATGGCAACCAAATATTACACAATTTAGTTTCTGGTGGTTTCAAACTAAAATAAACAAATAATGTTTTGTGGCGATATAAATGGGAATATTACTTGTGCCTTGTTTTACCCCAAGAAATTCAAAGCAAGGTATATGCAAACTTTGAAGCGTTTTTAAAATGGAGTAGGTAGGTACTACGTTGGGTACTACGTGCCGACAAAAATGTTGGCGTACTTCCTAGAAAGACCTTTCTTTACATATTAATACAAAATTGTTTAGTTGTATTAATTCGTTCAAATAGAACGGATTAATTTCGTTTAAAATTTGTTTTTCTACTTTTCTGTCCTGGCCGCATAAGTTTTACTTTCGTAGATAGCAACGCCTTAGCAACCAGGTAATTCGAATGTTTACTTTCGTTATCGCGCGTGTTGCTAGGGTTACAAAGTTCATTTATATAGACGGTAGTAGAAAAATACAATTTTACTGACTCATGCCTTCCTTCAGTGGTTCTGATACCACGTCTACAATATTTCAGAAAGAAAAATTAAAAGTCATCAAACTTCTTTAGAAAGAAATGCAGTTGGTTAATGTAGTAAGAACTTGCAATGGCAAGAATTCAACCCCCTCACAAGTAAAACAGGCTGGTGAAACCCTTTTCCTACTTGTAGGTATACGGTGCAAGGAAAATCACAAAAATATATCACTCAACTCATACAGATTTAATCAATTCAAAAAATCGCTGCACAAACAAAAATCAAAGTTGGAAATATTACCATCAACTTCAGAGGCAGTCGTTTAATATTCATTACGAGTATTCTACAAAATTCAGAAATGGCTTGGCAATGAAAGAAATCCACAACAGTGGTGTTACAACCTGTGACAACACTTTTTGTGCCAACAGCAGAATCAATATTGCAGCTTATCTCCTGCAACCGCAACAGAAAAGCAGGTTGAAGATGCTTACAAATTTACGGAAATTGTCAGGGAGTACGATGTCTAAATTCATACATAGATACAATTATTTATTTATATGCTATCGATTCCGATCTTCTTTAGATACAAAGTGTGTTTCATTCAATATATATAAAATTTTAAACAACTCGATAATCCTCACTTGTACAATGATTATGTACTTTTTCATTTTGCAGAATATACTCACAGATAAACAAGCAAAAAATGAAGGAAACAAACGTAAAATTGGTAAAAAAAATTTAATAAAAACGTCAAAAATTAATATTTCTCTATAAATGAAAATATTCTTATTTTTTGAAAATTTCCCATGGTTCAATTGCCAATTTTTATTATGCATGTGAAAACCTAGTTCATCCCACGATTTTTCAAGTAGGCAGCTCCGACACACCCCTTACGGTTCGGGACTCTTAAGTTTCTTGAAACATAGGTATGTATTTTTAAACGCATATGTCAAGTTTCAACGAATTCACTATGTTCTTGTTCAGTTTGGACACTTTTCCTGTACTATTAGCTGCGTTTAATAGTTTGCGATTAATCGATATCGGTATTTGTAATTGTTAGGAATCACTTTTCATCTTCACGAAATTATTTTAAATTATTTTAGTTTTAACATTAAAAATTTTTGTTAGTGAAAAAAATTTGTACAATACCATTTTAGTTTTCATTATGGGAATGTTTTTGTTAATAAAAAAAATAACTCTTTTTATTTTAATTTCTAAATAAAACTACTGATAATAAGATTTTAATTTTTGAAAATGTTTTGTGTTAATGAAATAACTATTTACTACTTTGCAACAAATTTTCATTTTTATCACATCCGAAATATCACAAGATTTGCGTTCTACTTCGTCATTTCCAATGTCTCCTCCGGTTGCATCTTTGCGAAGGACTGTGAATTTTTTATATATTTTTTTGACGTCTATGTGTTCTTCGGGTGCAGTTCAAAATGCCAAGACTATTTAATAGTAATCATGATCGTTTTATCTAGCTCAGTCCAGAACCAACATGTTTCAAATGTCACCTGTGAATGAATTAAGTTTTTATGGAGAAAAAATAAATAGGGAATTAGATCTTTTGAATTGTACCTGCTGTTCGACAATTATTATTAAAATTAAACGAAACTAGTTTATAGAAATGAAATCCAAAGAAGTCAGAAATCCATAGAGGTAAAATTATCCTATTGAAACTAGTTTAGGAAGAATAATGTTTTTTAGAGTAACAGCTGTACCTATCTAACATGTAATTAAGAATATTGCAATTTTACTAAATGTCTCTGTTTAATACATTTGTGTACCTTACTAATTGGGCTATTGGGTATTGTAATGATAAATAAATAAATATCCTTTAAAAGTAAATATTATTAAACGCAAACAAATATTTTACTACATACAAGCAAATTTTTTATTTTTATTCTAATAAAGAAACGTTAGTTGCACATACTAATTATATTGCAAATAAACGGTTTAGTTGCAACAAACTGTCGTAAAATTTTCACATTTCTTATGATAAACAAGATTGCGTTCGTGGTTATAATTTTTTTTATTTACGAATAAATAGAATAGAATAGAATAGAATAGAATAGAATAGAATAGAATAGAATAGAATAGAATAGAATAGAATAGAATAGAATAGAATAGAATAGAATAGAATAGAATAGAATAGAATAGAATAGAATAGAATAGAATAAGGTTTATTGTGCAGATTACAAAAAATGTACATAATATAAGGAAGTACAATAAGTAGTATTAAAAGTAATCACACAATTTGGTCGATGTTCGCATACATCTGCGATCTTCCACATCGCCTGCGTAATATATAAGTGAAGTTAATTTAAAAGCTATATAAAACTAATTATTATCTAAGAATATATGTACCTAGTTATAAAGAATAACACTGTTCAAGTCAAATTTTTGAGTTAATACTAATATACAATGATTGAAGAATGTATACACAATTACACAATGATTAAGATATTCAAATGTTTATGAATATAGTTAGGTACATTATATTTGATTTTGAAACAAGAGTTCCTTTAATTCATTTTTAAAATTGGTTTCTGATAAACTTAAAAGATTAATTATAGTGTTTAATAGAGTAGGTGCTCTATAAGAGAAATATGCTTCATATTTTGATGTTGTGTGTTGTGGTATTGTAAAACTATTCGTTCGTATGTTTATACTATGAATAGTAGATCTTAACTGTAAGTTATTAAACAAATAATTTGGTATTTTATTTTTCACTAATTTGTAAAGAAACATGCAGTATAGATATATGAACCTGTTATGCAATTTTAATTCTCTGCAATTATTTATGAATGGTGTAACATGATGGGTATAAGGTATATCGAATACATATCTCATGCATGCATTTTGTAGTTTTTGTAATCTAGTTTTATTATGTTGTGTTAAAAAATCATAATATACACTAGAGCAATAGTCCAAATTGGGGCTCATCTACCCCTTTGTATTAGTTTTAGCTTTGTATCTGAGGATAATGATGTGTATTCAACTAAATAATTCTGATGCTTAAAATGACACATCGTTTATTGACGTAAATCAAAAATTTCATAGTGTAATGTTTACATAGTTCCTTAGTTTACCCAAAACTTAATTGCAGTGACCATTGTGAATATAAGCTTGTTTCCCAGCAAACGCAGAGTGTCACTGTTTCGTAACGTTAAGTCAAATAAGTAACTCTAGAAGCATATTTCAAAATGTTTAACAGATTTGTAATTATAACAATATATTTAATTGAAAGATTTGTTTTTAAATTGTTTAATATACTTAGTACATCTTTGTTGGGTTTGAAAAAAATTCGAAACTGTGACCTAACAAATGTTATTCTTAATTCGACAAACGTAAATGTTTCGTAACTTACAATGGTTAAAATTTGAGAATATTATACAATTGTTGATGCGGTATACCTTCAGTAGCTGAAAACTGAAACAATTACGGAATTATTAAAACAATTAATTTTCAGTTGTGAAGTATTCAAAAATTTACATAATTAGTAACACATTACATTTTCACTGTACATTTACAAACAAATACGTCGTTTCTATAGGTTCGAATTATTTCTGAGATAAAATTCAAACGACCAATAGATTTCTGGGACGCTGCGCAGTGCCAGCGCGAAGAACTGTTTCCGGC
This sequence comes from Rhagium mordax, assembly GCA_963680705.1. Lineage (NCBI taxonomy): Eukaryota > Metazoa > Arthropoda > Insecta > Coleoptera > Cerambycidae > Rhagium > Rhagium mordax. The sequence goes on from OY796656.1 coordinate 87,018,687, forward strand.
TTCACCACAACAATTTGGTCTGTATGTGTAATTAATTGTGTACTTACATGTCTGGTGTTAACGAGTGGTCTTTTTTTTTTAATTTTAAAATTATCTCTACACGACAAGATCGTTTTGAACTTTTGATGGCCACTGCATATCTCTACCGAAACCGATCCACATTATGAGGTGAACAATATACTTATTTATCTACATTGCATTACAAATTTCAAATATATAAAAAAAACGCCATAAAAGCACCGACAAAGTTGTCTTGGGTGCTGTATTACTTACGATAAATTATCCAAAAAAACTTCACAAGAAAGCCGCTAATAAAGTTTCCGCATTTGGTGAGCTACCTAGTGTAAACAAAAGGTATAAACAATTTGGGTTTCATATATTTCCGACACACGTGCTTCCGAGCAAAGTTAATTGATAGTGGTGCGGTAAAAACTAGTAAACCTATGTAAAAAGATCAACTTGACCTATCTTATTTTGTTTTCAGTTGGATAGGTCGTTGTTAAGATATTAAAAATGTTGCGTAATTTATTTTATTTCTATTTCTCAAAAACTACTACTATTTCTCATATTTTTTTAATATGGATTTATCATCCCTTAAAAGGAAATAAATAAGTTGCTAGTTTAATTAAGAGTTGATTTTTATTTGTAGATTCATGCAGGAAATGCTTTTCGTTTATGACAGATGTCAATTTTGAAGGTGCGTGTAAGGATGATTTAGCGCGGCCAGCGAGAGATTGAAGAAAACAGAGAAAGCGAATTAATTATTTTATTGTACAATGGACAATAAATTGTTTTTAACATCTATTTGTTAATATATTAACTTTTCCTTTACTTTATAGGATTCCTCCAAGTAAATTAACAGTGAATATTAAGGATCAGGGATTAATTATGCCTAGATGTAGAAAAGAGCTTATCTTAAATGGATTTATGGTTTATAAAGATGAGAGATTGAGAAAGTGAATTTTGTTTAAATATTGCAAAAAGTGTTGATTTTAAAGATGAGTCCTGGAACAGTAATGAGCTCCATTGGCAAAATGTGCGGAGATAATATGAACAGAAAACAGATTAAAGTTCTAAAAGGAAAGTGGAAAGTTAGTAATGGTTTGGTGTTTTATAAATTCAGCGGATAATTCAATTCCTCCATTTGTGTTCCCACGAAAAAAATATTTAGAATATGTAATGATCGGGGTCAAGAAGATAGTTTGGGACTAGTGTATTCTACATGGTAAATTGCCAAAGAAAACTTGGTGAAGGTTCTTCACCATAAACACTCTGAAGCGCCAAAGAAAAATCCATGCCTGTTATTTATTACTGGACAACCATTAAAGGTATGTTATCTTAGATGTCATCAATGTATCTAAAGAAATCAAGGTACGTGTACTCACCCATCCCTTACACTACAGCCATCGGCTGCAGCCTTTAATTCGACTACCACATTATGAATCACGTGAAATCTAGGAAAAACAGTATCTATGTACAGACTTCCAGAGATAGTTAAATCTGTCTTAAATAAATCGATTACGAGAAACAATATATTGTCTGGTTTTGAAAAAAGTGGAATCCATTCCTTTAATCCTGATGTTTTTTCAGAGCACGACATTTTAACTTATTTAACTTATTTAACTCATGTTACAAGTTTGTGCAAAATCCACCTCTACCAACGTGTAGGAAGGCAAATTCAGAACAATAAGAAAACGACAAATGTATGACAAGTCTAACACAAAATTCCCGCTCATATCTTTAACGACACTAAGAATCTGCAAAACAAAGACACTCCTCCATATCCATATCCAAAAGCGGAACACCCTTGTACGTTGTTCGTGCAGCACAAGGATTTTAACCACTAAAATGATGGAATTGATATTATAAAGGAAGAAAGGATAAAGAAACGGTGTTAAATGAAAGGTTGTAAAAGAAACAGAAACAATCAAATTTTAGTTATATTTTAAAAAATATATTAATAAAGAGGATCTTCAAAAAGCACAGCACAGGCACAAAAGAAGCTACTTCTAATGTTTCTAGTTACCACTCCAAATTATATAATGCAAGTTCTCCAGAACAATATTTTGATCATTCAGTTACCTCTTTTGTGGTTGTCAGATTTATATCAGAAGACAAGAGAAAACAGAGATTTATTTTGTGGGTCAAATTGAAAAAATAGTAAATTCTAGTGAATCTTATGTAAACTTTGTAAGAAGAAGACGTGGTACTTTTCCTTTCTTTCCCCTTATAACAAAGATGAAACTAGTATTAAAATTAGGGATGTACTCTTAATGTTACCTACCTACGTAGGGGACGGGTAGTATCAGCAGATGTTGTTGTTGTTCCACTATCTTACATACAGAGAGATGAGTATAAAACGGCCAGAGCTAAGAATTGTTATCCCTTATCCAATTTTCAAAGTTGAAAATAAAAATAAATGGTTCCAAGCCTTCTATAACCTGACAGTAAGAAATATGTTTTTTATTGTAATGCATTTGAGCATTGATAGAAAATTTTATATTTTAATTTTCACTTTTTAAGGAAAATCTACCTAAATCCAAACGTCCCGCACATCCAAAGCTAACATCACATCCCTTCTAACGGGATTTACGGATCAAAAATATTTCATCCTATATTTTTAGCTATTGGTATAGACTAAAATGTTAATCTGACAAGGCTGAATGAATATATTTCTTTATGGCCGGTAAGTATAAATTATTTATTAAACGCATTAGCGCTTTGAAATGTTTATTTTTTTAGTAGTGATTTCTCAAAATTCAAACATTGACCTAAACTTCCCGATTCTCCTCTACATTTGATGTTTTTTTGTTTATAAGCTAGGACAGATCGTTTTTCTCAATAATGTCACCAGAAGGTTATGCTGCAGGTGATTTATGTAACAAAGATTTATTATCAATTTTACACAAGTTTTTGGTGTTCAGTGTAAACAACCTGTACACATTACATGCAGTTAATGTCAGCTCACATTTAACCAACCCTTTTTTGTAATTTGTTTCTACGACCTCTCACGTTACCTAAATTCTAAAATTTTGCGTTAGACAATGTGGCATCGGACCCTAAAATTTACTGTGAAGTTCAAACCGCATCAAAGGCATCTACACTCTACAGTTACTCCTATGGTACAAGTACGATACAAACGGTAAATAAATTTCATTTGTTGCAGCTTGAAATCATACAATCGATGTTCGCAACCGAGTAAGTAGATGTTAAAACAATTGTTTGTTTAGATTCCTCCATGTTACTGTATATTTAATCATACAGACCAAATGTGTCTTAGTCTCAACCAAAACCCGAAATTAGATTAAATAACGTTTCATCTAATCTAAATGTAAATGTATTGGAACTAATTGATAGTGAGGTGAAAAATAGCAGGAATAATTATTTTAAGAATGAAGATTTATACGTTCATGTTCATATCGTAAATATTACAGAAATATTTATTGTTCACCTAAATAACAATAGGGGTAGTCACTAGTTTGCATTATTTTAAAAATGGTATAGTTTACATCGCCCTAAGTAGAAGTCCCTCTACCTAAAAATAATTCCTTTATTGTTGGTTTATGCAAACAGCTCATTTTATACTCCGGTCAATTTAGACATAAAAATAGTGGTCAAATAACAAAAATTCCCGGAGAGCCAAATATTGGTGGAGAGCTGGGGTTTACCATTACAAATAAAGTTTTAAAAATCCCCATCGATCCTATGTGTGCTACAAAAGTTATTCGGGGTCAAAGGTCAAAATTTGAGGTTTTTTGGATTTTTCTCGAAAACGGTAAGTTTTATCAAAAAAAAACCTCAAACCAAAGTTGTAGATCTTAAAATTCTCTACAAAAATGGTCTTCATGATTTTTTTCCTAAGAGTTACCATTCCTGAGATATCGCGATTCTAAGAATCACATTATACATGATATGCACACATTTCCACGCCACCTGTGAGGTAGTGTATTCGGCGCGTTTTTTTTACCGTGGTTTCCCCTGTAGGCCTACTCCACTAACTGTCATGGCAATTTTAGGATAATTTAAGGGAACAATACCCGTCAAGTTCTAGATATTACCTTATTATTGATATTGATTATTGATATTGCTATTGATTATTGGGTTAACTATTGTTTTGATTTCTTTAGATATTTTAATCAGATTCATACTCTTGAAAGTCTACTTCAACAGTCATGTCTTCTTCGATTTCTTCTTCTTCCTCTTCCTCTTGCTGGATGTTCATAAATTGTTCAAATGTGGCTGAGTCATTGGTCTCTTCATTAAAATCACAGGAATCTTCCTCTATTGTACTCAACTGGACATTTTTTTTAATAAAAATATATAATCAATAGCAATATCAATAATCAATATCAATAATAAGGTAATATCTAGAACTTGACGGGTATTGTTCCCTTAAATTATCCTAAAATTGTCATGACAGTTAGTGGAGTAGGCCTACAGGGGAAACCACGGTAAAAAAAACGCGCCGAATACACTACCTCACAGGTGGCGTGGAAATGTGTGCATATCATGTATAATGTGATTCTTAGAATCGCGATATCTCAGGAATGGTAACTCTTAGGAAAAAAATCATGAAGACCATTTTTGTAGAGAATTTTAAGATCTACAACTTTGGTTTGAGGTTTTTTTTTGATAAAACTTACCGTTTTCGAGAAAAATCCAAAAAACCTCAAATTTTGACCTTTGACCCCGAATAACTTTTGTAGCACACATAGGATCGATGGGGATTTTTAAAACTTTATTTGTAATGGTAAACCCCAGCTCTCCACCAATATTTGGCTCTCCGGGAATTTTTGTTATTTTAAATGTCTATATTGACCGGACTATTATTTGCGTTTCTGGTTTAAAACTTTAATAATTCCGGTTATACAATTTTGTTTTCAATTAATTGGAAACACGCATTGCTATACGTTTCACAAAATAATTTTACTTATAAATTTTGGATTTTCTTTCTTCAAATAAAAATAAATCAGAAACAAACATTTAATTTTGTATAATAATTGTAATTTTAAGTAAATGTCTATGAAGAATTATAAATTTTATCTATTTAATGTGGGGATGTTTATACCTTTCGTGTTGGTGGCTAATGTTAACGGCAGACCAATGGTGAATTTATTATAACACTATACCACACAGGTATTCGTAAGACAAAAGATATTTTGTTATTTTGATATAAGACAAATACATTTGTATTATATCACAGAAATCCTTTAAGATATATTTCATAGGTATCCTTGGAAGTTGAAAATTAAAAATGCTGCGAATGATCGAGTTATTTTGTTCGACGAAAACGACGTATTATTTGCTATGAATAATATAGAGATTATAAAGCGCAAAACCCTAAGAAAATTCCTTCACATTCCTTAATATATTGTTGCACCCTGTAGCCTGTAGTGGAGAAAATTTACTCAGAATTCTGATGGAATCAAGGACACTAAATGTTATAAATACATAGTTGTAAAGGTAACACACGATATACATCACATCAGGAAGATCAATTATTACAGTAGGAGATAATACAGCAGTTAGAAAATTAAAGAGTTTGTGATTCAACAAAACTTAGGAAACCCTTGGCTATATGATCAAGTGTGTCAAGTCCTTGAATAATATGACTTTCTATTGTAATTTACGGTGTTAACATTATTTCTTAATATTAATGACATCTATCTATCTATTTATAAATGAAGTATGACTGACACTAACAAAATAGTATATGGATTTATATACTAAAATTATGAAGTGCAAATCCTAATTTAATAAAGACGCAAAAAATACGTATGCCGCGAACAAATTATAATTTTACAATATTTAATTAGAAGAATGAAAGAAATTTCACATATTTTTTTAAATATTCGTCAATAAACTCACTACTTGTGAATAGGTAAATATTACCCAGCTAACACACTGGATTTGAATGATTGAGTTTTGCAGTTGTACGTTGGACATTATAGTTGTAATAAAAAGTATATACGAGCCATCAATTAAAATGTTCATCAGATAACGCTATGTAACGGTCATTCCAGATATTCGGGAGTATGTTCGACATGTAAATGGGAACTTCATTAAAAGCCCGTAGAGATTTAAACTGCAATAAATGATTTCAGTTAATGACTGCCCCGCTTCCAATAAAAATTCATTCGTGAAAGTATAGGGTTATCCATTATATTTGGCAATATTTTTGTTTGTAAATACTATAAGTTCCAGATTTTTTTAAAACGTCATGTCAGTAAGAAATATAAGTTAAATGATAAGTCAAATTTGGTGTTATAGACGACTTCTAAGGCATTTGGCTAAAATGCAAAAAATCAGGAGACTATGCTTGTTAAAACCACAAAATTGACAACAAGATTGGCTATGAAACAATCGTTTGTTTTTTGCTCAAGAAAAATTGTCATGGACTCTCCTGATTTTTTTGAGCCAGAAAGATGCAAGTCCATGTCCTTGCAGATCTTATTTCGATGCCTTTGCTTCAGAGTCAATTGTTTATTACTAGTGTAATTCTCAGAATTATATCAAAGCATTCTTTACTTTGATTCTGTCTAAATTTTAATCTGATCTATTTAAATGTTTATAAATACAACAGAGATAAGTGCCTTACGGTGCTTTGTTTTTACAATACAGAGGAAGGAAAATTTCACTTTGTACTTTTAGATAGAGGTATGTGATGTAAACTGTTTTCATAGGTGTATTAATTTAAAATCTTTATTATCCGTGTATCAACAAATCCATTTGCCAAAATGGAAACGAAAATGTTTTAGTTAAATAAAACCTAAATGTCGACAAGTTTTAGAAGGAAATTATTCTATGGTTAAACAGAAATTTTTGAGTCCGGAAATGGCTTCTAAAACAAAATGTGGTTTTTAGTGTTACGAAAGTATATTATTAAATCTACTCACGGGTGTGAAGAGACCAGTTATGAAAAGTTTATACACTGCTCATTTCCATTTTATAGAGAATTATAGAAACTAAAATAATCATGATGTGGTGAAAATTAAATTATACCTAAGTATACCTATTATTATTATATCCACGTAAATTTCTATTTATTTTAAATAAAGATGTAGTCCTTAGATAAATTAGTGTAAACTTTTTAAAACCCATTTTACAAACGTTTCTTATATCTACGGTTGAGAATACTCCCAATCATATGATACGAATGTTATTGGTTGATATTAAATAAAACAAAAATTGATGCAGTAAAATATAAAAATAGATATGCAACATAAAGAATTTCATTAAAATTATAGGAGAGCCGAAGTGGATGTGGTAAAAGGAATGAAAAATAGTAAAGCATCCTGCATCAGCTGTATCACCGGTTGAATTCTTCTAAACGTAAGAGCACAAAGATAATGCAATAAACAGATATACATAACCGGAAAGCCAAATATAAGAAATCCAATAAATTCAAAATATGGGCAGCACATGGACGACTAGCCATGTGCGGAGAATTGGATATTGAAATTGAATCTGTATTTTTACGATTTCTCAAAGATATTGTGCAAATATGAAGTGAAGAAACCCAAGATTGTGTGTTTTGCACGACTAGTAAAAGAATTATAAAATATAATATAGATTTGAGTATCCGAAACATATAAGAAATTCAAACAGGACGTGTCGGAAAATAATAATGTAACTTTAACTCTTAAACTTTAGTTTTAGATTTTGCTTCCATTCTTACACAAAACTGGAAATTTAATAATGTATCAATTTGCGGCATTTCATATGCTAATAGAATAACTAAAGTACATATCGGCGATATGACAATGAATGTGTGTTAAATATACAGATGGTTGTACCACAAAACGACTATGGGCGTTAGCCCATTAGGCCAAATCCGCATGCCGGAAGTAATCAGAATTACTCAAAAATGCTCGTCCACCTCTCGCTAAGATACCTACTGCTGGGATTTCTTTCTTATCAGAACTTTTTTCATTACTAAATAAAGGAGTTGAATTAATAAATTTATATTTAGCATACAGGATGTGTTTAAAATACATTAGGGTATTTAAATTTCTGAATGTGTTCATTATAGATACTGATATATTCTGAAAAATACTCATTTTCCAAAATGTCCAAAAACAAACAAAAAAAATCATTTTAAATGTTGCTGTAGAGATTACCTGCATCTATTGGTATTTATTTATTATCCGACTCATATTCAGGATTTGCCTGGAGCTGCGTTATTGTCAACAAACAAATAATACATTTCACTGAAAGTAAATATTTCTTTTTCTTCGGCAAAACTCTCGGTTAAAGTGGTGGGTCGCTTTACTACTTATTTAACCTTTTTCATTAAAAAATTATGAAGACAATTATATTGTTAAGAAACAACATTTACAATATTTAGTAGCAATGAACAATGAGTTTCATTTGAATTATTCTAAATTCATTAATTTAAATTTAATTTTGTCGCACGTCTTTGTCTTTGATTTGGTTCTTTTGTCAGTTTTAGACGTGTGAATGATATATGTATATAAAAAATATAATCATTTAACTAAAATTTATATTTAACATGAAACAAATAAACAATTACAAAAACAATTTAAACAATAAACAAGTTAAAAAAACTATTAAATTAATTAAACAAATTATTGAGAGTAACCATTATCGGCCGAATTGTTTTTTCCATGGCAATCTTTATGATATAATATTAAAATTTGTATTGTTTCTGTGAAGGTAATGTTAATAAGGAATATTGTGGAAACGGGTGGAGAAAACACATTACATATTTACATTACTGAAACCAGGAGAAAGCGTAAATTTAGAAAAATCCATAATATACAAGGCATTCCATTAAAAACAACATAAGTTTGTCTTAACACGCCTTGACGTAATTCCGCATTATGTATAACGACATTTTTGATCATTCATCATAATTTTAATTCAAGTTATTTTAAAACATTGAGCATACACCTGTGTTTCCTCTCATTAATTTTAAATGTAGCTACCCATAGTTTTTTATGACAATCATGATTTCAGTTGTTCTATGTTATATAATATGAAAAACACCTTTTATATGCAGCTTTATGTTATGGTCCAGTCATTTGCAACTTCAAACTGATGTTTTGAATGAAAACACCCCTGTAAAAAATATGTCTATTATCCGATTTTAACGGGACTTTTTAAAAGAAAGCTCTACGTTATGACAAAAATATAGAAATTAATTTCAATTTTCAAAACCTTCTGTAATTTTTTTCAATGTTAAAAATTGACAAATTTGATTGGCAATTTTTTATAAAAAATCTAACTATACCACTAGATTCAGAAAAATTTCCAATGGGTAACTCCAAAATATCGTGAGAAAATATTGAATAATGACAGATTTATGACGAAATTAATGTAGGTAGTATTAATAACAAAAGAGTGACGTTTAACAGGGTTAAATAATACAAAAGAAATGAATAATGCCGTAGACCCCGAAAAAGAAATTGGAAATGACGCCATCTTAAAGAGGGTGATTTTTTGAAATATCTCACCTTATGTCAAATTTAAGTAAAAAATAGTTAGTATCAATTTTGTAGAGCTTGGAATTCTCGGTTCATTACTTTTATCCTAAAAATGTTAATGCTATGAAAAAATGCAAAAGGTACCAAACTCAAGGTAATTTTTAATAGCTTTGCCTATTTCTCAAAATAAAAGCATATCCGCGTAAACTTTCCACACGCATCGTATATATTTATTAGACTCATGAAATAAAACGGACCTGACCCAATATTTGTTTACAACTTGATTGTTTCAGAAAAATTAATTTTATTATCTATTTTTGCAAATGTGATTCTGAATATATTAACCTGCAAGCATTATTAAATTATAGGTATTTATATTATACTAAAATTACATTTTATTAGCAAAGCTAACAAGTATAATTATGTGTGTAAATATTTCCATGCTTTTTGAGGCACTTTGTGTTAAAAAATTCTCTACCTAATTCAACCAGTTGGTATTTGACGTGTACGGCATGGCGTATGCTTTGCCTTTCATGAAAATTCCAATTTAGATCAGAAACGAGGATAAATAATAAAGGGCTTTATTTCGACTCTGATATCATGTAAATGTAAAGTTAATCATACAAATAAACATTATTAAATTACCCTCTTATTTTATTATTTTCTCTAACATGATCATTAAATATCCATTAATATTTTACTGCAATCAAATTATAGTTAAAAAACTTCATCGTACAACAATTTCAACGATGTAGGTATAGAGTATTTCGTGGTTTACTTTTCTATAACAGACAGAAGAAAAATTAAGTTTTGGCTGAAAATGAGCTAAAAGCTTGTACTTTTGAACGCTTCCTAAGTGAGCTACGATCCTGTAAAGTGTTTTAAGGTACTACTTGCGCTTTAATCACAGACATGCCTCTTTTCTACTTATTATGTACAATCATGCAACATATCAATGGTAGTTGATTACGTACGGCTTCCAATTTATTCCCAGTAGTTGTTAAATTTGGAAATATATTATTTTTTTTTACCAATATATTTTAAATTCATCAAACCTTATTTACCTAATAATATATATTGCGGATCGAAATATTCATTATCCAGGACATTGTATTGCAATCGGTGAACCAAAATCGTTCACCAAATTTTCGACTGTTATTAAATTATTCAAAAGAAACAGGTTATTTTATGCGAGCCTCAGAAGACGCCAAATTGTCAAAAGATCTGAAGCAAAATTCATTTCTACAGGTTTTCCTCCCTTAGTTGTGATATCGAGATGGATACTTCATCTCGTATCCACCCCTGAAGCCAATTAAATATATATTCGTGATTTAACTGCAGTCTAATTTTAAATCACCGCATTTTCTTTATTTTACCAAATTTGCATAAGAGCAAGGTTTAAAACAACAGAGCACAAATTTAATTTTAATTTTTTTACCATTAAATTCCTTTCTAAGGCTTCATCAAAAAAATATGATTTTACAGAAAAATGTTAATATTTAACACCGAAATCGCACATTGAATCTACACGTAAACAGTGTGATATATGCACAACGGCGAACATAAAAGATTCTAAAGTTCTGTCAAAAAAATACCAGTGATTGACGTCACGCCCAGCACGGTGAGATTCGAATTCCATCGTTTCTTCTGTCAGTCGTAAACTTAAAAATAATATAAATTTTAATTAACAAATACATAAATATAGGGTACATTGTTGATAAAATTTTATTGTTATTCATTTTTTTATAACATTAACTATCTTTAATAACCAATTTTGCTTAAAAATCCAGCACATGCGCATACCCTGAGCTGTCCAGGGATTAATATTAAGCGATCAATGTAAATATTTCGATTTCCATTATATGAATAATATAAGATCGAGAATGTACACACAGATATTAGTAAAAAAAATATCAAAAATACGTCATAATATCCGCAAATAAATCAATTTTTTTTTAAACCGGCCAGAAAGTAGCACTTTCCGGTTTGCTTTTAGGCCAGAAAATTACAATTTATCGAAATGAGGCCGGTAAAATGATGGTTAGTTACTGGTGAGAGTCCTGTAAAAGTTTTACAGGCCGCTCGCTCACCATAGCAACCGAGTGTTTGTATTCTTTAAAACTAGAAAATAGGTAACTTGACATTTTGGCGTTTAGTTGAAATGTGACAGTTGTTAAAAAATTTCGAAATGACTATTGCGAATTAATGGTACAATAGGTACTGTAATTAAAAAAAATATATTGTGCGTAACACGTTCCAAAAGTGCTTTTACTTGACGCACAGGCACAGGAATTTGCCTACTCGTCCAGTAAAATTCCACTTTCAGAACTTGTTACGTAAACTGCTATTACAACCTTCAAATTCGTTGTTTTTAACTGCTTACTTTGGATTTCAAAAAATAAATCTAACCCATAACCTACTATTACTTTTTAACTATAAAAATCCCAGTCATAATTTCAATAAGCGTTCGTTTATAAATTGACACTAAGGATATTGAAATTAGCAGGCAGTAAGAGTACACAATACAGTATACAGTTTGAGGTAATCTTTCTAATTAGGTTTGCGCTTTTGAATTGTTCACATCATAAGCGTGATCTAGGTCAACTATCGTAGACATAGTTTCCATTCTTGAGATGCTAATACGAGTAGACCATTTTTATATAAATAAAATGGAAATATTATCCGATATGAATAATGGTTACCTATCATGATTATGGTAATATAATATAACAAATACAAAATTAAATTCTGGTACATGTTAATACAACTCACAAAGACATTTCAACAGAAAACATACACAACCATAAATATTTTTGTACCATTTCTAATGTTATTACCTAATATAAATTTTGTGCGAGTTTTTCTTGGTTTATGTTCTAATCACGCTATATTTCGTCTAAATGATCATCGTCACGCCAAGTGATAATCAGTATAACATGTAGTTGGTTTCTTTTAGCAAATTCTAGTTTCTTTAAGTGGGGAATAAACGGATATAAATAAGAAAGATGACGAAAACATAAAACTCGCAGTATACCGGGTGACATACAAAATGTGACGATAAGGTAGGTAATGAGAATAAATTATCCCTGGGATATGTTTATTTAATTGGTTTATTATTTTTTGATCTTGTAGGATCTCATTCTTAAAAACTTAAACCCTATTTAAATTTTCTGGAGAACATAAATATGATCGACAGCAAGGCGCATTGAAGAAAGAAATCGATTAACCTCTCTAAGAATTGATGAAAATACCTGTAGAAAAGAGATGAAGAATAGATCTGTACAATATAATTTTATATTTCGTCTCTGCATTTACAATCAATTTCGTTTCAATTTACTTATTCTTTACACAACTAAATTATTGTTTGCGATAATGTTTAAATTAGTATTACGAGAAGAATTAAACGAGAAAGAAAATATGTGAGTTCAAAAGCCCAAGTTCTTTTCTTCGCTAAACAGTTGATGAATTATTTCCAATAGGGGGTTACAACTTTAAAAAGAACAATCTTGCGTTATTCAAATTCTATTGTCGAAATGGGTGAACTAGGGTTCCACTGAAAGCCGCTATTAGACTATACGCCGGAGTTGGATTCAATGAAGAGTAACTTACAATCTCATGGTTATGCTAAATTTCAACATTTTAACTTGAACAGTTTTGGGGATAATAATTAAAAACCCTGCAAGGACTCACTTTTAGGGGCCCACAGTCCTCTTAGGAAGCATTTTGGTCGAATTTATTTATTTTGACATTGGGAATATATGGTATCCTTTTGTGAACTTAGGTATTTATGAGACACCCTGTATACATATACCTTAACCTTTTTGCACTCCTTTGAAACTCTCATACATTGAGTCAATCTCATTCTGCTAACTTTATCTGTTACGAAAATATTTATATATTTTTATTATTTCTCTTCAACTTCGAAAATCTGTAATTTCGTTAGGAAGATTTTATATTTGAAATACGCTCCTAAGAGGATGTTCTTTATTCCAAATACTCTCTACATATGCCTTATTAATGATATCAAATATAAGATTATATTGTAATATTTATTTTGCTGCCCAACAAATATATTCATTAATAATAATAACACTCGAGTTTTTATACCAACTATAGTAAATCGCCCTAAACAAGCGCGTGCTGGGACTCTATAGCGGGCCGAAAATTTTGAATTTTTCAAGGTCAAACTATCTTAATTGAACCGAAAAATTTCAGGTACAAAACAACCTTCTTGAAGCAATTGATTTCATAGGCACCATATTTTCACGTGTGTTAAAAATATTCAAATGAATACTCATGTCAAAAATGCACGTAATCTGTTTTATTGTTCTAAGATATTGTTCTTAGCAATGTATCTACACCGCGGCGGGGCCCGCTGGTAAGGGGCCCACCGGCAAGTGCCCGGTGACCCGGTAGGCCAGCATGTGCCTGGTCTTAAAGCAAGTTTATAATTTTGTCTACAGATGGCAACATTCAATTAATATTCACTGTATATTTTACCTGAAAAGTTTGGGTGGCATTTTATAGATGAAAAATCGGTTAATATAACCGGTTATCTATTATATTAGGGTAAAAACAAGCACAATATTTATTAAAATACAGAGAGAAAATCGTCATCATTTGTTTTTTGTTTATTTGCTTGCTCAGTTGTTTACTACTCATAAGTAGAGACAGCAATCAGCCCCAAACCAAACAATCGATAGTTGATGACTTAAAGCGTCTATTAGGTTAACAGTTTTCTATGAAATTTAGATCAATAGTCGCACGAGTTCCGATTTACATTTACACGGCACCCATCGCATACCATAAACATCCTTAATTCGCTTATGCCTATGTTGTACAACTTTATTTTAGTAAACTCAGTTTTAATAGAGCTATTGTTTAACCTCAAAACCTATTATAACACATTGTTTCAAAACTAGGGATCGCCCTTTTTGTTGGTTTACATGGCAAAGGGGCGTAATGTAGTTTAAGCATTGTAGATGTCATCTAAAGCACCCAAAGAGAGGAAACTAATATAATTATCTTGAATTATGTCATTCTCTGTAGGAAAAAATGAGATCCTCGATCCTCTGGAGTTGTCGGATTCATTGATATACCCTGATGAAAATATTATGAGATAAATATTGTTTTATCGTTCCATCATTAAAATTTCTAACGCATACACGGCGGTGAATTTTTCGATGCCCACCATTGGTATCTTGGAAACTATAAGATATAGAGGATCGGTTAAATTAGACAAAAGTTGCGCTATTTTATGCTCTACAATTTCCTGCCAAGAAATGCTGGATATCTTGATTCATTCGCGGTTTATCCTGAAAAAATTGAAAATCGTGATTTCAAAACGAAATTAATATCTTCTATACCATTTATGCGAATTTAATGAAATTTGGTGTGGTTATATTTTTGACCACTACCAATTGAATGGTGTTGATAGAAATTTTCTAAGCCTTCTAGATTTTGAGCAGCGATAGTCAACTTTTTTTTTCTTATGGCCGCCATATTGGATATTTATACCATTAGTTAGAGAAAATAATTCTCTTTTCACCTATGTCACCAAAATAGACTGATTTTTTAAAAACATGTTGATATTCGAATTAATATAAAAATAAGTTATAAAATCCAGTATGCTTTGGAAAAATAATTGCAAGCAACATTATAATTCAAACGCTATTATTAAATTGTACACTCGTAAAAAATTACAGAAAAATGCCAGGTTGCTTAAAACTTCTATTAAATATTACAAACAATTAATTTATTAAAGAGTCAAGAAAACAAATAATACTATTTTTATTTTATAAATTGTTTGTAATATTTAATAGGAGTTTAAATTACCTGACATTTTTCTGTAATTTTTTTACGAGTGTACAATTTAATAATAGCGTCTGGATTACAATGTTGCTTGCAATTATTTTTCCAAGGCATACTGGATTTTATACATTAGTTTTACATTAATTCGAATATCATGTTTTTAAATCAGTCTATTTTGGTGACATAGGTGAAAAGAGAATTATTTTCTCTAACTAATAGTGTAAAAATCCAATATGGTGGCCATAAGAAAAAAAAAGTTGACTATCGTTGCTCAAAATCTAGAAGGCTTAGAAATTTTCTATCAACGCCATTCAATTGGTAGTGGTCAAAAATATAACCACACCAAATTGCATTAAATTCGCATAAATGGTATAGATGATATTAATTTTGTTTTGAAATCACGATTTTCAATTTTTTCAGAATAAATCGCGAACGAATCAAGATATCCAGCATATCTTGGCAGGAAATTGTAGAGCATAAAATATCGCAACTTTTGTCTAATTTAACCGATCCTCTATATCTTATAGTTTCCGAGATACCAATGGTGGGCATCGAAAAATTCACCACCGTGTATATATATAGTTTACTGATATAAATTCAAAATATTGTCTAAAAGAAGAACTTAGCAACTTGAATATCTTATCTGATCAACTTCTCTGTGAGCGTAGTAAGTATCTATGGTTATAGTATAAACATTAAAGGTGTGTAATTTCACGAATTACACAAAAGAAAGATTATTAGCATTGAAGAAGGAAACAGATTAAGTTTCCGAAACGTCTGCGAAACATCATTGTTTTTATTTTAGGTTATTTATATTTTATGTCAAAAACCAACCTTTAACTGTTCCTTTGACATAAAGTCACAGGCGTAGAGGTTATTTTTTTTAAATCCAGATAATTTTTAGATTGTCAGAGTAATGTTCAGAAGTGTGGCAATGAATCCCAAATAAGAACAGAAAAAATTGAAAATATTAAATTAACAAAGGACCGAAATATTTAAATTTCATTCGTTTACAAAGTTTTTCTTTTTCGAGGAAAATGATATACTAGTTAATTTCTTATCAAATGCGACCATTATGCACCACAATAGGGTATTATACACTATAAAAAATTAATTATGAAATAATGAGTCAAGAATTAAAAAAGTACAAAAATCCGCCATTTTGAATTTTTTAATAAAATTGGTTTTTCGGCCATAACTTTTTTTGATACTCAATTGTTTATTTCTTAGTGGCATCGGATTCCTCGGAAAAATACTACATCAGACCGGCTTTTGAACCAAAAGTTTACCTTAAACTCGATCGAGAAAACAGAGCGTAACGCGTTAACTGGGACACCCTGTACCATGGACTTTTCTTATATTCTTTTTAGTTAAGATTGTCTATTAGCTAGAACAATTTGTTCAACGTATTATCATGTTGAGGTTTTTGATTTCAATATCCAGAAACTCTCTTTTAACTCGATAAAGTATTTCCTGAATTATACAGGATTTCAAATATGTGGTACAATACCACATTGAACATTTTAGTTGTTGATCAGTTTATTTACAATATACCTAAATTTGAAATAAGGTAAGAATAAAGAAAATATAACTAATATTCCAATTATTGATCTAAGAGTAGCTCCTGCATCTTTGCTATCCTGTAGGTGGATGGAAAACTTCGAACACATCCTGTCAAATTTAACCAACAGACTGTTATTCGGACATACATGAGTTACTATGAAGTGAACCAATTTTGTTAGCTGGTGCATACAACTCTTCTCAATTAAAACATAATAAATTATTTATTTTATTATGCGGAATTTAGTGAAATAAAATAATTATGAAAACCCAAATTTGCGGCTCACTAATAAAATTTTGCATAATCGTTATGAATGCTTAGTCTACATTTACATTTTTAAAATACATTAATTTTACTCAAAATAAAGGAACGTACTATGAAATAAAATATCGTTTTTTCAATTCGATTAAATTATGTTTGATTGATTTTTCAATAATATGTTTGCATTTTCATTGACAGAAAATGGAATTTGCGATGAGCAAAACAATATAATCACGTTCTTTAAATGCAAATATCTCGAAAACGGCTAAACCAAATATCAACATATGGTATTTTTGAATTCAGATGAAGAAGATCTATTTGATTTTTTCAAAATATATAGGGTGTTCCATTAGAAATTTACTAACTTGGTGTTTTTTTTTAACTTTCCAATATCTATTCGTGATATTGCGCAACACTTTTTGGCAATTTAGGACAAACCCTACAACTTTTAATTGTATTTAAAGTTTTTTTCTATGTTTTATAATAAGCGAGGTAGACGCTCTCTAAATATATGGAATAACCCTGTACATGGTTTAATTCAGTTTTCATCGCTCTTTCAAAATATGGAAACAAATTTTTAAAATTCAAATGTTGTTTTGAGGATGGAAAATTTTCAAAATTTTTTATCAAGCCGGACCTGGATTTTCGTCATTTTTAATGTCTTAGCGGATTTGCCAAATTATGCAGAATACGTGTGCCAAATATCAAAAAAATATACAGAGTGGTTTATTTAGTTATCAATCAAGAAAGAAATAGGTAAAATTGATAAAACACCCTCTATCTCGGTTATAAAGGGCGACAGACCCATTAAGTATGGGTTATTTGGAACCATCTCGATGACCTATATCCACAGTTAACGTATGTCCATCTCCCAATGAAACACCTTGTATAGAGTATTTTTTGAAACAAATGAGAAAATTCTATTAAAAAAATTATAAACATAAAAATCATTTTTGGCACCCAATATAACAAAAAAACAACAAATGGTAGGGAGAGAGTCAATGACTCAAAATAAGGATACATGGTATTCCATTTTCTAAAAAGCTGAAATCGGGAACACTATTTCCCCACAATGTATAAGTAAGTTAAAATGATTACGAATATTTGTCCCCAATTTCAAAATCGCCCATATTTGCATTTATTTATTGGCAAAAACCTATTTCTTAAATTTCAGTCACCAGGTATATACAATTTATAATCAATTCCATTCCATTTCTCGGTTTAATTTAATGTAAACGCAAAGTGCTAATAAAGTTAAACCGAAAATCTGTTGAATAACTGAATTATATGAACTTCAGTGTTTCGTAAAGTTGAAACAGTCCAAATGAGAATAGTTTAGATGTTTGGTTGTATAAATAAAGTGGAAATAAAGTGGGGATTGTATTCAGAAGTTAAACGAGGGAAAGATATGGGCCAAATGGGAATTCAATATTAGAAACTTTTCCTTTATTTTTGCCACGCCTAAAGTTTATTTTAACTAACTGCTTATGCAAGTTTAACTTGTGTTGTCAATGGCTAAACATATACGAGTAAACTTTTTAAACTAACGTTACGGCCCTAAATAGACTCATAAAAATATATGTGACAGATATTTGATATTTTCATAATTCAGGTCATTCAGGTGGAAAAAACTTAGTTTACACAGATTTGGACACAGTTTTCTCAAAGAACATTATAAAACAAGTACTTATTTATTGCATTATGGTACTGTTACCAATTATGAGTAATACAATTATATCAATTTGTCAACTCAGCAAACATAATAACTGTTGATTAGAAGAGAGATTGAAAATAGTAAATACTCTAATGACTACACGAGAAGTCAATTTACTCCGTGTCTTTAAATTACTTTAGATATACACCGTGGTTTTGTATTTTACTACCGTGATGTATTTACAACCACTTACATAACAGTCGCAGCAGTATACCCTCATTACAAGATCCCGAGACAAACACTATAAGTGGTGGTTCAGCAGTCGTTCCAGAGATGGCGACAGTAGAATATTGGAAGATGAATTGAACACAACAGAAAAGGAACAGTAAGTGATTAGTAATGAATAATAGTGGTTAAAAATAGTAATTAGTTTTATTGTTTAAGAGAATAATTATTGCAAGTATTAGTGAGTTAATAAATTAGAGGCTTAGTGTTAGTCTTGTTGCAATTATTGAATCCATGCTTGGAGTGTTTACTAAGGAATGTAACCACGGAGCACTACCTTATACGTAACAGATTTCCTTTATTAAGTTACTATAATTATTACAACTGGTGTAAATGTAAAAAAGTGGCGGCATCGGCCCCCATCATTCATATAGTCTATATACTTGTTATAATAGCAATAATAACAGTAGCAATAATTACTCTTGGATTATATTTTATGGTAGATTCCTCTTGTTTTTAAGAATGTTAATAGTTTTCCCATTACATCTCATCATCATTTGCCAGAACGTTCAGCAGGTTATTATCAAGAGCGGCCACTTGACGGAATTGGTAATATGTAGGGCAATTTATGGAAAGGTGTGATCTAGCGATATTCTTATTCTGCAATTAGGACATATTGAAGGCCTTTCACGTTTTAATAAATGGATTGAGATCAGATTAGTGTGTGATATTCTCAAACGAGTTAAAACTGTTTGGTCTCTCATGCATAATTTTATATTTCTGATTCGTTCCATTAATTTTGTCATCTATTTTTTTATACTCGTTTTGCTTCCATTGTTACATTCTTGGGGTCTGACAGGAATATCAACAGAAATTTCATTTTCCTCTGTAGCTAGACGTGCTGCTGTCTGCTTTCTCATTTCCGAAGATGCCGACATGACTTAGAATGAAAATACATATTATTTTCTTTTGCATAGTTTGCAGCCAATGTAGTAAGTTAAGGACAATATTAGTTAGTGGGATTTTTACTGACTGCAAGGAGCTTAACGAGCCTTACCAAAATTTTGCTTTGGAGAAAACTCACAGAATGTCTGCCAAATTGCATACATTTCCGCTGTGTATGTAGGAACCATGAGTAGGCGTCTGCTGCAGTCACAAATGCGCATCCTACACCATTCTCTGTTTTAGATACATTCGTAAACATTGATTCTGGATCCGTGTATCGGTGAAATATTTCTTATAAAGTTGTTCTTAGAATGGTAGAGTTTGTGTCTGCTGTTTTGAAGGATGCAGACTCAGGGGGGGTCAGTGGAGTAGTCTTTTGGATATATTTTTGGATATACAATCTCTTGTTCCAGGCGAGCCTCAAGAGGTCTAGTAATTGTTGGTCTAGATTCAGGGTATTTCGGGAGGAAAGGGAACTATTTTAACGACGTATTCTAGAGGTCAAATGAATAAGAAGAAAGTTCCTATAAGAAAAAGTCCAAAAATGCTTCCTTTTCGAGATGCAGAGTGTCCAAAAAATAATTAAAAATACGTTTTCTTGCAATCCAAATAACTAAATGCAGATATTATTAGTGATTGGACATTGGTTTCTACTTCCAATTCCGTCATTGGATTAGTTCTAAAGGCTCCCGTAGCTAATCTTGACCCGTATTTTTTATGGAGTCTAGGATTTTAATTCGCGATTTACGTGCGGATGAGTATACAATGGATCTATAGTCTATTCTAGATTGAACTAAGGTTTTATGTAGGATTAATAATATTACTTCTAGTACCAGCTCCACATTTGATGCCTAAAATACATGTCAGCAAATTAAGTGCCTTTATACATCTAGTTGCAACATTTAATATTTATATCTCTAGTGAGTTTGTTATCGAAATGACCTAGACCTAGAAGATAGCACATTTGTAATTGATAGGTTGTTTAATGTTAATTTTGGTTCAATATGTTGGATTCTATGATAGCAGAAATGTATTGCCTTTTTGCTGTACTTCTCTGTTAATGTCGTTAATTTCTATTTGTATAACTGTTTGTATTTGATTCAAAGATGCAGCTCAATAGCATATGAATAAATTATCAACAAATAAACATTTTTCAACACGAGCATCGTTCACTTTAATTAGGTCGTTAATAATGATAGAAAAGGGACTGACGCTCAGAGTGTATCCTTGAGGTACTTTGTTTTCTAAAAGGTAAATACAAGGTGGCGCAAAATGAAGTCCCCGATTTGGTTTGCTTATAGTATTTAGGTTATTCAAGAAATTCTCATTTTGTGAATCATAAATATTTACTTAAATCTTGGAAATTTGTTGTTACATGCTAAAAATAATATCAGCCAAATGCCCACCCCTAGCTATGACACAATAGTGAGCCCTTTTTAAGGCCTTTTTCATTACTTTCTCCAACATTTCAGGTGGTATGTTGACGATTTCCTCTCGTATGTTAGCTTTTAATGCTTCCAAAGTTTCAGGTTTATTCATAAAAACTCGATCTTTGAGATTGTCCCAGAGAAAGAAGTCAGGCACCGTCAAATCTGAAGATCTCGGCGGATATGCCACATCGCTGAGCAGCTAAGATAATCGACGAACTTTTTGGGTAAAAATTTATTGCAATTTCCGCACGTTCTCTAGGCGTATATTGGATTCATGATAAATTTCCTATGTATCTATTTTTCAATTGACAACACATATCTGACATATTATGTCAATTAAAAACAAAATTATAGCTACTTCTGATAGGGGACTTCATTTTGCGCCACCTTGTATTTGATGTATAGTTTCCTATTTTTACTTTTAATTTTCAGTCTGTTAGAAAACTTTGAATAAATATCGATAGTCTTCCCCAGTTGTGCATCTATTTTAGTATACTTTATTAGTATTGGTTAATGTACTTATATAAAATAGATCAATCGGTCTTTCCAAGAATGTTCGTAAATAATTTTGTATGTATATTCTTTCCTCCTCATATACTGAACTGGTTTTTAAGGAGATTGACATATTAAAAAGAATAAATTGCTCATTGTGGTCAGATAATCCTACATTTTCACTGAAAATCAAGTATTTCCTTGAAATTAATATGTCCTCACTATGGGTAATAGAAAAGAGAAACAAAGAACAATAGGTTAGTTAGCCAACGAATAAAGCGGAGTATTTTATCTTCAAATAAAATTTAATTACATAAATTTTAAATATTCGTCTAGGAGCAATTGGAAAGATAAATGAATTTTTATTTTGTATTTAAAAGTATGCAAAATCATTAGGAAGCACTTTTCTAAAGGGATATTTAGTCCAACTTGTATATTATTTTCATGCTAGTAATTTCTTTTCAAGCGATTTCATTATACATATCTGGAAACTCCTCCATATGCTTGCTTAGTTTTAAATCGTGGATATATGTAATTTTATTTTTATCAGCTATTCATATTCAAATTTCATTGTCATTGATAACACGGGTGTTATTTGTTGTTTGATAATAACGTTCAGGCCACTCACGTTCAAATATTGGACGTATCGGCTGACATGTATATGGACGTGTGGTTAAAGCAATTTTATCTCTTAAATCAATGTCATGCATCGTAATTTACTGAATGCAACATTAAATGCCTTTTGACATGAAAGCCTCTGGTAATTTGTATACGGAAGCAGAATGTATAATCGATAGAATAATACATTTTTGGCATGAGTATGAGAAATTATTTATGATTATGATAGGCGTATCGCTTTTAAATCATATTTCGTGTTAAAGTAACCTTGCTATATACAGAAAAGGTAATTTTAATGGACAGTATGAGGGTCTATAAATTTCCTAGGAGCCCACTCCACAGTGGGCTAAAGATAAATTATTCAATATTATATATACTTTTTGTTAATAGTTATTTGTTTAATTAGGCAGGAACATAGTAGATTGACTGCCACGGCTAATAATTCAGCCAAGGCAGTCAATATATTTTTTTACCGAGTTGAATATATAATTTTTTCGCCGATTACTTAAATATATTACAATTCTCATAATTTCTTTATTTTTGTTGTGATAAATTCAATAAAACTAGCAGTTGTTGCTAGTTGGTTACGTACTATGAAAATTTTATGTCGATAATCACAGTAATAATCAAAGTTTAACAAGTTATAGAGGTATAGGTATTTATTGTTAATGTTAAAAATAATTAAAAATATTGATTTTTGATAGAAATGTCCTGTAATTATTGTTTCGTAATTAAATGTTACTTGCCAAAAAAGTATCAAATATTCACTTGTCATGACAACCAATCATTTTCCCCGCCTAGGCAGAAAAGTGAGAACTTTCCTGCCTAGGCAGGGAGAGTGACGCGTTGCTGATTGACATTTGTCATCAAAACTAGTATTTTGCTGTCAATCGACGAAAAATAATTTTAGTTTGACTATATCTACGCGTCAATAAATTTGTTCAGTTGTATACAATTTTTCAGTTACATCTTTCATTTAATCTCAAAAAACGCGAAAGTCACAGATGTCTACAATGATTTAGAATGCATGGTTAATTTTCTAACGAAATAATTTAAGGACGTGTCTGAAAATAGCATAAGAGATATAGGATATCAAAGAGATATAGGATATCAAATATCGAGCTAATGGGAAAAATTCTACATATTGCTCTAAAACTACTATAATCGATTACATCTATTATTAATTATAAGAGACCTACAAATATATCTAAACCTGACCACCAAAATTGGCTATCACGTCAGGATTTTGAGATATTCTAACCTAAAAGTGAGAAAATGACCATTTTTGCTCATATTTGGGTTTAGATATCTTAGAAACCAGAGGTGATATATTTGGTAAAAAAATTTGAATTCTCACTAAACTCATAAATTTTCGTTTTGCGAGTACATGGGTTTCATGATTCCAGATTTAGGTTGTGGACCTAGGTCCTTTCCTAGATTTCATAATTGATTTCTGTAGACTTTTTGATGTGGAGTTTATACCTATTTGTTCAAAGAATTTCTCTGATGTCTGAGATATTTCAACCCAAATATACCCAAAAATGGTCATATATAAAAATTCTGACGTGGGCGTATTTGGATTCAGCGTATTAAATAACGTAGGAAATGATCCTTGCTCTCAAAAAAGGAATTCCAAATTTGTAGGTCTGCATTATAAAATAGGAAGACAATCCAGCAGAATTATTTTTCACTAGACAACGATATTTCACATAAAAGAAACTAATTTAGATGGGTGAGAATTGACACTTTCTACTAATTTTACTTGTTGGTATTTATTCATACGTTTCATCACGATCTCAGAGAAATACCATAGTTTTAAATAAAATTTGCATGATGCAAACTTCTGTGCCTAAATATTTATTGTACAGCTATACATATTTCAAAATCAAAAACTTTAAACACAATAATAATAAAGAATGGGGCAAATTCAATGGGATGACAGGGTATTTCGGATATTACAATAGTTTTGTAAAAGTGAAAGCATTTTTTCAAGCCCACTTTCAGATTCATTGATGTCAACATATTTGTATTTGTCCTAGGATAGTAAAATTAGTTTTGTTCAAATAATCACGCGTTTTTATTAGAAATATAGAATTTTTAAATACAGAAAAAAAGCTTCCACACAAATTTTCTAAATTTTTTCTTATTTTGTTCGACTGGAATTTTTAGTTCTTATAGTTTAGAGATTATGGCATAAATATGTGTTGTTATAGGACACAAAATATGTATGCATTAGCTTTGAATTCTTTTTATAAAGTTTGATTATTTAATGTATTTGATCTTTTTTCATTTAATTGATTTATTCACTAGCGAATATTAATCGGATAATTAAGAAACCTTTAATTCAATTTCTGAAAGAGAACTATTAATGAAGACTCTCGAAATGGTTAAACACGTCCCGCCGTATGACCAGCATCCCGAACGACTGAAGAACTGTTCCTAATTTATTGACTTTGTGAATAGAAGATCATTTACCTTTACTAGATACCAGATGAGTCCATCCAGTTGTGGCCTTTCAGAGTTACATATTTGATGGTTAGTTATTGCCACTTCAAATACCCACTCAAAGTTAAACATAGCTATTGTAAAATCGACAGATTTATAAGGAGAGTATAAATTATTTTAATTTGGTGTCCAAAATTAAAATGAACATCCAAATCACAATTTCTGGTATAAATGTCTCATTAAAATGCCGTGTTAGGCGCTAAGAATCTCCTACATTATATGGATATGTAAAAAAGCAGTAAAAGTCAAATAGATACCATCACTGCCGTTAAGCGTAGTCGGATTCCGCCTGTGATATCAAAGTACCTATAGGCTGCAATTTAAAGAAATTTATTATATCTATCTTATCATGTACGCGTACACTGTACGGAGATGACAATGAATTTAAATATAACCCGTGAATGATCTTCTCTTTTCTATAAATTTTACGACAGATCCAAAAAGATTTCTGGATAAAAATCTTAATTGAAACAAATTACTGGTTCACACTTCTTGTTAAATAAACTCTAAGAAGTATTAACTGTTCTGATAAATAGTCTATGCTCTTCAGGGTGTCCATTAAAGAATGGGCCGAACTGTAATAGTAGGTTCCATCAGTGAAAATAAATCATTTTAGCTGAACATACCTTAGTACCATTTTGCTTACAAATACTATTAAGGGCATTCGTTGCAGAAACAAACAGTAACAACCGTAACTGTTAAAAATGTACTGAATTTTTAGATACTCATATTTGACCAAAAATTTTTCTTTAGTATGTTTATGAAAATTGGGGTTTCTGGGGTTTCATCATATTTTATCTTTGTTTATTTAAATCAAAGCCTACAATTTAATAAAGGAGCTAAATTTTCAATAACTATAAGTGCCCAACGTTTTATATTTGACAGTCAAAAATAAGTATATGAAATGCTGAGACATAACTTTTCATCGCCGGAATGAGTTGCTTGTTCTGCAGATACATGAAACACTGCCATTCGAATAAATCCGATAATACAGTTAGCAATATTTGTCTTAATTGACTAAGAGGCTTACTCGAATTCTTGTCATCGACATTCAATTTGTGAATACATTAGATCTCCTTCAAACAACCAACGCTGACATCTTTAAGATTGCATTGTCTCCAGATATTGGTAATCCAGATTATAACCTAATTACAACTTCCTCTTCATTTGTTATTTCACTGATCGAGTGCAAGTGCGGTGATAGAAGGTCCAATATTTTAAATCAGCTCAATGGGATGATCTTCGACCTACTCATATGTTGCGATAATAGGGTTATTTCATGTTAAAGAAAAACTTAAAAATACCTATCAATTTGGATAGTAGAATAATATGCAAGAATAATGTATTGGTAAATACCATGTCTTTATTATTTGTTAATTATTCATAAATCAATAAAAAGTATCGTCAATAATTTCAAATTTTATTAACTTCTGACGTCACGGTTTAGAACTAAATCTAGGAAGATTTGTTTTTGTTAAGAGTCTAGAGTCTAGAGTCATTTGACATTTTTGACAGTTTGCTTTAGTTTGTGTTAGTTCATCATTTTTTACTATTATGGAGCCTAATTTCGTTAAAGCTAGCAGTGAAAATTTACCTGAATTCAGGAATTCTTTGCGAAAAATATAGACTATTTCAGTGTCGAGTTTAAGAGCGTGAAAAATGTGAGGTTAGTTTTCTTGAGATATTTCATCTACGCTATACTGCGCATGCGTAAACATTGACGTCACGGCTGTTGGCGGGAACTTAATATTTTCAAATTACAAACCGAGTTTAAAAATACGTAGGCGCAAAAAAAATACTTTTTTTCCAAATATACAGTATTTTTAAGTGTTCCTGATTGTACATTTAACATAAATATAAATTGTGAAATAACCCCATTGCTTTAATACCAACTTGTTTGCAAAGTGTAACCGATGGAAGACTTATTTATTTATAGAAAAAGAAAAAAAAAACAGTAGTTCAATAGTAAATGTGTAACGGACGTAACGGTTCGATTTTCTTGGCTCCGTTGGTCCATAAATATTCCGCAAAGTTAACATTATTTTCTGTCTATATCGCCCCAGGCGCAAATTTATAAATAATTGTTATATAGATTTAGCTTAGTGCGACCCTGTTCGTAACGGTGTTTTAGTGACGAGCTTAGCGCTTGAAGAGCGCGGACGACGGAATTTGGGTCCGTCCACGCTGAAGTCTTGTATTTCACAATGTGTGCACGTTGTTGAAGAAGTTGTAAATTTCGGTTTATGGAGTAAGAGATGCTATATGTTCCTGTTTTTGGAGTAAGATCTTTTTAATTTGCTGTTAGCCGTTTTTTTATGAATTGGAGTCGGCCTGTTCCGGTTAAGCTGAGTAAATGTCTGTGAAAACATAGTTTTTCCTTGTTTTTCTATGCATTTAAATTAAACAAGATGGCGCTCAACAAACTTTGTTTTTTTGCTGTAGCTTTACCTGAGTGATTTGATTTTTGAACGAAGTGCGTTGTTTTGGCCCGATGGCTGCTTATAGTGTTCTTCTAACAGATCGCTAAGCTGTGGTAGCAATTAGTGTTTAAATCGCGAATTTAAGTGTTTGATAACCACTTAGTTAATTTGGAAATTAACATAGAACTTCATTGCTTTGTGCAAATTGTAACCGTTAATTTGGTTTTATTGTAATCATTATAAACTAGTCGCCCTGTGCGAATCATTTTGTAAATTTTACTTTATAGAATACCTTGAACGGTAATCTAATTTGTAACCTTTATGTATTTTGAGTGATCACCTGTTAATTTGATATTTTTGCGCCGTACGGTTCACTGTCTAATTTTAAGTTATTTTGTAGTGTAAATTTCTGGATAAATTGTTTATTTCCCACACCCTGTAGACAGTCTAATTTCTTGTTTTTGGGCAATAAATTTGTTTAAAGTACCTTATCTTTTATTAGCGATTTAAGCCGTTATAAATGTACGAAAGCTGTCTCTAAAAATTTCTATTATAAGTGATGCAAAACCCAATCAAATGAGATCAAGCAACTATGTACTAAGGCTAAATATAATAGGAAACCTATAAACGATGGAGCGAAAATTTACTTCAAGAATAAAACATAAACTAGCTTCGTCCTCCAATAGTAACCGAAACTTCTGGTTCATGACGCATTGGGCGAAATTTCATACACATCACCTTTATTGAAAGATGTCATTGAATTCAACACTCGCCTTTCACGAAAAAATTAGAACTAGAAATAATATCCATTAATGCTTTAAAATGTATGCTTTAGAGCTGACTCTTCTGCTTTGCCGACATTTTGATCGTTCGTATAAACAATGTAGCTTCCTTTCCAACTAGAAGAATGCTCGAATGCAATCCATATCTCCATATCCAGGGAAGGAAAGAAAACGGATCCAAATGATTACAGTCCCATCACCGTGCACTTTGTGTTCTCCAAAGTGATGAATAAGGTTAATAACGTGCAACATCACGAATCATCTAGGATCTTGAGCGATGGTCGGAAGCGTTCAATAGGAGATCTACTACATATATTACCATGTAGGAAACGATGCGATTGAGAGATTTGGAGAATCTCAAGCCATAGTTTTAGATATTTTCAAAGTACTTATTTGATAAAGTGTGACATCAAAGTCTACTAAATAAATTACTATCTTATAACTTTTCAGCTGTGTTGTGCCTGTGGATATAAAATTTTGTCTCTAACGGTTCATTTTATGTTGTAATTGATGAGGTCTCATCAGAAATTTTCTACCAATTTTTTATCAAGTCTATTGCAAGAATCTGTCTTATTACCAACTTTGTTCCTTCTTCACGTTAATGACTCGCAACCTCTAATCATGCGAACGGATTTGCCGATGATAGTGCTCTCTCTGCATGTAAATTTTTCATTTTAGAGACTAATGAAAATTAATTCTACATTTGTAGATGCAGACAACTGAACTTGATTAATTCTGATTTGGCTAAAATCATGAAGTGGGATCAAATAATCTTTAAGAAGGTTTTCCAAAAAAATCTACAAAAATAGACCAAACATCACTATATCACCAAATTGTGAATAGAGGCTCCTCGATATCAATGCTCGGATTAACTATCTCTGATAATCTCTTCTGGTACACGCATGTTACTAGCATGTTAAATTTGCTGCAAAGAAGTTTGATTTTCTATACAGGGTGTCCCAGAAATAAGTGCACAAAAAGAAAAATATATTCCCGAGGTCAAAATAAATCGATTGGACCAAACTTACCTCTATATATACCAAACTTACCTCTATATACAACACTAATTGACTTGCCATATATACTTTGTATCTTAAATGGTTAAATAAAATTATTATTATTATTATTATTATTATTATACCAAAATGCTTCCTAAGGGAGCTACAGGCCCCTAAATGTGGGCCCCTGAAGACGGTTTTTATTTATTATCTCCGAAACTGTTCAAGTTAAAGTAATGAAATTTTGCACATCCACTAAACTTTCTAAGCCTAATAAAATGAGGTAAACATAATCTCAAAATTTTTACCAAGGGTGGGTCAAGCTGTAGGGGTGGAGGGTAAAAATTACCGCAACTTTTTTAATTGTAAATTTTTTTGAGTTTTGACTTCAAATTATGAATTGTCAGAGTTTTTCACAAAGGAAACGTCCTCTTGTGCAACGTCGATCGGAGGCACCGTTTTCGAGATAAATTCAGTTTAATATTCAAATGCATGCTATAAAATGATTAGGGAAGTGGACTAATTTTTTCCTTTTCGCGTCGAAACAAAATTTAAGCATTTTGAGTAGTTGTTAAAATAAATAAGAAAATCTTGGTTTGATCTGGCTCTTAAATTTTGTTTTGACGAGAAAAGGAAAAAATTAGTCCACGTACTCCACTTTTCTAATCATTTTAGAGCATGCATTTGAATATTAAAATGAATTTATCTCGAAAACGGTGCCTCCGATCCAAGTTGCACAAAAGAGCATATCCTTTGTGAAAAACTCTGACAATTCATAATTTGAAGTCAAAACTCAAAAAAATTTAGAAAAAAAAAAGTTGCGGTAATTTTTACCCCCCACCCCTACAGCTTGACCCACCCTTGCTAAAAATTTTGAGATGATATTTACCTCATTTTGTTAGGCTAGAAAGTTTAGTGGATGTGCAAAATTTCATTACTTTAACTTGAACAGTTTCGGAGATAATAAATAAAAACCGTCTTCAGGGGCCCACATTTAGGGGCCTGTAGCTCCCTTAGGAAGCATTTTGGTATAGAGGTAAGTTTGGTCCAATCGATTTATTTCGACCTCGGGAATATGTGGTTTCCTTTTGTGTACTTATTTCTGGGACACCCTGTATATGTAGTACCAACTACTTCACTTCATAACAGTTGCCGTATAAAACAAAAATATCCGGATTTGATGTCATTGGAAAAACGAAAATTTTAAATTATATAGAATTGAACTTTACGAATGGTCGGTGATGCAGTTCTTACAAGCTCGATAGCCACTTCGCAACATAGTGCAATTTTGACGATATTAGTATCATTTATTGAAGTTCTCACGAATATTGTTTTGCAGAAGTTGCATTATTGATGACACAACGAACGACGAGCTGCTATACAAAAGGTAGCAAATCATTCCTTTATCCTGAAGCTCCATAACTATCGAATATCACTTCATCGGTCATCTGTCATCTTTTTTACCTTGAACAACAAAGTTATGGAATTCCTTGTCCGACCACGTCTTCTCTAAGTCTTATTCTTCTCAGGTCTGTGGTGTTAGGACCCTTCGTTAGATTTTTTTCAATAAGGAAAAGAATAAAAATTACATAAAAACTTCATCATTTTCAGTCACGTAACGTTTTTGGAAAAATAGAAATTTACAGCTGCAGCAAGTCGATAAACCCTATCGTCTTTGGATACCTTTCTCAATAAAATTTCACAAATCTTTCCCTCTCAAAATACTCTAGCTAATCTACTAGAGTTGGTTATTTAGAAGCTTCTAAATGTTCGGTGAATTAGCAATATATTCAATTATCATCCTATATAAATAGTTACTGGAATAAATGTAACATAAGAAATGTATCTGTTACCTTTCATAATCAATACAGCATTCGGGAAAATGAGAGATTTTAAATTCCTTATTTTATTTCTTATTAGCGGGAATATTGAAATAACTGGAATTTTGTGTAGTAATGTTTCAATTGATCAGCTTTATATAACCAAATACTTGAAATATCAGAAATATCAGCTGTAAATTCTCATATTTCATTCCAACCACTAATTTGAAGCTGGTCAAATAGCAGTGACAAAATTGGGTTAATTTCCAAGGGTAAACAAGTGATGGAATGTAAAGCACGTAACGAGTAAATTAATTCTCGTTTTGTTAATTTACTGGATAAAATTATTCGTGAGAAGCATTCAACCACCAATTAATTTATATCTCATTGACGTCGCAACCCATAGAAATAAAATTAAACAATACAAGGATGATGTGCTAATAATTTTAATTAAAAAGTTCGAAATGGTTCTCCATGAATTGCTTTGAATTATGAACAGAATTAATATAATATTTTAAAATATTTGTTTCTGTTGGGTATAATTATTAGGTAAACTGCTATTGCACACTTTTCGACTGCAATAAAACACACAGATCTACAAACAGTTCTATTATAATTTACTTTATATTCCCAATTAATTGATAGATTTGTCATGGATTACCTATTCTAGAATAGTAAGGCTCATGCTCCACGCTCCGGAAAAGTGAAAATTTTCGAAAAACAGATTTTTATCTCATATTTTTGATCAAACATTCCTTCATTCCTTCATATCGTCTAAATCTAAACTATTCATCTGAGAAAAAATTCCCTTGGAGGAAGTTGTAGAGAATTGAATTCCCTTTAAGAATATATATACATATCCAATCTCCAACCGGTCAACAGTTACACCTATTTTAATATTTTTCGTAAAATTTCGTAATTTTCAGAAATAGTATATCGTTTCATTCGGAGTAAAAGTGATACTTTTGTGACAATTTTGTAGGTTCAGCAAGAACCACCACCCTCACGGCCAAAGAGGATGAAAACGTGATTCCAGAGAAATTTGAGAGTTTAACATTGAGAAGTTATTGACAGAGAACAATAGAATTATTGAAATCGAATAAAATTACTTACCTTATACGTGACTTTTTTTAATCATCTTTAAAATACAATTTTGCATTATTCAGATAAAAATATATTTTTCGAATATTTTCACTTTTCCGAAGCGTGTAGCTCGAAAATGGTTGCGAATTCGAAAAAAGTGAATGAAAGTTGTAGAGAATTTCATGAGCTTTCATTTGGTAAGTATATGAAAATTTTTTCCTACGACGCACCGTTTTCGAGATATAAGCGAAAAACCCAAAAGTGGGACCTTCTTTGTGCACAAAGATTCTTGGTTATCACCTCCTAGACGTCAGGACTTTTAGTATTTTCACTCCCTAAGCACCCTGAACAAGTTTCTGAAGGAATCACTTAGGTCCCTGCTCACACACTCCACACCCCCTTTTGGGCCATTCGTTGACTGGACTAATTATTTATGATAACTTTCAGTTGTGATAGTAAATAAAATTAAACATTTGACCTTTTGACTTTAATTTTATTATGGGAAATTTATGTTTGTTGCAGTTTTATGAGTAAATTTGTAAAAAACTTTCTAAAAAATGTGTCCATGAAAATACAAACACAAAATAGGTTGATTTGTTATTTAAGACCATCACTGTCATTGTTACATTGTATACAAAAACTGTTAGTGACTCTGATATTGTATGTAAAAATATTTTTGACTAGCAACGGGATGTGTTGGAACAATTGTTTCATAAACTGTTAGATTGGTAAGTTATTTTTGGATTTCTTCTGTGATTGTGGAACTAAATAATGTATAACATTGTAGATTCTGATGAAGCCTGATATTGCAGGAGAAACCGGTCAATCTAAGTAATAGTATATTATGTTACCAGGAGTAGAAGGCGACCATTATTGTTGAGCCCAGAAGTTTGCTTAGCCGAGGCGCAAGCCGAGGCAGCAAACTGGGCGAAACACATAATGAGCCCTCTACTTCGAGTGACATATACTATTTTTTCTTCAAGCGTTAAAATCAAAAATATCAAAACTTTAATTTTGAAAAATGACATCAGGTCAAATGCGTTCAAGGTTAGTAAAAAAAAATATATGTAATACTAACCATTTTATTTACCAATGAAACATGTCATAGGTGAATTTGCAATTTCAAGTATTTCAGGTGGTACGTACTGCATTTCTTCAGACATTTTCGCTTTTAAATTTAAAAAACGGCTCGACGCGCGACGTCAACTTTTAAAATTACAGTTTATGACAAGTCATAACTTAGATTTTTAATTCGTTGCCATGGATACATTATTTCATTTTTGTACTAGGAAAAAAATGAGAAATATTTGTACTAATACAATAATAGGCTCTTTCTACAGGACTATTGCATTATGTAATGTAAGTATTGTTATACGCTTGAAGAAAAAGTGTTTTATTTATTATTTTGTCCAAAGTACCCACAAAACGTATCAGTTAAATAATTTATAAGTGGACACAAAACTTTAAATTATTATTAATGTCATTATACGTCCTGATGAATGGATCCAGAATTTACTGAAAATCAGTTATGGTAATCAGATACCTTGCTTATGAAGGAGAATACTTTAGTTTTGTTGTGATTGGTGCCCTCCATGAGAATTGTGGAAAATGATATACAGATTGTGAAAGTTCCCATCTTGACATAGCCAACCTCAAAATATATACGACGTGAAGTGCCGCTGCCTAGAAACAAGTGCTTTACTGCTCGTACATGTCCGTCCTTGGTCGCTCGAACTGTTTACACATTAGAGCTGCGATACTAAACAAAACTAAGCGGCTAATTTAGGTCCTATGTTAAGATGTGGACTTTCGCATTCTGTATGCACCCACATTTATAAGCTTTACCTTTACCATTTTCTAAATTATTAGAAAATCGAAGTAACCTGGTGAACTTTATAAAGGCACGTTTAAATTAGAGCGAACAAATCGAACAAATTCGTTTGCCTAAGCTCGCCTAATTTAAATGAAGAATAAATCGGGAGCGAACGAACTCATTCGTTTTCATGTATGTTCCGACATATTATGTCAGCAAATCACCGAATTATCAAAGGAAATTCGTGCTCAATGTGGACAGTGCCAGTTAATAGCGAGCGAATTATTAATGAATTGTTTCCTTTGTTGTACTGAACCGAATTTGTTCAAGTAAATAATTATTTTTATGGGTAATTAATGACTTGAAATTGGCTTGTTTTTAGAAAGTTTACTAATATTAAACAATAGAACGGACAAACATGTTCATGAGATCCTGAATCGAAATTCTATAAAATAGTAAACAAAAAATAGATGCTTGGATCGAAATGTGTACTAAGACGATTTGTAATTTCTTTGAACTTAAAAAAAAAATAGAAATAACTTCTTGCATCATTTAGAAGAGAAGAACGCATCTAAAAAGTCTGACAGTGGGACTGACGAAATTTATCTTTCTAAGTGGTTTGATCTCAAGAGCCTTTTATTTATAATGGATAATCTATCTTTTTTAAGAAACGATAGGTGTCCAATAAAATTAAATAAATATTAAAAATCTGTCTACAGAAATTTGTTATTTGGAATAAATGACCAATTGTTAACTACGTTAACAAAGCTTCACCCCCATTTTGTTTCTTTTCATTTCTTTTTTGCCAAAGTCCCACCATAGCTATAAAACTAGCAGCGCCTAGCGCTAGTTGGTTTTTATAACATCATCTGTATTCGACAAGATCAATTTTGCCAACGGATCATTGATGTTCATTCGTTCAGTGCAAATGTGCAGAGAACAAACGAACGAGCGAATACCTATGAATAATTAGTTACTTCCTTCGTTCGCTTCTGTTCACTCAAATTTAAACGTGCTTTAATATGAATGAGTCAGCCGTTTTAAATTTCTCTGCACCATTTTTTTGTGTAATGATATACTCGTTTTTAGCGTCACTTAGCACAACACTATAGTAGCTCTTCATAATTAGTGGAACAAGAATGCCAAGCTCTTCATCTGATCTTTTATCATGTACCACTATAACGACACTCATTCCAATTATAATATTTAGGTATTTAGTTCCGAGCATAAAATTTTCATGTCCGAGTCGAAGTTTCGCAATGATCGAAGAGATTTCTCTTCGTGGTCCTCTTTAAAAAAATGATTCTTTCAATTTGCTATTTCTGACATTGACCATCTTCAAGCCAGAATTGCAACGAGATTTAAAGACATTAACAAAAATCCCAATCTTTTGCAAAATATTTCACTGTTCATTAAAGAAACGGCGCAGAAGTATTTGAACACCTTCAGTACCTTTTATAAAATCATATTTTTTTATTAAAAATTAATAAAACGTTAATAATCCATGTAATAGCACGTAGAAAAAACAATAACCCAGCATTATAATGCATCGTATGACATTCTAATAGAAACCAATTCAAATGTCGATTTGCAGAGGTATTGGTTTTTTAGAGTTCTTTATATAAAGAAACTAAGTGAGTACTGTAATGATAAGGGGAAATTTTTATTTTTCATGTTTTTCCTATTATTTGGGCCCCACGTTGGGCGCCAAGTAATGTAATGTAATGGAGGATTTTGGGGAAACAATAATTTTTGATTTTTGAATTCTATTTTTAATTTATTATTATAAGGTAAGTTTTTTAAATTTAAGATTTTTTTATTATATATTTGCACGTTTAGATATTTAAGTTGTATACTCACGTATATTTTTATGCATGCACTAGTAATTAAGTTCTTTAGCTTTTAAATTTAAATTTATTTTTCTAAAGTAGTTGTATACAGTTTTTTGAATTATCGACTTTATAACATACGATCAGTCCACCACTGGGCTGGATTTTCCAACGCTTTGA
Organism: Rhagium mordax; assembly: GCA_963680705.1. NCBI lineage: Eukaryota > Metazoa > Arthropoda > Insecta > Coleoptera > Cerambycidae > Rhagium > Rhagium mordax. The sequence continues at coordinate 87,054,560 of OY796656.1, forward strand.
ACAATAAGCGACAGTGCGTATGATTTTAAGATAATTAAACGTGAAACTTGCTATAGGTTTGCTATAATTACTCTTTTATCTTTCAGGGCCTTTGGGGGTTCTCTTCTACCATCGAAAAAATATCTTACCTATAAATCTGCGGTTGTACAATTTTTGAATAAAGAATAAAGATGTGATATATTAGTATAGGGATTTTTTAAATCTTCCAAATTTTAAATTTCCTTATCATTTTTTAATATACCTAGTTAGTGCTGTTTTTTCCATTCTTATAGAACGCAGACGTTGTGTCGCAGCCTAAAATTGCATGTAAATATAAAATATTTTTGACCACTGTTTCACCTAATATGGACTGAAGTATAAATTAAAATAATAAAAATTAGTATGCTAATTATAATAATGAAACATTGTTTTCTAGTGCTAGAGTTTAAATTATCTAATTTAATGCATAGTACCCAAACTTTAGTCGCCATTATCTCAGTTATTTATTAACCGATTTAAAAAAACTTTAGACTGTTTTGTAGCTTGTTTAATGTTCTAATTTTGTATGATTAATTTTTTTGATAAAATCAATGTGAGATTAATTATTCAAGTTAAAAGCTAAAAAGTGCCTAATTTCAAGATGGCGGCCTAATTTTTGAGGGGTTCCGCCACCTGGATTTTTTGGGATTTTTTTCCTGTTAAATAGGACATCTTCCCCTACATATTCCCCCAAAAATTAGCTTGTTACAAATTTGTTCCGAATTGAATGCTAATTTTACTGGAGTAATTATAGAGATAAGATTCTTACAAATGTTGCAATACTTAAATGACAAACTTCCAATTTTGGGAATAAGAATAATTTTAATACTTTGTGATAGTTTAGATGTTTGACATTGCCTTTAATGTGGTATCAACTTTGCCTTACAAATATTGCTTTTATTCCTTAGTTATTTGTATGTTTAAAAATAAATTATACTATACACATAAAAAAATCTTTGTAATTCAGACAAACGACTTACTTTTTATCTTCTTGCTTAAAGCACACCACACCACATAAATTATTCACTTTCTTATTGGGATTTAAATTTATGTTCTCACTTACCCCTGGGGTGACAAAGATACCGTTAAATGCAGGATGACAATCGTTAGAATTTCTCTATTTATATATATTTTTATGTATTACATGTCCTACAGGTTACAATTGTAATTATAAGAAATAGGTAAAGTTAAATGTACCCACGAAATGTATATCCTAATAATTTTATTAGTTATTAAAATCTGTACCAGGTACTCTGTAAACGAAAATTATATAGCTTTCATTACGTTTTAGAGTAGCTAATGCAGATGATATTTAGGTAAAGCACCGAAAGCATTTTACAAAGCCATTGTCAAATATTATATTATGAATTATTGCGATAGAGCAGTTTTAGATTTTTTAAAAATTTGAGATACTGCGCATTACAGTTAAGTCAAGTAGATAAAATATAATTTTCTTATACCAATGCAGAGTGTTGTGATAAAGGTGTAACCTTCTTTCGTTATGTCGGAGGTTTGAAGGAGGTTACTTTGACGCCTGAGGGGCGGCGATGATTTGTAGGACGGAGTCTCGGGCGCCAGTTTCTATTTTAGAGTGTAGAAACACCACTTTACTCTATTAGCACGATAATAGTGGCTAAGGTAGCTGCATTGAAGATACGGTTAAGCCAAGGGTCTAATTAACCTATACAGAACACTCAGAATTTCGTATTAAAAACAGAACAAGCTTTATTCAAGATTTAATATAATAAATTAAATATAATTACGGTAAAAATAAAGCACAAATATAAACACAAGTATTTACAGCAAAACTTAAAGCAGGGGGGCGACGAGGGGACAACTGGCATTTTAGGGCTAGGCCGGAAAATAACGACGACGACTCAATAACTTTGCCAGTAAGCGATTACACACGTCAAACGGCAGGTTATCAAGACGCTATACACGGAAGCACAATTTTGCTCTAAGCCGGGACGTTACTCGTGACGTTGTACTGACTTAGAATTAAGCCACTAAAACGTTAAGCGCGGATCGTACAGAACAATTCGAACATACATAGAAAAATAATTGAAATATAATTACAGGTCAAATATAATAGATTAACGTAATGTCTTATTCTTTCTGGATGCGCAGATCCCTTCTGGTCGGTGGTGCGGTTCTGACTTCGTTCTGGACTGGCGGTCTGGTCTCGATGAAGCACTAGCTCAACTGATTTTTAAACGTCGTGTGTGTTAGTTTTATAGTCGCCTGATGATGCGTATCCCTACTTAACCTTGCGCTCTGAACGCAAAGCTGACTTCAAGCGTCTTATACATATGTGGGTGCACCGCAGGCTCACACTGCAGTCCGTGCGTTTTCTTGCATAAGGAGTGTTCGGATCAACACCGAGATTATTGCATTCATCGCGGCATAATTTAAAAATGTATAAACGGAAAAGAAGCGGTTCAGAAGGCTTAATTTGAAGTAAATTAATATTAGTTAAATTTTACGTGCCTGTTTTATACATTTATAATTATATTTTAATTAAAACTAACAATATTTCGGTGCTAAAATTCACTTCGTTACAAAGGTAATGCAAATAGGTAGCTCGTTGCAGCCTCATACACTTGACATTATACATATTTCCTTGGATTTCAATATCATGATTCTTCATCAATTTACTACTTGGATCAGTTCAGGGTGATATTTAATAGTAATACAGAGATTATTTTTCTATTCTGTAACGTATACATTACTTCTTACTACCTAGGTATACCTATAATAATATGTTTATTTTTTGCAGCATTTGATTTTTTTTAGGAATTTGATATTTGTGGAACGCAGTGTCAGTAATGTGTTTTTAATCATAATAATGTATTGGGCAAACCAACGCTGTTATAATAATTATTTATAAACAAGTAAATGGTTTTTGTTCAAATATGGCACCATCGACTTCAAAACTACACTGTTTGGATTCTGAGGCATCAATAGTTTAATTTTTGTCTTGGTACATTTCTTGTCTATTATTATGTGCATAACCATTTGACAAACAGAGCCCATACACCATATTACGCTTTTCTTTCTTCATGTACTGCTCAAAATTTGGTCTAGCTCTGTGTAGCAGTGAAAATTCATCAAACAATAAATTGTTGTCAGAGTCATAAGTGATTTGGAAGTTTGATATTATTTTATATAGTAATGGATTTATTTTTCCAAACTTGCTATTGTTTCTTTAACTAAGCGCAGTTAAATGCACGTAATATTTGTTCATATCTTCTATCTACTGTAGTATTCAAAAATACCGGATGATAGCAAAGAAGGTTGAAGGAGAAAACTGTTTGAATATAAGGTACGCCTGCTTGAGCCTTGAGGAGAGAAAGATCATAGCGTATATTTTTGTGCAGTTTAGTGGTAATTCTGACTATTTATTTAAAACGTGTTGAATATTTCCTCTCGAAAAGGTTTAACTCTTAGGAGAATTTCTATACCATATGTGAAAGTTATAGTTTGGTATATCCGCTACACTATTTTCTCATTGCTTCTCTTTCATCCCCATAGCAATTTATGGTCCGTTCGCAGCCACCGCTCTATCATCAACATCTGTATTAATCACCTGCTTTGATTCATTGTCACCGTGATCACCACAATTAGACTCTCACTTTTTTTCATAGATTTCATAATCGCTTTCCTCGGAATCACTATTTTTGGGATCACACTGAATATCAGTGGTATTAATTTGAATTTCGTCACTCTCACAATCGTAAGGATTCTTTTCCTTCTTTCATAAAAAAAATTAGCTTTTTAAGAAAGATAAGAAAATAATTAAGAGGCAAGTAATAGATTATTTATAGTCAAAGAAAAATGTGATTTATTAGTGCTACATATTATAAAATTATAAATAAATAAATAACACCACATGTAATTATATTGTGATTAATCATAGGTACTCCCTACAACATATTCTAGTCCAAATGTTTCCAAATCGGTTGTGAAAACTTGAAAATATGAAAATATTTTTAAAGCATCAAAAGTATTCAAGAATATGTAGTCTCAAACTAACATGCACAAACCCATTTAATTTTTTTTTTTTTAATTTTTTTAAATTGTGGTCCCATGATTCGACATGAAGATGTTGTTACCCTTAATATGGTCGACGCCACTATTTTATAGTAACACATCATTTATCCATAAACAGACCTTTTTTGGTAGTAACCACGTCATATATTATTATTTAGTGGCAACATTCAGTTGCTAAGATGTACGAATATTTCTCTTGTAAAAGAAAGCACCGGGCCTGAATTCGAATTTACGAACGATTGAAAGTTAGACATGTTTTAAAAAGCAACCCTAATTATTACTGTATTCAGTTTGGATTTTGAAAATAATTGCTTTATATTTAAATACTCTCTTATTTAGGAATTACGTGCTATATTTTCGTTACGAAACATATTTTTTGGGATTAAGGCTAAAGTTAACTAGACATTTTAAATGCTTGCTATTTTCGCTACGCTTGTAAATAACGTAGCTAAAAATCAGCCTTAACCTTAGTATATTTTATACATACCTGACCAATTTGCAGCATATATCTAGACGGGTGGTCGTATACTTCAATTTGATATCACGCTAGGGGTTATATCGGTTTTAAAATAGCTTTAGCTTCCAGCTTGATTAATGATTCAAATTAAAGTCTCCTTTTATTTTATAAGGATACCTTAATTATCGAATAATAAGATTAATCATGTAATTCTCATTTGACGTATCTTTTATATTAATTTGCTTCCCAATTAACTTTTAATTCAGCTGTTTTATACAAGGCGACCTAGTTTTCTAAACAAATTTAATTGGTTTCGCAAAATCGTTGTCAATATAGGGGGAGAACTGAGTAACGCTAGTCAAATTAACTTTAACTGTTTACGTCGTTCGTTAGTAAAAAAGTATCGACCTCAAATGGAAAAGCGTTGTATAATTAAGGAGTTACTTAAATCCAATAATTTGAAGGTCTGCTGCTTTCAGAGCTCTTTTACTTGGTTATTTTTATTCTGTAAAGAGGATATAAAAAATCTAATTTACTGTGGTATTTTTCCTAAACTAAAAGGTTCCACGCCTTCTGTAGTTAAATAGAAAAAAAAAAAATAGAATACAAACTTTCGTGAATATAACAACTATAAATGTTTGTATTGTAATGACTTCATAAGTTAAAATTCATTTAATATTAAAATTCAAATATCTTCATCGAAAGTTGTACAAGACACTTTGAATTAAATTGCATAATAATTACCAAAGTAAAGTTTGCAAGATTTAAACTTTTAAAATCACTTTTTACTTTTTATTAAAAATAAAATGTATAAATTTATTGGCAATTGCGGAAAAAATGTTTTCAAATTTCCAATTCCACTCCCAAGGGTTGTATTGTCGTTGCGAAAAATTTTTGAACCAGTGTTAATGTGAATTTCTCGTTTTATTTTGATAAGTAGAGGGATATGAATGCTGTTTGTATTTTTTTTGGACTTGATGATTAACGATGTCAACAAGTCAATATATCATGTATAATATACTTTTCTCTAAAACTTTTTGAAAGAGTAAATAAAAGAAAATAATGATAGAATACATCACCTTTTATTTTGTTGTCATCACATGGTTTACCGTCTTACAACTTAAAATAAGTTTACATGATTTTAATAGTACAATTTACCTAGGTACTTTTATTTGGTCACCGAAGAGGACTGATGAACTTTTAATGAACATTTAATAGTCATGGATTAAGACTAAAATAGAAATAGAAATAGTGTTTGCATGAGGTCTAACTACGCATTGAGCTGGGAGACGATAATTGCCTATTTGATTTAATTATTTCTATAAATCCTAATATTTTAAATATTTTTTTTAAAATTTAAATTACCGCGGGTACAGTGTGGTCAACTTATTGTTATCTCCCCAACGCTTAAGATCTTTAAAAAATTTTACTTGCTTTTTATACTGGATGATTCAAATCTCCATATTTTTGGAGATACACAAGTTATAGTTATATTACGATTTTGGTATACTGACATCTGTACTATTAGGTACATATACAGGGTTTTTGAAATAAAAGACGTCTCAGCAGCGTACTTGGGACATAAGAATAAGTAAAAAGTGCTCAAAAGCTCCATAATGGAATTGCAACTCATCAATGTTAGAGAAAAATGATTAACAGGTAAATTTAAATATTTTCGGAACAGAAAAAGTTGGAAGGTTAAAGTTGAGCACAAAAGTCTGATTTCTTGATGTTAGGAACTTTTACAAGTTTTACACAAGTCAGTTAAACTATACAATATTTTTAATATTATATAGTTAATGTTAATAATGCTGTTACTGCTACTGATTTCAATTTAAAAAAAATAGTATTATGAAACCAATGTGTATTTTAAAAGTATGTTTTCCTATGAACTAGTATTATGTGTGTTTATTTTAAGGCTTTACAATAATTTATGCACATATTATAGTGCATATTTTCCACTTTGATTAACGAATTAGACAAAAACGTAACATATTTAACAACCCACACGTGTATATAAATTTGATACAGAACTTCACAATCCTTCCTTTCCTTAATTTATCAAATTTGAAAATCGCTATTTATTGTTTCACTGTAAAATCTCTTTTTTGTATATTTTTGTATAAGGTCCCTCATAATAAATATACCAAAATGTTATTGAGTTTTACAAATTTGAGGCCGCTGCTATTTAATTTAGTAGAACAGCGTCTGTGCACATTTATTAATATTGTAATCGATATTGATTATAATTGAAACAATGAACACAGAAATTTGCCTGCTCAAAATGATTACAAAGTGATTATCTCAAAATTAATAAATGATAAATTTATATTTTGCACGAAACTATGCTATTAAATTTAAATGAAAATTAAACAAAACGCGTCAACTATGTTGTATTATTATTGTTAGCTCTAGTTTCTAGTCTACTGGGTTATTTTATATAACACAGTAGTAAATTACAATATCGCTATGGAATTATATGCTTTATCCCAAATAAAATTATATTAATTTTCAGCATATCATATATAACAAAGTAATTAAGCTTTAAATAGTATAAATATTATATAGCATGCATTATTAACGCATACTTAGTATTAGTACAAATGCTTTTAGAACACCTAGATATACCAATAAGATTTATAATAAAACCAATATATCATGAAATCGTAATATGAAAATGTTTTTTTCATTTCAATGAAAATTTCGTCGTAAGTCTTTCTTTTGTTCAAGAAAAGTTGGACATCAAAATAAATTTATTAATTCTAACAATTACCTAAACATTATTAGTTTTATGTTACTATTTGGGTGTGCATATAATTAATACATATTATTTAATAATTTTAATTATTGTTCTTATGTATTAGGTGTTTTTGATTGTTTTATGTATCTTACGTATACGAAGAAAAGGATAGGTACTTTAAAGTATTTTATGTTTTTATCAAGTGTGAAATAAGCTATGTTACTGTATTATTTTTATTATTTATGGTTTTGTAGATTAGTAAGTTTATTATCTGTTTCTTTTGAGATAGTAATAAATATATTGTAGTTTCTGAAGAAGCCTGGTATTACAGAAGAAACCTAACGTGCTTTTTTCTTGTGTAATAACTACTTTACAAAGAATTCAATATTTGTATCAATATGAGAAATGCAAATATTTCACATATTTAGATACGATTTGTGTTAAAATTTTTAATATTTCCAAAACTCTTGAAAAAATACAAACACAGTTTTTTAACTAACTGTTTTTGTTCCTTTTATGTCTTCAGAAAAAAAAATGTTGATAGATTACCAGTATTCTTCAATTAAAACTTTGGAAACTTGGCTATATTCTGTACTAATTAATTTTTATCACCAAATTTATATCGTATTTAAAATAAAAAATAAAAAATAAATGAAACAATATGCAGAATGATTTCTGTTTTACTTAGCTTACTTAGGCATGGTCTAATTCATCAAACATTCTAACCGCTTACTAACATACAAATTTAAACATCATTGAAACAATAATAAAGGCGGGTTTACATTGGTATAGTTACTAAGCCCAGTTACATGCACTTGTAGCTAGCCTGGCTAGCCTACTGTCGCATACACAAGACAGTGGATGTCTACACTTGAAAGTGTATTTTATGTGCACTAGTACCAGTAGTGCGGTCACATTGCCAGGATGAATCCTTTTCGTCATCATGTCTCTCGTCGTTCTAGAATATTGCACAAGGAAAAATTAAGAAAAATATTTGTGCGAGTAATTCAAATTGCTATTGGAGAACTTATCAGTGAGATTAAAGAGGAAAATGGCCGTCCAAAAAGAATATGGGTCAGGGATTGGATCAGCAGAAGGGATTCAAAAGGAACATCAGCACTTCTTCTTCTTCTTCTTCTTCTTTTTCTTCTTCTTTTTCTTCTTCTTTTTCTTCTTCTTCTTTATATCCCACAAACACTCATAATCGCGATAAAGTTCTACAAACTTTATAGTATCTCCTTCGGACCACCTTTTCATTGTTAAATTTCTTTATAATCGAAATCACACTGTTTACTGTCAACGCAGATACTAGCGAGCAAGTGTTTACATTGGTGTAGTAGACACGGCAGCCGGTAAACAGGTGCTGTAGACGTTGGTAGGAGAAGGACAGTGGCTTTGCAAGTGGTAAGTAAATAGCCTAGATAGCTATTCACTTTCCTGTCCTGATTACTTGTACCAGTACTAGTACAAGTAATTTCCTATGTGTTTACATTAGGTTAGTTACTGTCTTGCAAGTTACTGGTGCAAGTAACTAACCCATTTACTATACCAATGTAAACCCGCCTTAAGGATAGAATTTGGGCGTGAGTTTTATCCTACACCGAGTCCTACACTAAGCCACTTTCTAAATTTTACACTCTGATAGGATTCTAATCCAATAAATGTATTTTCTGTAATTTCACTGGTCATATCGTTTGTGTAAAAACATTTCATAGAAAAGCAATAAACAGTACCAAGACAATTTTAAATGTAAATGATTCTCCATTTGATTTCCTGAAAGATTCTTAATGTCCTAATCACATTTTTTTGTAAGCGACAAAATTTATCTGTAGACTTGATATTCTTTCTCTTTTATTAATCTGTTAATAAAATGTTTCCCGCTTTATGTAATTTAACTCTGTGATAATTTATAAGGTCTTAAAAGACACATGTGACTCGTTATTACTCTTTATTATTTTCTTATTTTAAGTTAACACGTTCCCTGCCATACAGGTCTATAGGACCAAGAAGTAGGTATTCTAACTTTAAAAATTCGGTCAAATAGACCGAGATACAATTTGTCTCACGCGCCAACTAGGTCCATAAGACCGAGATAATTTTTAAGGTTCCAAGCGCCGTAGGTCTGTTATTTCGTAAGAATAAACACGGCAACAGACCGAGCTGGCGTGTGGGACAAGTTCGCACCATACAGTTTTGACTATATATTGGGGTGCGCTCGATTTGAGCTTGAGTCGAGTTTTTACAGATTTCTGTGTTGTAATTTTATTTAAAATATACATCTCTCGGTAAATTAATCAAAAATTTAATAAAACAACTATGTGGTAAACAAGTTACGATATATCAACTCAGACCGCATACCAGACCGAGTCGGCGCAAACTAAATTGAAATCGCTATACGCCGACTCGGTCTATTGGACCGAAAAAGAAAAAAATTAATGCTGAGTCCTACATGAGTAATACTTCAAAATTTTCACTAGTATTCATTTAGTTTTGTTGTACTTTATGCAATGTCAACATTGGCCTCTGGGGAAAAAAATAAAAAAATTACATGGCCTGATAGTCAAAACAAGCAAATGTGCCTCGGCAGGGAACGTGTTAATAGTTTTGTTTTTAGAAATTATCTTAAAATATAAGATAATATGTGATTGACTGCATAGTTAAAAACTTTAAAATTAAACAAAAAATCGCAATTTACTATTAATGTTCTTTGGTTTTTGACCTGTTGCTTGTCTTACAATATATTATATTATATAAAAGAGTGACGTTTAAGAGGGTTAAATAATACAAGAGATAAGAATAATGCCGCAGACCCCAAAAAAGAAACATGATGCAGCTACGGACACGTGTTTCGGAGTTATTGCTCCTCATCAGCGTAGCGTAGCTTAAACAATGGATCTGTGTAATAAAATCAGAACAATAACTGAAGGTTAGGAAGCACAGTACACAGTACTTAAATTCGTGCTTTCGTGCATCATGGACCACGATTACAGCCTCAAAGCTACGCTACGCTACGCTGATGAGGAGCAATAACTCCGAAACACGTGTCCGTAGCTGCATCATGTTTCTTTTTTGGGGTCTGCGGCATTATTCTTATCTCTTGTATTATATTATATGCTCAATAATAAATAATAAAATTTCAAATAATTTATATATAAGTACGCGTATATTGATTATAAATATGAATTTGGTGTACCAGTATATCTTGCTACAGCACCCTAATCAGGTGTGCAACACATTCTAAAACTTTTCAGCCTATATAAACTTCTTTACCTTTATATAAGCTAGAAGGTTTTATCGAAAATCCGAAAAGTCTAATGACAAGTTTGATGGTTTGATTGATGAATTAGGTTTAGTACTTGCGTTTTGTTTTCAATTTTCAATATGCTTTACGCGAAGTCGATGATTATATTATGAGCCCTCAAAGTCAAGGTACTGTCCGTAAATTTGTTCAGGGAATGATTAATTTTCGACAATGTAATGTAAAGTTGGTCTAGAAATTTGAATATTTTGATCGATTCTCCTCAGAGGGTTAACTTATTACATCTTGTAAGGATGCTTGCAAGGATTTCGTAATATTTAATTATAAGTTTTAGATATATTTTTTTTTACTGCAACATACAATTTGTAAAATACTTTCCTTAACAATTAATTGTTACGTACAAGATATTTTATATCTTATTTTGTATATTTCCAATATATAGTTAAGATGGAATCAGAAAACGTTTGACAATATTTAATTATTTTTAAAATTGCATAATATCAATTAATTATAAATTAAAAATATTAGCAATCATTTTATTTCGATAAAATACGTATCATCATTTCAACTTTAAACAACAGTATTTTTTATGAAATTAAAAAACAAATTTTCGAATATATTTTCTGACAAAATTAATAAATTCAACTTATTTAGAAATTGACAATCACAAACAATTTACAGACGTCATAACAATTTACAGACGTCATCAATCCCGTTTTGTATCCAGTATCCAGTTAGTGCATGACAAACAAGTTATTAAAAAAGGGCGTCCATAGAACATTGTATAGGAGGTAAAGCAATAATTATGTAATATGTAAGCAAAAATTCGCAGCAGGAGAAAATTTTGAATATTTCAATGTTAAATATAGATTTTAATTTTAATTTTAGCTTTAATTTTTTTGCCAATAATCATTTTTTAACAAGATCCTTTGTAATAATTAAAGTGTTTTTAAAAGGTAAGCACAAATTAAACAAGAAATAATTTTATTGAACCTTTTAAAAACACTTTTATTATTACAAAGGAGAAAGCATTGGAGACAACATTCCCCTAACTCAGATGATAATTAGAACTGATGCCGTCTTGCTGAAAAAATGATCCAGTTCCAGGTGCCGAAGAAAAGAAACAACAACCAAAGACGATGAGCAACATTCATTTTGAAAATCTTATGATGAACTAATATTCAGCACAAGTCACAAAAAAAAGGAAAGCTAGAAACCCACCCTCTCAGATGACGAAATCAACATGTACAATGTACAAATCTATTCCTCTCGAAGAGATTTGATGCAAATATATTTTTGCTCCTGCGGGAAGTGTGGCTAGTGAACAATTGTTTTCTGATTCGGGTATTGTTTATGAATAAAAAAATTCAGGTTGAATTCCGACATAGCTGACACATTGATGTTCTTCCTGCACCATAATTTGGAAAAGCTGTAATTCAGTTATCACTGATTTGTAGTTTCATTCCAAATGAATAGTATTTTGGTTTGGCTGTATGTTATGTTACCTATATACGTATGGTACGTAGGTAGTTATGTACATACTTATGGATAATAATTTTTTTGTTTTGTTAAAAAAATTCGAAATACAATTTTTTGGCTAAATATTATTTTACTCTAATTTACAAATTTTCATATCTTCCAATTATTTCGCCAAAATGGCCAATAGACCGATATACCGATACAGCCCAAAAGTCGGCGTTACGCAGATATAACCGATATGCATATCGGCATCGGTCGAGTCCGTTTTACTTTTCATTCTAGAGTGCCATGATCCCACTTGATCAATGCTAACCGACCATAGCAACGCTAGAAAAATTGTCACGACAAAAACGTTTAATTGTTTGAACGAAAATTTACCAAAATGGTTTTCAAGCCAGAAGTTTACTTTGTCAATTAGTACTATAATGGTACTACGAGACCATTGGAACGTATAATTAATAAGGAATCTATTCATGTCCCTTTTGCCTGTGAAACAAGTTCAACCAAAATTACAGTTAAAAAAAATTTAAAAAGGCATTGCATTACAATTTATTAACAAACAGCTATCAAAAACAAATAAAAAAACATGGAAAATCATACCATTTACATTAATTTAAGAATGATTTAAAAAATAATATTCCAAATTTTCCAGCGTTTGTCAGACAAAAGTTTAACCATGTATTTTTTGCATATTTTCAACACAATTTATATTACTTTGCTATATCGTATTCAGAAAAAAACATCAACAAATGAATAAGAATATATGAGTCTATATCATATTTAAATTTTTAGGTGTTATTCATGAAAATATTTATCCTGAATATTTATACAAAAGCCTATTTAATATTTAATAGATTGTGTTAAAAGCTATTTCTAAACATGAAGAATTAAAACTCGACTTGGGAATAATTAAGGGAAACTTGATTTTTGGCTCATCGATTGATACAGTATAATATATCAAAGTCCCTCTGCTAAAAACCTGCGACGCTTGCTTTTAAGGTGCGGATCAGAAGAGGCCTCATTATTTAGTATTGACTTTTGCAAGAACTCAAAGTTTGTTGGATTAGCGGATGAGTAATGTGTTCATAGGGGTGGTAAAAAGAGGATCACCTGGTCATTTACGCTGTAGTTTTTCTAATTTTTCTAAAATAACAATTTTATAATGATATAAAACTATTACTAAGTTCTTTTTTTGACGTATTAAACGCCTATGAATAATATTCTACAAAATTTTTATATTTTATAAAATATTAATCAAATATTATACCTCAGCAACGTATGTGGACTTTTATTCATTTATTATTATACACAGAAAATAAGAAATAAAAACTCTCCTATGCCAGCTAAAGATGTACATTATTCAATAAAATGTGATAAATAAAGTATTATCATTTTTTATACTCGTTATTTTTATATTTAAGCCCCTACATTTTAACAATTTATTATGGTCCTTCGGTAACTCGGGAGAGATCAACAATATTTCTCGATTTATCTAGAACACGAATGGTGGAATCAATTGAAGGGGAACCTTAATGGAAATCTTTAGGAGTTAGACAAGACTCGTTTGATAAAGTTTATTGGAGTCGATAGGGATGATGAGCTTCTGATTTATAATATTGAAGGATACTCGCGCTGTAGCTAAAGAAGTTATAAGTTAATTGTCCAACATGGTAATTGCTTTTCCGTAATGAATATAATGATATAGCGTATATTATATGGTATAGTACAATATTGCTATTTAAATATGCAATGATTAAATATATCGTTATACAGGGTCAAGTGATCATGCATCTGTTAATATAACTCTCATTCTTTTAAAATCAGAAAATTTGTAAACGTAAATTAATGATAGCTGTTCATTTTGGCAATCATTTTCAAATATACAAAAGGTGTAAAACATAAAATTTATTATGTAATTCGTCTTCTGCTAAATCCAAATTTAGATGCATTCAATGTCTATAATTAATAATAATAATAAACACTTTTATTGCCCAACACGTAACAAATATTCAATTAGAGGAAAAAGTTAATAAGTGGCATAAAGAAATGTTCAATAATTTTATACTCACCTAAAAAATAAATAATAATCATAAGCTGTGTAATTAAGTTGAACTATACAAACTATATGCATAATCACGCACATACTACTATAGTATAATGTGCTAAATTGTTTCCTACTGTTGGTACGTCAATAAGTAATTGTAATATATTTATTGTTTTAACTTTTCCTGCCATTATTTTGGCGCGGTTATTTTAGAACATCATTTTAGTATCTTTCGCCTGCGTACCGCTGTTAAATACTCGTTCATGATAAATAAAACTGTGTACTGGTCTAGACGAGGATAGGACGAGGATAGTCAGTTTAGGGTAGCTTTAATCCTTGTCTTGTGATTTTAGGGCCTATGTGGGTACGCAGGTTTTTGAGAACTTACCTTAGTTACTGACTGTCTGTTAACTGTATTTGAATGTCTTGTAATTATTTCAATAAAGCTGTATTTTATGTTTTAGCCTTTGTTTTGTATTTATTTGGGCATTGCCAGAATAGATTGACTCAGCTCATAGAACCAGATATATACAGACTGTGCCGGACTCCACGACAGGGTAGGTGTCAGTAACCAGAAGCAATTCGAAGTTGGGGGGGGGGGTCCTATCACCTTTTTTGTGGTGTCTGATTGATGAACTCCTAGTACAATTGGAACAGTAAGGAATATATGCGCAGGAATATGCAGATGACGTCACGATTCTGGCAACAGGAAATTTTGAGGGCGTTACATCAGAAATGATACAAAGAGCCCTTAAAACGATAGATAAATGGTGCACCCTTACATCAGAAATGATACAAAGAGCCCTTAAAACGATAGATAAATGGCGCACCCAGAAAGGTTTGTCCGTAAATCCAGGAAAGACCACTTTGGTGACTTTTACAAGGAAAAGGAAAATCCGGAACCTGCAGAAATTATTTCTTCGGGAAAAAGAATTACAAATGAACATTGAATCCAAGTATTTGAGACTGACTCTAGACAATAACTGAACTTCAAAGCTCATATAGATAAAATCACCAAAGTCACGCGAGCTCTATGGGCCTACAGTCTCATGGTGGGCAAGAACTGGGGACTATAACCAAGAATGGTACATTGGCTATTCTTCTTCTTCACCTAGGGCTCGTCTGTTTAAACACCGAGGGCACTGCAGCCTCCTGGGCTTATTGTGCTCTCCCTTTGTTAATCTACTCCACCCACTTCAGTAACTCTGTACCACTAATCAAGTGATACAAATCCGTGACTGAACGAGTTTGGATATTTTCCGGTTCTGTTTGGGTCTGCCCGTAAATATTATATCTCCTGCGAGCTAGTGCTTCGCACTTGAAAATGATATGGTCCACTGTTTCAGGTTCCTTTCTGCATAGTCTACAGTTTAGGTCGCCATCATATTTCCCCATTGTATGTAAGTGTTTCTTAACAGAGAAATGCCCTGTTAGAAGTCCTATAATTGTTCTCAACTGAATCCTGTTCTTTGTGAGTAGTTCTTCAGTTCTTTTGGGACATGGGCTTTTAATTAGTGTTTTCCCATGTCGATTTCCTGGGATATTCCTCCAGTGATTATTATGTTTGTCCTTGACCCAATCGCTAATAGCTCCCCTTGCTGTGCTTTTGGAGATACCCAGCACAGGTTCTGGGCCAAGAAAGGTGTTAGTTGATCCTTGTCTAGCAATTTCGTCAGCTTTTTCATTGCCTGATATCCCAGAGTGTCCTGGTACCCAGAGTAATTTTACTCTGTTCCTTTCTCCCAGGATTCTGAGTTCCTCATGGCATTCCCATACCAGTTTGGACGACACCTTATTGGAGGCTATTGCCTTTAATGCCGCCTGACTGTCCGATACGATGGTAATCTGTAGTCTTCTTATATTTTCGCGTATACACTCAAGTATAGCAAAAATTTCTGTTTGGAATACGGTGGAGTAGCATCCCAGAGAGTGACTTATACCCTCCCTTGGTCTTTCTCCATGTATCCCTGCTCCAGTTCCTGTTTCCGTCCTAGAACCGTCTGTATACCAACAGAGTCCTTTCCGCAATATGTCAGGAGTTCTTGCTGACCATTCCTCTCTTTGTCCAATAGTAATGTTGAAAGGCTTGTGGAATGTGATTGTTGGTGTCATGTAGTCTGACCTCATGTTTAATACAGGATCTTCTACCGTGTTCACTATCTTCATGTGTCCTGATCCTGTTCCGCGTAAACTCGGGTCAATTGAGTTCTGCAGCCTATATGCCCCCATCCTGGCTTCCCCCTGAATCATTATACTAAGTGGAGGAAGGTTTAATAGGGTCTCCATAGCTGCTGTAGGAGTGCTTTTCATGGCACCCGTAATCCCCAGGCAAGCCAGTCTCTGTATCCGGCTTAGCTTGCTATTCGCCGTTGTTTGTATTGTTTTTGTCCATCAAACTAACGCAGCATATGTGATGGTAGGTCTGACTACCCTGGTGTAGATCCAATGCATCATATCAGGTCTTAGCCCCCATGTCTTGCCATATAATCGTCTGCATGTTGCTAATATTGCTACCGATCTTTGTATAGTCCTGTCTAGATGTTGGTTCCAGGTTAGTTTGGAGTCTAGGAGAACTCCAAGATACTTAACCTCTCCCGACATCTGCAGCTCCGTGTTTTGTATTCTTAGAGGCCTCAGACCCTCCAAGTTCCTTCTTCTAGTGAATGGGACGATAGTGGTTTTATGTGGGCTCACCTTTAACCCTTCTTCGTCAGTCCATTTTTCTACCACATTCAGGGCTCTTTGTAAACGATCCCTGACTGTGTTGTTAAATTTTCCCCTTACAATGATGACAATGTCGTCAGCATATCCTTGAACTTCAAAGCCTTCATTTGTGAGTTTCCTTAAGAGTCTGTCAACTACAAGGTTCCACAACAGAGGGGACAGGACCCCTCCCTGTGGGCATTCGCCTGCAACTGAAGCTCCTAAGCTTTCTCCCATCATGGTGGTGAATACCATCCTGCCTTTAAGCATGCCTTCGATCCACCTGCAGCAGGTACTCTCGATACCAGACTCTCTGGCAATTCTGATGATGGACCTAAATGAGGTATTATCAAATGCCCCCTCTATATCAAGGAAAGCACCCAAGGCTACTTCTTTGTTTTCCAGTGTTTTTTCCACCTTCTGAGTTAGATGGTGAAGCGCTGTTTCTGTAGACATTCCTGCTCTGTATGCAAATTGGGCCTGATGTAGAGGACTTCTCACCATGACATCATCCCTAATATGTCTATCAAGCAGTTTTTCAATTGTCTTAAGTTGAAACGACATAAGACTTATAGGTCTTAGGGACTTTGCCTGGGTATATGGGTGACGCCCTGGCTTTGGTATGAATACCACCCTAACTGTTTTCCAAATTTTTGGTATATAGCCTAGCGCTAGGCTGGCTCTGTAGAGTATACATAGCTGTGATGCTAGTAGGTCTATGCCCTGCTGAAGCATTATTGGCATGATTCCGTCTGGTCCCGGAGATTTGTATGACTCAAATGAGTTTACTGCCCATTTGATTTTGGATTGATTTATCACTTTTTTGGTAACTGACCAGTCTGTCCTGGTTGCTCTATTACCAGATGCTACCAGTTCTGCTCCTTGCCATTCCTCCAGTGATTGATCAATTATAGTGGAACCAGGAAAGTGCACATGAAGGAGTTCCTCCATTGTCTCTTTACCTGATTTGGTATGTTCCCCCGTCTCGGTTACGAGAGAGTTTATTACGCATTGATTGTCTTTCGAGAGAATTTTTTGCAGTCTGGCACATTCCGGAGTACTTTTAATGTTCTCACAGTGCCTCCTCCAGGATTCTCTTTTAGACTTTCTCAATGCTCGGTTGTACTCAGTCAAGGACGCCTTGTATTCGTCCCAGTTGGCTGATCCTTTAGCAATATTAAATTTTTTCCTGACTTCTCTTCTCATGATAGTGAGGTCTTTGTTCCACCAGGGCACTTTCCTGGTGGATTCCCTGACTACCAGAGGACAGTTTTCCTCATATGCAGAAATGATTGCGTTCTGAATTTGCTCCGCAATCATATCCACATCTTCCACATTGTTTATAGTGGTCTTTATCCCGTCCAGTTCCCGAGCAAGGTCCGCTTTGTATGCCTCCCAATTCGTCTTTCGTGGGTTACGGTAAATTTCTGTTACACGGTCAATACCCGTTATATCAAAACGTATGTGTCTGTGATCTGAGCAACTCTCTTCATCAGAGACACGCCAATTACTAACAATGTTACACGCATGTGTTGTTCCTATTGTTATGTCTAGCACTTCTTGCCTTTGTGTAGTTACAAAGGTAGGAGTGTTGCCTACATTTATTATGTCGAGATTATGTTCCATAATAAATTCAAAGAGTGACTCACCTCTTGGGTTGATGTTGGAACTTCCCCAGACCGTATGATGCGCATTCGCATCGCACCCGATGATGAGCTGAGATCCGCTGCCTCTACAGCTCCTCACCAGTCTTTCTACTTCTCTGGTTGGTGGTGGCTCAGGGTCGTCATATGGAAGGTATGCCGAGCCCAGTGTTACCTCTCTTGGCACACCCTCACAAGTGGCCCTGATTTTAACTGCTGCAAGGTCCCTAGAACAGAAGTTCATTAGTGGCATTGCCTTAATGTGTTTTTTTATAATGATACACGCCCTAGGGTTCTCAGTGGCTCTACTATATATTAGTTCTCCACCTACCCCCGTCAGGCCTCTTACCTGTCCTTTGTATACCCAGGGTTCTTGAATTAACGCCACATCACAGCTCTCCATTGTTTTGGCAAGGACCGCTGTAGCCGCCTTGCTATGATGTAGGTTTATCTGCACTACCTTTATTTTGGATCTGTTTAAAGATCACCCTTCCCAGGCAGTAATAAGGCTTAAAGTCTGCTTCCTCTAGCGCCTTGGCCGATTTTCCGTCTATGGAGTAGGCCAGCGTTTGCCCCTTCCCCTCGACTTTTCGGCTCATCAGCAGCCATTCTTCCGTTCTCAGGCCTGCATTTTGCTTCCTGAGTCGGTTCCTAACCACTGATTCCTCGACTGGCTCTGGGATCCATACGAGAAATTTTGGACGCTTAGGGAGGTCTTTGGTCTCAACCGTGGTCAAGGTCAATCCCTCCGCCAGCCCCTCCATCTCCCGCACAGTCCGTGTCAGCCAGTCTTTTGTGGTGGGATCTGCACAGGTGATGTTTAGTATTCCCACCTCAAATTTTGGAAAACGCTGGAACCTCGGTGACGCCTCCCCAAAGGGAATGGCGTCAATTGCGGCCACCAGCTTGTTCTGGATCAGGTCTGCTTGTTCCTGATCCAGTAGGACGTCTGGATGTCTTGCGTCAATCACAGCCATCCTGATTCCCACCATAGCATCCTTATAAGAAGGAGTCGGCGCAGCTCCGCTCCTGGCCTTCTTGGGATGTGGTGTGGCAGGGGAGCTTGAGTCCGATATGAGTCTTTTCGTACCTCCTACCGGTGCTTCCCCACCACTTTTTCCTGGCTGTGTCTGACGTGGTCTTTGTTTAGTCCACGTTCCAGCAGCCATTTTTTCGGCTTTTCGAAGCTTTTTCCGTTGAGCCCCTGAAAGTCGTTTTTCCTTTATGCCTAGATTATCTAGGTTGATATCAAGGCCGTCTGATTCAGTTACCTGATCACCGGCGATGATTTCTTGTGCGGAGGTGCCTTCCCCAGTTAAGTCTTCTTGCGCTCCTTTGCTAGTCGAGGCACCTTCGTTGCCAGCGCTGGCCATTTCTTCCAGCACTGTCTTTGTCAGAAATACAGAGGAGTCGCTCCTTTTGGAGTCCTTCTCTGTTTTTGTTTCTTGTCGTTTAGTGTCCATAATAGTTCCCACGAGTAAGGGGGATAGGGTGGTCACCACGCATGGTGCCCTCTGCATGCGTGTAAGGCATTTATACAACGGGGTGCGCCACTTGCCCCGAGGTTTGTCGCTAATGATTGGGCTACCCCCCAACCATGCATCCCCTCGGCGCGCACAATACCTTGAGATTGGGAAAGTTTTTATGGTGGTACTTCATCCACGCAGTCCGGGCAGTTAAGCCAAGACCCCCGTGCCCCCCAGAGACACGTACCTCTGTCCTAAGCCAGAGGGTCGTTGTGTCGCCAGGCGGTCTACGGTGTGAGTCGTGAGCTGGTCCACGGCGTGGTTTTAGCCGGGTATGGTATGGGTTATCAGCCCCACCCCCCAGCAGTATAACCAACGCTAACCCTACTCCGTTAGAAGTCTGGCCATCCTCCTATCCGCCACCTGGAGACGCGCCTGATAGGTTGCTCAACCCACAGGTACATTGGCTATACCAAAGGATTGTTATACCAATAATAACCTACACCTCCCTGATCTTGTGTCATAAAACTGAAAAAGGAGCGTCGTTGAGGAAACTAAACAAGTTACAAAGACTTGCGTGCCTAGGGATAACGGGGACAACGACTCAACGCCCACCGCAGCCATGGAAGCGCTACACTGCCTACCTCCACTACATTCAGTAGTGAAGAATGAAGCATTGCTAGCGACTTACAGGCTAAGAACCAACGAGTATGAGACCTTCCAAAGAAAAGGATATCATAAAGAAATAGCACGACATCGACAGTTGGAAAGAAAACGATTACTTGAAATGCAGTCAGACATAATCAGCACAAACTACAATTTCACAAAAACCTTAATTCAGGGTAATTATACCTGGTAGGGCAGATAAGGGAAAAAGACAGATGCGAGGACACGTAAACGATACCATATGGTATACTGACGGATCAAATACGTCATGTAGTACTGGAGCCGGAATTGCGGGAGATTAACCAGGGACTGGCAGAACACAACAATGTACAATAATTGGAGTGGACGCAAGGACACGAGGGAAATCCAGGTAATGAAAAAGCGGATAGGCTGACCAATGAAGGCGTAAGAGCAGCCTTGATGGAACCTGAACCGACTTGCGGGATTGCATACAACACCGCAAAAGACGAGGTAATGGAACTATTGAGAAGAAACACCACTTACATTGGACAAGGGTATCAGGAATGAGGCAATCACACATATTCATTGGTGATCTGTCCAAATCAAAGACTAACGAATTGCTGAAGCTGAACAGGAAACAGCTAAGATGTGCAGTGGGAATCCTAACAGGACACCGCACATTAAATAAACATAAAGGTGAAGGACGATCTGGACTGCAGGATGTGTGGTGAAGAGGAGAAAACACTTCACCACATCGTATGTGAATGCACAGCCTTAACGGCGAGAAGGATTGCACACTTTGGGGAACCATCAGTGAAACCGGAAGAGGTAGCCAAAGCTTCCATCGATCGTATAGCGGGAATAGGAAGACTATGGGGGTACAATAAGTTTAAGCTTCAGTATAGCAGGTCAAAAACCTCAACCCGTAAGGAAAAATAAAGTTTGTAACTAGGCTCAACGTCCATGTCAAATTCAAAGTGAATATGTGATTTATCTGCATTCAGATTAGTTTCAGAAATCATATTGCAATCCACACTCCACAGTATGTATCATCCTTACTGTCATATATCAACAGGTAGTGTTGATTTATATTTGGTTGTAAATATATTGGTTCAATTCAAATCCCAATAGACTACCTTAGGAGTTTGGTTGTCTGAAATCTATATCATACTTTGACAAAATTTCGTAATTTAAGGTATTGTTGTTTGCCCGTAAAGTGAATATTTGCATGTAATCCTGTTCGTCAATATTCATAGCTTTCAGCATTGTAACATGGTGAAGGAAGACCTGCAACTGGCATACTTTCTCTACTTATGAAGCCAAAGCTATTTACATTATCATTGAATATTTCAAAAGCTGTAACATATTTTTCACTATATTAAAAAGTATAGGTTTGCAATAATTTATTCGAAAGAATAGTCCTTTTTGGTAAACTATAAAAGTACCTAAGAGTTTAATATTTTTGCAACTCTTAGTGGATAGTTTACCAAATTAACATCTGGCACGAAATCTTTAATTTGTAATCATAAAACGCAGCAGCGTCTGCGTAAGTTCAAATAAACAATGACAGTAAACATTTTTCTAAGCAGTGTGTATTAGAAACTACAAATATTGTAAAGTTACGTTCTATCATATACAAGTCTAATTACCTAATTTTGACAAACATTTTAAAACCCATGATTTATAAGGTTTCAATATAAGTCGTTATATAAATCAACTCGATTATTATTTAACTTTCAATACACATCAGCATTGCTGTTGCTTATGCAACATATCAATGATTAATATTGCTGGACATTGACATATAGGTATGCAATTTTTACATAGTTCCTTTCTGGACGTCTTCCTGCAGCAAAAAGAGTTTATTGCCTCTATTTAATAACAAGCTGTCACGGCATAATAGTCGCACGTCGAGTACACGAAAAGCAATCTAATTTTTCAATAGAGTATTGCATGCCTTCTACGTGTCATATTGAGATCCAGGCGGAATTTTTTACCCCAATACAATTTATATTCATGGAGGGCAGTAGTGATAAAGTGCAGCATGGCGATTGGTTGACGAGCTGGTTAGGTCAGAATCCAAGACATGTCCAATAGTCCCTGATGTAGAAACTCACGATTTCTCTATAAGCATCGACGTGTTTAATACGTTATTAAAATATGTAAAAAATAATGTACGAAAAACATTTTTAGTATACAGAGTGTTTCAAACATATAGTTACCTTCTATATATTTTCAAATTTTATGACTAGTCTTGTTCACCATATCAAATCTTATCAAAATTTTATTCCGTCTGGACTAAACGATGTGTTTATACTGTGTCGGCCAAAAAGTCTGCACCATATGGGAAATTTTTTTGTTACTGAGTTTCAAAAAAATTGTATACGTGGTAAAAGTTTGTGCATAGTCTCAAACGAGTCGGTGTCTACACAAGTTTGTGTTAGTCCGGGCGCTTAAGTCTGAATATCAAATTATTTTAAATTGGCTCAAGAGTATAAACTACCCTTATTTTTGAAGATATCGAAAAATGTTATTTGGAGAAGTTGCGCATAATGCAAAGTTACATCCAAATATCAAATTATTTGCTCGATTCGAAAAATAAAATTTTTCGCCGTTTTTAAGCATAATTAAAAAACTATATTTTTAAATCTTTTTCTGTTATCAGAACTACTCTTAAAATAATTATTTTAACCTAAACAATGTATTTCAATAATTCACTTTGATGAATTCTTAGCCCTACTTTTTTTTGCCAAATAAATATTTTGTAAAAAATGCTGCATTTCGTGGTGCAAAGTTGTTTTAGTTTTGTTTAAATGTTAATTGTGGCATTTCATAAATTTTTTCTCTTCCTTTTATTTTTTGGGATTTGTTACCACATTTTTTGAAATTCCTATACAAAAAAAGTTGATTTATCTAAAATATTCAAATTAACCAGTTTAAAACTGGGAAATAACCTCTACGCTTTTGACGTAATGTCAGAAGAACAGTAGAGAGTGTTTTTGACAACTAATAGGAATTAAAATAATACAAAAATACTGCGCTGACTTTTCGGAAACTATATCTTTTTTGGATAGGAATTTCAAGTAATGTGGTAATAAATCCCAAAAAAGAAAAGGAACAGAAAAAAATTGTTCCAGTTTGTTCCAATATTGACGTTTTTAGAACATTTTTGAACAGATCTTTTCGAAAAATGTTAAAAAATCAAAAACATTTATGACAGTATTTTAAATAAGAAATATTTATTTGTAGAATTCACCATTTTTCTGGTACCTAATGGAAATTTCTTTGACCTGTAGTTATTTTAGGAAAATGTTTTTGATTTTTTAATATTATCAGAGTTGAATGAAGTTTTTTTGAAAAGATCTGCCCAAAAATTTTTTAAAAATGTCGATACTGGAACAAACTTTGCACCTAGAAATGTAGCATTTTTTACAAAATATTTATTTGGCCAAAAAAGTATGGCTAAGAGTTCATCAAAGTGGATTGCAAAATTATTATTTTGAGAGTACTTCTGGTAACTGAAGAATACTAAAAATATAATTCAGAAATTATGCGTAAAAACAGTGTAAAATTGAATATTTCGAATTGAGCAACCAAACTTGATATTTGGATGTAACTTTGCATCATGAACA
This sequence comes from Rhagium mordax, assembly GCA_963680705.1. Taxonomy (NCBI): domain Eukaryota; kingdom Metazoa; phylum Arthropoda; class Insecta; order Coleoptera; family Cerambycidae; genus Rhagium; species Rhagium mordax. Next base: position 87,078,678 of record OY796656.1, read on the forward strand.
ACTAACATTTTTCACATCTTGAGTCAATTTTAAATAATTTGATTTTCCGACTTAGCCGCCCGGACTAATACAAACTTGTGTAGACACTTTTACTCGTGTGAGACAATCCACAAACTTTCATCAAGTATAACATTTTTCTGAAAGTCAATAACAAAATAATTTCCTATACGGTGCAGACTTCTTGGTGGACACTGTACATATTATTATAACATCGCTATGGTTTTGAAGAATTTGGCACAGGTGAATAAATTTCTAGGAAAAAATTGATCATCTGTTTCACTATAAATACGGAGTTGTATATTCCATGACAAACAGTATATAAAATGACGAATTAATTCTAAAGTGCAAAATGGAATATTTTATACATCCATATATCATGGTATACAGGGTGTTTCAGTTAAAAGTCCCCGGGCCATTATCTCGAAAAATAATAATGATATTTTATTTTTGTAAATGGAGGATGAAAAAAGGAGGCTTTAAATAACTGTAGTTAGAATTTTTCCTCTACGCGGTTCACAGAGATGGTGCTGCGATGCAAAATTATTTTTCGATGGCTGGAAGCTTGAAACATGATTCATGTGATTAAGGGATAATTTACGAATAATTTTGATGATATAGAAAATTTCGAAAAAAGCAGCCCTTGTGGAGTTATTGAATTGTTTTTAGATAAGATAATAAAGGAAATACTAATTTTATGATGAGCTAAATTAAACTTTTGAGATATTAGTTGGCCTTGAAATTAAATTTTAATTTTGACAGTTATTTAACAAAAGCTTGTAGTGCATTTCAATCAAAGTTTTAAGCTGTTTAGTTAGGAGTTATACATTACAAATGGTTCGATACACCAATTGTTTATGCCTGTTATCAAATTATTAAGTTTAATTTAGCTCATCATAAAATTAGTGAGTATTTCCTTTATTATCTTACCTATTTCAGGTTTTAGGCACATTTTTATTAGAAGAGATAAAAAAACTTTGAAATATGTAATAACATACCTACAGATTATTGTATTTAAAATTTACCATGGTCTTATTAGTTCCAGCTTAACCGGAAGTGCTACACATGTTTTTGTATTTTGTATTAGTGCATCAGAGCAGTTTCCTTAACGTGAAAAAAGTTACAAGTAATCGACAGTCTAGAACTGCCAATAAAAAAGTTACAGAAGTTTATCAATATTTACGTGTACTGAAAAAATGAAAAAAAAAATTCAATAACTCCACAAGGGCTGATTTTCTCGAAATTTTCTATACCATCAAAATTATTCATAAATGATCCCTTAATCACATGAATCATGTTTCAAGGTTCCAGCCATCGAAAAATAATTTTGCACCGCAGCGCCATCTCTGTGAACCGTAGAGGAAAAATTCTAACTACAGTTATTTAAAGCCTCCTTTGGTATCTATCATCCTCCATTTACAAAAATAAAATATCATTATTATTTTTTGAGATAATGGCCCGGGGACTTTTAACTGAAACACCCTGTATAGTGTATTATAATAAAAGGTACTCTTTTGTAGAAGAAGATGGTTGAAAGGTCAATAAGAAATTAAAATAATCGACGCAAAAGAGAACCTGGAATCTCTTTACAAATCATTGGCTCCGCAAAAGCTTTAGAATTAAAATTTATTACGTTTAATATATAAAAAAAACAATTAATGTAAACTTTAATATTTAAGAGAAATTATTATCTTAACTATCCTGTAGCACTCACTACCTTTTAAAATTAGCATAGAAAACTGGAAGCCATGGTTTAATTTAATTTATAAAATCCTTGACAAAAAATAAATTTTCCCTATTACTTTTGTTGACCGTCTCACGCACCTCTGCTATTATTGCTGACGCCGACAACAGTCAGGAAGATGATATAATCCGCCGTTTGATCTAGAGGGTAAAGGTTACGCAATAACATTTGTAAACAGCTTATCCGCTCACTTCCTGACAACATTGACAATATATTTACTTGGAGAAAATTGATAGAAATCCAGCCACAAACATTTCGTTCTTGTTGCGTTGCTAGAAATCTATTTCAAACCTTTCACAGAGATGTTATGATCATAGATACCAACAGATAAGTTCTAACGATTTATTTTTAACATTACAACCCGCATAATAATTATTGTAATCATCATAAAATCATATTTAAGGGACAAAACTAACAGTACAGAGGCCTTTCATTCATTATTTGTTAATTCTTCGTAAAGAACTACTATAATATGCAGGGTGTTCAGTTAGCGTTCTCTCGGAAGATTATGCAAAAACTGTATAAAAAGAACCTTCTTAACAAAACTTTCAATGTTTCATCTATATGTCAAATTATTTTCAATTATACAAGATGTCACAAAAACGATTTTTTTTTAAATGGAACACCCTGTATTTCTTTAGCGCCAGTTAAGCCTCCAAGGGTCCTGTATTACACCCTAAAATATTTTGCCAATCGGATGCAGCGTTGCCAAGTTATGCTTTTTTTCCTGCTACTTTTGTCAATTTACAAACATTATTTTGACTGCCATATCTCCGAAATTTATTAATTGTTTATTTTTAAATGTAGGATGTAATTTAATAATGATATGTTTTGTAACGATTTAAGTTGAAATTCGTTACAGCAGGTTATAGTTTCTATTTTGGGTATTAAAATATGACTCCTCACTAGTGAATAACCCTGTATGTGCATATGATCGGTATGTGGTAGGAAAAAATACAAAACGCGGCAGCGGGTCAACACTGTGGACGAGCCTTGTTTTCGGCCTAGGCATCTTTCGCCTCTCGAATTTCATCGAGGTAAGTGTGCATTCTTGTACCTAGTCGCTTAAATATCGTTATTTATAAAACTTGCTTTTGATTTCTTGCTTTATTTGATTGTGCAATAATAAAAATAATAATTTGTCGGAATAAATACCGTATTTCGTATTATTTACGTATTTTGGATTATTTTCAGATAATTACCTAGTAGCACTGTGTTTAAACACGTGGATGGGTATTCCCATTTCCGTTTTACCGTATCTTGTCTAAAATAGACGTTTCGTGGTTCAATTATTGTTAATTGACACGTTATACAATATTTAAATTGTATAAATTATCGCTGTAAGTGAAACTTGCAGATTATCGTATTTCGTGCATAGAACAATAATTTCTGTGTGGATTTTTATTGTTATTAGGTTCTACTACTGTGGTTCATATGATTTCCAGCTCATATGAACCAGGAAAACTACACTGGTTTTGTATAGTAAAGGAAGTCCACCTTTGAGACTTGGGTTTTTGCCGAATTTATTTATTGTCCAGAGCTACAGATTTCTGTCCAGGAGCTTCCAACGCATACGAGGTAAGTGATCTATAGTATTTTTTCTTCTCTTTGAATTAATGAATTTGTAGTACATTTGATCACTTGCTTCGGATGTGACAGAAGTCCGATTTTCTGGTTTCCTTTTTTTTTCAATCATATTCACGCTATATCGAATTTATTATTGACAAATTATTATTATTATTAGTTCATTCCTTAATTATCGTGTAAGTTACAAGAGTGTATAATTACCTTGATTTTAAGTATTTTCTGCCATTTTGAATTAGGCATAAGTCATTCATTTTTGTCGTGTCGGAAAGCGAAAGACCTTTATTACATTATTAAATTTATCGTGATTTTATATCTTAATTTTTGCTATTTTTACCGTTAAACTATTAATAAAAGATTAACTTGAAATCTTTACTTGTGTTAAAATTTCGAATTTAGTTCAATATTGTAATTATTGTTACCAATTATTTTGTTATTAATATCAAATATCTAAATTTTTACAGTTTTACTTCATTAACCTTTCTAAGTTTCTATTGTTCCGTACCAATCTGACATTAAATTATAGTCCTTTAAAAAAAATTACCGTCTCCTCATGGTTTTCAACCTATAGGACAAATTCAATTAAGTTAGGTTATTTGTTAACAAACTGATAGTGAAGTTTTGCAACCTTACTAAATTCTTGCGTTCAAATTTTAGTATTATTTTGTTAATAATTCATTTTTAGTAATTGGTGTCAGATACCGTATTTTTGTGTAAATTTGATCATTTTACAAATTCTAATATTTTGTTGTGGCATTTTGACAATTTTTTTGTAATATTAAGAAATATTAATTTTGTGAATTTTATCTCGTAATTTAACTATATTGCCGAAACTTTGTTAATTTTTCATCTACCACTAGTTGAAATAATTTTCAACCTAAATTTATTTCTTTGTTTCCTTTTCTCAACTGTTCTGTCTTTATTTCATGACATCTGGCTTTCTAGAAATTAGACTCACTGGAAATCCATACCGAGTTAACAACATCAGAAGTAAGGAGATATGGGTGTTCCCGAAAAGTAACTAATTTTGTTGGAACCTGGACACTCTGGATTGAGCAGGAGTGTGGAGACAGGATCTCGCAACCTTTCCATCACCTCGAGTACTCGCAGGATTCATCGATATCAGGAGAACCCCTTCCGTCTCACTTCATTCCGTTGAGTAAGCCTTTACCAAAGAAACAGACAGACAGAGAAATTGATTAATTGTAAATTTTATTCCATTTCTTTGTTATTCATATTTTCACTGTTTCCATTATATTTATTCAATTTTTTCTTGTACAGAATTTGTAAAATTAAACTTGTTAAAATCAAAGCTTTCCTTTCTTTCTAATTTATGTATAGTAAATACCTGATTGTGTTTTCAATAAACTTTTGTGTATTTAGTTATAAATACTCTGGCGCCCATATATTGCTTTCAATATAATCTCAGTACTCAAAAACAAGGCTTCACCGAATTCACTCCCTCGCTGTAGCTAGCTGGAGCTAATTGTTAGGCTACACTTGGAATTGGGCCAATTCAATTCACAAGTGTCGCTGCACAAAATTTCGTGCCCCACGTTGGGCGCCAAAAATTTAGATATTTGATATTAATAACAAAATAATTGGTAACAATAATTACAATATTGAACTAAATTCGAAATTTTAACACAAATAAAGATTTCAACTTAATCTTTTATTAATAGTTTAACGGTAAAAATAGCAAAAATTAAGATATGAAATCACGATAAATTTAATAATGTAATAAATGTCTTTCGCTTTCCGACACGACAAAAATGAATGACTTATGCCTAATTCAAAATGGCAGAAAATACCTAAAATCAAGGTAATTATACACTCTTGTAACTTACACGATAATTAAGGAATGAACTAATAATAATAATTTGTCAATAATAAATTCGATATAGCGTGAATATGATTGAAAAAAAAAATTAAACCAGAAAATCGGACTTCTGTCACATCCGAAGCAAGTGATCAAATGTACTACAAATTGATTAATTCAAAGAGAAGAAAAAATACTATAAATCACTTACCTCGTATGCTTTGGAAGCTCCTGGACAGAAATCTGTAGCTCTGGACAGTAAATAAATTCGGGAAAAACCCAAGTCTCAAAGGTGGACTTCCTTTACTATACAAAACCAGTATAGTTTTCCTTTTTTCCAGCTCATATGAACCACAGTAGAACCTAATAACAATAAAAATCCACACAGAAATTGTTCTATGCACGAAATACGATAATCTGCAAGTTTCACTTACAGCGATAAGTTATACAATTTAAATATTGTATAACGTGTCAATTAACAATAATTGAACCACGAAACGTCTATTTTAGACAGTATACGGTAAAACGGAAATGGGAATACCCATCCACGTGTTTAAAAACAGTGCTACTAGGTAATTATCTGAAAATAATCCAAAATATGTAAATAATACGAAATACGGTAATTATTCAGACAAATTATTATTTTTATTATTGCACAATCAAATAAAGCAAGAAATCAAAAGCAAGTTTTATAAATAACGATATTTAAGCGACTAGGTACAAGAGTGCTCACTTACCTCGATGAAATTCGAGAGGCGAAAGATCTCTGCCTAGGCCGAAAACAAGGCTCGTCCACAGCGTTGACCCGCTGCCGCGTTTTTGTTGTATTTTTTCCTACCACATACCGATCATATGCACATACAGGAAAGGGTTATTCACTAGTGAGGAGTCATATTTTAATACGCAAAATAGAAACTATAACCTGCTGTAACGAATTTCAACTTAAATCGTTACAGTTTACTGAAAAACATTTTTGAAATAATAATAATAATATCGTCTTTATTGAACTAGGAAAAAAAACGAACACTTGTTTCTTAACCTAGAAATTACAATTATATAATCATGAAATGTAATCATAAAATCATGAAATGTAACGTAATGTAGGCGAAGTTTAGCCCGAGGCTACTCTAACACTTAACCTACAATTAATACCTAACTAAATACCTTAAACAACAACATCAAGTCTATACTAATCTAATATTACAAATTTCATAGTAATAAGGAAGATACATTTTTTTTAAGAAGAATATTATTGCTACAAGAAATCTAAAAGAATACTATTTATAAATAACTAATAAGTATCTAAGTAAACAATTAAGACTACAATATGATAGACGTGAAAAAGTGTTATATGGAAAAAGCATTTAATAATGTGATCATCAAGATAAAAGTAGAGTTTTTATAGCAACTTTAAATCTTGGAGTAGAGTTTTATAGTCATTATTTACAAAATTATACAGAGTTACTGCATTATAATAATATGTAAACGATCTACGAAACATGGCAGTTGAATGCTGGGGCGTACTTAATGTCAACTTGTGTCTAATATGACGACTATGAACAGTACCACGGGTAATTAATTTATTTCTAAGATATATAGGAATAGATGTGGTAAGGAGATGATGCACGAAAATTGTATACCTATAATCTACAAGCTTATCTATTTTTAGCCAGCGCAAACTTTTAATTTTTTTCAGAGACTGTATCAAACCAAAATAAGACGACAGCATGAGTTTTGAATTTTCTGTAGACGATTTTTTGTTATTTGTTCTAAACATGGTAGGTAATAAACCATATCGCAGTAGCTAACGATTGATAATACAAGAGATTCGCATAAAGACTTCTTTATAGAAAAAATATTTGTGAGAATATAATTGTTTTAGTCTAATATATGTCTTTTGAATCAATGTTTTAACATGGTAATAAAATCTAAATTTTTCATCAAAATATATATTCCCAAATTTTTTAGCTTATACGCAAAATATATGTCTTTGCTATCAAGTTTAATATTCAACTGCATTTTAATAGCTTGTTTTTGTCGTACTGAGCACAGGAGTATAGCACTACATTTTTCAGGATTTAGTTTGGGATTATGTCCATTAGAGAAAAGCAATATAAATTCGAGATCCTTATTTATTTTTTCTGATGCATCATGTACATTATGGTCATCAAAATTTTGTATAATTTGGGTGTCATCCGCATATGCCTGTATATTCGAATATTTGACAGCATTAAACATATCAGCAGTATAGACAATACACAATAGTGGTCCTAATACAGATCCCTGTGGGATCCCAGAATAGATGGACTTTCTTTCTGAAAAACTATTTTTTATTTTAACTTTTTCTGAGCGGTGTGTCAAATAAATTGCATATTATTACACCGGGTGTCCAAAATATTTGTTTGCATTTGATACTTGTTTTTAAATGGAAAGCCTATAATTTCTTTACATGGATGAATAAAGCATACAATTCCCCGCATTTTCATAACTTTTGTTCTATGTTGCCTTTAGTTAGTACAACATATATGTACTTTCTCTATGTAATTACACTTAAAACTTGATGAAACAAAACACAAAATTGTTTTTAATATAAATGTATTGATGCTGGTGGTTACAATGCTTCTCGTTGTGAGATCAAATAGGTAATAATAAAACTACACTTTCAGAAATGCGCAAGAGCCTCGATATATTTATTGCAGCTGGCATTTGTACCCCTACAAGGAATTTCTACCTGCTCCGGCATATTTTATGAAGTGCGTAGCAAAAATATAAATTAACATTTCTTAAACTAAATATTGAACATGCCGCCCACCTTGAAAGCTATGGCTTTAAATGGATGATGATAAGGAACAATAAAGTAAATAAATACATATGCTTAAATATCTACAAACTTAATCTCTAATACATGTGACATAACAACAAGAAGTAAAATCTTGCTATTAATTACTTTTAGGTAATAAACAAAGCTTTGACACTGCACGTTTGAACACTCCACCTTTTGTTTTTACTGACACCACCCTGATGACATCGTCTTTGCCTGGATGTATTTCCGTCACTCTGCCAAGGCGCCAAAGTAGTGGTGGAAGGTTGTCTTCTTTGATTAAAACGAGGCTGTTTACCGAGATTTGTTGTTCATCACTGGATCTCCATTTTGCTCGCTGCTGTAATTCTCCAAGATATTCTTTACTCCATCGAGACCAAAAATGTTGTAACATTTGGGTTATTAATTGATATCTGTTGAGTCGTCCGGAGTTAATTTCTTGGAGGTCAGTTTGAGGAAGGGATGTTAATGAATCACCAATTAAAAAATGTCCTGGTGTTAGAGGGGATAAGTCATTAGGATCTTCGGATAACGGACAGAGGGGACGTGAATTCATACAAGCCTCTATTTGAGTAATGACTGTGTTTAATTCCTCAAACGTTAACACATTATTTCCAATGACCCGCCGTAAATGATATTTAGCCGTTTTGACGCAGGCTTCCCATAAACCGCCCATGTGAGCTGAACGGGCAGGAATAAAATGCCAAGTAATAGATTGTTGTGACAAATATTCTGAAAAGTTATTTTGATTGTCTGACAAAAATTGTAAAATATCTTTTAATTCGTTATTAGCTCCGACAAAATTGGTTCCGTCATCGGAGTAAATATTAATACATTTTCCTCTGCGAGAAATAAACCTTTTGAAACAATTCATAAATGCACTTGTTGTCAAGTCATTTACTAATTCTAAATGTACTGCTTTTGTACAGAAGCATGCAAAAATACATAAATATGATTTTAATGTTTTTTGACGTCTTAAGTTACCAACTTTCACGTTAAAAGGACCTGCGTAATCTACACCGCAATTTTGGAAAGGGCGTGACGGAATTACGCGAGTTGCTGGTAATTCACCCATTAATCGTTTTATGAAAACTGGCTTTACACGAAAACATGTGATACATTCTCTTAACACCTTTTTTATAGCATTTCTCCCGGATAATGGCCAAAATTGTGTTCTGATTGAAGCTAACAGTGCTTGGGTTCCTGCATGCAACATTTTTAAATGTTCCTGCTTGATAATTAAATAAGTGAGAGGATGATTTCCTGTTAAAATAATTGGATGCTTTTGACTGTAATTTATTTCTGAATTTTTTAATCTACCGCCCACCCCGAGCAATAGATTTTTATCCAAATATGGGTTCAAACATAATAACCTGCTCTTTTTCTTAACTGTGCTATTGGATTTTAGAGATTTAATTTCGTCCGCAAAATCATGTTGCTGAGCTAATTTGATTAATACGTTTAAAGATGTTTGCAATTCTTGAACAGTTAATGGACCTTTATTTGATGACAACTTTAATGCATTGTTTTTAAAACGTAATATATATGAAACTACTCTTTGTAATCTGCTTAGTGATGAAAAAATTGTGAAAATATTAAAATCTGAATTTGTGTTAACAAAACTTAATTTATTTGACTTTCTTTCTGGAACGTCTGACACCTCTATTTCTTTACTTTCTGGCCAATACTGACTGTCATTAGATAACCAGTTTGGACCATTGAACCATAAAGTGGATTCTGATAATTGATTTGCGTTTAAACCTCTTGAAATAATATCTGCAGGATTATGTTGTGTTTGAATATGTTTCCAATCATCTTTGTTTGTTATTTCTTGTATTTGTGATACTCTGTTTGCAATGAATGTTTTCCACTGCGAGGGCTCTCCCATGATCCATGTTAATGCAATTGTAGAGTCGCACCAAAAGTATGTTTTATGAGGTTGTATGTTAATTGCTTGGATGACGACTTTATACAATTTTGCTAATAGTACACATCCACACAATTCAAGTCGTGGTAAAGACTGACTTTTTAATGGAGCTACTCTAGATTTAGCACACAGTAACTTTACAAAATGTTCACCAACTGAATTTGTGGATCGTATGTACAGTGCTGCCCCATATGCTAATTCGCTGCTATCTGAAAATCCATGCATTTCCAGTTTGATTGCATCTGAACAAATTACCTTTCTCGGAATGAAGATTTTATTTATGTTTTGTAATTGATTGAGAAATTGTAACCATTCCGTATGTAATGCGATTGGCACGCCTTCATCCCAGTTCAATTTTAATTTCCATAAATGCTGGATAAATAATTTTGCCCTCACTGTAACAGGCCCTATGAGTCCCAAAGGGTCAAAAATTTGTGATACGGTGGATAAAATTGTCCTTTTCGTGACATGCCTTGCTGTTTCGATTTGAAGTGGACTGTAAGTAAAAATATCTTCATTGCAACTCCATGATAATCCCAGAGTTTTGCAGTCTGTATTTGTTTTCTGAATTTGAAAAGATGAAGTTTCTTCTGTGGTGTAATTTGTTCTCCATTTTCTGAGATGAAATTGACCCTGTTCGCAGATGGAGGTTATGTCCTTTTTTAATGTCTCTGCGCCATGAACTGTATTGGAACCGGTAATTAGATCATCGACGTAAAAATCTTTGAAAATGGAATCTGATGCACTTGGATGTGTATTTTTATTTTCCATAGCTAATTGTTGCAAGCACCTTGTTGCTAGATACGAAGAAGGACCTAATCCGTATGTAACTGTGTTCAGTTTATACTCCTCAATTGTTTCATTTGGATTGAATCTCCATAAAATTCTTTGTAAATCCCTTTGTTGGGGATTAATATTAATCTGACGATACATCTTCTCGATATCTGCTGTAATTACGTACTGATGCTTTCGGAATCGAACTAATATTGAAAATAAATCTTCTTGTACAACTGGCCCCACACATAAAATGTCATTTAACGAATGGCCTGATGATGTTTTTGCCGAACCATCAAAAACAACCCTAAGTTTTGTTGTAGAACTAGACTCTTTAAAAACTGCATGATGTGGTAAGTAATGCGGAAGTGTTGTGATACTTTGATTCTTAATAAGTTCCATATGCCCCAGTTGTAAATATTCTTGCAAAAATTGACTGTATTTTTCTTTCAGCTCCGGTTGTAATTTAAACTTCTTTTCCATGGATAATAAACGTTTTAATGCGGTTTGCCTCGAATCACCTAACGCCGACGCATTTGTACGAATAGGTAAAGTTACTTGAAATCGCCCATCCTTCTCTCTAATATGAGTTGTTTTATAATTTTCTTCACACAATTGTTCTTCTCTACTATATTTATTATGTTGCTCACATTCCTCTAACTGCCAAAATTTCTCTAATTGTTGTTGAACTTCAAAGTTGTTAAGATTCGATGAAAAATTACACACGATTTTGTTGTTTGATTGCTGTGAAACAGTACCTGACATTACCCATCCTAACTTAGTTTTCTGAAGTGTTGGCAAATGTTTTCCTAGCTTGATTTGACCCACGCAAATAAGATCCCAAAAAATAGGAGCACCTAGGAGTATATCGATATTGCCCGGTACGTTGTAATTGGCGTCTGCTAATGTTATGTTTTGCGGTATATTGAAATTATTTACATTAAATGTTGAAAGCGGTAAATTTTCTGTTATTTTGTCTAGAATCAAAAATGAAAGATTTTCTGTGTATGAATTACATTTGGATTTAATTGTGGCTGTTGTATAGTGACTAATATTTGTAATTGTTTGATTTATACCACCAACTGAAAAATTGAACCTTTGTTTTCGAATATTTAATTTTTTACATAATTGTTCTGTGATGAAATTAGACTGCGAGCCAGAGTCTAGCAATGCCCGCGCCTCGTATGTTTTACCTGTATTGTCAAAAATATGAATCAGAGCGGTTGACAAAATTGTATGCGCATTAAATTGATTTGAAGAATGTGTAGTGATTGAATTGATTAAATTTTCTGTACTTGAATTTGCGTTTTCACGAGAATTATTGCTGGTCGAACTTGAATTTGTATTTTCACGAGAATTATTGCTGGTCGAACTTGAATTTGTTTGATTACTTGCAAGCCCTCTCTGATATCCTGAATAATTGTCTATATGTAATAATGTATTATGCTTTCTGTTGCATTTTCTACAGTTTCCTCCTGTACATTGCTGTGGAAAATGTCCTGATTTTAAACAGTTTGCGCAAATTTTTAATTTTCTAATTTCTGAATATTTTTCGGTTGGTGACAGATTATTAAATTTAGTGCAATGAAAAATACCGTGTGATGATTGTTTGCACATTGGACAATAGACATTATTTGAAAGAAATGATTTTGTATAATGCGGATGTGATGATTTGTTTTCTAATTTATGAAACGGTTTATTTATGATTTTTTTATCAGTATTGGTGGTTTCCAATAACTGACATCTTTTTGAAAGAAAATCTGTTAGCTCTGGAAATGTTGGAAATTCTGATTTATTTTCGGATTCCCAGGCACACTTTGTGTTATTGTCTAATTTGGAACAAATAAGGTGTATTAACAATGCATCCCAGTGTTCTGTGGGTTGGCCTAAAGCTTTCAATGCTCGAGTATTTTTTAAAGCACTGTCAAGCAGTTTTCTTAATGAAATGTGTGATTCTTTAATGATTGGCTCGAGATTAAATAATGCCTTGATATGGTTATGCGTGATTAATTTTCTATTTTGAAACCGATCTTTGAGTAAACTCCATGCAACTTGATAATTATTATTTGAAACCTCCAAAGATTCTATTACTTCGCTTGCTTCGCCTTTTAGTGACGAACGAAGATAATAAAACTTTTGAATGTCAGGTAATTCTGTGTTTTTATTAATTAATGAGTCAAAAGTATCGTAAAAAGTTAACCAATGTTCATACGAACCCGAGAAGGTTGGTAGCTCAATACGAGGTAATTTAATATTATTATTGTTTAAATTTCTATCTACATTGCTATGTCTTGTATGTACTGAACTATGATGAGAACCTGTGAGTGACAATGTATCAGCTGAATTGAAATGCTGCGATAATAACTTTTTTGCTTTACCAATCACACTAAAATAATTATCCTCGACTTCTAGTCTTTCTTGAATTTGGGTATCTAATTCATCTAATAAAACTAAACTCTCAATTGCACCCTGTATGGTATTAAACTCGTGCCAGTTTTGCTCACATTTTTCTAAACGCACCTCTAATTGACTAAAATCGTCTACAAAATCCGCTATGAATTTAGAAAAACGAGTTAATTGGGCTTTAATAACACCACGTTTTTTAGTTAATTGATTTAATTCTGCCATATTGATTTAATATCTCTTTTTACTACTAATAATTTATATTTTGAATGTAAAAAATCGGTATAAATGAATGTAAAAATTGAAAATAGATTTGAAATAAGACAATAAATTTGCGAATTATTACTTGCTTGTATGAATATTTTTAACAAATGGAGAGTAATTAGGATAGAAAAAAGGGATCTGACCTTAATTTTCCTGGACTTGCCTCTGCGGACAGCTTGTTGGTTGTTGTTGAAATGTTTCTTTATTGATGATATATCACTGTATTAACTGATGTTAATAATTGTAATTAATATTGTGTATCCACGCTCGAAGGACCAATGTTCTATGTTGCCTTTAGTTAGTACAACATATATGTACTTTCTCTATGTAATTACACTTAAAACTTGATGAAACAAAATACAAAATTGTTTTTAATATAAATGTATTGATGCTGGTGGTTACAATGCTTCTCGTTGTGAGATCAAATAGGTAATAATAAAACTACACTTTCAGAAATGCGCAAGAGCCTCGATATATTTATTGCAGCTGGCATTTGTACCCCTACAAGGAATTTCTACCTGCTCCGGCATATTTTATGAAGTGCGTAGCAAAAATATAAATTAACATTTCTTAAACTAAATATTGAACAACTTTATTTCAAACGTTTTTTGTGATATGATTATTTCAATTTTGTTTTTTTCGTAAATTAAAGAGCTCTTTAGTATTCAAATATAGTATGGCTTTGGTTTTTTGTTTAACATTTTTTCATTTTTTTTTTAATGGAATGCCTATAATTTTTTTACATGGATGAATAACGCATACAATTAATTTATCACATTTTGATATTATAGACTTTCTTTAATAATTATTATGAACAGTTTTTGGGGAATAATTTTCTTCATGATATTGAAACTAGACTATTATTGCTCAAAATGTTCACCATTTTGATCCAAGCAACACTAAGGTCTCTTGATAAATGAATGCTTTACATTGTATAACAACACTTATACGATTGAAACACTGACGAATCTTTTCCATATATCTTCTCGAGTCATTGGTAACTTCACAAATTCCCAAAGGAAAAAATCCATTGAAGTCAGATTGGATGCCCCAGGCGGCCATGCAATAGGACCTAACACAATTTAATAAAGTAATAAATTATATATAATTTAACAGTTTATTAAATGCAAACCGCCTCTTCCTATCAACCCTTTAGGAAACTGGTTACTAATGATCTGACGAACATTTCTACTAAAATGTGGTTGTGCATCATCAAGTTGTAACCAAATAATATTATTAATATAATCAGGATGCTCGATCATTTACAAAAACGCATTTTAACGTAAAATCCAAGAAGACTGTTCCGTTCACATTTCCCTCAAAAAAGTGAGGACCAATAACATCATATACAATTCATCCCCAAAAATTTAAACTCCAGTTGTGCTGGTAATGATTTTTCTGTACATGTCATAATAATGGAAATTATGCCTATTCAAAATTCCATTGCATTCACTATTAGATACACATCGTAGACTTAAATACGTATAAATAGATTAAAGTAGCATTTCCTATGGCCTTCGATCATTATGTTAATTAAGCACCTAGTTCATATGTTACTAAAGTGGTATGTCAAGTTGTCGAATGTTTAATTTTTCCAATAATGCAGTTTGCCAACATGTAACAGTCTGATGTAAGAAGTTGAATGCCAACAAAATATTTGTAAAGTGTTTAAGAAAGTTCTGCAATGTTTCTATCGAAGATTGACTGTAACACGGAGAATTCCCATGCAATACTTTAAGAACTATTTTTAAACTAGCTCAGAAACTAGCCCAGAAGTATAATATATATATCTGGAAATCTCAAGAAAGATATGTTGATAATATTAAAGTAAAACCAAATAATCTTAAGTTGTAAAGTAAATTTTTGTAAATTTTTTTGAACCATTACAATGAGTACCTCATGCGACAAAAACGTTTAACTGCGTAGTACAGTTTTCTAGGAAAAACAAGAACGAGTGTTGAATAGCAAGGGAGAATATTAAATATTGTAGGTTTATCTCAATAAGAATTCGGGATTTAAATGCTGGCTTTATTAAACCCAACAGAAAATTTTCAATTAATTCACTCACTAATAAGATATAAGTCTCCAAAATCATAAGAATTTTTCAATTTATTTCAGAAAACTTAACCTTGCTTTACATGACATTAGTTATTATTGGTTTAACAATTAAATATACAAACAATTGAAAAAAGATAGGAACGGTATGAAAATAGCATTGGGTTGGAAAAGTGTTATTAAAGACTGTAGATCAGAAAATTCAAGATAATACGTCGATAAATATTGTTCGTTCCAAAAAATTTATTTATATCCGATTTGAAAAGTTTTTAAGATAAATATTCTCGATTCGTTATTTTTCTCATGTGGAATTTGATTTCCAACGCGTCTTTTATATTGTAGATTTTCTTCGGGTTGAGGACGTCTCTGTATTTCTAAATTTATAGACATCTGTCAAATTTGTATCGTCAAAATTTAGTTCTGTTACGAAACTATTAACGATCTTCTTCCAGGCCCTTGGTGTCAACTTGAAGTTACAATGTACCTTTTTTAGTTTGCAGACATAATTATTTTTGTTCTTGAAGCCCTCCATATTGACGTGTATACCTCCTCTAGCCCAGCGAACAAAAAGGTGTTTTTTATGTCCGAGTGATTTGCCGGAAGATTTGTTTCGACGGTTATTGATAAAAGAATTCCCTTGATTGCCAGTCTAGGGCCATCTCTGATGCGTAGTCGTATTTGAGCACACCCATTGACAACCGATCTGGTTTTGCATCTTTCTACGTTTCCATCCTCGTTTTGCCTAATTTTAAGTACCTATTTATAGTTAGATTACTACTGTTATATGTTCATCAGTAGTTTTCGTTGGGAAAAGCTGTCAATTGTTATAAATTAGTTTTTAATATTGCATTTACTGCTTCATTTATTGAATGTATTCACTCATTCTTGTGTTCCGGTATATTTAGAGTGATGGTCGTCTTCTGTTGCTGCAGTTTTCTTTTTATATTTTTCTTCAGTGTAATTTTCCATATCATAATATATAAATATTATACACAATTCCTTCATCTATATAAAATGTTACGTAAACATCTAACTATCCGCATTTATATTTTTTCTTTAGTTGGTGTTGGTTTTGTATTAAATATAAAATATTCATATAATTTCTTTAAAATAGATATGAAAAATTACATTTGAGTATGAGAAATATTAATTATACGAAACATAATTTTAACAAAGTAAAAAGATTCAATATGAGAGGATATTTCGGTCTTAAAAGAATATATATTAAAGTGCTCTTGGCTATAGACGTCATCGAGATAGATATGGAGTTGTTTAGGAGACATCTTTCCATGTTAAGCCTGAACATGTCATACTACGTAAGATTAACTCTGTTGAACTACGACGTGTAATAGAAAATATTTATTTTTATTTCTGCTATCGCAACTGACCCAAGACAATGACTGCCTGTCAGAAAGTTATTTCTCCGCAATTACATCGTTGAACAGTAAATGTCAAATGGGCATTTTGAGAGAACATTTTATATAACGGATAATTATTAACAGTTACTTTGTGTCTGGGGCTTTCGTTAAATACTAATACAGACATAAAAAATTTATAAAAATGCATATTATTATTACTTTAAATAAATAAAATGTAGTGTAAAAAAACTGCACCTTATACGAATTATTATAAAGTACAGAAATAAAAGAAACTGTTCTTTGCTAGTTTATTTACTTCAAAAAGTTTATTCAGTCATGAACAAACCTTAATTTGTATTGTTTTTCCTGCAACGTGCTTCCATGTATTTACTTTTAATGAATACAATTCTATGTAGTAAAATAATTCAAACAAAATATAAAATAAGGATCTTCAGTTATGCCATCCTACGCTATGACTCTTTGCTAAAAATAATGTACCTATACACCCCCAAGCTCTTTAAACGCATGTAGTCAACAACGCTTTACTTTAATTATTTGTCTTTTATTTGAAAATCTCATTTATATTTTTCTTGAATTTTATTATGTTTATTTCTTGATAATGTTATAATATAGTACAATCGGTTAACTAATGATTTTTAATAAACTGAAATCTAAAATACTGTTAAAATATTACTTTGGACATTTTCTTTTTTATGAAAATATAAGTTCAAATAATCAGTAAAAATGTACCCTAACATATCAAAGACTATTTTTTCTGTCAAATCTCGCCAAATCGTAAATTAAATTTAGATTGAAACACCCAATAATACTACTTAATTAACTTTTGGACTTACACTATCAATCTTAGTTAATACTCATGCTAATCGCTACAGTATACCACCATTATAAGTAATTAAACCTCTGTTTCGTGTTTTTATCTCCACTTGTTAAACTTTAAATTTAATACTGACCCCTGCGTTATGCTTCAATGGGCTCATTTCGGAAAAATTTTTTAATTCATATTCCGAAAGTACACCTTGTAATTAGTAAATGTGCAAAATATTAAATTTTTTTTTCAACTGCTTCTCCCTCAAAATAAATAATGAAAATAGAGCGCTGTGACGTCACACCACTCGCAGCGGTCGGCCGCTAGCTTGTTTCCTATAGTTTCATACCGGCGGCAGTTACTACACACACGGCGGAAGTGGTAATTTCGTTCATCTTTTAAGTGCTTCGTCCTTGGTACTATCTCCAGTTTCCGCTACTGATGTTGAAATTCTTGTAAATAAATTAAAATGTTCAAACTCCAGCGGCCATGATAATATCTCTAATAATTTGATAAAGAAATGCCAACATGTCATTAGCTCTCCATTAGCTCATATAATAAACCTTTCCATACAGAAAGGTATATTTCCCAGTAAATTTAAAAGAGCCATTGTTCACCCTCTATACAAAAAAGGAGACCCGAATGATTTTAATAATTACAGAGCTATAAGTTTACTATGTAGTTTTTCGAAACTTTTAGAACTCCATCTCAAAGATCAACTAATAAGCTTCTTGCAAAAAAATATGCTGCTTTCTCCTGGTCAACATGGTTTTACTACAAACAAAAGCACGGAGACTGCGTTATGTCATTTCCACCACCAAATTATTAAAGCGGTAGACAATAAGAAATCTGTTGTGGGTCTGTTCGTAGATTTTTCACGGACTTTTGATTTGGTTGATCATCAGTTGCTTATAGCTAAACTCGCTCGATATGGTGTTCGAGGAACAGCTTTACAAATATTTTCCTCATATCTAGATAATAGAACTCAAATTGTAAAGATGGATGGTGGAGTTGAAAGCGAAAGTCGTGATATCACTCAAGGAGTTCCACAGGGTTCAATTTTAGGGCCACTGTTGTATATATTATTTGCCAATGATATTATTGATTACTTACAGAAAATACCAAATGTTCATGTAGTATGCTATGCCGATGATACAAACATCCAAGTTATAGAAGATAATTTAAATAAAGCAAAAGATACCACTGAAAGAGTTTATCGAGAAATATTATGCTGGGCCCAAAAAAATAACTTAAATTTAAATCAATCAAAGATTATTTCTATACAATTTTCATTAAATAACAATCCTGAAATGCTAACACTTTTTAATGGTACGGATCTCGAAATAAATACCTGTGATGCGCATAACCTATTAGGTGTTACTTTCGATAAGCAACTGCAATGGACTCACCACATCGAAAATGTATGTATAAAGTTAAGAACATGTTGTTATGCCCTTAAATTTATGTCTAAACACTGTAGCGAAGAAATACTTAAAACATTGTATTATGCCAATTTCCATTCCCATCTTAGATATGGAATTGTAAACTGGGGTAATAGTAGCAACGTGGCTAGGGTATTTATATTACAAAAATACGCAATTCGCATTTTGTCAAATCTGAATTATAGAGATACTTGTCGTAATGCTTTTATAAACTTGAAAATATTGACTGTTGCTGGTCTTTACATATTAGAAGTATGTTCATATGTTCATAAACATAAAGAGATTTTTTTAAACAATCAAGTTAGGCACTTGCATGACACTAGATCCAGAGATCTTTTACTGCCTGATTCTCATAGAACAACTATGTACCAGAAAAGTTTTCTTTACCAAGGTTGCAAATTATACAATTCACTAGACGAAGATATTCGAGCTTCTGGTAGTATACATATTTTTAAACGAAAAATGAAAAAATTGTTGCTAGGCAAAAATTGCTACACTCTTGATGAATTTTTTTAATAGTTTATTCTCTACATTTTTTACATTTTATACTACATAATATATGTAGTTTTTCTACAATATATATTCTTTTATATGTGACGGGTACAAATTAATCTGTACATTTTTTTTATATATTTATTGTAATGTTTAATATGTTACTTTGCAGTGTTTTTTGCACTATTTATTTGTACTGCTATTTTTAAATATTTGTGACGTTTTCTTCATTGACTTTTTGTATACTTTTGTATATATATCTTTGCACAGTGGAGAAATAAATATTATTATTATTATTATTATTATTATTATTATTATTATTACAGCGAAATCTATATACCATATATCGCATAACTCATAGAACCAGTGGAGTCAGGTGGTGTGACGTCATACCGTTTCAAATATGTTACGAATTTGAAATCAAATATTAGGGTTAATATTAACGCTAGCGATATAATTTTTTCACTATATACCTAGAGGATGAAATACTTACGGAAAATGCTAAAATAAATTAAAAAGCAAATATCACGAAATGAGCCCATTGTATAACAACCGCGTAATTTATAATTTCATATAATGCTTTATTATTAAATATTTCAATCCAATATGCATAAGAATCGGTAATAAAAGCTAGACTTCAATACTTCTATCATCAGATTTATTGACGAAGTTTACACAAGTTTATCAGTTTATATGACCCCAATATGACAAAATCATTTTGGATTCTGATTTCCACTGTGTGATTTTTAGTTTTCTTCATTTTCCCAAAAGTCCATGCCATTAGCTCTTGACGGCTTGATTAATTGTAAAAATTCTTTGAATCTTTATAACCCAAAAAATAAGGAGAAAATTTCATGGCAGGAAAATAAAATTTTGATAATAACTGCATTCCTAAAACTTCGGTATAAAATGCATAGTTTTAATCTTAATGAAAATATAAGATACAGACAAATTATCTTTGCTTTTCAAAAATTTAAATGAATATGAACATCAATAACTTAAACATAAACATTTTTTTGCCAATAGCTTCAAGTAATTTTCAAATATATCAACCCCACATTATTTATTATGTTGAAAATAAAAAAATAAAAAAAACAGATAACAAAACATTTTTAAATATGTTTCTTTTGGTATATTATATTATATTCAATTTTAAATTTACGTCATGTGGAATAGTCGCCCTGATTAAAATTAAAAGTACCTTAACTATTTTAATGTATATCGGTTTGGTAGCCAACTAATTTACTAACTGCTTCCAGTATACACAAGGGACGCCCGTCTTCGTTAAATCATCATTTCTGTTTCGGATGCTTTTACCATTTATTTTAATGGTAATCTAAAGATAAAGTTTTAACTTTTCACCAAACTTCTCGGTATATTCTAGAGAATTTCTTCTAGGTAATCTTTTGTGTAAGAGAAAATATTAAACTTGCATATAAACGGATTTAATTAATCGTTGCCTTAAAACTTCTAGGAATATACAATTTTGTTATTTGAAATTCACTCATGCCTGGCAAATGATATTCTGATTTTTAGATAGTTTCCTATTAAATATTTTATCGCATATGACTATTAACATAAAACATATGTCAATCATTTTCCTTTTAACTTCATAAGCGTTTGAACTAATGAAATTTTGTCCATAGGATGTGTATTATGCGTGCATATTTAATGGTTGTAAACTTTAGACTAGGTATTTGTAGAATTTTCTATTTTTCTTTAAATATTTGACAACTGCAGGTTTAGTGATGTTTTCATTTTTTGTATGATTGGCATCTGCTTTAAGTCTGGTGTTTATGTCTTTTAGTTTCTTTAATGTAAATATGGCTACACAAACAAGCATTATTATAGACTTCCATTGAATCAATTTCTTTTGGTGGTATCTAAACACTCATTTAGTAAAAAAAATTATCAGTCTACAAAAAGCTGTTTTAAATTTAAATAACAAACGAGTGAATAAATGGTGAAAACGTGGCATTCATGATTATTTGTTTATTAACATTTTGACCTGTCGTATATAAATTTAAAGCAATAATGGTAGAATTCACGAATTTACTGTAGTTTTGTCGAATTTATTTACCTTCTCTATGTACTGTACTGTGTGAGAGATAATAGGTAAAATAAATTGCTTTCCCTAAAAAACTGTAACATATGAGAGACAACTTTATGTTACGGTAACATTTAGCGAACAAATACCTTTACATAAAAGTTTGCCATTGCCCTAATGGAAATACTTCGGTGAAATTATGAACATACAAATTACTTTAAATGTCTAAGTCATAAAATACCAATGATGTAAAGAATGTATTTCAGTTGCGAAATATATTTTCTGTCTATTAGAATTTTTTTTTATTATTTATTTTTATATACTATATTTCCCAAAGACGTACTAACTTTTAAACACATACAGTAATTGAAATACTTAAATGTGTAGTCGTTTCTAAACTTACCTATTTCTTATTTCTACTTTCACAATTCAATCATATGTTTTGTTTCGTACAGGGTTAGTTTTATTAATGTAAACCCCCATTTTTATTTTTATCTTTGACCGATTCCAAAAATTAAAAAACGGGCCTTGCACGGTTTTTTATGTAGATTTCACTCCTGCTAACGGATTGGCAGTAGCTTTTTAAATATACAGGGTACGCAAAAAAGTTAAGTTTTTTTAAATGGAACACTGTAACGAGCTCTGCTTCATCCCAGGGTCAGTCTCACTCTTTTTCAGGTTCTTTTCAAATAATAAGTAAGTTTTTATCCGTTTCTTCAACAATTTATTTCAACCAATTGTATACAATTATTAATTATTTTTACATTCAACTAAATACCTACTCTAATTCTTGCTTCTTCTAAAATTATTCTCTTATTATTCTCGTTGTCATCGCCACCCCTGCTTCTCCTATTTTCCGCAATGGTCACCTTACTTTTGCACTAAATTGTAGTTCTATAAGGGCGGCGTGTTACAACACCCTGTATATTTTGACAAATTTGAATTCCTCCTATCATTCTGATTACAAATACCGGGTGACCACGAAATGACGCTCGCCCTTATATCTTCTTTGTTTTACAAGATATTAATTTCAAATTTGGGCGCGTCAAATAACGGTTAAATATGCATTATTTCAATGGTTTTATCACTTTCCGTCGCTTCCGGTTTCACCGGAAATGACACTAACTTTCGTTTTTTAAATGGAACACCCTGTATATTTTTACATTTTTGGATTCAGGAGGTCATTTTGAATACATTTAAGACAAATTGAGATAAAAATATTATTGAGAGACATTTTTATGAGCAAATTTAATTTTTGATCTAGGCTGCCGTGACCCCAAAAAAATGTTTTGTTTTGCTTTAATAATTAATCAAAAAATACAAATATGATATTATGCCGTATGACATTTGTGTTATAAGGTCTTAAACATTTCGGAAATCGTTTTTCCAGAATAAGTCATTTTTTTTAAAATGTTTAAAATGTTGAATGTAATTTTTATGTATTATAATATGAACAAATCTGAAGTGTTTGGTACCAAATTATCGGTAATGAAATGCTTTATTGAAATAACATAGTGAGTCACCATGGTGCCATTTAAAAAAAATTAGTTATTCTGGAAAAACGATTTCCGAAATGTTGAAGATCACAAATGTCATACCACATAAGATCATAATTGTATTTTTTGATTAATTATTGAAGCAAAACAAAACATTTTTTTGGGGTCAAGGCCGCCTAGATCAAAAATTAAATTTGCTCATAAAAATGTCTGTCAATAATATTTTTATCTCAATTTGTCTTAAATGTATTCAAAATGACCTCCTGAATCCAAAAATGTAAAAATATACAGGGTGTTCCATTTAAAAAACGAAAGTTAGTGTCATTTCCAGAGAAACCGGAAGCGACAGAAAGTGATAAAACGGTTGATATAATGCGTATTTAACCGTTATTTGACGTGTCCAAATTTGAAATTTATATCCTGTAAAACAAAGAAGATATAAGGGTGAGCCTCATTTCGTGGTCACCCGGTATATACACATATTGTATAATCGCTTTACTGGTTTTTGAGTTATTTTCACATTATTATGGATACGTTGAAACAAAAGCGATTATATAATACGTGTATATATTTGTAATCAGAATGATTGGAGGAATTCAAATTTGTCAAAATATACAGGGTGTTCTATATAAAAAAACCTAATTTTTTTTGCGTACCCTGTATATTTAAAACGCTATTACCAATCCATTAGCAGAAGTGGAATCTACGTAAAAACCATGTAAGGCCAGTTTTTTAGTTTTTCGAATCGGTCAAAAATAAAAATAAAAATGGGGGGTTTACATTTACTAACCCTGTACATTAATTAAAAAGTACAAGATTGGCAAAATTATTCTATAATAAAATGTTACAGGATAATAAAATGGAAAGAGAATACGAATATACCAAAACAGAATAATGGAAATATGTATAAAATGTATATATTACCTTTATCTTCCTTTTTTTCGGGAACATAAATACTTGTTTGTTTGTATGTATTATTCATATCTTATATTTATTATCCTAGAAGATTGACAGAAACACTTCTGTCATTCTAAAGTAATGGGACTTTTACCATCAGGCCACTGCAATAGTAGATATTTGGTATCAGTGAAATATAAAGTCTGCGCTTTTGTACAAGGTTTGTTGAGAGGTAAATGGTGTTGTATAGTCATGTTGTTAACTTAAAACACAATTTATTAAACAAGTATACATAAATAATATTTCATGTCTTTTGTATTTCAAAGTACTGTGACGTACTTCGGTTTGTAGGCAAAAATGCCGAAGCGTCACTATGGCAATCGAGGCGTCGGCGGTGCTTTACTCGGGCGCCAGTTTCCGTTTATAGTGCAGAAACACCACTACTCAGGCAGCTACAGTGAAGAAACGGAATTCTTCCAGTGGGTCGTTGGGAAAATTAGACTTCGTAAAAAGCACACTTGATATCACAATTAGATTTATTCAGGATATTTTAACAGGAATAAAATATGGTTACTATTCTACAAGCTCTCTATTCTAATTACATAATTACCAGGGCTTAAAAGCTATTTTACATATAGGATTTATGATAGCAGGGCTTAAGAAAAAGCTATTAACAATATGTACATCTACTTTAAAGCACAGTTCCAAAGCACAGACTACGGACCGACAGTGCAAGTATCTAGCAAGGTGGGCAGGCGGTTAACTAACGGTTACAGACTAACAGCAAAGCGACGTACGGATACCAGGATTAGCAGAAGCAAACACCAAAAGCATACAAATATCAAAACAGGTTATGGGCAGTGTACAGACTTGGCTTATTGTGCAGCATTAACTAAGTTATGGAATTAACAGGATGCTTCTCTTAGGCCGGGGTCTCGGATACTGGAAATAAATTATGATTAGTACAGTAAGTTGCGCTACATACGTATACACTGGATAGGAGGAAGTACCCTCGTATCAGCATAAACCGGCAGCTAGCTTACAAAAAGCTGGAAAGAACTAAGATTACTGGAAGCTTTTCTCTTGCACGACGGACTGAAATGAATTTATGATTAGTATCACAAGCTACGCCACATACGTGTACACTGGATAGGAGGAAGTGGGTATACAGCGTAAACCGGCAGCTAGCTTTCAAAAGCTGCAAAGAATTAAGATTACAGGAAGCTTCTTTTCGGGCGGCAGCAACGGACTGAGAGTAAAGTATGATTAGTACAGTAAGTTGCACTACATACGTGTACACTGAATAAGAGGAAGTACCCTCATATGCAGCATAAACCAGTAGCTAGCTTACTCAAAGCTGGAATAAAAAAAGATATTACAGGAAGCTGCTTTTCGGGTGGCAGCAACGGACTGAAGTAAAGTATGATTAGTACAGTAAGTTGCACTACATACGTGTACACTGAATAAGAGGAAGTACCCTCATATGCAGCATAAACCAGTAGCTAGCTTACTCAAAGCTGGAATAAAAAAGATATTACAGGAAGCTTCTTTTCGGGCGGCAGCAACGGACTGAAAGCAAAGTATCATTAGTATTATAGTAAGTTACGTCACATAAGTATTGTATACTGAATACGAGGAAGTACCCTCATATGCAGCATAGACCAGTGGCTAGCTTACACTCAACTGGAAAGAAACAGGGAGATTACTGGAACGGATGAGAAACTGCGACAGACTCAAAGAAAACAGGAATTAATACTTTACAATAGCCAAGTCCTCACTTACAATCTCTACCTGTATACCTTACTTACTTTTGCTTCCTTGGACACTTCTGGACGGGAACGGCGGTCGACAGCTACTGACTGTTTTGAAGTCGGCAAACGGTATTATAATTATTCTGAAATATTCAGAGTAGTAGGGATGACGCCAACTGAGCAGCGCAGTGAATAAAATACGTCACGGCTGGACTTTGCCGAAATTCGGGCCCAAATGTTACTTACTTTCGGTGAGGTACGTCTGGTCTCTCGTGTGGCCAACTCAGGACTGGCTGTCGCTTTCGGTGGCTCGGAATATCTATCCTTGATGCGTGGTGGGGTAGCGCTACGTCACAGTGTGACGTTTTACGGACGCCTTGGGCCCTTGGCGCTGGGACTGACGTAGTATAGCGTCGAAATTGCTTAGCGCTCTGCTTTCACACCCAACTACACGCGTTGGCTCGAGCAGGCAGACTGGCGACTCGCTTCGGCGCGGATTTACTTTTCACTTGCTAGGTATTGCCGGGGACATATATCGGCTATCGGCGCGGAATATTATTTATTTGCGCTTATATTAATTACGGATTTATTGATTACTTACTAATAACAGGACAGGTTATATTATAAATCAAAATAATTAACTGGTTACAAGTGATAATAATATAACAATGCGGCAAACAATAACTAAATTCTATACGGGGTGTATCTAATAATATTATTTTAAACAGGAACTAGTAACGAAAAAATCACTTCGTTACAGTACGTTTTAAGAGTTTTCGCAATGGAGAATCTATTTATTTAAACAAACATATGAAGCGAGAAATGCAAATAGAGGATATAGTGTGGGTAAATCGAATAGATACTGTGGAAAATAGATGAGCTTATTGAGTGCTCTAGTTAGAAGTTGGAGAAGTTTACTATTTTTAATAATGTAGACACAGATATATTAGTTTTAAATTCAAATATTTTGGATAGTTTGATTCAAAATGGGTCAAATATGAAATATTAAAGAGGAATAAGGGTGCTATTTCGTTGGGAGTGAGCTTCACCCCAACTCAGGGGTTTGCTTTAATACCCGCCGAGTTAGAGTTAGAGGGTTGAAGACGTTGATTTTTAAGCAAAAAACTCTGATTTTTCAAAGATTTTAAGAAAATTACTCAAAGAGGATACCATTTTGTAAAAAGATTGTCATAACAAAAAAGTTGGCTTATAAAATAACAAAAATAATCCATGAAATAAAAATTTGTTTCGGCTCATCGTTGCCGAGATACAGTTCATGTTAGGTGCATTTGAACGTAATAACGTAATAACGTCATAATTCTGGTTTAAAAATACAACATTACATACCGAGCTGGGAAGAAGACGACCAGCGAGGAATGTATACTATTTTATTCACAACAAAATTAGTGTACAATACCATAATCTTAGCATACAATTTTTTTATTTAACTAGATAAATAGTGAATGAGTAGATTAGGAAATTATTTAAAATAAGTATAGGTAGGCTGCAGTGACAAAGTTGCGCGTTGCTAGGTAACGAGACATTAAGGTACTTCTGTCAAATTATAGGTTATTTCCACAAGTATTTATTATTAATAATTTGTGTTAAATTCGCTCAAAATTCTAAAAAAAATATTTAATTCTGACCATTGTGACTTAGAGAGTGTACTCCATCAGATTTGAAAGCTGCTGCAGAAAAGACAAACAGAAGATTTGCTACCGCAAAGTGTGACGTTTAACTTGCCGGGAGGGTGACGTTTAACTAGCCGGTAAAGCTACTTTTTTCTGAAATCGCTCAGGAATGTCTACTTTCTCGACGCAATTCCAGACCCCAAAATAGCGTATTCTAGTATTTTAGTCCGTCGCTAAGCAACCATTAAAAAACGAGTCCGGGAAAGCACTTTCCCGGCCTAGGCCGGGAAAGTAAGTTTCCCGGACTCGTTTTTTATCTACATTTTAGACAGTAAATAAATATACGCAGACAAATTTAATTATTGACACAGTTCATCACGGCGACATGCACCGGCCACACGCCACACCAAATATTAAGGCAACCTAAAAAGTAAAAACTACATAAATATCTGGATAATTTTAAAATTCTCACATTTTAAACGTATACCTTATTCATTAAGTACATATGATCTGGTGCTTGAGTAATAAATATTTCAAATTGTTCATTTGACAGAACTTTCAGCTTCTTTGGTTTATAGCTGTCACCTTGACGTTTCAGGAAAACGCGTAATTTCGAATATTTTGATATATCAATGTCTTCCTTTGTATTAAGTGTTGATCTCAGCATGGGAGTAATTTGACTATAACGTAGAGATGCCTTCAACTGAAGATAAATTAGAAATCATGACATTTTTCAGATTGGGATGTCTTTTTCGTGGCAATAATCCATGAAAATCACATTATTTGCAGCTGTAGTCTCTGGTGGTGTCCCAGACACCTGTATGTCATCATCAAACTCATCATTGTCCATTTTAATTTGTAGCACGTATTGAAACGAAATAAGCACTCATATCAATAAATAAACAGAGATTGCAAAGGAAACGATTTCATAAGCAATTAGATTGCAATGAAAAAATGTTATGGATTAATAAAAATTTCTTAATTATAATAATATTAATTGCGATTTCAGAAAAAATAGTATGTGTATCTCGTAGGAAAAGCACATTCCCGGACTCCGTGTTGCTTGTCTCGGCTGCGCCTCGACAAGCAATCTTCACAGTCGTCCGGGAATGTTAGGCTTTTCCTACTAGGTACACAATGTACTATTCCGGCTAGCTGGAAATTACCTACTTCCCAACTTGTCATAAGCTGGCAATTGAAGCATTATTATGTGTATGATTGTGAATAAAAACCTTTTGACATATACCTTGAATCAAATGAGAGCACATTATTACAGTAGCCTAAAATTGTCTTTTGGTAAATTTTTATATTTGCTAAATCAAAAATGATACAAGGAAAGTAAAGGCAAAATTTTAATTTTTTACACACCAAAATGTCCGTTTTTTTGGTTTCAGTAAATTCTAAATTGAAAAAAAAAACAAATCGTGTTTCTTGTTAGTCCTAACTATTATGGATAGATGTATTATCTAAAAAATTTTGCACTTAATGTATTTTGAAAATTTTTGAAAAAGTGAAGTTTTTTGGCTCTAAATAACTTAACAAGGAGGAATCTTAGCTGAATGTCACTTAAAGACAACATTATGACAATAAACTAGGGAACATATTGCTGTTTATATTTTTTTTGATAAAGATAATAATTTGAAAGATAGAAGACATAAAAGTACTTAAAATTAACTCTTAACGTTTTTTTTTAAATTGATGATTTATAGCGTTAATTGCAAAGGAGATATAACTGAAATAAGAAGCGCCTCGTGCGATAATGCTCGTTTGGTGGTAAAAATCTCACAATATTTTCAATTACA
This sequence comes from Rhagium mordax, assembly GCA_963680705.1. Classification (NCBI taxonomy): domain Eukaryota; kingdom Metazoa; phylum Arthropoda; class Insecta; order Coleoptera; family Cerambycidae; genus Rhagium; species Rhagium mordax. The sequence goes on from OY796656.1 coordinate 87,107,808, forward strand.
TATAAATAAATAAATAAAAACGTCTTTATTAATAAGGCGAAGTTTAGCCATACTACCATAGCTACTCTTACACTTATCTTAAATTTAAAAAAATTATTGAAAAAAAAGTAAGTTGAAACACATTGCAAGTGTGAGAAAGAATTGAAAATAATAAACAGATTAATTTTGATACATAAGCACAAACTAAGTAAAAGGTACATACATAAATATTAGTGCACAGAAAAACGAGGAAAAGAAATATGCGAGGCACAAAATTCGTAACAAAACAAAATAATTATAATTTGTATACTTTTTTGATATTCACGTACATTTCTTGATGAAGAAGTAAAGGAACAACAAGATGAAAATACAGAAAATAAAGATGAAAATGACTCACAAATTGATGAAAATGAATATTACTAAATTTAGATTAAAACTTTACATAAAATAAATAAATAATTAAAATTGGAAAAATATTAATTATTGTTTTATTAATTTGCCACATACGCCAGGAAACGAAGGCCATATATAGGATTTGATTTTTTTTTGTATTGATCTTGGGATGCTCATTTTGGGTCTGAGTATTTGGGATATATCTTTCCCCGGCACATCCTCATTCACCCCCTCAAAAAGGTTTTTTTGTTTTGGCTTTATATCGAGCTTCCGGTGCATGCTGTCGCAAAAGAATCTATATTGGGAAATTAAAGAGGAGTAAACAGTCTACAATGTGAGCCCTTTTTGGTTGTTCTACGCCAAACCGTTTCTTTGAACGGGCACCTCAAAGTTGACCCTTCCTTTAAAATAGACATTTAATAATTTTTTTATTTTGGCTCACAGACAATACTAATGAAAACTAAAATATATTGGAGTTTGTCACCGATAACTACCTGAATATTTGTTATGTATATGTTCTTTCTGCCATTGATCTTTTTCGAGATACAGGGGCGTCCAACATAAAGCTTTTTTTAGGTTAAGGGGTAATTCTGGCGATAAAATTTAGTCATCTGGATACGAATTTTCAAACAACACATTGAAGTCTATAATACCAAAAATTTTAAACAATCCTATATGAACAACTCCGGTGATGCGATGGAGTGAACTTAAGGATGGACGCCCCTGTATCGCGAAAAAAAGCTATGGCAGAAACAATATATATATATATATATATATATATATATATATATATATATATATATATATATATATATATATATATATATATATATATATATATATATATATATATATATATATATATATATATATATATATATATATATATATATATATATATATATATATATATATATATATATATATATATATATATATATATATATATATACTTATAGATGGTATGTTGTGTAGCCCGGTATACCAATGGGTCGTTCTGTAGCCCGGCCTCTACATAAAGAATAAAAAAATATGCATCATACATCCATGTATTTCTGGTTGCTGTAAAGCAGGGCAACCGCAGAGGGGTAATGTTATTTTACCATTTCAATTTTTTATATATGCATAAGACGTTGTGTGGCCAGGATATACGGTTAGGTCGTTATTTAGCCCGATTATATGTAATTACATATCTTGCAGACCCTGCGTGGCCCAACAACGTTGCCAGTGGTAGCACCTATTTGTTTCAGCTAGATGTGCTGTCGCCCGATGCGCTGGGCTACTGTCCCACTTTTCAGTTACATAAAGGTATTCTTGAACTGATGTGAATTTTATTAAAAATCACAAAAAAGAAAGGAAATTGTTATCACATAACTTTTTCATTCATAACTTCCCTTACTTTATTTAGTTAATTTGCAAAATGACTGAAGTATTAAAAATTGTATTAATTTAACAAAATGTATTACTTAGTTTGTCCACGACTACTAAATGCATTCATTATGTATGTGTTTCCTCCTATCCATAATTCACTGCAGTGAATCATGGTTTCATAATTCACTGCAGTGAATTATAACTGACTTCATTAAATGTCATCGATTGGGCCATGACATGTCAGTCAAAGCACGAAATTGTCATTTGATTTGAAACGTAATATGTAAAACCGTGAAAATCACACGTTTTTTTAAATCATATTCTTACTTACTATTAATAGTCAGAAAAATATTATAGGAATATTAAAGGGTGTGGAAGGGTCATTTTTGCTTAATATTCCTATAGTAACTTTTCTGACATAATATATGTGTATATACAGGGTGTTCGATTTTAACTTTACTACTATGGGAATTTCACGTATCTTACTAGCTACAACATCGGTTAAATTAGAAAAACTTGTATATGTTTCTTATACTACTTCTTTACCGAGACGGTAGCGCAATGGGCTAGCGCGTGCTTGAGTGGCACAAGGCGGTTAGTTTCTGCGAGACCCAGCTCCGGCACTGACAATGTCGGTGGGTATGGATGTTTGTCTGCGTTTTTTTCTAATGTGTAACCCCTTTCCAGACAGCCTTGGCTTTGGATTTGGGGGTTGTCTAATTTCTGTGGTGTTTTTTTTTTATTAAAAATCTTTAACAGAACTTAATTATGTGGTTTGATTTTTCAGAAATCTGAAAAAAACTGAAAGGTAAATTTTTCGTCTTTCTCCCAAATATTACTTATTTGGCACCCACGAATAATTTTGTAAAAAAATATTTGCCAAATTCAAATTTTTCAGTTTTTTTCAGATTCATTAGAAATCAAACCAGATAATTAAGTTCTGTTTTCGCTAAATTCCTTTTAAGAAACAAATACAACTTTTCTCAAATTTAACCGATGTTGTAGCTATTAAGACACACGAAGTTCCCATAGTGGGAAAGTTTGAAGTCGAACACCCTGTATATTATACCTACCCACATATAAAAATTATAAATATAATAATAAATAGCAATATAAATAAATATTTATGTAATGTATACAGGGTGTCCCGAAATTAGCTAGAAAGATTTTGCCATCAGTTTCTACGTCCAAAAATAGTAAAAAAAGTTCCTATAAACATGTCCCCGAAAATGCTTCCTAAGGGAGCTACAGCCCTTTAAAAGTGCATCCTTGAAGACGGTTTTTATTTATTAACTCCGAAACTGTTCAAGTTAAAGTAATGAAATTTTGCACATCCACTAAACTTTCTAAGCCTAAAAAAATGAGGTAAATATCATCTCAAAATTTTTACCAAGGATGGGTCAAGCTGTAGGGGTGGGGGGTAAAAATTACCGCAACTTTTTTATTTGTAATTTTTTTTTAGTTTTGACTTCAAATTATGAATTGTCAGAGTTTTTCACAAAGAAAATGCCCTCTTGTGCAACTTCGATCAGAGGCACCGTTTTCGAGATAAATTCATTTTAATATTCAAATGCATGCTCTAAAATGATTAGATAAGTGGAGTAAGTGGACTAATTTTTTCCTTTTCTCGTCAAAACAAAATTTAAGAGCCAGATCAAACCAAGATTTTCTTATTTATTTTAACAACTGCTCAAAATGCTTAAATTTTGTTTCGACGCGAAAAGCAAAAAATTTGTTCACTTCCCTAATCATTTTAGAGCATGCATTTGAATATTAAAATGAATTTATCTCGAAAACGGTGCCTCTGATCGAAGTTGCAAAAGAGGGCATTTTCTTTGTGAAAAACTCTGACAATTCATAATTTGAAGTCGAAACTCAAAAAAATTTACAAATAAAAAAGTTGCGGTAATTTTTACCCCCCACCCCTACAGCTTGACCCATCCTTGGTAAAAATTTTGAGATTATATTTACCTCATTTTGTTAGGCTTAGAAAGTTTAGTGGATGTGCAAAATTTCATTACTTTAACTTGAACAGTTTCGGAGTTAATAAATAAAAACCGTCTTCAAGGATGCACATTTAAAGGGCTGTAGCTCCCTTAGGAAGCATTTTCAGGGCCATGTTTATAGGAACTTTTTTTACTATTTTTGGACGTAGAAACTGATGGCAAAATCTTTCTAGCTAATTTCGGGACACCCTGTATAATAACAATAATAAACTTTATTGTAAATTCAAATTTTACAAAAGGCGAACTACTGCTTTTACACTTAACCTGTATAATAGATATATAGATATATGTCGCAGCCTTTTGATGTAATTGGACATTTCATGAAAAGGCTAATCATATAATGTAACATACAAGTAAAGGTTAGCTGTTAGATTTCCTCCTGTTTTACATTATGTGACTAGACTTTTCATGAAATGTTCAGTTACATCAAAAGGCTGCGCCATACATAAAATAATAAGTATTCTTAACCTATATACAGTGTGTCCACGGATGGAGTTACAAAGAGGGAAAACTTTTTTATTATGGACTTTATAAAAAAAAAAGTCATTCTTTATAAAAAGTTCTGCTTGTCAAAAAAATTGTAATGCCATAAAAAAAATCGAGATCTGATATACGAGGTGTTCAAAAATTAAGAAAACTTGAAAATGATTCAAGAGAAAAGTACCTTTATTTTTGATTTTAGAGAAAATATCATAAGTAAAAGTTGTTTTTTATTGAAAATTATTCCTAAATACAAAATTTGACATCCATCTAAATTATTAAAATTAAGAAAACTTTATTTTTTATTGGACATTAATGTATTATTAGAACAAAATTCCTAGATTTTTATTAAAAATTAATTGGTGGACGCTATGTGGAGTAATTTTTAATAAAAATCTAGGAATTTTGTTCTAATAATACATTAATGTCCAATAAAAAATAAAGTTTCCTTAATTTTAATAATTTAGATGGATGTCAAATTTTGTATTCAGGATTAATTTTCAATAAAAAACAACTTTTACTTATGATATTTTTCTCTAAAATCAAAAATAAAGGTACTTTTCTCTTGAACCATTTTCAAGTTTTCTTAATTTTTGAATACCTCGTATATCAGATCTCGATTTTTTTTATGGTATTACAATTTTTTTGACAAGCAGAACTTTTTATAAAGAATGACTTTTTTAGGCAGCTGTCACAAAAAGTGACGTTTCACGGATCTGACAGCGTTCCTAAAGTGTCATCTCTTTGTACTCATTTGTCAATTTTATGTTTTTTTGGCCGCTTTTACTTCACGGCCGCTTTTACTTCACGTCCGCTTTTACTTCACGTCCGCATTTTCTTTGCGGGCTCATGTATTAATTGATCATTAATAATAATATTTGAAATGGATTTAGGCTTAAAGAAAAACTAAAACAGACGTAGATTTCCAACCTTGCATTTGCAGATTCATAAATTTCGGGTGGATTATCGCTATCACTATCACTCATTTTTACTAATGACAGGAACGGCACGGCTTGTCAATAAAATATCCAGTGACGTTTTCATTTGTCAAACGAATTAAAAATGTCAGCCTACTAGGCTTTTCGCAAAATTTTGTCCATGTCTGCAGTAGTTTGTACGAAACAATTTTAAAAATATTTTTATTTTACTTTTTGAGACAGCTGCCTAAAAAATGTTGTGTGCACCTCGGCCAAATGATCTTTCTCGGCCTTATCCGAAGTTTGTTTGGCCTCGGCTGCGCCTCGGCCGCAAACTTCAGATTCGGCCGAGAAAGATCAACTTTTTGGCCTTGATACACAAATAACTATTTTTATAAAGTCCATAATAAAAAAGTCTTTCCTCTTTGTAACTCCATCCGTGGACACACTGTATATTATTCGAAGGAAAATGCAATTAAGCAAAAACTAATTTGTTCCTTAGATATTAATACAAGCTACAATTTGTTATCAAAATGGTAGTAACCATAATCCAAGGGCGCTGGACATCGGGACACATCGAATATATTTTTCACATCACATCCTTTTTTGAAAAGCGTATATTTTTCATAGTAAAATTTGTAAATAATTTTTTTATATTTTGCACTGTTTTGAGGATATGGAAAAATAAAACAATTACCTATTCCACGATCATCTATCCTGTTAAAACTGGGTTTCTTATGTCTATACAGGGTGGTCCGAAATTAGTGGTCATCATTTTACCCGCGTATTCCTCGATCAAAAATAAGACAAAAAGTTCCTACAAACATGGTCCCGAAAATGCTTCCTAAGGGAGCTACAACCCCTTAAAAGTGCATCCTTGACGATGGTTTTTGTTTAATATTTTCGAAACTAATAATAATAATAATAATAATAATAATAATAAAAATAATTTTATTATCAATTACTAAGTACCTACCTAGAGAACTGTGCATGTTACTCGTTCCATTTTAATGTTTTTGTGATTAATGTTTTCCAGAAACTCAAATAACTCGAAAACGGCGCGTCCTATCAAAATTCAACTAGAATACCTTTATTGCATAAAAAACTCTGGCATTCCATAATTTGCTATCAAAATCTGGAAAGACGTACATGCGAAAAGGTTTAGGGGCATTTTACTCTACCCCCTCCCTGTTTGACCCACCCCTGAGGGAAATTTTTGGATCATTATCACATCACCTTATTGGCCATAAAACTATTAGTGATTGGCCAAAATTTCATGTTTTTATTTTTACCAGTTTCGGAAATATTAAATAAAAACCATCATCAAGGATGCACCATATTCCTGTACATATTTTTAATTTGTTATTCTAATTCTAAGTTTAAAGGATTCCTCATCTGATTTATAAATACTATACACTAAATGATAAACAAAATTTATAGTACCATAATTTGATATTACATAAAAAGTGTATCAGTATCTACAATATAGTCTTATGGTGGCCTGGGCTACAGAGCATCACATATTTTAGCACGGAACCTAGTATTTAAGAAAGAGAACAATGTTGCCAAAACTCAGGCTGCATAGAGTTATGTCAATATAATGGGCTTTCGTATCTTTTACTGTATTTATATATCCATGTGAAGCGCCCCCTATAGGGAGGTACCATGAACTTCACAGTGTATGACGTATAGGTAAATACGACTCTGTGTGGCCCAGATGAAAATTCATGGGGGGGGTCCTAAGAACTTATCTAACCAATTAGCATTGGTATACACATCGATACCTTGTTTAGCCCGGATCCGGGCTAAACAATGTCATTTCGGGCTTCACAAATGACCGTTAATATATTCAACGGGCTGCACAATGACCGTTTACATCTCTATATATATATATATATATATATATATATATATATATATCTATACGCGGTATGTTGTCACCTCCACTACATGGAAGAGGCGACCTCGCCTCCGGGTCTCCCCGTTCAACTAGAGAAAAAAAAATTTCATATATGGGGTGAGGAGAGGGTCACGAATCTGTATTTCAAAAGAGGGGAAGAGAAATTTGACTTTTAAGGAGGTCATATATGGAAACCACATAAAGTACTATGTGACCTCCGAAATCTATATATAAGCGCTCACGTTAATAACGTTGTCGGCTCCGACAGTGTTGTCACATTATCGGAGGTCACAAAGACACCTCTGTATCCGTGCATTATAAGGGCGTGTTTTTAATATGAATATAAATTCAGTTTCAGAATGTTTTACTCATGAAATATTACTTATCGAAATATTAAATAAATTGGGATAAATGAGGAACATGACTTTTGTAAGGTAGGGAAGGACAAGGAAATTGTGGTCAGTTAAGGAGAACTGTAAAAATCTGAGTCAACAAAATATATTTGTTTATAAGTACGTTTGTTTAGTTATAAAATTTATTAAAAACCTGACAAAGAAATATAATTTTCTTAATTTAAAAGTAAGTTGTTTTGACTCGCATTACCCAAGAAGAGATAATCAGAACGGTACAAAACTAGTCAAAAAAATATATTTTTTTAACCTTAGTTATTACATTTTCGAAAGCAAATACGTTTCTTAAGCTATAAAACTAACTTATTAGCAATTTAATAAAAAATAAAATGTAATATATTACATTTTAATATATCACTTTAATAAATTACTTTAATATATTACTTTAATATATTACTAATAAAATATAATATATTACATTTTATTTTTTATTAAATTGCTAATAAGTTTTACAGCTTAAGAAACGTATTTGCTTTCGAAAATGTAATAACTAAGGTTAAAAAATATATTTTTTTGACTAATTTTATACCGTTCTGATTAATTCTGGTTAATTTTCTTAAAAAGAAGTTGTTTTGACTCCCATTGCCCAAGATACGTGGTACCTAATCATGATTGGGGGTGATAAGAACCAGAGGAATTAAGATATAAAACATAAGGAAAATAACAAACTACTCCTTTAGGGACTTAAAATATACAATAAAACATTTCAACTATTGTGGTTTATACATGGTGTCCAGGAATGGAATTCCCTTTTTAAAGGCTAATAATAAATTTGCTTGAAGTTTTAAAATAAATTTATTACTGCAAAAATACACACAATATAGGCGGATTTTATGTTTTAAAAATTATATTGTCGAAGCGCCTTCCATTTCGGTCAAAACACTCCTGCAATACCTTCTCCATGTGATTAAAAACTGCTAAACACATCTCAGGTGGAATTCTATTAATTTCTCATATTTTTTGTTTTAATTCTAGCAAAGTCATAGGCCTATTAACATAAACTTTATATTTAATTAGTAATTACTAATAAAATTGTCCTATTATTATTTTTTGCAGTAGCGCCCTAGAAGCGATCATTTCAGCATAATTCTATTATTAATTAGATACTAAGTACCTAGAGAACTGTGCATCCTACTCGTTCCGTTGTGATTTTTTTGTGATTATTGTTTTCCAGAAACTCAAATAACTCGAAAACGGTGCGCCATATCAAAGTACAACTAGAATACCTTTATTGCAGAAAAAACTCTGGTATTCCATAATTTGCTACCAAAATTTGGAAAAACTTACATGCGAAAAAGTTGTGGGGCATTTTACTCCACCCCCTCCCTGTTTGACCCACCCCTGAATAAAATTTTTGATTCATTTTTACACTACCTTATTGGTCATAAAATGATTAGTAATTGACCAAAATTTCATGTTTTTAATTTCACCGGTTTCGGAAATATTAACTAAAAACCATCATCAAGGAAGCACTTTTAAAGGGTTGTAGCTCCCTTAGGAAGCCTTTCTGTGGCTATATTTGTAGGAACTTCTTGCCTTATTTTTGAACAAGCTGGTAAAATGATGACCACTAATTTCGGGACACCCTGTATATGCATAATAATTTAACTCCTGTTAACTTTTACCTATTAAGAAGACCTTCCATAAGTACAAAGTCGTGCCCAAATTTCATTCCGCCAGCTATAGTCACTTTCGAAAAAAAAAAAAAATCAAATCACTTTTTGGTGCCCCCTTTTGAGGAGATCTAGCGGCTCAAGGAGGCCGTTCTCGACTTTACTGTACATAAGAGATTATATTTATTTCTTGATGAGGAAATACCCTTAAGAGGTTTTCACGTTATTTCGGGACACCCTGCAGTTTTAATTTTGTAGATTATTAAAAATAGGCAGCTAATTATAGATTGGATTTCCAACCAACAAAAACAATCTTATTTTATTAGATTAAGGCAATTAAAACTTCATTAATAATGCACTGAACAAGATTTTAGTTCATAGTACAGGAGCAGAAATTTTGATAAAAGCAGCATATTTGAAAATCGTAAAAATTACATATTTTTGAGGTTAGTATTGTGACGTCACGTGCACGAACGAATTTATTTGGACTTTAACCAATAACGAGACCGTCCGTTTTTGACGTCATTAATGGAAAACTGGCGAGACTTTTGAAATTGATACAACTTATTAATATTTAAAGCAACTGTAAGAATGCTATATTATTGGAATTTATTGCATTATTATATTTAATATGTATTCAACTTTGACGTAAATCTATTAAAAACCTTTAATTCAATTAAGGTGTAAGAGTTTATTGTCAAAAGATTAAACTAAACAGACATTTATATTTATAATTAAAATAAGTCGTCAATTTAATTCAATTTTCCATTAAACAACATCTTGCCAGGTTTCAAGTTTTTATACATTTCTAATAACAAATAGGGAAATAACTCAAAATCAAATACATTATGGTTAACACTTGTAGAGACGTAATTTACTTAGAATTGACAAACGATTATAAAAATTATTATAAATCTTTAAAAAAAACCCAGACGCGTCCACTTTTTTAAAAAAGGGGATCAGATGGCCCCGATTTGTATGCCACTGGATCTTGTGTTAATGTTAAGGAGCACAAGAATGAATGTGGTTTTGTCCAAAACTATCATATACCAAATTTGACTGAAATATCTTTTCCCGTTTCAAAGATAAAAAATAAAAACACTTGGTATCTCACAAACTAAGCAATTTTGAGGATATGTTTATATAACAAAATTTTATTATTATTATTCGTTTGCGTTTATCCCATTAAAACTGATTCACCCTGTATATGTATTGTATATTTGATCCAAGCTTTTTAGTCCATACGGCGGCAGGTCGAAAAAACCCACAAAAAAATACAAATTGATAATAAATTTTTTTTTCTTAATGATCTTGTTTCAGAGACATAAAAAACATATCAAAAGTGTGATTACCCCCGATGTCGGCGACTACCCTTAATTGTGCGATTTATGTATTAAAATCTGGTTTTTTAACGATAAGGTGCTTCCTATTCACCCTACGAGAGCAATAGTGGTATACAAAATTGAAGACATTAAAATTCTCTATAAACTTTACATATTTTTGCTCAGACCAAAGGTTTTCGCTCGCTGTGACCGTCACGAATTTTTCAATTTTGTGCGGTTAGTATTAAAAAACCGTTGGTCTGAGCAAAAATATGCGTAGGGCATCTTTTATAGAGAATTTTAATATCTTCAATTTTGTATACCACCATTTCTCACGTAGGATGAATAGGATACCAGTTATTGCTAGAAAACCGGATTATTGTACCTAAATTGCAAAATTAAGGGTAGTCTCCGACCTCGGAGGTAATCACACTTTTGACATATTTTTTATGTCTGTGAAACAAGATGCTATTATCAATTTGTGGCGAAAAAATACTTGCCGCTTGGCCTAATTGCCCAATAGACATCAAATATCAATGTCTGCAAAATAAAAAGAATCAATTTTGCCACGAAAATTTTATATTTTTCTACTTTATTTTATTAATTAAATAGGAATTTTTGAAACATGTTACGTTGCACAGATGATCAGTTCAACATCAAATACATGCGGTTTTCTCCGCGATCCAATTAATTATGTGAAAATATAGGAGGCGTCAAATCAGTTTGGTCAGAAACAAAAGCATTACTATTTTAGTTTGATATTTCTCTTACTAGCCCTAGTTTTGGTGGCTACATTTTTAAGTCAAAATGGTTCTTGTTCAATCGAATAAAAAAATGGCATTATTGATTGTTATGTGGCATGTGGAACACCTTTTCATAAAATATGTTTTTTTTGTAAAAACATGATTTACCTAGTATAAAATAACAAAATAAAATGCAGAATGGTATTTCTAACCAATATAATTTTCAAGGCAACCCTGTTTTTCTACATATTTTGCAAAAATTTATATTAGAAGAAGTTGAGCAAAAAGTTGAGCAAACATACAATACATGTACCGGGTGACCACGAAATGACGCTCGTCCCTATATCTTCTTGTTTTGACAAGATATGAATTTCAAATTAGGGCACGTCAAATAACGGTTAAATATGCATTATGTCGACTGATTTTTCATTTTCTGTCACTTCCGGTTTTACCGGAAATGTGACTAACTTTGGTTTTTTAAATGGAACACCCTATATATTTTTACATTTTTATATTCAGGAAGTCATTTTGGATACAGTTATGGCATATTGAGATAAAAATATTACTGGCAGACATTTTTATGAGCAAACTTAATTTTTCATCCAGGCGGCCGTGATCTCAAAAATATGTTTTATTTTGCTTCAATAATTAATAAAAAAATGCAATTATGGTATTATATCATATGAAATTTGTGTTATAAGATCTGAAATATTTTGAAAATAATTTTTTCAGGATAACTATTTTTTTTTAATGGCACCATGATGGGATTTGTTCATATTATAATACATAAAAATACATAAGAATAATATAACATTCAAAAAGATATAAATGAAAAAAAAACTCATATTTGTGGATCTCTAGCATATGACCTGCTGAATAAAAAATGTGAAAATATACAGGGCGTTCCATTTAAAAATCCAATGTTAGCATAATTTCCGGTGAAACAGGAAGCAACGGAAAATGATAAATTGGTCGAATTAATAAATATTATTCAGCCGTTATTTGACGTGTCCAAATTTGAAATTCATATCTTTTAAAACCAAGAATATGACCACAAGATGTCACTTGCCTCTATCTCTTCTTGGTTTTACAAGATATAAATTTCTAATGTGGGCACCTCAAATAACGGCTAAATATGCATTAATTCAACAGATTTAACATTTTTTGTCGCTTCTGGTTTCACCGGAAATAATGCTAACTTTGGAATTTTAAATGGAACACCCTGCATATATTTTTACATCTTTAGATTCAGGAGATCAAAGGCATCTACTTGATAAAGATCCACTGTTAAATATTGACTTTTTTTCATTTCTAGTTGAATGTTATTCTTATGTATATTAATGTATTACAATATAAAGATATAGTGAAGTCCTTGGTACCAAGTAATCGGTAATAAAATGCTTTATTGAAATAACGTAGTGTACCACCATGGTGCCATTAAAAAAGGATAGTTAATTTGGAGAAATGATTTCCGAAATGTTTAAGATTTTTTAACACAAATGCCATATGGCATAACGTCATAATTGTATTTTTTATTAATTACTGAAGCATAACAATAGTAATTTTCGTCACAAGTCCGGAAGGTGACTTGTTACAGTCGAGTAGATATTATGGACGAGGCGACGGCAGGAGCCGAGTCTAGAATATCTAAACGAGGCTGGAATAACACCTTACGGACGTGTGTCGAATGATATTTTATTTCATCCCGTCATTTCTTGTATATTAGCATTTTTGTATAATTTGACACTTGGTTATTTTCTTATGTCATTTGACATTTGACACTATTTTTTAATTTACGGTTGATTTTTATATGTCAAACAACTGTCAAAAGGTATAATAACAGTTTGTGATTGGTTCGTAATAAGTTTCCGGTGGTTTCCGGTACTTTGCAGGCTCTGATACCGTAATGTCTCATTTTCCGGCCTCATATGAATACTGTACTGTTGTACTTTCCGGACGGGATGAAATAAAATATTTTTTTGGGATTACGGCCGCCTAGTAAAAAAATTAATTTGCTCATAAAAATGTCAGTATTAATATTTTTATCTCAATATGCCATAACTACATATATCCAAAATGACCTCCTGAATCCAAAAATGTAAAAATCTATAGGGTGTTCCATTTAAAAAATCAAAGTTAGTGTCATTTCCGGTGAAACTCAAAGCGACTGAAAGTAAAAAATCGGTCAAAATAATGCATATTTAACTGTTATTTGACGTGCCCAACTTTGAAATTCATATCTTGTAAAACCAAGAAGATATAGAGACGAGCGTCATTTCGTGGTCACCTGGTATATCGTCGGAATCGGGATAATGCGTAGATTTCAAAAATATAAAAACATATAGGGTATTCCATTTAGAAAAACAAGTTAGGTTTGTATCTCCAGAACGCCCTGTATAATTGTAATTTCGATAAGTACGGTGAGATCGCGGGAAAATTTCGCACAACTTTTGTATTTACCATTATTTTCTTAGAAGAATAAAAATGTCATAAGGGGTTAATCTTTCGATAATATCCCTGTACTGGCCTGTACAGTCTGACTCGTTCTCACCCACTTTTTAGTCTTACATTACATTTTACAAAGAATCTCCAGATGTGCATGAAATTATACGTCTTAAGCTAAAAGTAAGTTATATTGTTTTATTTCTCCAAAAATATGTAATATATTATACTTAATATCTATTCCAATCATATCTTGAAATATAGCTTCTTGAATTATGAAAAATTTCAAAGCTGATATATTGTATCATTCCGGTTTTCTGCAAAAATTTTCAGTATGCCACGTAAATAAAACAATAACTATAATTTAGGATGTTCAAATGACATAATTGATGACATATTTAAATTATCACTATCCAATCTCATAGGGCGAGTTGCTTTATTCACCGGTGGATCCATCAGATGTGTTTTATCTCGTTCTACGTCCGAGGTTAGAACGAGATAAAACACATCTGGTGGATCAACCCGTGAATAAAGCAACTCGCCCATAATATGCTGAAATGTCCTGCGACGTTGCCTTTTTAAGGAGGCGGGAACGCTACGCTTGTGACAAAAAATTCAGCTTTATATATCAGGAGGTGATAACGTGCTCTCATTGAATACTGAATGCGACATCAGCGCCAGCGTTATATATAGGAACTAAAATATTTATTTGTGAGTATGGAAGGTACTTTGTCGCCTCCGAACAAATTTTCGTTTTTGAACTCTAGATGTCACCTTCTTTCCAAAACCGATGAAAAATAGGAGAAACGTTGTCGCCTCCGAAATCGGAGGCCATAACGTTATATATGAGGTGACAACGTATCTTTGGTATCTACTTTGGAGGCCACAACATACCCTTTATCAATATATATATATATATATATATATATATATATATATATATATATATATATATATATATATATATATATATATATATATATATATATATATATATATATACCCGCCCAGCTATCTATTTCGCCTCCGACTACCAAACAGACACTCAGGCCTCCGGCATATTGGAAGTAGATATAATTATATAATTAAATTTTTGGAATGTATCAATTCCTTTTCTATCATTAAACAATGGGAACTTCAGAGGGGTAAACATTTTTAATATTTTTTATAAACATGCAGAGATAAATTGGACGTATCAAATGGACTCCGCTTGTGAACCTGACGTACATGCCTCCATTTGTATAAAATTTATAAATTTCATCGCCGCTTAGGCCTCCGAACAGTGTTGCCGTGTAAAATATAGACCAATTCAAGCAAATTACAAATTATAGCCGCATTATGTGTAACACCGTTGAATGAAACAAGTTTACTTTAACATGGATTTAGCAAACTATAAATTTTCAAATATTGATGTAATATACAGTGTGTCCACGGATGGAGTTGCCTATAGGAAAAACTTTTGGACGCAAACTATAAATTTTCAAATATTGATGTAATATACAGTGTGTCCACGGATGGAGTTGCCTATACGAAAAACTTTTTTATTTTGGACTTTACGCAAAAAACTTATCCTTTATAATAAATTCTGTTTGTCTTAAAACCCTTAAATAACCTATCAAATTTAAGATTATATACATGGTGTCCCCAGGGGAAGTTATTTTTATTTTTTAGTGAATTATGAAAAAAAACTGTTTATTAAAATATCCTCCAATACCTCCAATAAGTATAAAAAACTTAGTTTATTGACAGGGTGCCCCACGAATTGAGCCTAGAATTTTTTTTTATAGGTAATAATCCTGTTTCTCATAGTCTCCAAATCGGCACTGAAGTTTTATTTTAGACAGGGTGGATAAAAATAACAAACTTAATTGTTTATAGAAAATATATTTACTAATATTAACAATACTAATATTAACAATCCATTTAACTCTAAATCAAACTAACATATATAATTCTACATAACCCCCTCGAACTTGGTCGCATTTTCAGCTCTTTTAATGAATTCAGTGTAAAATGTACTATACTTGGCACATTAATTTCGTTTATTGCATCCCTTATTCTTTGCTTTAATTCCTCTACGTTGTAAAATGGATTATTAATGTTATTAGTAAATAGATTTTCTATAAGCAATTAGTATTTTATTTTTATCCACCCTGTGTAAAATTAAATTTTAGTAGCGATTTGAAGATTTTATGAGAAACAGCATTATTAAAAAAAAAAAAATTGTCGCAAAATCCGCAAACAAATATATTAGACTCACTTCTTGGGCACCCTGTCAATAAACCAACTTTTTTTTATACTTATTGGAGGTCTTTGTGATGCAGCTTTTTTAATAGACAGATTTTTTTTCATAATTCACTAACCAAAAAAATAATAACTTCCCCTGGGCACACCATTTAAGGGTTTTAAGACAAGCAGAATTTATTATAAAGAATAAGTTTTTTGCGTAAAGTCCAAAATAAAAAGTTTTTCCTATAGGCAACTCCATCAGTGGACACACTGTATATGTAAATGGGTATATATTGTTTAATGCATTTAGATCTTTTTATGAAATAAGTGTTTAATCTGTAACTGTGTATAAACAATAAACAAACAACGAAGGATTGGAAAATTTCGATTATGTTATGAGTTATTATGAATAACGATAAGTTATGAATGATTGTGTATAGAAATCCAAATTAACGTTCAAAAACCTAATATAAAAAGTAAAATTTGAGTCTTAGCGTGAATTTCCCTTCCGTTAATTTTATTTCATGTGTATAAAGAGTGCACAATAATAAAGAAAAACGATCTTATCACACCTTATATCATTATAACTAGGTTAGGCGGCGCCAGACCCTACGGGTCTGGCTTGCCTAACCTATCTCTGCGAGGCTGACCCTCTATATCAGTAATTTTATCTCGGGGTTTTTAGTTGAAAGACGGTTTTTAAATTTCGGGAAAAAGTAGAGTTCCGACATGGGGTCGCGGGGTCGGGAGTTGGAAAAAATTCAGGATTTTAGGATTAAAATTTGAGAAAAAAATAAAAAGGTCAGAGCCCCTGCGGGGCTCTATTTAAGATATAGTAATGGAATGGCCCCTGCGGGGCCGTAGAAATAGTGAGTTCTAGACTAAAATTTTTAAACATTTCGATGACAGCTGCCAAATAAAGGTCAGTGACGTTTTTTTGGTAAAAAAAATTTTTTGGATTTTTTTTTGGTGGGGGTGTCTAAAATGGGGGAAAATTTTTTCGAAACTTTTTTAATTTCGGCCCCCTTCGGAAAAATTTTTTGGGCGCCCAATTTCAATTTTTTTTTCGACCCCAATGGGGAAAAAATATGATGCCGTTCTTTAAAAAATATTTAAAAAATGGCTCCTGTGGGATCGTAGAAATAGTAGGTTCTAGACGGTCCAATATAGCAAAAATAATAATGACCGTACGCATCAAGTAGTTTTGGTAAAAAATTTGCAAAAAAAAAAATGAGTCCGACATAGAAGTCTTGAATAAAAAAAAAGGTGAGAAGGTTATCTGAAATGAAGCGTATGGTGTATTTTCGTAGGCGTTCTCGATTAGTTAAAGGATTCGGGCGTTTTAGTTGGATTCGGCCGAAAAGCTTCGGGAAAGATGCAGAGCCCGACAGAGAATTTATAGATAAGGTGGAAATGAGGCGTTTCGTGTATTTTCGTGGGCGTCTTCGATTAGTTAAGGGATTAGAGTAATTTATTTGGATTCGGTGGAAGAGTCTCGGGAAAGATGTAAAGTCCGACAGAGATGCTACTTGAAAAGTAGAGGGTCATCGGAAATGAGGCGTTTCGCGTATTTTCGTAGGCGTGTTCGATTAGTTAAGGGATTCGGGCAATTTAGTTGGATTCGGCCGAAGAGTCTAGGAAAAGATGTAGAGTCCGACAGAGATGCTACTTGAAAAGTGAGAGGGGCATCGGAAATGAGGTGTCTCTCGTATTTTCGTAGGCGTCTTCGATTAGTTAAGGGATCCGGATAATTTAGTTGGATTCAATCTAAGAGTCTTGGGAAAGCTGCAGAGTCCGACAGAGATGCTACTTGAAAAGTGAGAGGGTCTTCAGAAATGAGGGGCGTCGCGTATTTTTGTAGGTGTTTCCGATTAGTTAAGGGATTCGGGCAACTTATTTGAATTCGGTCGAAGAGTCTCGGGAAAGATGTAGAGTCCGACAGAGATGCTACTTAAAGAGTGAGAGGGTTATCAGAAAAGAGGCGTCTCGCATATTTTCGTAGGCGTTTTCGATTAGTTAAGTGATTCGGGCAATTTAGTTGGATTCAGTCGGAGAGTCTCGGGAAAGATGTAGAGTCCGACAGAGGTGCTACTTAAAAAGTGAGAGGGCATCAGGAAAGAGACGTCTCGCGTATTTTCGTAGGCATTTTCGATTAGTTATGGGATTCGGGAAATTTAGTTGGATTCGGTCTAAGAGTCTCGGGATAGATGTGGAGTCCGACAGAGATGTTACTTAAAAAGTGAGAGGGCATCAGGAAAGAAGCGATTCGCGTATTTTCGTAGGCGTCCTCGATTAGTTAAGGGATCCGGATAATTTAGTTGGATTCAGTCTAAGAGTCTCGGGAAAGCTGCAGAGTCCGACAGAGATGCTACTTGAAAAGTGAGAAGGTCTTCAGAAATGAGGGGTGTCGCGTATTTTCGTAGG
Source organism: Rhagium mordax (assembly GCA_963680705.1). Classification (NCBI taxonomy): domain Eukaryota; kingdom Metazoa; phylum Arthropoda; class Insecta; order Coleoptera; family Cerambycidae; genus Rhagium; species Rhagium mordax. The sequence continues at coordinate 87,126,037 of OY796656.1, forward strand.
TGTTTCCGATTAGTTAAGGGATTCGGGCAACTTATTTGGATTCGGTCGGAGAGTCTCGGGAAAGATGTAGAGTCCGACAGAGGTGCTACTTAAATAGTGAGAGGGCATCAGGAAAGAGACGTCTCGCGTATTTTCGTAGGCATTTTCGATTAGTTATGGGATTCGGGAAATTTAGTTGGATTCGGTCGAAGAGTCTCGGGGAAGATGTAGAGTCCGACAGAGATGCTACTTGAAAAGTGAGAGGGTATCAGGAAAGCGGCGTTTCGTTTATTTTCGTAGGAGTCTCCGATTAGTTAAGGGATCCGTGTAATTTAGTTGGATTCGGTCTAAGAGTCTCGGGAAAGCTGCAGAGTCTTACAGAGATGCTACTTGAAAAGTGAGAGGGTCTTCAGAAATGAGGTGTGTCGCGTATTTTCGTAGGCGTATTTGATTAGTTAAGGGATTCGGGCAATTTAGTTGGATTCGGTCGAAGAGTTTCGGGAAAGATGTAGAGTCCGACAGAGATGCTTCTTAAAAAGTAAGAGGGAATCAGGAAATGAGGCGTTTCGCGTATTTTCGTAGTCATCCTCGATTAGTTATGGGATTTGGGCAATTTAGTTGGATTCGGTGGAAGAGTCTCGGGAAAGATGTAGAGTCCGACAGAGATGTTACCTAAAAAGTGATAGGGCATCAGGAAAGAGGCGTCTCGTATATTTTCGTAGGAGTCTTCGATTAGTTAAGGGATTCGGGCAATTTAGTTGGATTCGGCCGAAGAGTCTAGGAAAAGATGTAGAGTCCGACAGAGATGCTACTTGAAAAGTAAGACGGTCATCGGAAATGAGGCGTTTTGCGTCTTCGATTAGTTATGGGATCCGGGTAATTTAGTTGGATTAGGTGGAAGAGCCTCGGGAAAGATGTAGAGTCCGAAGAAGATGTTACTTGAAAAGTGAGAGGGTCATCGGAAATAAGGTGTCTCGCGTATTTTCGTAGGCGTCTTCGATTAGTTAAGGGATCCGGGTAATTTAGTTGGATTTAGTCTAAGTGTCTCGGTAAAGCTGCAGAGTCCGACAGAGATGCTACTTGAAAAGTGAGAGGGTCTACAGAAATGAGGGGTGTCGCGTATTTTCGTAGGTGTTTCCGATTAGTTAAGGGATTCGGGCAATTTATTTGGATTCGATCGAAGAGTCTTGGGAAAGATGTAGAGTCCGACAGAGATGCTACTTGAAGAGTGAGAGGGTTATCAGAAAAGAGGCGTCTCGTGTATTTTCGTAGGAGTCTCCGATTAGTTAAGGGATCCGGGTAGTTTAGTTGGATTCGGTGGAAGAGCCTCGGGAAAGATGTAGAGTCCGACAGAGATGCTACGTGAAAAGTGGGAAGGGCATCAGAAAAGGGGCGTTTCGCGTATTTTCGTAGGCATCTTCGATTAGTTAAGGGATCCCGATAATTTAGTTGAAATGAGTCTAAGAGTCTCGGGAAAGCTGCAGAGTCCGACAGAGATGCTACTTGAAAAGTGAGAGGGTCTTCAGAAATGAGGGGTGTCGCGTATTTTCGTAGGTGTTTCCGATTAGTTAAGGGATTCGGGCAATTTTTTTGGATTCGGTCGAAGAGTCCCGGGAAAGATGTAGAGTCCGATAGAGGTGCGACTTAAAAAGTGAGAGGGCATCAGGAAAGAGACGTCTCGCATATTTCGTAGGCGTTTTCGATTAGTTAAGTGATTCGGGCAATTTAGTAGGATTCGGTCGGAGAGTCTCGGGAAAGATGTAGAGTCCGACAGAGGTGCTACTTAAAAAGTGAGAGGGCATCAGGAAAGAGACGTCTCGCGTATTTTCGTAGGCATTTTCGATTAGTTATGGGATTCGGGAAATTTTGTTGGATTCGGTCGAAGAGTCTCGGGGAAGATGTAGAGTCCGACAGAGATGCTACTTGAAAAGTGAGAGGGTCTTCAGAAATGAGGTGTGTCGCGTATTTTCGTAGGCGTATTCGATTAGTTAAGGGATTCGGGCAATTTAGTTGGATTCGGTCGAAGAGTTTCGGGAAAGATGTAGAGTCCGACAGAGATGCTTCTTAAAAAGTAAGAGGGAATCAGGAAATGAGGCGTTTCGCGTATTTTCGTAGGCATCCTCGATTAGTTATGGGATTTTGGCAATTTAGTTGGATTCGGTGGAAGAGTCTCGGGAAAGATGTAGAGTCCGACAGAGATGTTACCTAAAAAGTGAGAGGGCATCAGGAAAGAGGCGTCTCGTGTATTTTCGTAGGAGTTTCCGATTAGTTAAGGGATCCGGGTAGTTTAGTTGGAGTCGGTGGAAGAGCCTCGGGAAAGATGTAGAGTCCGACAGAGATGCTACGTGAAAGGTGAGAAGGGCATCAGGAAAGGGGTGTTTCGCGTATTTTCGTAGGCGTCTTCGATTAGTTATGGGATCCGGGTAATTTAGTTGGATTCGGTGGAAGAGCCTCGTGAAAGATGTAGAGTCCGACGGAGATGCTACTTGAAAAGAGAGAGGGTCATCGGAAATGAGGTGTCTCGCGTATTTTCGTAGGCGTCTTCGGTTAGTTAAGGGATCCGGAAAATTTAGTTGGATTGAGTCTAAGAGTCTCTGGAAAGCTGCAGAGTCCGACAGAGATGCTACTTGAAAAGTGAGAGGGTCTTCAGAAATGAGGGGTGTCGCGTATTTTCGTAGGTGTTTCCGATTAGTTAAGGGATTCGGGCAATTTATTTGGATTCGGTCGAAGAGTCCCGGGAAAGATGTAGAGTCCGATAGAGGTGCGACTTAAAAAGTGAGAGGGCATCAGGAAAGAGACGTCTCGCGTATTTTCGTAGGCGTTTTCGATTAGTTAAGTGATTCGGGCAATTTAGTTGGATTCGGTCGGAGAGTCTCGGGAAAGATGTAGAGTCCGATAGAGGTGCTACTTAAAAAGTGAGAGTGCATCAGGAAAGAGACGTCTCGCGTATTTTAGTGGGCATCTTCGATTAGTTATGGGATTCGGGCAATTTAGTTGGATTCGGTGGGAGAATCACGGGAAAGATGTAGAGTCCGACAGAGATGCTACTTAAAAAGTGACAGGGCATCAGGAAAGAGGCGTTTCGTTTATTTTCGTAGGAGTCTCCGATTAGTTAAGGGATCCGTGTAATTTAGTTGGATTCGGTTTAAGAGTCTCGGGAAAGCTGCAGAGTCCGACAGAGATGCTACTTGAAAAGTGAGACGGTCTTCAGAAATGAGGTGTGTCGCGTATTTTCGTAGGCGTATTTGATTAGTTAAGGGATTCGGGCAATTTAGTTGGATTCGGTCGAAGAGTTTCGGGAAAGATGTAGAGTCCGACAGAGATGCTTCTTAAAAAGTAAGAGGGAATCAGGAAATGAGGCGTTTCGCGTATTTTCGTAGGCATCCTCGATTAGTTATGGGATTTGGGCAATTTAGTTGGATTCGGTGGAAGAGTCTCGGGAAAGATGTAGAGTCCCACAGAGATGTTACCTAAAAAGTGAAAGGGCATCAGGAAAGAGGCGTCTCGTGTATTTTCGTAGGAGTCTTAGATTAGTTAAGGGATTCGGGCAATTTAGTTGGATTCGGCCGAAGAGTCTAGGAAAAGATGTAGAGTCCGACAGAGATGCTACTTGAAAAGTAAGGCGGTCATCGGAAATGAGGCGTTTTGCGTATTTTCGTAGGCGTCTTCGATTAGTTAAGGGATTCGGGCAATTTATTTGGATTCGGCCGAAGAGTCTAGGAAAAGATGTAGAGTCCGACAGAGATGCTACTTGAAAAGTAAGGCGGTCATCGGAAATGAGGCGTTTTGCGTATTTTCGTAGGCGTCTTCGATTAGTTAAGGGGTCCGTGTAATTTAGTTGGATTCGGTTTAAGAGTCTCGGGAAAGCTGCAGAGTCCGACAGAGATGCTACTTGAAAAGTGAGACGGTCTTCAGAAATGAGGTGTGTCGCGTATTTTCGTAGGCGTATTTGATTAGTTAAGGGATTCGGGCAATTTAGTTGGATTCGGTCGAAGAGTTTCGGGAAAGATGTAGAGTCCGACAGAGATGCTTCTTCAAAAGTAAGAGGGAATCAGGAAATGAGGTGTTTCGCGGATTTTCGTAGGCATCATCGATTAGTTATGGGATTTGGGCAATTTAGTTGGATTCGGTGGAAGAGTCTCGGGAAAGATGTAGAGTAGGACAGAGATGATACTTAAAAAGTGAGAGGGCATCAGGAAAGGGGCGTTTCGTGTATTTTCGTGGGAGTCTCCGATTAGTAAAGGGATCCGGGTAATTTAGTTGGATTCGGTCTAAGAGTCCCGGGAAAGGTGTAGAGTACGACAGAGATGCTACTTGAAAAGTGAGAGGGTCTTCAGAAATGAGGGGTGTCGTGTATTTTCGTAGGTGTTTCCGATTAGTTAAGGGATTCGGCCAACTTATTTGGATTCGGTCGAAGAGTCTCGGGAAAGATGTAGAGTCCGACAGAGATGCTACTTGAAGAGTGAGAGGGTTATCAGAAAAGAGGCGGCTCGCATATTTCGTAGGCGTTTTCGATTAGTTAAGTGATTCGGGCAATTTAGTTGGATTCGGTCGGAGAGTCTCGGGAAAGATGTAGAGTCCGACAGAGGTGCTACTTAAAAAGTGAGAGGGTACAGGAAAGAGACGTCTCGCGTATTTTCGTAGGCATTTTCGATTAGTTATGGGATTCGGGAAATTTAGTTGGATTCGGTCGAAGAGTCTCGGGGAAGATTAGAGTCCGACAGAGATGCTACTTGAAAAGTGAGAGGGTATCAGGAAAGCGGCGTTTCGTTTATTTTCGTAGGAGTCTCAGATTAGTTAAGGGATCCGTGTAATTTAGTTGGATTCGGTCTAAGAGTCTCGGGAAAGCTGCAGAGTCCGACAGAGATGCTACTTGAAGAGTGAGAGGGTTATCAGAAAAGAGGCGGCTCGCATATTTCGTAGGCGTTTTCGATTAGTTAAGTGATTCGGGCAATTTAGTTGGATTCGGTCGGAGAGTCTCGGGAAAGATGTAGAGTCCGACAGAGATGCTTCTTCAAAAGTAAGAGGGAATCAGGAAATGAGGTGTTTCGCGGATTTTCGTAGGCATCTTCGATTAGTTATGGGATTTGGGCAATTTAGTTGGATTCGGTGGAAGAGTCTCGGGAAAGATGTAGAGTAGGACAGAGATGATACTTAAAAAGTGAGAGGGCATCAGGAAAGGGGCGTTTCGTGTATTTTCGTGGGAGTCTCCGATTAGTAAAGGGATCCGGGTAATTTAGTTGGATTCGGTCTAAGAGTCCCGGGAAAGGTGTAGAGTCCGACAGAGATGCTACTTGAAAAGTGAGAGGGTCTTCAGAAATGAGGGGTGTCGTGTATTTTCGTAGGTGTTTCCGATTAGTTAAGGGATTCGGCCAACTTATTTGGATTCGGTCGAAGAGTCTCGGGAAAGATGTAGAGTCCGACAGAGATGCTACTTGAAGAGTGAGAGGGTTATCAGAAAAGAGGCGGCTCGCATATTTCGTAGGCGTTTTCGATTAGTTAAGTGATTCGGGCAATTTAGTTGGATTCGGTCGGAGAGTCTCGGGAAAGATGTAGAGTCCGACAGAGGTGCTACTTAAAAAGTGAGAGGGCATCAGGAAAGAGACGTCTCGCGTATTTTCGTAGGCATTTTCGATTAGTTAAGGGATTCGGGCAATTTATTTGGATCCGGTCGAAGGGTCTCGGGAAAGATGTAGAGTCCGACAGAGATGCTACTTGAAGAGTGAGAGGGTTATCAGAAAAGAGGCGTCTCGTGTGTTTTCGTAGGAGTCTCCGATTAGTTAAGGGATCCGGGTAATTTAGTTGGATTCAGTGGAAGAGCCTCGTGAAAGATGTAGAGTCCGACGGAGATGCTACTTGAAAAGTGAGAGGGTCATCGGAAATGAGGTGTCTCGCGTATTTTCGTAGGCGTCTTCGATTAGTTATGGGATTTGGGCAATTTAGTTGGATTCGGTGGAAGAGTCTCGGGAAGATGTAGAGTAGGATAGAGATGACACTTAAAAAGTGAGAGGGCATCAGGAAAGGGACGTTTCGAGTATTTTCGTGGGAGTCTCCGATTAGTAAAGGGATCCGGGTAATTTAGTTGGATTCGGTCTAAGAGTCCTGGGAAAGGTGTAGAGTCAGACAGGGATGCTATTTGAAAAGTGAGAGGGTCATCCGGAAATGAGGCGTTTTGCGTATTTTCGTAGGCATCTTCGATTAGTTAAGGGATTCGGGTAATTTAGTTGGATTCGGTGGAAGGGTCTCGGGAAAGATGTAGAGTATGATAGAGATGTCACTTCAAGAGTGGGAAGGTAATGAGAAATGAGGCATTTCGCGTATTTTCGTATAAGTTTTCGATTAGTTAAGGGATTAGGGTAATTTAGTTGAATTCGGTGGAAGAGTCTGGGGAAAGATGTAGAGGTCAACAGAGATGCTACTTGAATAGTGGGAAGGTCATTAGGCAAGAGGCGTTTCGCGTATTTTCGTATTAGTCTTCCATTAGTGAAGGGATTCGGGTAATTTGGTTGGATTCGGTGGAAGTCTCGGGAAAGATGTAGGGCCCGACAGAGATGTTACTTGAAAAGTGAGATCATCGGAAATGAGGCGTTTTGCGTATTTTCGTAGTCATCTTCGATTAGTTAAGGGATTCGGGTAATTTAGTTGGATTCGATGGAAGATAGAGTTGTTACTTGAAAAGTGGTAAGGTAATGAGAAATGAGGCATTTCGCGTATTTTCGTATTAGTCTTCGATTAGTTAAGGGTAATTTATTTGAATTCGGTGGAAGAGTCTAGGGAAAGATGTAGAGTTCAGCAGAGATGCTACTTGAACAATGGGAAGGTCATCAGGAAAGAGGCGTGTCGTGTATTTTCGTATTAGTCTTCGATTAGTTAAGAGATTCGGGTAATTTAGCTGGATTCGGTGGAGGAGTCTCGGGAAGGGAAAGACGTAGAGTCTGACAGAAATGCTACCTGAAAAGTGGGAAGGTAATTAGAAATGAGGCGTTTCGTGTATTTTCGTATTAGTCTTCGATTAGTTAAGACATTCGGGTAATTTAGTTGGATTCGGCGGAAGTCTCGGGAAAGATCTAGAGCCCGACAGAGATGCTACCTGAAAAGTGAGATCATCAGAAATGAGGCGTTTTGCGTATTTTTGTAGGCGTTTTCGATTAGTTAAGTGATTTGGATAAATTAGTTGGATCCGGTCTAAGAGTCTCGGGAAAGAAGTAGAGGTCTATAGAGAAGCCGCTTGAAAAGTGATAAGGTAATGAGAAATGAGGCGTTTCGCATACTTAAAAAGTGAGAGGGCATCAGGAAAGAGACGTCTCGCGTATTTTCGTAGGCATTTTCGATTAGTTATGGGATTCGGGAAATTTAGTTGGATTCGGTCGAAGAGTCTCGGGGAAGATCTAGAGTCCGACAGAGATGCTACTTGAAAAGTGAGAGGGTATCAGGAAAGCGGCGTTTCGTTTATTTTCGTAGGAGTCTCAGATTAGTTAAGGGATCCGTGTAATTTAGTTGGATTCGGTCTAAGAGGCTCGGGAAAGCTGCAGAGTCCGACAGAGATGCTACTTGAAGAGTGAGAGGGTTATCAGAAAAGAGGCGGCTCGCATATTTCGTAGGCGTTTTCGATTAGTTAAGTGATTCGGGCAATTTAGTTGGATTCGGTCGGAGAGTCTTGGGAAAGATGTAGAGTCCGACAGAGATGCTTCTTAAAAAGTAAGAGGGAATCAGGAAATGAGGCGTTTCGCATATTTTCGTAGGCATCCTCGATTAGTTATGGGATTTGGGCAATTTAGTTGGATTCGGTGGAAGAGTCTCGGGAAAGATGTATAGTCCGAGAGAGATGTTACCTAAAAAGTGAGAGGGCATCAGGAAAGAGGCGTCTCGTGTATTTTCGTAGGAGTCTTCGATTAGTTAAGGAATTCGGGCAATTTAGTTGGATTCGGCCGAAGAGTCTAGGAAAAGATGTAGAGTCCGACGGAGATGCTACTTGAAAAGAGAGAGGGTCATCGGAAATGAGGTGTCTCGCGTATTTTCGTAGGCGTCTTCGATTAGTTAAGGGATCCGGATAATTTAGTTGGATTTAGTCTAAGAGTCTCGGGAAAGCTGCAGAGTCCGACAGAGATGCTACTTGAAAAGTGAGAGGGTCTTCAGAAATGAGGGGTGTCGCGTATTTTCGTAGGTGTTTCCGATTAGTTAAGGGATTCGGGCAATTTATTTGGATTCGGTCGAAGGGTCTCGGGAAAGATGTAGAGTCCGACAGAGATGCTACTTGAAGAGTGAGAGGGTTATCAGAAAAGAGGCGTCTCGTGTGTTTTCGTAGGAGTCTCCGATTAGTTAAGGGATCCGGGTAATTTAGTTGGATTCAGTGGAAGAGCCTCGTGAAAGATGTAGAGTCCGACGGAGATGCTACTTGAAAAGTGAGAGGGTCATCGGAAATGAGGTGTCTCGCGTATTTTCGTAGGCGTCTTCGATTAGTTAAGGGATCCGGATAATTTAGTTGGATTGAGTCTAAGAGTCTCGGGAAAGCTGCAGAGTCCGACAGAGATGCTACTTGAAAAGTGAGACGGTCTTCAGAAATGAGGTGTGTCGCGTATTTTCGTAGGCGTATTTGATTAGTTAAGGGATTCGGGCAATTTAGTTGGATTCGGTCGAAGAGTTTCGGGAAAGATGTAGAGTCCGACAGAGATGCTTCTTAAAAAGTAAGAGGGAATCAGGAAATGAGGCGTTTCGCGGATTTTCGTAGGCATCTTCGATTAGTTATGGGATTTGGGCAATTTAGTTGGATTCGGTGGAAGAGTCTCGGGAAGATGTAGAGTAGGACAGAGATGACACTTAAAAAGTGAGAGGGCATCAGGAAAGGGGCGTTTCGAGTATTTTCGTGGGCGTCTCCGATTAGTAAAGGGATCCGGGTAATCTAGTTGGATTCGGTCTAACAGTCCCGGGAAAGGTGTAGAGTCAGACAGGGATGCTATTTGAAAAGTGAGAGGGTCATCCGGAAATGAGGCGTTTCGCGTATTTTCGTAGGCATCTTCGATTAGTTAAGGGATTCGTGTAATTTAGTTGGATTCGGTGGAAGAGTCTCGGGAAAGATGTAGAGTATGATAGAGATGTCACTTCAAGAGTGGGAAGGTAATGAGAAATGAGGCATTTCGCGTATTTTCGTATAAGTTTTCGATTAGTTAAGGGATTAGGGTGATTTTGTTGAATTCGGTGGAAGAGTCTGGGGAAAGATGTAGAGGTCAACAGAGATGCTACTTGAATAGTGGGAAGGTCATCAGGCAAGAGGCGTTTCGCGTATTTTCGTATTAGTCTTCCATTAGTGAAGGGATTCGGGTAATTTGGTTGGATTCGGTGGAAGTCTCGGGAAAGATGTAGGGCCCGACAGAGATGTTACTTGAAAAGTGAGATCATCGGAAATGAGGCGTTTTGCGTATTTTCGTAATCATCTTCGATTAGTTAAGGGATTCGGGTAATTTAGTTGGATTCGATGGAAGATAGAGTTGTTACTTGAAAAGTGGTAAGGTAATGAGAAATGAGGCATTTCGCGTATTTTCGTATTAGTCTTCGATTAGTTAAGGGTAATTTATTTGAATTCGGTGGAAGAGTCTAGGGAAAGATGTAGAGTTCAGCAGAGATGCTACTTGAACAATGGGAAGGTCATCAGGAAAGAGGCGTGTCGTGTATTTTCGTATTAGTCTTCGATTAGTTAAGAGATTCGGGTAATTTAGCTGGATTCGGTGGAAGAGTCTCGGGAAGGGAAAGACGTAGAGTCTGACAGAAATGCTACCTGAAAAGTGGGAAGGTAATTAGAAATGAGGCGTTTCGCGTATTTTCGTATTAGTCTTCGATTAGTTAAGACATTCGGGTAATTTAGTTGGATTCGGCGGAAGTCTCGGGAAAGATCTAGAGCCCGACAGAGATGCTACCTGAAAAGTGAGATCATCAGAAATGAGGCGTTTTGCGTATTTTTGTAGGCGTTTTCGATTAGTTAAGTGATTTGGATAAATTAGTTGGATCCGGTCTAAGAGTCTCGGGAAAGAAGTAGAGGTCTATAGAGAAGCCGCTTGAAAAGTGATAAGGTAATGAGAAATGAGGCGCTTCGCATATTTTCGTAGGCATATTCGATTAGTTAAGGGATTAGGGTAATTTAGTGGGATTCGGTCGAAGAATCTCGGGAAAGATGTAGAGTCCGACAGAGATGCTACTTGAAAAGTGGGAAGATCATCAAGAAAGAGGCGTTTCGTGTATTCCCGTAGGCGTCTTCGATTAGTTAAGTGATTTGTGTAAATTAGTTGGATCCGGTCTAAGAGTCTCGGGAAAGAGGAGGAGTTCAACAGAGATGCTATTTGAAAAGTGGGAAGGGCATCGGGAAAGAGGTGTTTTTCGTATTTTCGAAGGCGTCTTCGATTAGTTTAGTGATTCGGATAAATTAGTTGGATTCAGTCTAAGAGTCTCGGGAAAGAAGTAGAGTCTTACAGAGATGCTACTTGAAAAGTGGGAAGGGCATTAGGAAAGAGGCGTTTCGCGTATTTTCGTAGGAGTCATCGATTAGTTAAGGGATGCGGGTAATTTAGTTGGATTCGGTGGAAGTGTTTCGGGAAAGATGTAGGGTCCAACAGAGATGCCACTTGAAAAGTGAATAAGGTCATGAAAAAAGAGACGTTTCGTGTATTTTCGTAGGCATCTTGGATTAGTTAAGGGATTCGGGTAATTTAGTTGGATTCGGTAGAAGAGTCTCGGGAAACATGTAGAGTCCGACAGAGATGCTACCTAAAAAGTGAAAGGATCATCGGAAATGAGGCGTTTCGCGTATTTTCGTAGGCATCTTCGATTAGTTATGGGATTCGGGCAATTTAGTTGGGTTCGGTGGAAGAGTCTCGGGAAAGATGTAGAGTATGATAGAGATGTTACTTCAAAAATGGGAAGGTATTCGTATTAGTCTTCGATTGGTTAAGGGATTAGGGTAATTTAGTTGAATTCGGTGGAAGAGTCTGGGGAAAGATGTAGAGTTCAACAGAGATGCTACTTGAATAGTGGGAAGGTCATCAGGAAAGATGCGTTTCGTGTATTTTCGTATTAGTCTTCGATTAGTTAAGACATTCGGGTAATTTAGTTGGATTCGGTGGAAGTCTCGGGAAAGATGTAGAGCCCGACAGAGATTCTACCTGAAAAGTGAGATTATCAGAAATGAGGCGTTTTATGTATTTTTGTAGGCGTTTTCGATTAGTTAAGTCATTTGAGTAAATTAGTTGGATCCGGTCTAATTTTCTCGGGAAAGAAGTAGGGTTCTATAGAGAAGCCACTTGATAAGGTAATGAGAAATAAGGCGTTTCGCGTATTTTCGTAGGCATATTCGATTAGTTAAGGGATTCGGGCAATTTAGTTGGATTCGGTGGAAGAATCTCGGGAAAGATGTAGAGTCCGACAGAGATGCTACTTGAAAAGTGGGAAGATCATCAAGAAAGAGGCGTTTCGTGTATTTTCGTAGGCGTCTTCGATTAGTTAAGTGATTTGGGTAAATTAGTTGGATCCGGTCTAAGAGTCTCGGGAAAGGTGTGAGTTCAACAGAGATGCTACTTGAAAAGTGGGAATGGCATCGGGAAAGAGGCGTTTCGCGTATTTTCGTAGGAGTCATCGATTAGTTAAGGGATTCGGGTAATTTAGTTGGATTCGGTGGAGGAGTTTCGGGAATGATGTAGGGTCCAACATAGATGCCACTTGAAAAGTGATAAGGTCATGAAAAAAGAGACGTTTCGTGTATTTTCACTGGCGTGTCTGTTAAGTTAAGCGATGATTCGGGTTATTTAGTTGGATCCAGTTTAAAGATTTCGGGAAACATGCGTACAGTCCGACAGAATTGTTACATGAAAGGAAATAAGGTTCAGGGAAAAGGGGTATCTCGTATTTTCATTGCCTTCGCCGTTTCGTTAAACAATTCGTGTTATTTAGTTGTATCCGGTTTAAAGTTGTTTTTATCTTTTGCAGATGCCGCATTTTGTTTTGTATTATACCAACAAACATTGCGCCTGTTTCATAGTAAAAGTGCAGCATGTACCTGTTTTCTTTTCTTGTATTTTTGTTTGCATTAGATTTTTGTTAAAAATATTCTTGTGATTTCATTATTATTAACCAAAAGCATTTTGTGTAAACCCAAATGGTTAATTTCCAATACGTATCATAAGCATCAAATACTATAAAGTGAATCGCTGTTTTCTCAATACTCAAACTACTAATTAGATGCACCACTCATGCTTATGAGGGCAGAATACAAAAAATGTATGCGATGCTCGGCATGGGTGTCCACATGTTTGGTGACGTCACCGACGAATTTTCGGCGTGTCTTGGTAATTTAAAATATTCACCGCTTGGACGCCGGTGGAGATTAAGGAACGAAATTTTCAGGGACTCAAGAGGTAGGATGGATCTAGCTTTCCCGAAAGTCCGGTCGAAAAAATCCTCCGGTTAAAGAAGTTAGAGCCTGGGGAAAAGTAGCGTTTTTCTGCAAAATCGACCTTTTTTAAATATTCGTATCTCGGGTAATATCTCAGATGGACGAAAAAGAAAAAAAAGAGTTGTTCATTTGTCCTTCTTCTTGGCCGTCGTGCATGTCGCGATCCTCTATATCCAAAGGGAAAGGCTGTGACGCGTTTCTAATGGGTAGGTGTCGGAAGAATCGTCGAAATCTGACAAAATCGCCGCTTTTCAAAAAATCATAACTTTCTTGGGAGGCAAAATCGAGAAAAACGATTTTCGATAGCGATTTTCTAAATTTCATCTAGTTTTCAAAAAAAAATAAGCCGCCGGTCCGTCTCAAAGGAGTCGCGAGTTAATAAGCTCGGAAGGGGGACATGTTTTGGAAATTCGAAAAAATTGCGGAAACACGAACACTTCAAACGTTATTTCCAAACGAAAGATCGCCGCCGGACCGCCGTTCTTGCGCGAAAACCGAGTTAGAGGATGCAACTTAAAACTACACCGCGAATCGCGCGGCCCCCCGCCGGTTTTAGACTCAGTAGGAGCGAACGAAAAAGCGCTATTTTGACGTCTATCGTTCAGAAAACTTCGGCCATTTTTTTTCAAATTTCTCGCGTGTCGTATCTCTTTCTAATTTCTCAAATTTTACAAACCTCTTCGACACGGTGTTATCGAAACGTTAATAACTTTTAAAATACTTCGCGGATCGCCACGAAAGTCCGCGATTCGATGGTCCCGACACGAAAACGTCCATCAAGGACGGCGCTGCGCGGCCAAACGCGTTAAAAAAAAAGCCTTTAGCGCCGCAGAATATGTGAAAAATCGGCGATAAATTAGAGTGAGGAAGGGCTGTCAGATTTTAATAGATAGTAATTTCTAAATAATGCATAAGCAAAAATATATATACTCGTACACCCTTATGAAAAACGCTGTATTTTTTATATTTGAAATAATTACTAATTTTTCATTACGGCAGTTCATTAGCCTAGAAGAGAGCTTTGAAACCATGTATTCGGTTTTAGAATTTTAACATTGGAAATGTTTTTGTTTTCGTATAGGGGGTTGAAAATCAGTTTCATGTTGCATAAAATGAAGCATGACTTATAGAAACAGTGGCGACAACAGAGTGACCAATTGTTGATTGGTTGTCTAAATCGCGTGGTACCGGCAGTCATACGTTATTATTTTAACATTGGAAATGTTTTTGTTTTCGTATAGGGGGTTGAAAATCAGTTTCATGTTGCATAAAATGAAGCATGACTTATAGAAACAGTGGCGACAACAGAGTGACCAATTGTTGATTGGTTGTCTAAATCGCGTGGTACCGGCAGTCATGTTATTATTTTTTTATAGGAGTCTTCTTGTCGAGAAAATCCCAACGGCTATATCTCGTTGCGATTCTTTGAATATTTAAAAAGTTATTAGCGTTTCAATACCCCATGTCGAAGAGTTTTGTAAATTTTGCGAAATTAAAAAGGCCGAATGCGCGTGCAGATTCCTCCAAATTTCATACCCGTGCAGGACTTGTCAAAACTTTAAAATTTTTCGTTAACGTCACAAATGTCACTTTTTAGTTAGGATCTGCTGACCTCAAAATCGGCGCTGGACCGCACAATTCACGATGTACTTTCAAGTTGGACTTTCGAGCTTGGATTTATTGCCAGAACGGCGGCCCGGCGGCCTGTTTTCGTTTGGAAATAAGGTTTAAAATTTTCGTGTCTTCGCAAAATTCGCCAAAAAATCCATAGTGCGTCCGATAGATTACACCTTATAGTCGATCCAGCGAAATTTAATGATTTCTTAATATCGGTCCTAGGACGGAACCGATTACAGTTTCGGACCCGGGACGACTTCAGGACCCCGAAACAATTTTCTGTTTCTCGATAGTGCCTTTCCTTTACTTTGACATTTAATTGTATCGAGTATTGTATCCATGTAAGAAACTGCATGTCTCAAGAGCAGGATTAAACAAATGTTTTTAGTTTCCTAGTAGGGGGTCGAAAATCAGTTTCATTGCAAAATGACGTAACGCGTGAGATTTCGTTCACTCCTATTGAGCCTAAAATCAGAGCGTGACCGTGTAATTCACGATGTAGTTCTAAGTTCGACCCTCTACCTTGGATTTATTACCAAAACAGTCTCTCGGAAATTCGTTTGGAAATAGTATTTGAAGTTTTCCTGTTTTTGTAATTTTTTCAATTTTGTCAATGACTTGTAATTTGACAAATCATAGGGGTGGATTTAGGATCGGGGTTGCTCTGGCAGTTTACCGATATCTGATTTGTACGTGTTACCGAGTGTTAGACTAGGTTTGAGTGCCATTACTTTAACATGAGGTAGATTAAGCAAAAGTAAACAAAAAAATGTATCGCTTCATTAGAAAAGTCACGCCCAACAATCTCTAAGACAACTTAACATCGAGAAGCACGTCAAACAGCTTATTTCCTTTTGTCCCGTCGAAATATGTATAGCCGAAAACCATATGTAACTTAAAATGTTGTCGTTTTTCGCAATTTACAAAGATAGCGTGATTTGAAGCAAAATAAAATATATGTACAACTCCTCTCTCAATGCCTGATCCAATGGTATGTCACACGGTTACAGTACATGCAAAATGTACCGAAATTAAACAAATAAGCAAGAAAATTGCGAAATCTTTGTAACTCTATACTTATTATTTATGTAATTTGAAGGTGGATTTTTATTGCATCCACATTTGTACGACAAGAAAAGTTTTTGTAAAATGATATAAACGAAATCCGATTAATTTCAATGTTGCCACAAATACTTTAAAACAAAAGATTGTTTGTAAAACAAGCTGTAGATGATGTAGATTTGCCTATTGTTAAAATAGCAATTGAAATATTAAATAATAGACGAACATTTGTACTTAGTTGATGAGGACGTTGATCTCCTTGTTCTATTAATCGCTTTAACTCCAGAAGAAAAAGATTTTTCAGAAGGCCAGGAACAGGAAAAATTATATGGAAAATTTTTTCTTCGTCAGAAATCCAGAAATGACAAGAACGTATAAAAATAGTTATTTACATTACTAGATGCGAAAGGTTACTTTAAGGCGTGAGGTGATTTTTGAATGGTCGAGGCGAAGCCGAGACCTTTCAAAAAACACCGAATACTTAAAAGGGCTTTTGCATCGTGAAATGTATTATATTTTTTCTACTATACCGAAAAAAATTATGGGATTTACGAATTTAAAACTAATTATTTCATGAAATTAATTGACGTTTTTAATAAATTTTATAGTTTAGGAGGTCTGTGAAAATTGTTTCCATGGCAACGAAATATTACACATTTTAATTTCTGGTGGTATTCAAACTAAAATAAACAAATACATATACTTCAAATCACGAGAGATGGCCGTTACGTCACAAATTAATTTCTAATCTTTAACGTACGCTTCAAGCGTTCTTTGTTTGCAAAATAGTAAAACGAGAGAGACAGGGAAAGGGAGTCCATTATATGTGACTGTTAATATTTCCGACTGACGTTGTTGATAACTAACGCAGTACTGATTTGATTTTTACGAATTATAATGATGACGTAACGGTCTTCTTTCGTGATTTGAACTATATGTTTTGTGGCGATATAAATGGGATTATTGCTTGTGCCTTGTTTTACCCCAAGAAATCCAAAGCAAGGTATATGCAAACTTATGAAGCGTTTTGAAAATGGAGGTAGGTAGGTAGGTACTACGTTGGGTACTACGTGCCGACAAAAATGTTGGCGTACTTCCTAGAAAGACCTTTCTTTATTAATACAAAATTGTTTAGTTGTATTAATTTGTTCAAATAGAACGAATTAATTTCGTTTAAAATTTGTTTTTCTACTTTTCTGTCCTGGCCGCATAAGTTTTACTTTCGTAGATAGCAACGCCTTAGCAACCAGGTAACTCGAATGTTTACTTTCGTTATCGCGCATGTTGCTAGGGTTACAAAGTTCATTAATATAGACGGCAGTAGAAAAATACAATTTTACTGACTCATGCCTTCAGTGGTTATGATACCACATCTAGAATATTTCAGAAAGAAAAATTAAAAGTCATCAAACTTTTTTCAGAAAGAAATGCAGTTGGTTAATGTAGTAAGAACTTTCAATGGCAAGAATTTAACCCCCTCACAAGTAAAACAGGCTGGTGAAATTCTTTTCCTACTTGTATATGGTGCAAGGAAAATCACAAATGTCTCACTCAACTCATACAGATTTAATCAATTCAAAAAATCGCTGCACGAACAAAAATCAAAGTTGGAAATATTGCCACCAACTTCAGAGGCAGTCGCTTAATATTCATTACGAGTATTCTACAAAATTCAGAAATGGCTTGGCAATGAAAAAATCCACAACAGTGGGGATAGAAGAAAATTAACGGCTCCTTACAACCTGTGACAACACTTTTTGTGCCAGCAGCAGAATTAATATTGCAGCTTATCTCCTGCAACTGCAACAGAAAAGCAGGTTGAAGATGCTTACAAATTTACGGAAATTGTCAGGGAGTACGATGTCTAAATTCATACATGGATAAAATTATTTATTTATATGCTATCGATTCCGATCTTCTTTAGATACAAAGTGTGTTTCATTCAATATATATATAAAATTTTAAACAACTCGATAATCCTCACTTGTACAATGATTATGTACTTTTTCATTTTGCAGAATATACTCACAAAACAAGCAAAAAATGAAGGAAACAAACGAAAAATTGGTAAAAAAATTTAATAAAAAAGTCGAAAATTAATATTTCTCTATAAATGAAAATGTTCTTATTTTTTGAAAATTTCTCATGGTTCAATTGCCAATTTTTATTATGCATGTGAAAAACCTAGTTCATCCCACGATTTTTCAAGTAGGCAGCTCCGACACACCCATTACGGTTCGGGATTCTTTAAGTTTCTTGAAACATAGGTATGTATTTTTAAACGTATATGTCAAGTTTCAACGAATTCACTATGTTCTTGTTCAGTTTGGACATTTTTCCTGTACTATTAGCTGCGTTTAATAGTTTGCGATTAATCGATATCGGTATTTGTAATTGTTAGGAATCACTTTTCATCTTCACGAAATTATTTTAAATTATTTTAGTTTTAACATTAAAAATGTTTGTTAGTGAAAAAAATTTATATAATACCATTTTAGTTTTCATTATGAGAATGTTTTTGTTAATAAAATAACTTTTTATTTTAATTTCTAAAGAAAACTACTGATAATAAGATTTAAATTTTTGAAAATGTTTTGTGTTAATGAAATAACTATTTACTACTTTGCAACAAATTTTCATTTTTATCACATCCGAAATATCACAAAATTTGCGTTCTACTTCGTCATTTCCAATGTCTCCTCCGGTTGCATCTTTGCGAAGGACTGTGAATTTTTTTATAGGAGTATTCTTGTCGAGAAAATCCCAACGGCTATATCTCTTTGCGATTCTTTGAATATTTAAAAAGTTATTAGCGTTTCAATACCCCATGTCGAAGAGTTTTGTAAATTTTGCGAAATGAAAAAGGCCGAATGCGCGCGCAGATCCCTCCAAATTTCATACCCGTGCAGGTCAAAACTTTAAAATTTTTCGTTAACGTCACAAATGTCACTTTTTAGTTAGGATCTGCTGATCTCAAAATCGCAGCTGGACCGCACAATTCACGATGTACTTTCAAGTTGGACTTTCGAGCTTGGATTTATTGATAGAACGGCGGCCCGGCGGCCCGTTTTCGTTGGGAAATAAGGTTTAAAATTTTCATGTTTTCGCAAAATTCGCCAAAAAATCCATAGTGCGTCCGATAGATTACACCTTATAGTCGATCCAGCGAAATTTAATGATTTCTTAATATCGGTCCTAAGACGGAACCGATTACAGTTTCGGACCCTGGACGACTTCAGGACCCCGAAACAATTTTCTGTTTCTCGATAGTGCCTTTCCTTCACTTTGACATTTAATTGTATCGAGTATTGTATCCAAGAAAGAAACTGAATGTCTCAAGAGCAGGATTAAACAAATGTTTTTAGTTTCCTAGTAAATCAGTTTCATTGCAAAATTACGTAACGCGTGAGATTTCAGCGGTTTCAGAACAATAGACGTCAAAATTACACTTTTTCGTTTCATATTGAGCCTAAAATCAGAGCGTGACCGTGTAATTCACGATGTAGTTCTAAGTTCTACCCTCTACCTTGGAATAATTACCAAAACAGTCTCTCGGAAATTCGTTTGGAAATAGTATTTGAAGTTTTCCTATTTTTGTAATTTTTTCAATTTTGTCAATGACTTGTAATTTGACAAATCATAGGGGTGGATTTAGGATCGGGGTTGCTCTGGCAGGTTACCGATATCTGATTTTTACGTGTTACCGAGTGTTAGACTAGGTTTGAGTGCCATTACTTTAACATGAGGTAGATTAAGCAAAAGTAAACAGAAAAATTTATCGCTGCATTAGAAAAGTCACGCCCAACAATCTCTAAGACAACTTAACATCGAGAAGCACGTCAAACAGCTTATTTCCTTTTGTCCCGTCGAAATATGTATAGCCGAAAACCATATGTAACTTAAAATTTTGTCGTTTTTCGCAATTTACAAAGATGGCGTGATTTGAAGCAAAATAAAATTATGTACAACTCCTCTCTCAATGCCTGATCCAATGGTATGTCACACGGTTACAGTACATGCAAAATGTACCGAAATTAAACAAATAAGCAAGAAAATTGCGAAATCTTTGTAACTCTATACTTATTATTTATGTAATTTGAAGGTGGATTTTTATTACATCCTACGTGAAAACCAAATTTAGGCAAAATTCAGTAATCGTAGCCCTCCCTCAAGTAAATTTTTTGTCAAATGATATAAACGAAATCCGATTAATTTCAATGTTGCTACAAATGCTTTAAAACAAAGGATTGTTTGTAAAACAAGCTGTAGATGATGTAGATTCGCCTATTGTTAAAATAGCAATTGAAATACAGGGTGATTCGTGAGGAGAGGGTCGTACTTTACCAACAGATAGGGAACATTGAGGTGATCTTAAATCCCCATATAGTAATGGCTATAGCGGCTTCGTTTCCGAAATACAGGGTGTTTTATATTTTTTGGAAGAATTTTCTTTTCGCCATATATCTGTAATGCGTAAACCGAATTCAATGAAATTTTGTATTTTTATTACAGTAGTCATTCATCATCAAATGCGTGGGATATTAATAAAATATCAGGGCCGGACCCAAAATAAAATTATTTTTAAATTATTCCTAGAAAATAACACTCTGTATACTATTTATGAAATTCTTGATATTGAAATATTAATTTACATCTAGAAAGATACAAGATCCCATAAAAAAATATTTTGGCACCATTTCATTGTTTAAGTAAAAAAATTAAATTGTTGAGGAATCAATTTTTTTTGAAGAATTGAGAGAAAATAGTCACTTCAGATATCAGTAACATATAGTTTTTTTCTTCTCTGTTTGCACTATCTTTTATTCGTATCACATGATACCTAGTAAAATAATAAAAATATTTTGTAATGATTGTGTAATTAATAATCTTAAAAAAAATGACACAATAAAAATTAACATTTTAACAGCCAAATTTACTAAATACAATTAAATTTTTTGAATCACAGTCTGTTTTCAAAGTGACCACGATACATTTTTTTGATCGATTTGTCATTTGATTAATACTTTTTCTAACAATTTCTAAATTGTTATTAATTTCATTGCAAAAGTGCTCAATTCTTGCAATCAGCCGAGCAATCAGCTGTTCTCTGGTGTTTATTTCTTCTTTGTATACCTCAGTTTTAAATAACCCCACAAAAAATAGTCAAGGGGTGTGAGATCTGGTGATCTCGGGGACTATGCAACAGGACTGAGGTGACTATTTTCTCTCAATTTAAAAAAAAAATTGATTCCTCAACAATTTAATTTTTTTACTTAAACAATGAAATGGTGCCAAAATATTTTTTTATGGGATCTTGTATCTTTCTAGATGTAAATTAATATTTCAATATCAAGAATTTCATAAACAGTATACAGAGTGTTATTTTCTAGGAATAATTTAAAAATAATTTTATTCTGGGTCCGGCCCTGATATTTTATTAATATCCCACGCATTTGATGATGAATAACTACTGTAACAAAAATACAAAATTTCATTGAATTCCGTTTACGCATTACAGATATATGGCGAAAAGAAAATTCTTCCAAAAAATATAAAACACCCTGTATTTCGGAAACGAAGCCGCTATAGCCATTACTATATGGGGATTTAAGATCACCTCAATGTTCCCTATCTGTTGGTAAAGTACGACCCTCTCCTCACGAATCACCCTGTATTAAATAATAGACGAACATTTGTACTTAGTTGATGATGATGTTGATCTCCTTGTTCTATTAATCACTTTAACTCAAGAAGAAAAAGATTTTTCATAAGGCCAAGAACAGGAAAAATTATATGGAAAATTTTTTCTTCGTCAGAAATCCAGAAATGACAAGAACGTATAAAAATGGTTATTTACATTACTAGATGCGAAAGGTTACTTTAAGGTGTGAGGTGATTTTTGAATGGTCGAGGCGAAGCCGAGACCTTTCAAGAAACACCGAATACTTAAAAGGGCTTTTGCATCGTGAAATGTATTATATTTTTTCTACTATACCGAAAAAAATTATGGGATTTACGAATTTAAAACTAATTATTTCATGAAATTAATTGACGTTTTTAATAAATTTTATAGTTTAGGAGGCTGTCTGTGAAAATTGTTTCCATGGCAACGAAATATTACACATTTTTAATTTCTAGTGGTTTTCAAACTAAAATAAACAAATACATATGTTTTGTGGCGATATAAATGGGAATATTGCTTGTGCCTTGTTTTACCTCAAGAAATCCAAAGCAAGGTATATGCAAACATATGAAGCGTTTTTAAAATGGAGGTAGGTAGGTAGGTACTACGTTGGGTACTACGTGCCGACAAAAATGTTGGCGTACTTCCTAGAAAGACCTTTCTTTATTAATACAAAATTGTTTAGTTGTATTAATTTGTTCAAATAGAACGAATTAATTTCGTTTAAAATTTGTTTTTCTACTTTTCTGTCCTGGCCGCATAAGTTTTACTTTCGTAGATAGCAACGCCTTAGCAACCAGATAACTCGAATGTTTACTTTCTTTATCGCGCATGTTGCTAGGGTTACAAAGTTCATTAATATAGACGGTAGTAGAAAAATACAATTTTACTGACTCATGCCTTCAGTGGTTATGATACCACGTCTAGAATATTTCAGAAAGAAAAATTAAAAGTCATCAAACTTCTTCAGAAAGAAATGCAGTTGGTTAAAATAGCAAGAACTTTCAATGGCAAGAATTGAACCCACTCACAAGTAATATAGGCTGGTGAAACTCTTTTCCTACTTGTAAGTATACGGTGCAAGGAAAATCACAAATGTCTCACTCAACTCATACAGATTTAATCGATTCAAAAAATAGCTGCACAAACAAAAATCAAAGATGGAAATATTGCCACCAACTTCAGAGGCAGTCGCTTAATATTCATTACGAGTATTCTACAAAATTCAGAAATGGCTTGGCAATGAACAAAATCCACAACAGTGGGGATAGAAGAAAATTAACGGCTCCTTACAACCTGTGACAACACTTTTTGTGCCAACAGCAGAATTAATATTGCAGCTTATCTCCTGCAACCGCAACAGAAAAGCAGGTTGAAGATGCTTACAAATTTACTGAAATTGTCAGGGATTATGATGTCTAAATTCATACATGGATAAAATTATTTATTTATATGCTATCGATTCCGATCTTCTTTAGATACAAAGTGTGTTTCATTCAATATATATATAAAATTTTAAACAACTCGATAATCCTCACTTGTACAATGATTATGTACTTTTTCATTTTGCAGAATATACTCACAGATAAACAAGCAAAAAATTAAGGAAACAAACGAAAAATTGGTAAAAAAATTTAAAAAGAAAGTCAAAAATTAATATTTCTCTATAAATGAAAATATTCTTATTTTAGAAAATTTCTCATGGTTCAATTGCCAATTTTTATTATGCATGTGAAAAACCACGATTTTTCAAGTAGGCAGCTCCGACACACCCATTACGGTTCGGGACTCTTTAAGTTTCTTGAAACATAGGTATGTATTTTTAAACGTATATGTCAAGTTTCAACGAATTCGCTAAGTTCTTGTTCAGTTTGGACACTTTTCCTGTACTATTAGCTGCGTTTAATAGTTTGCGATTAATCGATATCGGTATCTTCACGAAATTATTTTAAATTATTTGTTTTAACATTAAAAATGTTTGTTAGTGAAAAAAATTTATATAATACCATTTTAGTTTTCATTATGAGAATGTTTTTGTTAATAAAATAACTTTTTATTTTAATTTCTAAAGAAAACTACTGATAATAAGATTTTAATTCTTGAAAATGTTTTGTGTTAATGAAATAACTATTTACTACTTTGCAACAAATTTTCATTTTTATCACATCCGAAATATCATAAAATTTGCGTTCTACTTCGTCATTTCCAATGTCTCCTCCGGTTGCATCTTTGCGAAGGACTGTGAATTTTATTTATAGGATGTTCATAATTTTATGTTGAACCCGAATATTTAAAAACTTTAATACCTTTTTTCTTTCCTTTTCTTTGTTTGGGATTTATTACCACATTCCTTGAGATATTCCTATCCAAAAAATTCGATTTATCTAACAGGATAAAATGGGATTCGGCAAAAATTTTGACCAAAGGAGCAGACAACAAAAAAAGAAAAATCAAAGAATCTGCAATAATTTTACTTAATGAAGATAAATGCGTATCAAATTGTTCGGTAGAATTTTGTTCAACTTGGTTACCTATGTTGAGAGAAGAACTCAATAAAGTTAATATTATTTAGTATATTTTTCAACATTTCTATGGTAAGTATCTATGGAAATGATATAAACGATTTTTACTTTATGCCGTGTTATTCTACACGTTGCATAAAAATCTAAAGCCTAAACTTTGAAAAAGGAAACGGATATAGTTTCCAAAACGTCAGCGCAGTATTTTTGTATTAATTTAATTCCTATTGGTTGTCAAAAAACACCCTCTAACTGATCCTCTGACATTACGTCAAGGGCGTAGAGGTTATTTCCCAGTTTTAAACTGGTTAATTTGAATATTTTTTAGATAAATCGAATTTTTTGGATAGGAATATTTCAAGGAATGTGGTAATAAATCCCAAACAAAGAAAAGGAAAGAAACAATTTATGAAATGCCACAAATTACATTTAAACAATACTTTAATACCTTTATTATTTGAAATGGAACACCCTGTATATTATTTCATATTCAAAATTAAAGAATTTCAAGAGATTTCCGATGATTCCCCTTATAATATTTATTTGAAATGGTTTTGAAGATAAAGTTATTTGTCAAAATTTTGAAAAAAAACTGCCTATAGGATGAAATTATCTAAACGAGAATAAGTTTGTGATGGTCAAATGCTATAAGAATTGTTTAGTTGCTTCCCGATTTAAATAGATTTGCGATTTGTTCTTGTATGGGAAGTATAATTTATTTAAATTAATTACAATTGCAATTTCAGATATTATTATTAAATTATTATTTTTGCAATAATACTAACCAAGTAATTCAAATACATTTATCATAATTTAACAAGGCACATTTTATATTGTATTTCATAGTATATACATAGCGAACAATTTTAGAATCAAAGAGTACTGGCAATATTTTGTTAAAAATTTAAATACCGCATAGACCTTCATATTTTGGCTTCAATTTTATGTAGAGTTTAATACTACTATTATAATAGACAAGGTGTTCCATTTAAAATAAGGAATCTTAAGCAATTTGATTTTTGAAAATTAGCTATGCATTGTGAACACCATGTACGGTTTTGCCATAAATTTTCAATTCTTCATGGAATACTTTATGGTCCGCTAATAATATGAGAAAAATTATTCAGCCTAATCATTTTTGGTGTCTCAAATACATATATGTTTCTTAAAATTGGTATTCAACTCTCAGTTCTTTCTTTCAAAAGCTGTCAACATCTCAAATACTTTGGAGATATGTTACCTCATACACACATACATCTTATATGTATAATGGAAAATAATTATTTGTACGCTACGCATAATTTGACATTCAACAACTGTTATGCTTAGAATTTTCCGTATCTCCTATAGTCAAGTTAGTCAAAAGTTACCTGGAAAATAGGCCAAACACTTAGTATGAATTATATAGTATATACGTAATACAAAACAAAATCCGTTGCACGTCATCACCCACCAAGAATTATAAATGAAGAGCATAGCCTATATCGGCATATGTTTTGGCCTTAATGTCAACAGTAGGGAAGTCAACCATGGTGACGTCCCAACAGTTGACCTTAAGGCCAAAATATATGCCGATGTAGGCTATACTCTTCGTTTATAATTCTTGGTCGGTGATGACGTGCAACGGACTTTGCTTTGTATTAAGTATATGATTGGGTGCCCCAAAGTACAGGGTGTTTCAATTAAAATTATACTCCCACTTATTTCTGTAAATATTTATTGACTAAAATATCTTTGGCTGAAAAGATAAACGAGGTAAATACAAACATTATAATTTTTTAAACAGACATCCTGTATATGTTTTATATGTTTGAATTCGTCGAGTTCTTCAGATTATGATGGCATATAACACATATACAGAGTGTCCCAATTAAGATGTATCCACCCTCCTAAAATCTTTATTTGTGAACCAATTTTCAAAATCTACTTTTTGCTGGATAGGACTTGGAAAACTACATTTAAGCTATACCTTACATCATGACCTACTGAGACGTATTTTTTTTAGCGTAATTTCGAGAAAAACTATTAGCGATTTTTTTAGAGAAAAACTAATACCAGAATTAGATTCAGGACCTTTTAAAACCTAAGTGGTGTGAATTTTGCGACATTAGGATACAGAGTGTTAAAGAAAATGGAGAGGAATTTTTAACAACGGCAAACTTTTTTTGTAAACAAAATCGGTACTATTTTGAAATTATCAGTAATTTAACATTTTTCACAATTCTCTGGTTTATTTGAAGACGTATTAAGAAAAAATCGACAGTGGTAACGATTAAAAATGGTATCTAATTTCTGTTGATACTGTTATTGAAAACAAATAAAACAATACATTAGTTATTAAAGCTAGTTAAACTATTCACTGGAAAAAATTTTTGTAATAATCCTTTGAAAAAAACAAACGGTTTTGAAAAATGCATAAGGTGAATGGTGGACTCATTGAGAATAGTTCAATTTAATTATTAGTTGATTAATTTGATTATTTAGGAACCTTGTTCTTTTAATAATTAGGTCGTAGTTTTGTTACCAGTAAATCTTAATAATTTTTTATTTGTATATTTGTTGTTTTTATTTTTACCAATTGTTTTTTCAAAGGATTATTATAATATTTTTTCCAGTGAATTGTTTAATTAGCTTTAATAACTAATGTAATGTTTTATTTATTTTCAATAACCGTATCAACAGCATTAGATACCATTTTTAGTCGTTACCGCACTGTCGATTTTTTCTTAATACGTCTTCAAATAAACCAGAGAATTCTTCTTCTTCTTTAACACCCTGTGTCCTAATGTAGCAAAATTCACACCACTTATGTTTTAAAAGGTCCTGAATCTAATTCTGGTATTAGTTTTTCTCTAAAAATATCGTTAATAGTTTTTCTCGAAATTTCGCTAAAAAAAAATACGTCTCAGTAGGTCATGATGTACCTTTTTAAAAAATATAAGTGTTCCGTCCCGACGCCATTTATTTTTAATTATTGTTTTTTGTATATATATATATAATTTTGTTAGAAATAAAATACATTTAATTTTTATTTATACTCACCGTGTAATTTATGCGCGGTAAAAAAAGAGATTTTTTGTGACTCCTATCCCCTCCATGGGAGACGAAGAATAAAAATCAATGAGTTGTCGATAAACTGTCAATGTGATCAGACCCGCTTTTATATTTATATTTTTCAACCGCATTTCTTTATTCCGTTATATTGCATCGCCGATTTTTTTGTGTTTGTTATATTTGTGTGCAAGAGAAGAGAACCTGCCTAGAAACTTTAAGAGCGCCACCGGTACCGGCCCAAACGGCCTCTAGAAGCACCCACATCGGCTTTTCTGACATCAGGATTTATAAAAAATAGGTAGGTCCAATTCATCTCTTTTTCGTTAAACCCGCAAAAATACAGTCCACTGATACGGTTATTATTTAACCGCAACATAATTTTGGTCCTTCTATCCAGGATATTTCTTTCGTATTCAAGTTAATTATTTTAAATTTTTTACGTAATTTTTGTTAAAATAGTTAAAAAATCATTTGCATTTAAATAGTCAATTTCATAATATTTTCACTCATTCTTTATCATTTAACTTACAACTGTATTTTATTTCTGCTAAAATTATTTTATTAAAATAATTTCATTAATTTATATCTTGCCATTTTTGCGATTTAGAAGAGAGACAGCGTATTTAGTAGCACTATCAGCGGTTTCGACCCGTTCAGTTTCAGTCATATCAGTTAGACGCAATTTTTTGTGCCGCACTTTAAAACTAATAAACAGTTTTTTGTTCATTTCGCCTTTAATTCTATTTATTCCATATAATTCTTAAAATGGCTGATAAGACAAAGAAACTCCGCACTTTCAGATTAAATGAAATTACCAAAATGCACGAATTGTATAATATCGCTCAAATGGCCATAGACAGCTTAGCATCTCGTCGATCTTTTAAAGTTCGATATGAAGTCATAGGGAACATTAAGGAGGAATTCCATAAAAATCACAATGCTATCCTTGGTATATTATCTTCATTAGAGGAAGCAGATATGGAAGCCGAAAATCAAATTCGCGAATCATTTGATAATGAATATTTTGAAATTAAAGTTATTTATTCTGATTTATTTGAAAACCAAGAACAACGTGTAAAAAAAGACGAGGTTGTAAATACTTATTCGCATGTTAATTTGCCTCGCATAGAGTTGATTAAATTTAAGGGAGATTAAAAAACTTTTCCTTCATTTATAGACATGTTTAACGCTATTGTTCATAATAATAAGATGTTATCTGACATTGAAAAATTTAACTATTTAATTTCTTCTTTAATAGGTCCTCCGCTAAATATAGTAAAATGCATTCCTATGACTTCCGAAAATTATAAAGTTGCTTATGAAAGTTTAATACAGCGTTATTCTAATAAACGTTTATTAACTTCCGCACATTGGATAGAAATTGAAAATGCTAAAAAGGTGCATTCAGAAAATCCTCAGGCTCTTAGGTATTTGTTAGACATTTTTCAAGAAAATCTATCTGCATTGCAGAATTTGGGTCTCCCTGTAAAGCACTGGGATTTCATTTTAGTACATATGTTATTGAATCGTCTCGATCAAAACACCGTAACCCGTTTCGAATTGCATCACCGTTCTAATGAATTGCCTACCTTTAAAAATTTAAAAGATTTTTTAGAAAGTCATTGCAATGCTCTGGACACTTTAGCCTTTTCTGTACCTCATAATAAAATTATCAAGTATTCGGCGCCCTCTGGACGTCCCGCTAGCGCTTCATTTTTTGCTAATACTAATACTACAATAATTTGCTCTTTGTGCAAAAAAAATCATCTCTTATATAAATGTCAGGAATTTCAAAATAAATCACCTAAAGAGAGATATCATTTCGCAAAGGAAAATCGATTATGTGTCAACTGTTTAAGTTCTTCACATAATTTTAAAATGTGTAATTCCACATCCACTTGTCGCAAATGTCAGCAAAGACATCATACTCTATTGCACTTTGAAAAAAATGATACCTCTACTATACGGGATGATGTTTCCGATACGCCCATAATGCAACCTGTTCCCGTGCAAGTACAGTCTGCACAACCTACCGCTAGTACTTCCGCAGTTGCTCCGTCAATGCATTCTTTCTCAGGTTTTTCACCACAAACTACCCCCGTGTTACTTGCTACCGCTTTAATAGAAATTTCAGATAAATATGGTAATTTTCATAAGTGTAGAGCACTTATTGATTCCGGGTCTCAAACTAGTTTTATCTCCCAAAAATGTGTTAACCGATTAGGCCTAAAACATTTCAATACTTCTCTGTCAATTCAAGGTTTAGGGCCTATGGATACTTTCAAAAGTTCGAGTGGAGTGTCTCTTGTAGTACGCGCTGTTGGCGAATCAACGCCTTGTTTAAATTTGTTGGCTATTGTTTTGCCAAAAATTTGTAATAATTTACCTACCGTTAGTTTTGCCTCAGATACTTTCTCTCATTTTAAAAATTTGAAATTGGCGGATCCAACGTTTAATATACCAGGGGCGATAGATATTTTATTTGGTGCTGATGTTTTTCCTAATATCATTCAAACTGGTCGAATTGTTGGAGATGCTGATCAACCCATGGCTTTAAATACTGTGTTTGGATATATATTGATGGGAAAATTACATATCACTTCTTTACCTGTAATTAAATCATTTTTTTGTTCTCTTTCGACACCCCCTGTAGAAGACATTCTAAAAAAATTTTGGGAAATTGAAACTGTTCCAGAGGTCACTTCAATATCTCCTGATGATAAACTGTGCGAACAAAAATTTATAACTACTTTTTCTCGGAATCAAGAGGGTAGATTTATCGTGTCGCTTCCTTTTCGTAACGATGAACCTGTTTTTCCACAATCTCGTAATTTGGCTTTAAAATATTTTCTTTCGTTAGAGAGTCGATTACGAAGAGATCCCGCGATATATAAACAATATGCTACTTTTATGCAAGAATACTTAGATTTGGGGCATATGGAGCTTTTAGACTCTCCTCCTAATTCGCAAAAAATTTATTATATTCCGCATCATTGTGTACTGAAACCGGAGAGCAGTACTACAAAGTTACGAGTAGTATTTAATGCTTCTGTTAAAATTCCGCCTTCTTGTTCACTTAATGACACTCTTTTGACAGGCCCCAAGTTACAAAGAGATATTGTCACTATTTTGTTACATTTTCGTCTACATAATATAGTTTTCACCGCAGATATCAGGCAAATGTATCGACAAATTTTAATTAATCCCGCTCACACCAATTATCAGAGAATATTATGGCGTTTCACACCTGATAGCCCTATTCAAGATTTTCGTTTAAAAACCGTCACGTACGGTATATCTTCCGCCCCTTATCTTGCCATACGTACTTTATTGCAATTAGCAGAGGAGGAAAAATCCGACTTTCCTTTGGCTGCTAATATTCTAAGGTCAGATACTTATATCGATGATATAGTCACTGGAACTTCTTCTCTGGAAGAAGCTCATCATTTAAAAAATCAGTTAATTGGTCTTTTGCAGAAAGGAGGCTTCGAGTTAAGAAAATGGGCTAGTAATGATCCCGATTTATTAACTGATTTACCTGCATCTCACTTGTCTGGTGATCCCCTGTTTTTTGATGACCAGTGTATTTTAAAAATATTAGGTTTACATTGGTACCCCGCTCTTGATACCTTTTCATACAAAGTTTCGCCTCTAGAAAGATCATGTACTAAACGTCATATCTTATCAGAGCTAGCTCGAATCTTTGATCCGCTAGGTTTCTTGGCTCCGATTACTTTCTATACTAAATACATCATTCAACTGTTATGGCGTTTACATGTAGATTGGGATGAGACACCCCCTGAGGATGTTCTCTCTCTTTGGGAAAGATACAAATCTGAACTTCCATTACTGTCACGTGTTCGCATCCCTCGTAAAATATGTATTGCTTATGATTTATCGTGCGAGGTTCACGGTTTCTGTGATGCATCTTCAAAAGGCTACTCTGCCGTGGTGTACTTTAGAGTACTGGACAAAACCGGCGAAGTTTCTACCTCTTTTGTTTGTGCAAAATCTAAAATATCACCACTGCGCTGTATTTCTATTCCGCGCCTTGAACTTTGCGCTGCCGTACTGCTCGCTGATTTGTTGTCTTTTGTCTTACGTACATATCAAGGTAAAATACGTTTTGATAAGATTTGTGCTTGGTCAGATTCCACGGTTGCGTTATCCTGGATAAAGTCCTCACCATCTCGATGGAAAACCTTTGTGAGCAATCGAGTGAGCTTTATACAGGATAAAATTGCCCCCGAAAATTGGTATCATGTTTCTTCGTGTGATAATCCCGCAGATCTTGCCTCTCGAGGTCTATTCGCATCCGAGTTACTTCACAATTCCTTATGGTGGGCGGGGCCTAGTTTTCTGAGAAATTCCCACGTTTCCGGGTCATCGTCGACTTCAGACGTTATTTTGTCCTCTGAAGTACTTACCGAGGAAAAGAAGATTGTTCTACATTCTGTAGCCGCTCTAGACATTTTTGACGTTCTTTTAAATAAATATTCTTCCCTTAGTAAAATTCAACGCATTGTCGCTTATGTTTTGCGATTTATACATAACGTCAGAAATCCCGCTACCAAAAAAAAAATTGTCTTTTTTCGCTTGTAGATTTAAATCAAGCATTGTTCATTCTAGTAAAACGCTCCCAAGTTTTAGCATTCTCTGATGTTTTCCTACGACTTCAATCCAAGCAACCTCTTTCAAAACCTTTTCGAAAATTAAGTGTTTTTTGTGATGACCAAGGTATTTTAAGAGTGGGAGGTCGACTTCACCACTCTAATTTACCCTATGATAAAAAACACCCCGCTTTATTGCCGCGTTCTAGCCGTCTCACCACCTTGATTATCGAATATTTTCACAAAAAATATTTGCATGCTGGTCTACAATCTGTGAATTTTTTAATTGTCCAACAATTCTGGATATTGTCTTCAAAAAAATCGATAGGTAGTGTTTTGTCGAAATGTCATACCTGTTGGAAACTTCGCCCTATTCCTTGTCAACCGATTATGGGTCAGTTGCCTCTTCCACGTATTTCACAAGTAAAAGTTTTTTCCCATGTTGGTGTGGATCTAGGGGGGCCGTTTCATATTACTTTAGGCAAAACACGTGGTGCTAAAACCTTAAAAGCATACATTTGCTTATTTGTTTGCTACGCTACAAAAGCACTTCACCTCGAATTGATATCCGATTTATCCACCGACTGTTTTCTTGCTGCACTTCGTCGGTTTGTTGCACGTCGCGGCCGATGTAACCACATCTATAGCGATTGTGGTACCAATTTTGTGGGTGCTTATAAACAAATTATATCGCTTCTTAAACCCGCTGCCGAATCTGAGGCTATAGAATGGCATTTTAACCCCCCTTCCGCTCCGCATTTCGGTGGTCTTTGGGAGGCGGGAATTAAATCCGTGAAAACGCATTTGTACCGTGTAATTGGTGGACAAATCCTTACATACGAGGAATTTTACACCGTGCTCGTTCAAATCGAGACTTTTTTGAATTCGCGTCCTTTGACGCCTGTAAGTTCAGATCCTAACGACCTTTCGGTTTTAACGCCTGGGCATTTTTTAACCCTTGAGCCCCTAACTGCTATGCCTGAAACAGATTTAACCGACGTGCCTATGGGACGTTTAAGTCGCTGGCAATTACTACAACGTCTACACCAGGACTTTTGGTCCCGTTGGCATCGCGAGTACCTACATACGTTGCACCAGAAAAGTAAATGGACTTCTTCCTCTGATTCCATTGTACCGGGGTCCATGGTTGTAATTAAAAATGCCTTGGCTCCTCCGTTACACTGGCAACTGGGACGTATTGTTTCTGTACATCCTGGTGCAAACGGGGTGGTTCGCGTTGCTACGGTGCGCACTAGTAAAGGATTGTTGAAGCGTCCTGTTGTTAAGTTGTGCCCATTGCCTCTTTCTAAATCGTAAAATACAGTGTATTTCAGGTGGGCGGTATGTTCCGTCCCGACGCCATTTATTTTTAATTATTGTTTTTTGTATATATATATAATTTTGTTAGAAATAAAATACATTTAATTTTTATTTATACTCACCGTGTAATTTATGCGCGGTAAAAAAAGAGATTTTTTGTGACTCCTATCCCCTCCATGGGAGACGAAGAATAAAAATCAATGAGTTGTCGATAAACTGTCAATGTGATCAGACCCGCTTTTATATTTATATTTTTCAACCGCATTTCTTTATTCCGTTATATTGCATCGCCGATTTTTTTGTGTTTGTTATATTTGTGTGCAAGAGAAGAGAACCTGCCTAGAAACTTTAAGAGCGTCACCGGTACCGGCCCAAACGGCCTCTAGAAGCACCCACATCGGCTTTTCTGACATCAGGATTTATAAAAAATAGGTAGGTCCAATTCATCTCTTTTTCGTTAAACCCGCAAAAATACAGTCCACTGATACGGTTATTATTTAACCGCAACAATAAGGTATAGCTTAAATGCAGTTTTGCAAACCCTATCCAGCAAAAAAAGATTTTGAAAATCGGTTCACAAATAAAGATTTTAGGAGGAGGGATACCCTGTATATTTAAAAATGTTTATAGTATAAATCGGAGGATAAGTAATAAAAATTGATGTCAAAAAAGGAAACTGTAATTATTATAAATCAAATAAATCGACATAAAGAAATTATTATTATTATTTATATCACAAGTTAATAATGCACAGAATGGGCACACATTAAAAAATATATTGAAGCAAATTTTTTCTGAATCTTCCATTGCAAACTTCGTTTTTAGAGAAACTATGGTAAGATATTTTGTTGGAAATATTTACGTCAATTTTGAAAAAAATATACAAGTGTTATATCGTAATAAGAAAGACATGCGATGTAAATATAAATATATAAAAAAGTACAGGTGTTCCATTTAAAAAAATTTAAATTTTCTATGCACCTCGTATATTTTTTAAGATAAAAAAAGGTAATGATATACTACATAGAACTAGTTTTTGAAAAATTTTATTTAATAATGGTTTCAAACGAAACATCCTGTACAGATTTAAGCATTATACTTTTTAGCATTTATGTAAATGAAATACCGAGTAAAATACTTACTACAAATTCCATGAGAAAGATAATATTCTATGATCTTACCACAATTTTTTATACATGGAAACCTGAAAGATCTGAAAAATAGTATTGAGGAGGACCTGAAACCGGAATAGTGTATAATTGCTTATGCCGTTTAAGAATTTATAGACTCTGAAAAAAATACTTCTGTCAGCGTGGGGGACATATTATTATGTTGAGCTTATAATAACTTGTACATTATTAAAATTGAACAATCCGTATTTTTCAGTGTTTACTCTTCAATGTATTTCAGTTTGTGGAGACAAACTAGAACATTTTCGGCGCAATCATTTAAATATACTCTTCTTTGAGATAGTATATAAGAGAGCAACGTTTGCGCCTCCTCTAAACGATGTGAGACGTTGCCAGTTATACGGAGGTGTGTACTACGGTTGACTATGCGGAGGCGTATTCTGCTTATCCGTATACATAAAATTATATGCCTCCACTCTAGCGCTAGGAAGCGGAATTTTGCTGAACTAATCTGTATAACTGTATATGTGTATAGGTCGTCCAGCAAAAATTTTGTCAGAGCACTCATGATGACATCACATACATTCTGTGAAATTTTTAATAGGGAAACGTAAGTGCCTCCGAATTTTCGATCTCGCCTCCGATTTCGGAGGCGTAAACAACAGTCAGATATCATTTCGGAGGTGTGTAGGTATGCCAGGCAAATATATATATATATATATATATATATATATATATATATATATATATATATATATATATATATATATATATATATATATATATATATATATATATATATATATATATATATATATATATATATATATATATATATATATATATGTCAAAGGGTAGCTTTGGGGACATCAATATTTGGCAAAATTGAACGTATACATTAGGTATATATTTTGTCTACAATCGATGTATGCAAGATTTTTTTATCTAACTGCTGAAATAACCAATGTACACTTTATTTATGTGTAATGCAGTTTTTGAGGACTCACGCATTTAACTTCCTTCGCTATGTAAAACATGTAAAAATTTTTGATTATTTTATTTTAATGTGTAAAGTATTGGTAGAATCATTACTCAGATATGCAATCACATCTTGGGGGGTACATGTACATGCCAAACGTTTCTGACACCACTTAAAGTTACACAAAACTATATATTAAAAATTATATATAGGAAAAATAAGTTGTATTCCACTATTAGTTTGTATAAGGAAAATAAAATAATGAATATTAATTCAATTTATGCACATTCTGTAATAAAACTTATACACATAAACGAGCAATACCAGAGTAAATACACTCATAATTTTAATACGAGAAATCAAACTCAAAATCATATTAAGACACCTAAATTTAACAAATCATTTTGTCAACATTCCATGTCATTCATTGGTCCTGTTTTATACAACAAACTCCCAATACACATACGTAATATAAAAAATAAAAAGAAATTTAATGCAGACTCAAAAGATTTTATTATAAACAATCATAATACATTTCAATTGATATAATCCACTCAAAATATAGAATATTCATAAGATTTCTATTTGTCTAAAATATATATTTTTTTATAATTTTTTTTTATATATAATATGTTGCCAATTTAGTATTTAGTATATTAGAATTTACTTTATAATATGTAATAAATAGGAACAATTCCTTAACTAAATTACTGTAAATATTTATAAAATGTTTAAAATATATTATATTTAGGTAGTATGACATAAATAAATAAATTAAATTGTAAAAATAAAAATTAAGGGCCAGCACGAACTTGTTTCAGTGGTCCATTATATAAAAATGATGTTTAATGTTATATAATACTGAATAAAATTGAATTGAATTGAATTGAATTGAATTACCTATTTCGTGATTTTGGTGCTGACAGCCATTGGTGCTAATTGCAAAGATGCTAGTTGAATTAAAATTATTTATAATAATTATATTCAGTATATTTTTAAAAATAAGTTTTATACAGGGTGCGGCAGAATGATATGCACTATTTGGGATGTCAATAAAAACCAAAGCACACAAAGCAAGGGAAAAAGTTTTTTATTTTTGGAAACCACATATCATGCCATTTTGAAATGTCATGTTTTAAAAATTACATCACTTAAATGACGGCCATTACAGTCTTGAAGGTGTACACGAAAGCTCGCCATTGCCCTGCGGATCATCTCTTGCGGAATTGCGGCGATTTCTTGTTTTATGGCTGCCTTTAATTCTTCCAAATTTTGTGGCTGATGTTTACACACTTGCGCTTTGAGGTATCCCCACAGAAAAAAAATCCAGTGATCTTACTGTCCTTGGTCGGCCAGTAGACTTTCGCTTAAGAGCAGAAGTTGTGTCCCGGAAGTGTGAAACCCACCGACGAATTGTTCTCCCGTCAGGAACGGCACCATGACGACCAACATCAAACTGAATACGAAATGCATGCTGCGTCGCTATTACAGATTCACCATTTATTATGAACTTTTCGACGACAATAGCGCGATGCGTTCCGTTCCAAGCCATGGCGATAACTGATATAAGTATGACGTTTCAAAATGGCATGGTATGTGGTTTCCAAAAATAAAAAACTTTTTCCCTTACTTTTTGTGCTTTGGTTTTTATTGACATCCCAAATAGTGCATATCATTTTGCCGCACCCTGTATAAATAAAATAATATAATAAAACAAAATTAAATTTTTCATATTTTTTATTTTATTTTCCCGAAAAACAAATGAAAATTTCTCAACTCGATGAGATAATATTTGGTCATAAGATTTCAAAATTAACAAAATATACAGGGTTTTCCATTTAAAAAATACAATTTGATGTAATTTTCGTCGAAACACGACGTCATTTTGGCTGTACACGTCATGAAATTAGAAAATACGTCTTGTATACATGTTCCAAATTTCAAAACAGTTGGTTCATAAACAAAGGAGCTATAAGCCTGTGTCGGTTCTCGTAGCCACATGGTATACAAGATATCAAAATAATTTCCGATGTATCCAATTCTGTATCCTTGGTGAGTTTTTACGCCGAGTTGATTCTTTTAAAATCAAATAAGTTTTTCTGAGTTTAATACTCAATCGATGGGGTGCCATTTTAAAATAATGACTAAACTAATTCCGAAAGATTAGATTGTACCTAGTTATTAAAATTGTTGGTTGAAAGTCAAATTTGTATCTTCCATTATTATTTTGTATGTCATTTATGGTGATTTTAAGTTAATCGCAGCCCTCTAGATCCAAAACAAAACTTGGCTCTAAAAAAATCAAGTCGCCCAAAAAGCTCGCCACAATAGTTCTGATCTATTCGGAGTTTGTCCAGGATTCTGAACATGCAATAATATACAGGGTGTTCCATCTAAAAATCAAGAAATAGTGTCAGTTGCGGCTACATCGGAAGTCCAAAGAATTCATCAAATACTGCTAATTGTGGGATTTTACATATATATTAACTCTGTGCCGAATTTCAATTTGATATCTTGAAAAACAAGGGTCAAAAGAGGAGTGCTAGTGATAGATCGTTGTCACCTGGTATGGTATATCAAAATCTAATCCAAATTCGCATGTGATAACTTAAAAATAAGAGTCCTCAAAAATTCTGCTAGACGGATATATACTTCAATATATATTATGACGTATTGGTAGATTTGGGGACCCTGTGGCAAGTAAGATAAATATTAAGTTAATTTTTATTCGCGATTGAATGTTTTAATTTAATTCCTATTTTTAGTTTTGTGGTAGGTACTTACGTTAAGTTTGGCAAATATCTAGCATTTTAAATGAAATAAGAATGTTTACTAGTGTCTATTTTGTTTAAATTGTAGCTAAGTCAGATGAAAATGACATGTTGAAAATGTCAGGGCCGTACTGTGAAATTTTAAAAATTTTCCTGATTACTATAGACTTTGGTCACATTTCCGGAAATGATATCCCTAACACAGTTAGGAAACTATGAAGGTAGTGTCCTATGTAGGTTAGTAGATAACGTTGTCATCTGGTATACCGGGTGGCCACGAGAACCGACCCAGACTTATAGCCCTTTGTTTATGAGCCAACTGTTTTGAAATTTGGAACGTGTATACAAGACGTTTTCTCCAGTTTAGTGACATGTACAGTCAAAATGACCGACTTCTTGTTTTCAATAGTAATAACATCAAATTGGATTTTTTAAATGTATATTTTATTATGCTTGGAATCTACGGACCAAATTCTATCTAATCACGTTGCGAAATTTTCATTTATTTTTCAAAAAAATAAAATTGAAAAGTTTAAAAGTTTTCCCCTTGTTTTTTAAGATATCAATATGAAATTTGGCACAGTTAATATAAACTGCTGGAACTTTGAAACGCATAAAGTAAATTTTTTGTGTATATTTGAAGTTAAATATCTCAGAAAATATGAAAGATATTTGAATGCGGTTTGAAGCATACTAGGGCGTATTGTTCGGTCTTAGGGTAGATAGGTGTGTTTTGGTTTGTAGGAACTTTAATTCTAAAGTACAGGGTGGTAAATAAAACAATGCAAATTTTAACAAATTTCACTGCGCCACCATTTCTCTCCAAACAAGTTTATTGTTTTTTTTCTGGGTTTTAGAAGATGCAGTTGCTCACTTGTAAAAAACAATTTTAGGGGTTTTTGAATAGAATGATTGTTCGAAACATGTTTTTTCAATTTTTTGTTAGTAGAAAATTCTTGTAATTTTTCTTGTTTTACGAAAGATTTTATACAGGGTGAAAAAAAAGTACTTATGATTTCGATACTGCAAAGAAAAACAACGATGTAACAGTTATGAAAATTAATATTATTTTGGACCCCCCACCCCTCTTTAACGCGTATTACTTCTGCGTACCGACGGGGCATAGTAACTACTAAATTACAAGAATTTTTGTACTAATAATAAATAATTCGAATAATCGTTATAAACTCAAATTTTTTTAAAACCATGACTTTTATTCAAAAACCCCTAAAATTGTTTTTTACAATTGAGCCACTGCATATTCTAAAACCCAGGAAAAAACAAAAAATTTGTTGGAAAGAAATGGTGACGCAGTGAAATTTGTTAAAATTTGCATTGTTTTATTTACCAACCTGTATTTTAGAATTAAAGTTTCTACAAACTAAAACACACCTACCCTAAGACCAGACAATGAGCCCTAATATGCTTCAAACCGCATTAAAATATCTTTCATATTTTCTGAGATATTTAACTTTAAATATACACTAAAAATTTATTTTATGCCTATCAGTTACCACAGGGTCCCCAAATCTGCCAATACATCATAATATTATAGTACATACATTGAAGTATATATCCGTCTAGCAGTACTTTTGAGGACACCATAGTTTATTATTGTTTTTGCCTTATGCGGCCTACACACAAGCTACTTTTTCAGCGTTTTGGCAGCTGGCGTAGTCGCCAGCGTCGAAAACGCATAGAAATCGCAAAAAAAACGCCTGTGTGTAAGTGTTTACTGCCGCGCTGGCGACTCGCTAGGCGGCGCAGAACGCCGGACGCTAATATCAAACTTGTTTGATTTCGGCGGCAGCAAAGCCAGTAAAACGTTTAGAAAACGCATGTGTGTGTGCAGAAATGGCGGAAAATCGGCGATTTGTCCAATCCGAAAAATTTACTTCTGCTGCTATTGAGTTATTTAAGCAGTAAAAATATTTATGAATGATGAAAAGTAAAGCATATTCTAATAGAATTATTAAGAATAAACTTCGGATGTAATTTTAGTTCTTTCAAGATATTTATATGGGATAATTGATCTTTTTACAGCAACCACTTTTTCACCCATGAACGAGGCTTTTTGGACTTTCTCTTTTCATCAATAATAATTAATGCACTTGCTAATCTTTTCTGTTTGAGCGACATTTTCAAACATTTTCAATACTATTCCGTCAATGATTCGCTCACTACTGGGACGCTTGTGTGTGGTGAAATTGTAAAAGCGTTTTTGACGCTGGCGACAACGCCAGCTGCCCAAAACGCTGTAAAAGTAGCTTGTGTGTGGGCCGCATTTTACAGTGATGAGTGTGATGACTTTCCCGCTCATTTTTTACCGACTTACGGTGAGACACAAGACTGGCTTTAACTTTAATGTGACAGATAGACTGGAGTCCGTATTTCTATCGTATTGATTTTAAAATCTGTTGTAAGTGCGATTCGGATACAGTTCGTTGATTATATCACATTTCCGAAAATGTTTCCTAACATAGCTGGGACACGCTGTATACATAGTATATCTAAATATAATCCAAATTTGCGTGACTTAAAAATAAGAGTTGGTCTTATTAGTAAGCGTGGTTTGACTCCTAAAAACTACTGATAAACAGATATTTACTTCAATATACAGCGTGGAACAGCCAAATGGAATAAATTCAGTATCTCAATTATTGTGTGAAATGACATCCTGCAACGTACAAATTTCATCCCTAAATTCAACCCCCTTCGAGTGGCAGTTGCAACCCCTAAATTTTTAAATGGGAAGTAGGGGCTTGTGCGATACCTCATTTAAAAGGTATTTTCATTCTCTATTCAAAAATGCTATGGTTTTAATATTTATTGCAAAAATTAACAGTAAAAAAATTAATTCATGTGCTTGACGTAATTCGCTACAGCAAACTAAAAAAAAATTATTTCAATGTAGGAAATGTTCAAAATGAGGATGCTGCCAAGACGTTCAAGGAACTCATTTTGAATATTTCCTACATTGATATTATTACTAATAATTAAGTAGGTACCTAAATCGTTATAACTTCTACCTTTTAGGTATTGTCTCTACGCCTATCAGTTGCCATAGGGTCCCCAAATCTACCAATACATCATTATATAATAATACCTATATGAAGTATACAGTACCCCACATATTTTTATATTCAACTTGGAAACAAAGATGAGTTTATAGTACGAAAAGCGTGAATTAAAAAGAGAAAACAAACGGTGAATATGTAACGCCTACACGGAGAGTGACAGCGGTAAAGACCGCAAATTAAAACACCTAAAAACGTGGGCAAAAAATACCGCCAAAGCATCAGTAAAAATATCGTTTTATGTATGCCGGTTACTCATGTGGTCGACTTGCATACATACGGTAAGTGATACCCTATTAAATTCTTTTTGCGGCGTTTTTTTCCCAAGTTTTTAGGTGTTTCAATTTGAAGTAGAATGGAGTGAGAGGCGTGTCTCTAGTGCTCTGGTATTTGTCTTTATTTTATACTCCTTACTGATATTCTCTGTTCTTGTTTTCAAGTTGAATATAAAATTTTGTGGGGTACTGTATATCCGTCTAGCAGTTCTTTTGAGGACACCATAAACCATCATTTATTTTTGTTTTTGCCTTACTTAGTGATGACTTTCCCGTTCATTTTTTACTTGCTCACGCTGAGACACAGGACTGGCTTTAACATTAATGTGTTGGATACAGTATACATAGATTATGTATATTTTAAATAAAGTAGAAACAATTTATACAGGGTGTCGGTTGACTATAAATCACAAATCTAGAAATGTTTCCTGACAGAGCTAGGGCACGATGTATGGTATATAGTATATCTAAATCTAATCCAAATTTGCCTAACTTAAAAATAAGATTTGGTCTTATTCGCAAGAGTGGTTTGAGTCCTCAAAAATACTGCTAGATGGATATATACTTCAATATATATTATGATGTATTGGTAGATTCGGGGACCCTGTTGAAAGAATCAGGGCCTTACTGTGAGAGTTTTAAACATTTTTATTTTATTTAAAATCAAAATAGAAGTATTATCCTAATTTGTTTTACTACTTAATTTAATATTCAACTCTTATGGTATGAAACAAATAAATAGTGCCTCGTAGAGATTTTCAGATAAATACTATGTGTACCCATCTATAAAAAGATTTTTTTATGGCTTTTGCATAAGAAGTAAAAATATACAAGTCGTTCTATATAAAAAAAAACATAAATCCGGAATGCGATCTTCAATTGTTTTTGTGATATAAGATATAATTATTAGAAAACACATGCGGTGTGGCCCACTTGAAATTAGGACACCTCTGTAAAATGGTTATTTTTTCCGATTTTAATTAACTTTTTTTTAGATTGTTACTCATGGAAAACGGCATTTTATGACGAATTGATAAATTTCCATCACAAAAATCAAGGCCTATTTTGCAATTTTTTTGGAGCGAAAATTCGAGAAATCA
Organism: Rhagium mordax; assembly: GCA_963680705.1. NCBI lineage: Eukaryota > Metazoa > Arthropoda > Insecta > Coleoptera > Cerambycidae > Rhagium > Rhagium mordax. The sequence goes on from OY796656.1 coordinate 87,167,649, forward strand.
TATTGGCGATTTTTTTACGTGAAAACTAGGTACGTTACTGTATTCAGCGTTCCGTACTAATAATTAATTAAGTACCCAAATCGTTGTGACTCCTACCCTTTAGGTATTATCTCGATACCTATCACTTGCCACAGAGTCCCCAAATCTACCAATACATCATATCATAATATAATATATTGGAGTGTATATCTGTCTAGCAGTACTTTTGAGGACACCATAATTTATTTTTATTTTTACCTTACTTAATGATTTCCCTCACATTTTTTATCGGCTTATGCTGAGATACAGGACTGGATTTAACTTTAATGTGACAGATAGACTGCAGTCTGTATTTCTATCGTATTAATTTTAAAATCTCTTGTAAGTGTGATTAGGATACAGTATGTAAAAATTATGTATATTTTAAATAAAGTAGAAACAATTATACAGGGTGCGCCATCTAAAAGTCCCCACACTCGTAACATTCGTATTTTTTTAGCTACGACCATGTTGGGCACATTAAATTGTAGATATTTTTAAGGCCTTTAATCATACGTACAGAGAAAAAAATTTAAACAAACTGTTAAAAAGCAAACTTAATTTCCTTGTATATTTTATTGCCTCACCCTTTACGTGAGTTGTGTTAATGTTTTCTTATAAAGGTTTTAATTTGCTTCAATTTATGCCATTACCTCCTGAAATTTTGCAGTTTCCTTATTAGTAACTAGGTATATTTTAATAAAAGCTTGTTTTTAAAAATATTTTTCCTTTTGCTCTTTTGTTACTTTAAATAATATTTATGATATGTCTTTTACAAATAAAGCATACAATTATTATTTATAATCTTTTCAAATTTATTTTGAAAGAATTCAGTTTGGAATCGAAAAGAGCGTTTTTTTATTTTTTTCTCTGAAATTAAAAAGAAATTCGGCAATGACGTAATAACATAAATTGAAACTAATTAAAACCTTAAAAAAAAAAACATTAACATAGTTCATGTACAGGGCGAGGTAAAAATATAAAAAAAGAAATTAAGTTTCCTTTAATAATTTCTTCATAATAATAGCTATTTCTATCTACAAAATATATTTAAGATATTGTTTGTGGCTGACATTCATATTTCTAATATAGTCTTCACATAAGAAGTCGCATAAGAACTTTTATTTCTTTAAAAAACTTCTTTAGCACTACTTGAGTTTTGTGTTTACTGGGTATAGTTAAAAAACCACATTAAACTCATTATAAATGACATACAAAATAATGGTAAAATATAAGTTTGACTTTTAACCAACAAATTTAATAACTAGGTACAATCAATATAATTATTATCTAATAAAGGATATATTTTTCACTCAGGTACAATCTAATACTTCGAAATTAATTTCTTGCAAAACAGTTTATATTTTCAAATGGCATCACCACCCCAAAATCGATTAAGTATCGCAGATCAATCTTATTCTTATTATAATCACACCAATAATGAAGAGTGACGACCTATGATGACCAATTTTTTTGCAAAAAAATATTCAAAAACAATAATAGAGATACCTAGATGTCGTTCTGAGATTATTACAAAACCATAGATTAAATAAGTATAAGATATACCAACCTATTGGCAAATGAATATTATTCGGAACTTGTGCATTCGAATAGTTAGATGACGCATCTTAAAGTGTATTTTTCTATGTACATTTATAGCTAAAGATTTATTGTTAGAGCTTTGGACGTTTTTGCCATTAGGTTTTAAACATGGTTCTTCAACAAATGATATCAATCAAATCAAAAGATTACATTTTTGGGAGTTTCGGGTTCGCCATCTATTATTCGAATGCACAAGTTTCATATAATATCCACTTACATTCTAACAATAGAATGGTATATCTTGTACTTATTTAATCTATGGCAAAACTTAGTATTTTACTCCCGACACTAGAATGTATAGTATTTATAGGACCTTTTCTTTTTCTTAGTATTTTTCCTTTCTTGCCCATAGAAACGTATGTCTATGCTAAACCGAAATTTCGGGACTTCTTTCCTGGTTGGTAGATGGCAGCCGTATTATATTGATTATAGAATAATTTAATTTGGCAATTTTGGCATTAAATAATAATTTATCTATGGTTTCAATGCCTTTTATGACCAGAATTGATAAAAAAAATTCTTCACTAAATAGTTAGAATTCTCCATCTAACCGGAGGCCAGATATCATGTCCATGTCCTAGCACATCTAGCGTAGCTTAAACCACATGATTTCATGGATTTCACAGTTCATTTAGGAAGTAAATAAATAAATTCACAAGTGAAATATTGCCAATTGGCACTTTAATAGCTACAGGAACCTCGAGTTCACCGACAAATAAGCTTCCCGAGGAACCACAAAAGTATTGGCGATTTTCTTACGTGAAAACTAAGTACGTTACTGTATTCAACCTCCCGTAGTAATAATTAATTAACCCTTTAGGTATTATCTCTACATCTATCACTTGCCACAGAGTCCCCAAATCTACCAATACATCACATCATAATATAATATATTGAAGTGTAGCAGTACTTTTGAGGACACCATAATTTATTTTTATTTTTGCCTTAATGATTTCCCGTTCATTTTTTATCGGCTCACGCTGAGATACAGGAATGGCTTTAACTTTCATGTGACAAACAGACTGCAGTCCGTATTTCTATCGTATTAATTTTAAAATTTCTTGTAAGTGTGATTAGGACACAATACCTATGTAAAAATTATGTATATTTTAAATAAAGTAGAAACAATTATACAGGGTGAGTCATCTAAAAGTTAACATTCTTATATTTTTAGCTACAACCATGGGGACACATTAAATTGTAGTTAAATTAAGTTTCCTTTAATAATTTCTTCATAATATTTTTTTTTATATCACTCTAGCTAGACTCATGTTTAAAGGTCTTAAAAATATGTACAATTTGATGTGCCCAACATTGTCGTCGCTTAAAAAATAAGAAAGTTACTAGTCTGGGGAGATTTAAGTGGTGCACTCTGTAGATCACATTTCCGGAAATGTTTCCTAATAGAGCTAGGACACGCTGTAGGTATATAGTATAACTAAATCTAATCCGAATTTGCCTAACTTAAAAATAAGAGTTGGTCTTTCATTAGTAAGAGTGGTTTGAGTCCACAAAAATACTCTTAAATGGATACGAAGATGGATATATACTTCAATATTATATTATGATGTATTGGTAGATTTGGGGACCCTGTGGCAACTGGTAGGTAGGTAGGTATACATTTTTAACATTTATTAATGAAATGATTAATAAGATAAATTTTAAAATAATTTTTATTCGCGATTGAATGCTATAATTTTATTCATATTTTTAGGTTTGTTGTACTTAGGTTAAGTCTGGTAAATAACATTTTACATGAACAATGTTTACTAGTCTCTATTTTATTTCAGTTGTAGCTAAATCAAATGAAAATTACATGTTTAAAAAATCAGGGCCGTACTGAGAAAATTTAAAGAATTTACTTGATTACTATACACTATACATAGATCACATTTCCGAAAATGTTTATTAACAGACTAGCTAGTCGTATGGTAGGTTAGTAGATATCGTTGTCGCCTGGTATACTGGGTGGCCACGAGAACTGACCCAGATTTATATCTTCTTTGTTTATGAACCAACTATATGGTATTCACATTTTATTTACATGAGGGGAGGCCTTGGAAAATCTGAATTCTGTTGGTATGAATGACTGTTTTAATTACTGAGGTTATGTTGAAAAGTCAAAAACATAACCACAAATTCAAATTGGTTCTACATAGTTGCCAGAGTGAGACCCTAAAGAAAGCACAGCAATGTTATCAATAAAAAATTTGGCAATTCAGCCAAAAATAAATGTCAGTGACGATCAATTAAATCTGACACTTCAATATTTTGTCAATAGTAGACAACCCTGAGACAACCTAAGAAAAACATATCATAGCCTCCCCTCATGTAAATAAAATGTGAATGGCATATATTTTGAAATTTGGAACATGTATACAAGACGTATATTCCAATTTAGTGACGTATACGGTCAAAATAATATTAAATTGAATTTTTTAAATGGAATACCCTGCATATTTTACTATTTTTAGAATCTACAAACTAAATTCTGGCTGATCACGTTGCGAAATTTTCATTTATTTTTCTGAAAAAACAATTTGAAAATTTGAAAATTTTGCCCCTTGTTTTCAAGATATAATGAAAATCGGCACTGTTAACATAGACATAAAATACCACATTTTGACGTATTTGAAATCTTTTATGGGCTTCCGATATAGCCGGAAGTAACACCATTTCTTGATTATAAATGGAATACCCTGTATATTATTGCATTTTCAGAGTCTGAATAGGTCTATTTTGGTGAGTTTTTTGCCCTACTGTGATTTGTTTTAGACCCGAGGTTTGTTTCGAATCTAGAGTGCTGCGATTAATTTAAAATTATCATAAATGACATACAAAATAATGGGAAAATACAAATTTGACTTAACCAACAAATTCAATAACTAGGTAAGGGGTGATTCACTGAGATTTCCCACCCATATTATTTCTTTTATTTTTATAACATAGATAGGTACTTTACAGAAACCATACTCGTTTGATAGTGTTCAAACGAAATTATTAAATTAAATTCAATTAAATTTGTATCCCCGAGTTGTTAAATAAATAAACTAAACACCACAAGTAATGCGACCCGGTCTTTTTATCATTCAAGAGACCTTGTTCGGAAGAGATCTACATTTAAAGACAACGGATGCTCACCCAATATCCTTGTATAGTGAAAGTAATCTCTCTCGCAGTTAATTCCACTGCCACGACCAGAAATCGAACCAGGAACTTTTGGATGAGAGCCAAGTGACTCTACCACCAGACGTCTCTTTATAGTTTGTGTAAATCATTACAATAATTGCGACTTCCTAAACTAGAGAAGCTACAGAATTAATTAACTATTATTAGGTACTTTAGGAAATTTAAAATATCAGAGACTGTTTTCTGATTTTTAATTGAAAACATGACAAGATTAACTTGCCGCTGTAAAATTTTTCATCCGACTTTTCATGTCGGCAAGGCCATCCTCATCTATTTTAAGTTAACAAGGATATGAATGTTTGATTTTATGTTTATTGCACCTTATCACTTTTGTAATTATTAAATCAGTAATCCTTTTCCCCACTTCTGGAATTATTTCAGTTGCGCATTCACAAATTACTTCTTCCATTATTTCACACATTCACAGTTCTTAAATTTAAACTTCAAATTTTAGATACCTAATGCCTGTGGATGGTACAAAGAAAATAACCTCCGTCTGATGTCAAAAAAATGATGTATTTGTCATAATTTATATTACTGGTCGAGAGGTAGCTTACCTGCCTCTCACCCAAAAGTCCCGGGTGCGATTCCTGGACGTGGCAATGGGAAATACTGTGGAAGGGATTTTTCCATACAAGGTTCTTCTAGAGCCTTCCGGGATAAAGGGGGTCGTAATTACATGTGGTGTTATTATTATTATTATAAAATTTATTAAAGAATCTAATGAGCTGTAAGTATTATATTATTTCTTTCTATCTACTGAGCTGCTCTTATAGAAAAAAAATGGATTCAAACTTTTAATTTTCTAGACGTTTATTTCTACTTTCTACCACAAGGTAGAAAAATTATAGTAACAAGGAAATAAAAAACATGCTGTTATAGTGAAATTTGTGCTTTTTACCTAATTAATGGCAATCAAAATATAGATTAAGCTGTATTTTATCACTCGTCCTCAAACCCACCATTTCATATATAATAAGGCGGTGTTTTTGAGGACTGTCCCCAAAGCTACCGTTAGGTGACTGATTCTTATGAGGACGGTCCTCAAAAGCACCAAATGTCCTCAAAGATACCATTCTGTACCACAAAACGTCCTCAAAACTACCCTTTGACATATATATATATATATATATATATATATATATATATATATATATATATATATATAGAGATGTAAACGGTCATTGTGCAGCCCGTTGAATATATTAACGGTCATTTGTGAAGCCCGAAATGACATTGTTTAGCCCGGATCCGGGCTAAACAAGGTATCGATGTGTATATCAATGCTAATTGGTTAGATAAGTTCTTAGGACCCCCCCCATGAATTTTCATCTGGGCCACACAGAGTCGTATTTACCTATACAACATACACTGTGAAGTTCATGGTACCTCCCTATAGGGGGCGCTTCACATGGATATATAAATACAGTAAAAGATACGAAAGCCCATTATATTGACATAACTCTATGCAGCCTGACTTTTGGCAACATTGTTCTCTTTCTTAAATACTAGGTTCCGTGCGAAAATATGTGATGCTCTGTAGCCCAGGCCACTATAAGACTATATTGTAGATACTGATACACTTTTTATGTAATATCAAATTATGGTACTATAAATTTTGTTTATCATTTAGTGTATAGTATTTATAATCAGATGAGGAATCCTTTAAACTTAGAATCAGAATAACAAATTAAAAATATGTACAGGAATATGGAAAAATAAAACAATTACCTATTCCCTATTCCACGATCATCTATCCTGTTAAAACTGGGTTTCTTATGTCTATACAGGGTGGTCCGAAATTAGTGGTCATCATTTCGCCCGCGTATTCCTCGATCAAAAATAAGACAAAAAGTTTCTACAAACATGGCCCCGGAAATGCTTCCTAAGGGAGCTACAACCCTTTAAAGGTGCATCCTTGACGATGGTTTTTATTTAATATTTCCGAAACCGGTAAAAATAAAAACATGAAATTTTGGCCAATCACTAATCGTTTTATGGTCAAGAAGGTGATGTGATAATGATCCAAAAATTTCCCTCAGGGGTTGGTCAAACAGAGAGGGGGTAGAATAAAATGCCCCTAAACCTTTTCGCATGTACGTCTTTCCAGATTTTGATAGCAAATTATGGAATGCCAGAGTTTTTTATGCAATAAAGGTATTCTAGTTGAATTTTGATAGGACGCGCCGTTTTCGAGTTATTTGAGTTTCTGGAAAACATTAATCACAAAAATATTAAAATGGAACGAGTAACATGCACAGTTCTCTAGGTAGGTACTTAGCAATTGATAATAAAATTATGCTATTATTATTTTTATTATTATTATTATTATTAGTGTGACGTTTAATAGGGTTAAATAATACAAGAGATAAGATTAATGCCATATACCCCAAAAAAGAAACATGATGCAGCTACGGACACGTGTTTCGGAGTTATTGCTCCTCGTCAGCGTAGCGTAGCTAAATAAAGAATATAAGATCTAAAGCAATAACTAATAAAGGTTAGAAAGCACAGTACACAGTACTCAAATTCGTGCTTTCGTGCATCATGGACCACGATTGCAGCCTCAAATGACAGCACTCGGCACATTGAGCTCTATGCGTACTGCTCTATTTCTACCTAGGCAAATACAAACAAAAGAGTGACGTTTAATAGGGTTAAATAATACTGTGCTTTCTAACCTTTATTAGTTATTGCTTTAGATCTTATATTCTTTATTTAGCTACGCTACGCTGACGAGGAGCAATAACTCCGAAACACGTGTCCGTAGCTGCATCATGTTTCTTTTTTGGGGTATATGGCATTAATCTTATCTCTTGTATTATTTAACCCTATTAAACGTCACTCTTTTGTTTGTATTTGCCTAGGTAGAAATAGAGCAGTACGCATAGAGCTCAATGTGCCGAGTGCTGTCATTTGAGGCTGCAATCGTGGTCCATGATGCACGAAAGCACGAATTTGAGTACTGTGTACTGTGCTTTCTAACCTTTATTAGTTATTGCTTTAGATCTTATATTCTTTATTTAGCTACGCTACGCTGACGAGGAGCAATAACTCCGAAACACGTGTCCGTAGCTGCATCATGTTTCTTTTTTGGGGTATATGGCATTAATCTTATCTCTTGTATTATTATTAGTTTCGAAAATATTAAACAAAAACCATCGTCAAGGATGCACTTTTAAGGGGTTGTAGCTCCCTTAGGAAGCATTTTCGGGACCATGTTTGTAGGAACTTTTTGTCTTATTTTTGATCGAGGAATACGCGGGTAAAATGATGACCACTAATTTCGGACCACCCTGTATAGACATAAGAAACCCAGTTTTAACGGGATAGATGATCGTGGAATAGGTAATTGTTTTATTTTTCCATATCCTCAAAACAGTGCAAAATATAAAAAAATTATTTACAAATTTTATTATGAAAAATATACGCTTTTCAAAAAAGGATGTGATGTGAAAAATATATTCGATGTGTCCCGATGTCCAGCGCCCTTGGATTATGGTTACTACCATTTTGATAACAAATTGTAGCTTGTATTAATATCTAAGGAACAAATTAGTTTTTGCTTAATTGCATTTTCCTTCGAATAATATACAGTGTGTCCACAGATGGAGTTACAAAGAGGAAAAAACTTTTTTATTATGGACTTTATAAAAAAAGTCATTCTTTATAAAAAGTTCTGCTTGTCAAAAAAATTGTAATACCATAAAAAAAATCGAGATCTGATATACGAGGTATTCAAAAATTAAGAAAACTTGAAAATGGTTCAAGAGAAAAGTACCTTTATTTTTGATTTTAGAGGAAAATATTATAAGTAAAAGTTGTTTTTTATTGAAAATTAATCCTAAATACAAAATTTGACATCCATCTAAATTATTAAAATTAAGGAAACTTTATTTTTTATTGGACATTAATGTATTATTAGAACAAAATTCCTAGATTTTTATTAAAAATTACTCCACATAGCTTCCACCAATTAATTTTTAATAAAAATGTAGGAATTTTGTTCTAATAATACATTAATGTCCAATAAAAAATAAAGTTTCCTTAATTTTAATAATTTAGATGGATGTCAAATTTTGTATTTAGGATTAATTTTCAATAAAAAACAACTTTTACTTATAATATTTTCCTCTAAAATCAAAAATAAAGGTACTTTTCTCTTGAACCATTTTCAAGTTTTCTTAATTTTTGAATACCTCGTATATCAGATCTCGATTTTTTTATGGTATATTATTGAAAATTAATCCTAAATACAAAATTTGACATCCATCTAAATTATTAAAATTAAGGAAACTTTATTTTTTATTGGACATTAATGTATTATTAGAACAAAATTCCTACATTTTTATTAAAAATTAATTGGTGGAAGCTATGTGGAGTAATTTTTAATAAAAATCTAGGAATTTTGTTCTAATAATACATTAATGTCCAATAAAAAATAAAGTTTTCTTAATTTTAATAATTTAGATGGATGTCAAATTTTGTATTTAGGAATAATTTTCAATAAAAAACAACTTTTACTTACAGTAGATATGAGTTTATGAAATTTACAGCTGTAATGCTATATTTTTTAAGTTTATTAACCAGAATATCATGCTGCACACAGTCGAATGCTTTCGACAAATCGCAAAAGATACTTCCAGCAAAACTTTTATTTTCAAATGCCACTGTTATACTTTCCACCATTTTGTTAATTGCATCAGTCGTAGATTTACCGGAGCGAAAACCAAATTGACAATTTGACAAAAGGTTATTACCTTCAAAAAAAGTAGCAAGTTGTTGAAACAGGGCTTTCTCTATTATTTTTCCCAACGTAGGTATAATTGATATAGGTCGATAGTTGTTCATATCATTTACATCGCCTTTCTTAAAAAGTGGAATAACTTTGGAGATTTTTAGACACTGTGGAAAAGTTCCACTATTTATGCATGAATTAATTAATTTTGTCAGAGGAATAATAATAATATCTTGTACGTATATTATAACATTCATATTTATGTCATACACATCTTTACTAGGATTATTTTTAAGATTTTTTATAATATCGCGCATTTCGATGAAGGAAATCTCTGAAAAATTAAAAATGTTATTTGCTGTACTTGTTGTAACTAGACTGACAAATTTGTGTCAACTGTATAGGACGTGTTATGAAAAGAATCAAAATTTAAGAGGAAGTTATCTAAGCAGTTCTTATTTCTTGTAGGTTCTTTTACTGAACAAATAAAACCAAAAGAGTTTATAAAATCTGAAAATTTACAATTTCTTAAAGTGTCTGAATTAAAATGTATGTTAAAATCTCCAGTTATTATCAATTTTTTGTTTAAGACTCTGATCAGTTCAAAGACTTCATGCAATATGTCTAAAAATAAATTAAAATCCCCATCGGGTGACCTGTACAATGTAATTATACAAACATCCATACCCACCGACATTGTCAGTGCCGGAGCTGGGTCTCGCAGAAACTAACCGCCTTGTGCCACTCAAGCACGCGCTAGCCCATTGCGCTACCGTCTCGGTAAAGAAGTAGTATAAGAAACATACACAAGTTTTTCTAATTTAACCGATGTTGTAGCTAGTAAGATACGTGAAATTCCCATAGTAGTAAAGTTAAAATCGAACACCCTGTATATACACATATATTATGTCAGAAAAGTTACTATAGGAATATTAAGCAAAAATGACCCTTCCACACCCTTTAATATTCCTATAATATTTTTCTGACTATTAATAGTAAGAATATGATTAAAAAAAACGTGTGATTTTCACGGTTTTACATATTACGTTTCAAATCAAATGACAATTTCGTGCTTTGACTGACATGTCATGGCCCAATCGATGACATTTAATGAAGTCAGTCATAATTCACTGCAGTGAATTATGAAACCATAATTCACTGCAGTGAATTATGGATAGGAGGAAACACATACATAATGAATGCATTTAGTAGTCATGGACAAACTAAGTAATACATTTTGTTAAATTAATACAATTTAGTCGTGGACAAACTAAGTAATACATTTTGTTAAATTAATACAATTTTTAATACTTCAGTCATTTTGCAAATTAACTAAATAAAGTAAGGAAGTTATGAATGAAAAAGTTATGTGATAACAATTTCCTTTCTTTTTTTGGGATTTTTAATAAAATTCACATCAGTTCAAGAATACCTTTATGTAACTGAAAAGTGGGACAGTAGCCCGGCGCATCGGGCGACAGCACATCTAGCTGAAACAAATAGGTGCTACACTGGCAACGTTGTTGGGCCACGCAGGGTCTGCAAGATATGTAATTACATATAATCGGGCTAAATAACGACCTAACCGTATATCCTGGCCACACAACGTCTTATGCATATATAAAAAATTGAAACGGTAAAATAAAGTTACCCCTCTGCGGTTGCCCTGCTTTACAGCAACCAGAAATACATGGATGTATGATGCATATTTTTTTATTCTTTATGTAGAGGCCGGGCTACAGAACGACCCATTGGTATACCGGGCTACACAACATACCATCTATAAGTATATATATATATATATATATATATATATATATATATATATATATATATATATATATATATATATATATATATATATATATATATATATCAAAATGGATTTATACATTTTTCACATAGTTTTCCAAATCAAGAATGTATTTATTTTTAAAATTTAATTAATGTTTTACATATATGGATAAATCAAATTAATGTGAAATTTTCCTCTCAATAAATTTAAATTTTCATCAAACAATTCATACAAATTGTAGTGTATTAACTATACGTATCAATATTAATAAAATTCTATACTTACTTTTAATTATTCTGAATCTTATATTCAGGGTCTAAAGTCGGTTCAAAGCACCATTTATGATTTTAACACACACATTTGATTTGATTTAAGATTGTTTTTGATTCAAATTATTTTTATATCTCTTTAACTACATTTTTAATGCAATATTGTTAAGATAAATAAATCAGATAAACTCAATTTTAACAAATTTAATAATGAAGACAGTTTTTCAACAGTTTCTTATAAATTACCTAAACTGCGCTAACTTATATACTATGCTACAATTATGTTTTATTAATCATCGATTAATCAAGAAATGTCACAAGTTAAATTTTACGTTTATATTGTCAAATATTTTAATATATTAAATTATTACCATGTATCTCTTTAAGAGTTCTTTATCAATAATCTTCTTATAACCATACACAATTATCTTCTTTTATATTAATCAAATTACTTCTTATAAATTTTATTTTAATATCTTCCACATTTTATTATATACCATTAATACCATTTCATTATCATCAACAGTTACTCTTCTTACTTGGTTTCTAAACTTTTAATTTTATGTTAAAATATTTCCAGAATGTTTAATAAACTTATTTATATTTTATTTAAATAAGTTAATATTAATTTGTATTATTTATTTCTTCTTATATATCAATTCGTTCTCCATAATTCAATTTTCATTCCGATCTTTTCAAAATATTTCATTCAACAACTTTTTTCTTAGTTACCGTTACTATCTTGATTTTCTTATTCAATTCTTTTTTCTCCTAACAATACTTTTTTCTTAACAATGTACATAAATTATTTACGTCGCTCAAATTTTGACACTTCAAATTTATTACTCTTGTCAAATTTAATACTTCACTTTTCTTAAGTTGTACCTTATTATCTACTTGCCTAAATTATTACATGTATATGTTTTTTTTATTTAACCTTTATTTATCTGATTGATTATTATACCTACAATATTGTCTTGACCAAATCAAATTAATATTATTTTCTAAAGTTATTTTAATGTATCGTCATTTAAAATACATGACATTATATATATATATATATATATATATATATATATATATATATATATTTGCCTGGCATACCTACACACCTCCGAAATGATATCTGACTGTTGTTTACGCCTCCGAAATCGGAGGCGAGAACGAAAATTCGGAGGCACTTACGTTTCCCTATTAAAAATTTCACAGAATGTATGTGATGTCATCATGAGTGCTCTGACAAAATTTTTGGTGGAGGCCTATACGACCTATACACATATACAGTTATACAGATTAGTTCAGCAAAATTCCGCTTCCTAGCGCTAGAGTAGAGGCATATAATTTTATGTTTACGGGTAAGTCGAATAGGCCTCCGCATAGTCAACCGTACGTACACAACTCCGTATAACTGGCGACGTCGCACATCGTTTAGAGGAGGCGCAAACGTTGCTCTCTTATATACTATCTCAAAGATGAGTATCTTTAAATGATTGCGCCGAAAATGTTCTAGTTTGTCTCCACAAACAGAAATACATTGCAGAGTGAAGTCTATAAATTCCTAAACGGGATAAGCAATTATACACTATTCAGGTTTCAGGTCCTCCTCAATACTATTTTTCAGATCTTTCTCATGGAATTTGTGTTTACATAAATGCTAAAAAGTATAAGGCTCAAATCTATACAGGATGTTTCGTTTGAAACTATACCCTCATGTTTTTTACAAGCTTTTATTTAACTTGCAATGTTTGTATGTTAGTTTGTTTTTTTGTTAGTTTGTTTGTTTAGGTCAAATCTTGCAACTGAATTTTAAAATTGTCATCCCCAACCGATTGAGCTGAAATTTTGCATACACGTTTAGTTTGGATGACAATTGCATGTTTAGCTAAGTGCCGTCATTCTAAATCCAATATGGTGGACTCCCAAAGATGGCGGACTAGTTATTTCTTATGCACCCCCATGATATGGGTATCAATTAAAAGGGTTTGCTGAGAAGAATAGGAAAAATAAAATGACGTCACATTAAATTCAATATGGCGGACTAGTTATTTTTATGCACCCCCATAATATGGGTATCAATTTAAAGGGTTTGCTGAGAAGAATGGGTAAAATAAAATGACTTCACACTAAATTCAATATGGCGGACGCCCCAAGATGGCGGACAAAATTTTCTTATCTACCATCATAAAATGGGTATCAAATGAAAGGGATTGCTGAGAAGTATACGAAAAGAATAAGAAAAAAACTAAAAAATAAATTAATAGTAAAAAAACATTTTTATAAACAAGCTTTTATTTAAATGCTCTAAAAAGAAGAAAATAAACTTTAAATTAAATCAAATCCATCAATTTATTACATTATACAATTTATATGATATAAAAGTTTGTCGCGAGATTTTCCTGGGTAAATAAACAAGAATACAATATTAAACTCTCGCGACAAGCTTTTATATCATATATATTGTATAATGTAGTAAATTGATGGGTTTGATTTAATTTAAAGTTTATTTTCTTCTTTTTAGAGCATTTAAATAAAAGCTTGTTATTAAAAATGTTTTTTTACTATTAATTTTTTATTAATTATTATTCAATAAAATTTTTCAAAAACTCGTTCTATGTAGTATGTCATTACTTTTTTTATATTAATAGGTATACGAGGCGCATAGAAAATTTTAATTTTTTTAAATGGAACACCTGTACTTTTTTATATATTTATATCTACATCGCGTCTTTCTTATTACGATGGTATATAACACTTGTATATTTATTTCATAATTGATGTAAATATTTCCAACAAAATATCTTGCCGTTTCTCCAAAAACGAAGTTTGCAATGGAAGATTCAGAAAAAATTTGCTTTAATATATTTTTTAATGTATGCCCATTTTGTGTTATAAATAATAATAATTATTTCTTTATATTTATTTAATTATAATAATTATAGTTTCCTTTTTTGACATCAATTTTTATTACTTCTCCTCAGATTTATGCTATAAACATTTTTAAATATATAAATGTTATATGCCATCGTAATCAGAAGAACTCGACGAATTCAAACATATAAAACATATACAGGATGTCCGTTTAAAAAATTATAATTTTTCTATTTACCTCGTTTATCTTTTCAGCCAAAGAAATTTTAGTCAATAAATATTTACAGAAATAAGTGGGAGTATAATTTTAAGGGAAACACCCTGTACTTTGGGGCACCCTATCGTATACTTAATTCAAAACAAAATCCGTTGCACGTCACCACCGACCAAGAATTATAAACGAAAAGTATAGCCTACATCGGCATATATTTTGACCTTAAGGTCAACTGTTGGGACGTCACCATGGTTGACTTGCCAACTGTTGACCTTAAGGCCAAAACATATGCCGATATAGGCTGTGCTCTTCATTTATTGCTCTTCATTTATAATTCTTGGTGGGTGATGACGTGCAACGGATTTTGTTTTGTATTAAGTATACAGGGTGTCCCAGATTTAAACGGACATAGTGAAATGGGAGATAGAGCACACTTTGCTGAGTTCCAAATACCGCCACACTTACGCTTTAAAGTGAATGGTTTTCGAGATACGGGGTGTTTTATGGTTCTTGGCCAATTATTTATACCGCCATATTTTCGGAATGGCCGCACATATCGGGAAAAAATTTGGTGCAAATATTACACTCTTTTAGTTCAATTAAAAACATAATTTATTTTTGAAAAATTCCAGGGCCGGACTCGTTTTCTTTTAACGTTGCTATCAGTGCTTCGAACAACACCCTGTATATCATTTATTGGAAAATGTTAGTAAACATTGAAAAAGACAATGGATCCATTGGATATACAGTGTATAAAATAATGTCATAATATTTGATGGCACACTTACTGTTATGTTTTAATAAATTTTTGAAATTGTCGTTTGACCAAATATTAAATTCTACAAATAAAGTAGTCAGCAAACTATAGTTTGCTAATTTCACTGAAATAGCCTACAATAGACCTTATTATTTGTGTTTGTGTACATAAACCGTATTTAAGCTTTTTTCAGCTTAAATTTCCATTCAAAATAACACAATCCATTTCACTCATAGAATAAATTAAAATTAGCTATAAGGAGGCTTGTACTAATATGTACGATTAAAATTAGTTACGTTAATACATTTTTGACGTTTAAGGAACAATAATTTTTTTAAAAAACAACAAACTTTACATTAGGTACGCTTATCTTAAATTTTGAGTTAGATGTTTTATTAACTACTATTAAAAATCCTAAGTAGGCGTTTGTCTAATATGTCACTAAATGAAAAACTGGTGTTTTCCCAACGTTTTCCCAATATTAATGTGTGGTGTGGAATTTATAATAACCATTTAATAGGGCCTCACATATTTGAAGGAAAGTTAACTGGTGAAGTTTATTTCTTTTATTTTCTATGAGATATTTTGCCCGATTTATTGAGAGAGATTGATACCAAGAATATGTGGTTTCAGCATGATGGTGCTGGTCTTCATTTTGCTTTAGTGGTCAGAGATCATCTCAATCTGCTTACCCCAACAGATGGATTGGTCGAGAAGGTACAGTAAACTGACCACCGAGATCTCCTGATCTTACACCTTTAGACTACTTTCTATGGGGTCACCTTAAAGTCAGAGGTGTACAATGAAGAATTCGATACACGGGAACGGTTATTAGAAATTTGTTTTAATGTATGTGATTGTATTAAAAATAACCCGCAAATGATTAATAATCAGTAAGAAACATATTAAAACGTTCCCAAGCATGCATTAACGCTGGAGGCGTTCATTTTGAGAATCTATTGTAATTTTAATTAATTTTATTACCTATTTTTCTTCTTCTTTTCTTTTTCTAATATTACTT
This sequence comes from Rhagium mordax, assembly GCA_963680705.1. Classification (NCBI taxonomy): domain Eukaryota; kingdom Metazoa; phylum Arthropoda; class Insecta; order Coleoptera; family Cerambycidae; genus Rhagium; species Rhagium mordax. Next base: position 87,184,120 of record OY796656.1, read on the forward strand.
AATAAATTATTTGTTTGTGTGTATTTCTGCCCTTATGTTATAAAATTCATTGTTTTAATATTATTTTCTAAAGGTCTTTAGTTACTGATTTTAATAGTAGGTACAAATTAGTATACAAGCCTACTTATAGCTAATTTAAATTTTTTCTATGAGTGAAATGGATTGTGTTATTTTGAATGGAAATTTAAGCTCAAAAAAGCTTAAATACGGTTCATGTACAGAAAAACAAATAATAAGGTCTATTGTAGGCTATTTCAGTGAAATTAGCAATATAATGACTATAAGTTTGCTGACTACTTTATTTGTAGATTTTAATATTTGGTCAAATGACAATTTCAAAAATTTATTAAAACTTAACAGTACGTGTGCCATCAAATATTATGACATTATTTTATACACTGTATATCCAATGGATCCATTGTCTTTTTCAATGTTTACTAACAGTTTCCAATAAATGATATACAGGGTGTTGTTCGAAGCACTGATAGCAACATTAAAAAAAACGAGTCCGGTCCTGGAATTTTTCAAAAATAAATTATGCTGTTAATTGAACTAAAAGAGTATAATATTTGTACCAAATTTTATCCCGATATGTGCGACCATTCCGAAAATATGGCGGTATGAATAATTGGCCAAGAACCATAAAACACCCCGTATCTCGAAAACCATTCACTTTCAAAGGTAAGTGTGGGGGTGTTTTGAACTCAGCAAAGTGTGCTTTATCTCCCATTTCACTGTGTCCGTTTAAATCTGGGACACCCGTATACTATATAGGTAATTCATGGTTCACTAAGTGTTTGGCCTATTTTCCAGATAACTTTCCAGATAATCTGATTTATGTTTTTAAGAAGTTGATAATATGACACAATGCCAAGGGCCTTCACTAGGTCTAAGAAGATACTTATAGCGAGAGCTTCAATTTGTCAAAACAGCTGTCTAACATAATGGTAAATTTTTATTGCGCCACTTATTGACTTTTTTCTTAAAATCCATACTGAGATTCTGTTATTAAGAGGAATGCTTGCACGTATTCCCCTCATATGGCGAATTATTTGCCTGGAAACAATATTTGAAAATAAAATAATCCACGTCGGTCGCACGAAAAAAATGCAAGGGCCCTTTTTTGTTGAAAATTTCGTCCCCAATAAGATGCATATAATAAGATTTGTCTTAAATACATTTTAAGACCTTTAAAAGGAATATTGACGATACAAAACATGTACAAAATCAGGAAAACGCGCCCCGTTCTAGAGACTACAATTTTTTAAATATCTGATACATTTTTTTTAAACTGAAGAGTAAAAATACTAAAAAGTGACCAATGGTTTTTTGAAAATTTTATCTAGAAGTACAAGTAAATAATGTTTTAAAAACCATTAATGTAAGTGATTACAAAATATATTATTTATTATGGGATTTAAAAAACCATTGGTCACTTTAGAATATTATTACTCCTCTTTACTTTAAAAAAGATATTGATCAGGTATTTAAAAAATTGTAGTCTCTAGAGCGTAGCGCGTTTTCCTGATTTTGTACAGGGTGAGTTTTCTAAGATGATACCCCCCCTTATCTCCGTAAATAACGAGGTGTTTTAAAAAACAAAAACGCTGTCCTATACAGTTTTTTCTGAACTTTTCAGATCTGCTATCAGAATTTTCCTAGCTCGCTTAATATACGAGGGATGTTCAAAAGTAACATTTTTTTAAATGGAATACCCTGTACATTTTTATATATTTGGATTTGCCTCGTTTTTCTGATTACAAAAATGTATAATTGTTATATGTTTGTATCAATAATAACTGCGAAAACTATCAATCTTTATTCCTATTCGCACCAATCTGGACGGCTCGTTTATTTATTAAATTTTATTTTCATTAGTCTTTTGTTCTGGCCTTGCTTTTTAAATTTGAAAAAGGAAAATAGTAGTAACAAAACACTTTAAACAAAACATAAAAACAGTATTTTACTAAAAAACCAACTCGGAAGAAAAGCTACAATTATTTTGCTAAGAATACTTTTCAATGTTTGGCAGTTATTATTGATACAAACAAATAACAATTATACATTTTTGTAATCAGAAAAACGAGGCAAATCCAAATATATAAAAATATACAGGGTGTTCCATTTAAAAAAATGTTACTTTTGAACATCCCTCGTATATTAAGCGAGCTAGGAAAATTCTGATAGTAGATCTGAAAAGTTCAGAAAAAACTGTATAGGACAGCGTTTTTGTTTTTAAAACACCTCGTTATTTACGGAGATAAGGGGGGGTATCATCTTAGAAAACTCACCCTGTACATGTTTTATATCGTCAACATTCCTTTTGAAGGTCTTAAAATTTATTTAAGACAAATCTTATTATATGCATCTTATTGGGGACGAAATTTGCAACAAAAAAGGGCCCTTGCATTTTTTTCGCAAGACCGACGTTATTTAATTTTCAAATATTGTTTACAGGGCAAATAATTCGCGATATTAGGGGAATACGTGCAAACATTCCTCTTAACTCGCATTTTTTATATGACGTCACTCTAGTTTTTATAATTTTTTCTAATATTTTTATAGAAAAAATTATAAAAACTAGAGATACGTCATATAAAAAATACAAGTTAATAAGAGAATCTCAGTACGGATTTCAAGAAAAAAGTCAGTAATCTTTATAAAAATAAAGATTTGAAATTGATCTCTAATTTTCTACATTAAGCTCATTTCCACTTTTAAAAATCGGTGTAACAACGGCGTCTAAAAGACTCTGGATATAGTCCAGTTTCAAAAATAGTGTTGTGGATGCAAATGAGAGGTTTTGCTTATATATGGTTCTAAATCTTTTAATAATTTGGCTGATCTTTTTTTGGTGCCTTTTTGTTTTTTAAGTTTTCATTATATATTTTTTTTAATTTCAGGTTAATTTGTGATAGTCAAAAAGAAGTTGTGTAGTATATTAGAATTTATGTATATTAGAATTTATAGGAGTAGTTATGCATTTTAATTTTACCGGCTAAAGATTTTCCTACAACTATGTAATAGCTATTAAATTCATTACTTATATTTTTTATATTTGTAACATTTTGTTTGTTTCTTTAATAAAATTTCTCTAATATAAATACACCACATGTAATTACGACCCCCTTTATCCCAGAAGGCTCTCGAAGAACCTTGTGCGGGAGGGGGCTACATATTTAAAGACAAGGGACACACATCCAATATCCGTGTATAATGGAAAAATCCCTCTCACAGTATTTTCCATTGCCACGACCGGGAATCGAACCCGGGACTTTTGGGTGAGAGACAGGTACGCTACCATCTCGACCATCAGTCAATAATACTAAAATGTTGTTTTTTATTATAAATATGAAAGTCACAGAATCAACCAGTAAATATGTGGATTTGACCTACTCTAGTCATACTAAACTAAAAACACACAAAATGTATATTAATGAACAATCAATCAAAGCGGCCACTATTTATTATTATCATTTTTCTTTAAACTAGCTGTAGACATTAAAAAAAAATTAAATAAAAATGCGATTTCATTCGGTGTTTACACATAATGCGGCTATAATTTGTAATTTGGTTGAATTGGTATATACTTTACACGGCAACACTGTTCGGAGGCCTAAGCGGCGATCAAATTTATAAATTTTATACAAATGGAGGCATGTACGTCAGGTTCACAAACGGAGTCCATTTGATACGTCCAATTTATCTCTGCATGTATATAAAAAAATATTAAAAATGTTTACCCCTCTGAAGATCCCATTGTTTAATGATAGAAAAGGAATTGATATATTCCAAAAATATAATTATATCTACTTCCAATATGCCGGAGGCCTGAGTGTCTGTTTGGTAGTCGGAGGCGAAATAGATAGCTGGGCGGGTATATATATATATATATATATATATATATATATATATATATATATATATATATATATATATATATATATATATATATATATATATATATATATATATATATATATATATATATATATATATATATATATATATATATATACCCGCCCAGCTATCTATTTCGCCTCCGACTACCAAACAGACACTCAGGCCTCCGGCATATTGGAAGTAGATATAATTAAATTTTTGGAATGTATCAATTCCTTTTCTATCATTAAACAATGGGAACTTCAGAGGGGTAAACATTTTTAATATTTTTTATAAACATGCAGAGATAAATTGGACGTATCAAATGGACTCCGTTTGTGAACCTGACGTACATGCCTCCATTTGTATAAAATTTATAAATTTCATCGCCGCTTAGGCCTCCGAACAGTGTTGCCGTGTAAAATATAGACCAATTCAAGCAAATTACAAATTATAGCCGCATTATGTGTAACACCGTTGAATGAAACAAGTTTACTTTAAAATGGATTTAGCAAACTATAAATTTTCAAATATTGATGTAATATACAGTGTGTCCACGGATGGAGTTGCCTATAGGAAAAACTTTTTTATTTTGGACGCAAACTATAAATTTTCAAATATTGATGTAATATACAGTGTGTCCACGGATGGAGTTGCCTATACGAAAAACTTTTTTATTTTGGACTTTACGCAAAAAACTTATCCTTTATAATAAATTCTGTTTGTCTTAAAACCCTTAAATAACCAATCAAATTTAAGATTATATACATGGTGTCGCCAGGGGAAGTTATTTTTATTTTTTAGTGAATTATGAAAAAAAACTGTCTATTAAAATATCCTCCAATACCTCCAATAAGTATAAAAAACTTAGTTTATTGACAGGGTGCCCCACGAATTGAGCCTAGAATTTTTTTTTATAGGTAATAATCCTGTTTCTCATAGTCTCCAAATCGGCACTGAAGTTTTATTTTAGACAGGGTGGATAAAAATAACAAACTTAATTGTTTATAGAAAATATATTTACTAATATTAACGATACTAATATTAACAATCCATTTAACTCTAAATCAAACTAACAAATATAATTCTACATAACCCCCTCGAACTTGGTCGCATTTTCAGCTCTTTTAATGAATTCAGTGTAAAATGTACTATACTGGGCACATTAATTTCGTTTATTGCATCCCTTATTATTTGCTTTAATTCCTCTACGTTGTAAAATGGATTATTAATGTTATTAGTAAATAGATTTTCTATAAGCAATTAGTATTTTATTTTTATCCACCCTGTGTAAAATTAAATTTTAGTAGCGATTTGAAGATTTTATGAGAAACAGCATTATTAAAAAAAAAAAAAAATTGTCGCAAAATCCGCAAACAAATATATTAGACTCACTTCTTGGGCACCCTGTCAATAAACCAACTTTTTTTTATACTTATTGGAGGTCTTTGTGATGCAGCTTTTTTAATAGACAGATTTTTTTTCATAATTCACTAACCAAAAAAATAATAACTTCCCCTGGGCACACCATTTAAGGGTTTTAAGACAAGCAGAATTTATTATAAAGAATAAGTTTTTTGCGTAAAGTCCAAAATAAAAAGTTTTTCCTATAGGCAACTCCATCAGTGGACACACTGTATATGTAAATGGGTATATATTGTTTAATGCATTTAGATCTTTTTATGAAATAAGTGTTTAATCTGTAACTGTGTATAAACAATAAACAAACAACGAAGGATTGTAAAATTTCGATTATGTTATGAGTTATTATGAATAACGATAAGTTATGAATGATTGTGTATAGAAATCCAAATTAACGTTCAAAAACCTAATCTAAAAAGTAAAATTTGAGTCTTAGCGTTAATTTCCCTTCCGTTAATTTTATTTCATGTGTATAAAGAGTGCACAATAATAAAGAAAAACGATCTTATCACACCTTATATCATTATAATTTCTAAATAATGCATAAGCAAAAATATATATACTCGTACACCCTTATGAAAAACGCTGTATTTTTTATATTTGAAATAATTACTAATTTTTCATTACGGCAGTTCATTAGCCTAGAAGAGAGCTTTGAAACCATGTATTCGGTTTTAGAATTTTATTTATAGGATGTTCATAATTTTATGTTGAACCCGAATATTTAAAAACTTTAATACCTTTTTTCTTTCCTTTTCTTTGTTTGGGATTTATTACCACATTCCTTGAGATATTCCTATCCAAAAAATTCGATTTATCTAACAGGATAAAATGGGATTCGGCAAAAATTTTGACCAAAGGAGCAGACAACAAAAAAAGAAAAATCAAAGAATCTGCAATAATTTTACTTAATGAAGATAAATGCGTATCAAATTGTTCGGTAGAATTTTGTTCAACTTGGTTACCTATGTTGAGAGAAGAACTCAATAAAGTTAATATTATTTAGTATATTTTTCAACATTTCTATGGTAAGTATCTATGGAAATGATATAAACGATTTTTACTTTATGCCGTGTTATTCTACACGTTGCATAAAAATCTAAAGCCTAAACTTTGAAAAAGGAAACGGATATAGTTTCCAAAACGTCAGCGCAGTATTTTTGTATTAATTTAATTCCTATTGGTTGTCAAAAAACACCCTCTAACTGATCCTCTGACATTACGTCAAGGGCGTAGAGGTTATTTCCCAGTTTTAAACTGGTTAATTTGAATATTTTTTAGATAAATCGAATTTTATGGATAGGAATATCTCAAGGAATTTGGTAATAAATCCCAAACAAAGAAAAGGAAAGAAACAATTTATGAAATGCCACAAATAACATTTAAACAATACTTTAATACCTTTATTATTTGAAATGGAACACCCTGTATATTATTTCATATTCAAAATTAAAGAATTTCAAGAGATTTCCGATGATTCCCCTTATAATATTTATTTGAAATGGTTTTGAAGATAAAGTTATTTGTCAAAATTTTGAAAAAAAACTGCCTATAGGATAAAATTATCTAAACGAGAATAAGTTTGTGATGGTCAAATGCTATAAGAATTGTTTAGTTGCTTCCCGATTTAAATAGATTTGCGATGTTCTTGTATGGGAAGTATAATTTATTTAAATTAATTACAATTGCAATTTCAGATATTATTATTAAATTATTATTTTTGCAATAATACTAACCAAGTAATTCAAATACATTTATCATAATTTAACAAGGCACATTTTATATTGTATTTCATAGTATATACATAGCGAACAATTTTAGAATCAAAGAGTACTGGCAATATTTTGTTAAAAATTTAAATACCGCATAGACCTTCATATTTTGGCTTCAATTTTATGTAGAGTTTAATACTACTATTATAATAGACAAGGTGTTCCATTTAAAATAAGGAATCTTAAGCAATTTGATTTTTGAAAATTAGCTATGCATTGTGAACACCATGTACGGTTTTGCCATAAATTTTCAATTCTTCATGGAATACTTTATGGTCCGCTAATAATATGAGAAAAATTGTTCAGCCTAATCATTTTTGGTGTCTCAAATACATATATGTTTCTTAAAATTGGTATTCAACTCTCAGTTCTTTCTTTCAAAAGCTGTCAACATCTCAAATACTTTGGAGATATGTTACCTCATACACACATACAACATCTTATATGTATAATGGAAAATAATTATTTGTACGCTACGCATAATTTGACATTCAACAACTGTTATGCTTAGAATTTTCCGTATCTCCTATAGTCAAGTTAGTCAAAAGTTACCTGGAAAATAGGCCAAACACTTAGTATGAATTATATAGTATATACGTAATACAAAACAAAATCCGTTGCACGTCATCACCCACCAAGAATTATAAATGAAGAGCATAGCCTATATCGGCATATGTTTTGGCCTTAATGTCAACAGTAGGGAAGTCAACCATGGTGACGTCCCAACAGTTGACCTTAAGGCCAAAATATATGCCGATGTAGGCTATACTCTTCGTTTATAATTCTTGGTCGGTGATGACGTGCAACGGACTTTGCTTTGTATTAAGTATATGATTGGGTGCCCCAAAGTACAGGGTGTTTCAATTAAAATTATACTCCCACTTATTTCTGTAAATATTTATTGACTAAAATATCTTTGGCTGAAAAGATAAACGAGGTAAATACAAACATTATAATTTTTTAAACGGACATCCTGTATATGTTTTATATGTTTGAATTCGTCGAGTTCTTCAGATTATGATGGCATATAACAAATATACAGAGTGTCCCAATTAAGATGTATCCACCCTCCTAAAATCTTTATTTGTGAACCAATTTTCGAAATCTACTTTTTGCTAGATAGGACTTGGAAAACTACATTTAAGCTATACCTTACATCATGACCTACTGAGACGTATTTTTTTTAGCGTAATTTCGAGAAAAACTATTAGCGATTTTTTTAGAGAAAAACTAATACCAGAATTAGATTCAGGACCTTTTAAAACCTAAGTGGTGTGAATTTTGCGACATTAGGATACAGAGTGTTAAAGAAAATGGAGAGGAATTTTTAACAACGGCAAACTTTTTTTGTAAACAAAATCGGTACTATTTTGAAATTATCAGTAATTTAACATTTTTCACAATTCTCTGGTTTATTTGAAGACGTATTAAGAAAAAATCGACAGTGGTAACGATTAAAAATGGTATCTAATTTCTGTTGATACTGTTATTGAAAACAAATAAAACAATACATTAGTTATTAAAGCTAGTTAAACTATTCACTGGAAAAAATTTTTGTAATAATCCTTTGAAAAAAACAAACGGTTTTGAAAAATGCATAAGGTGAATGGTGGACTCATTGAGAATAGTTCAATTTAATTATTAGTTGATTAATTTGATTATTTAGGAACCGTGTTCTTTTAATAATTTGGTCGTAGTTTTGTTACCAGTAAATCTTAATAATTTTTTATTTGTATATTTGTTGTTTTTATTTTTACCATTTGTTTTTTCAAAGGATTATTATAATATTTTTTCCAGTGAATTGTTTAATTAGCTTTAATAACTAATGTAATGTTTTATTTATTTTCAATAACCGTATCAACAGCATTAGATACCATTTTTAGTCGTTACCGCACTGTCGATTTTTTCTTAATACGTCTTCAAATAAACCAGAGAATTCTTCTTCTTCTTTAACACCCTGTATCCTAATGTAGCAAAATTCACACCACTTATGTTTTAAAAGGTCCTGAATCTAATTCTGGTATTAGTTTTTCTCTAAAGAAATCGCTAATAGTTTTTCTCGAAATTTCGCTAAAAAAAAATACGTCTCAGTAGGTCATGATGTACCTTTTTAAAAAATATAAGGTATAGCTTAAATGCAGTTTTGCAAACCCTATCCAGCAAATAAAGATTTTGAAAATCGGTTCACAAATAAAAATTTTAGGAGGAGGGATACCCTGTATATTTAAAAATGTTTATAGTATAAATCGGAGGATAAGTAATAAAAATTGATGTCAAAAAAGGAAACTAATTATTATAAATCAAATAAATCAACATAAAGAAATTATTATTATTATTTATATCACAAGTTAATAATGCACAAAATGGGCACACATTAAAAAATATATTAAAGCAAATTTTTTCTGAATCTTCCATTGCAAACTTCGTTTTTAGAGAAACTATGGTAAGATATTTTGTTGGAAATATTTACGTCAATTTTGAAAAAAATATACAAGTGTTTTGTATTTGGCTAAAACAGCTAATTGTAAATGAAAGGGCTGTAAATGCAAGATCTACTAAGAAATTAATTTGACAAATGGAAATAACTTACCATTCTGTGGATTCTGGTTGATTTCAATATTCACCGGTATAGTTATAAGGATGTTACAAAGGGATAAATAGGAGACAATAGGAAATACCGGTGTCCAGTTTGATCACATTAACTTTGCTAATTATTATGTCTATTTTTAACACTATCCAAAATTATATTACAATTATGACTTATTTAACAGTGATGTGTGAATGTTTTAAAGGCACAAACTCTAATAATCGACTTCTAAAACTCAGAGTCAGTATTCTCTTTTTTGTCCATTATATAGAAAGAAAAAAAAAACTATGAAAAACTAAAAATGATTTCTTACCAATTAATAATACAAAGTAAGAAGTGTTGCCTAGTGAATCAGGGGTAAAATAAACATTAATTTAAACGGGCGCAGACAACAAGTGTTATATACCATCGTAATAAGAAAGACATGCGATGTAAATATAAATATATAAAAAAGTACAGGTGTTCCATTTAAAAAAATTTTAATTTTCTATGCACCTCGTATATTTTTTAAGATAAAAAAGGTAATGATATACTACATAGAACTAGTTTTTGAAAAATTTTATTTAATAATAATTAATAAAAAAAAACATGAGGGTATGGTTTCAAACGAAACATCCTGTACAGATTTGAGCATTATACTTTTTAGCATTTATGTAAATGAAATACCGAGTAAAATACTTACTACAAATTCCATGAGAAAGATAATATCCTATGATCTTGAATGAATTTTTTATACATGGAAACCTGAAAGATCTGAAAAATAGTATTGAGGAGGACCTGAAACCGGAATAGTGTATAATTGCTTATGCCGTTTAAGAATTTATAGACTTTGAAAAAAATACTTCTGTCAGCGTGGGGGACATATTATTATGTTGAGCTTATAATAACTTGTACATTATTAAAATTGAACAATCCGTATTTTTCAGTGTTTACTCTTCAATGTATTTCAGTTTGTGGAGACAAACTAGAACATTTTCGGCGCAATCATTTAAATATACTCTTCTTTGAGATAGTATATAAGAGAGCAACGTTTGCGCCTCCTCTAAACGATGTGAGACGTTGCCAGTTATACGGAGGTGTGTACTACGGTTGACTATGCGGAGGCGTATTCTGCTTATCCGTATACATAAAATTATATGCCTCTACTCTAGCGCTAGGAAGCGGAATTTTGCTGAACTAATCTGTATAACTGTATATGTGTATAGGTCGTATAGACCTCCAGCAAAAATTTTGTCAGAGCACTCATGATGACATCACATACATTCTTTGAAATTTTTAATAGGGAAACGTAAGTGCCTCCGAATTTTCGATCTCGCCTCCGATTTCGGAGGCGTAAACAACAGTCAGATATCATTTCGGAGGTGTGTAGGTATGCCAGGCATATATATATATATATATATATATATATATATATATATATATATATATATATATATATATATATATATATATATATATATATATATATATATATATATATATATATATATATATATATATATATATATATATATATATATATATATATATATATATATATATATATATATATATATATATATATATATATATATATATATATATATATATATATATATATATATATATATATATATATATATATATATATATATATATATACGTGCACGGCTATCTTAATCGCCTCCATACATCACACAGGCACCCAAGCCTCCACGTTAAGGAAGTACGTTTTTTGTGTGTATTTTGTGCAAATGGTAAATAATAACACACCTCTACACAAGCACCAAGAGAGGGGTAAGGAATAAGCATTCTGAATATATACAAATTTTTGCCATATTTGTAAATGTAACACACCTCCAAATACTGAGTAGCGGAAACGCCTCTTTTGTATAAGTTTTTGTACACTAGAGTTCGGTTACACCTCCAGCAGTGTTGCCACATATATTGAGCGGGAGTGGGGGGTGAGTTCGTATTAAGATGATGCGCTAGAATATTATTCGTTTGTATAGCAGACCAGGTGGTATGGGTGCAGGCGTTTCGAAGTAAATTCGGACTTAATTTTTTTGCTGGAATCGGTTTTGAAACTTACCAAATGGTAACCTGGTCTGATATTGTTTAAAACAATTTTTGTTATAACAAATAGAAAAATTACGATTTTTTACTTAAACTAATTTTTTTTATATATTTTGACCGATTTCCAACAAGAACTGTTCATATTGTTTAAGTGCTAATTGTGGCATTTCATAAATTTTTTCTCTTCCTTTTCTTTTGGGGATTTATTACCATATCTCTTGAAATTCCTATCGAAAAATCTTGATGTATCTAAATAATACTCAAATTAACCAGTTTAAAACTGGGAAGTAACCTCTACTCCTTTGACGTGATGGCAGAGGGACAGTTAGAGCGTGTTTTTTGACAACTAATATGAATTAAAAGAATACAAAAACACTGCGCTGCCGTTTCTTAAACTACATCTGTTTCCTTTTTCAAAGTTTAGGCTTTAGATTTTAATGTAATGTGTAGAATAATAATAATAACAATTTTCTTTTACACCGTGTTATTTGGTAGTGGTGAGAGATAGAAACATCCCTCTGGTGGTCAGTTGCTACTACCTGTCAAGACATCGATGATGTCTCTGTGACAGATAGCGATTTGCAAAGCAAATACCAAAAGCAGGCGACCTCTAGCCCTGGTGGACTAAACTACATGCTAAATAATAAGTAGAAATCCAAGTAACAACTACTCAACGGGCAAAAGCCCCAATTTGCATTGAATTACACTTGGAAATCCAAAATTGATGGCCAATATTATTCGAATAATATTGGCTATCAATTTTGGATTTCCAAGTGTAATTCAATGCAAGTCGGGGTTTTTGCCCGTTGAGTAGTTGTTACTTGGATTTCTACTTATAATTTCTCTGCACTTTTTCTAAACTCTGAATATGGACATTGTAGAAGGGACTCCAAATACTGGAGGCATACTCTAAACGCGATCTTACAAAGGAATAAAAAAGCAATTTTAATATGCTAATATTGTTGAAGTCGTTGGAGTTTCTTATAATGTACCCTAGAGCTTTAAAACAGTCTGAAGTAAGATTACTGATGTGATTAACAAATGAAAGTTTCTGATCAAATGTCACTCCCAAATCTCGGTAGGTAACAGGTCGATTTAAATTTGTGTCGTTTATAGAATAATTAAAGGTAATTAGATTTGCTTTGTTGCTATATGTCATGACATTACACTTTGCTACATTTAAGGGCAACTTATTTGCAAAACACCAATTGCTGATGCTTACTAAGTCATTTTGCAGCTCCATACAATCCTCAATGCTTTTGATGTTACAGTACAGTTTCATATCATCGGCATACAGTAAGCAATTTACCTTTAGACTACAAGTGATATCATCAATGAATATGTTAAAGAGGAGTGGCCCTAGGTTGGATCCATGGGGAACACCAGATGTTACTGAAATCTCGACAGACTGATGACCAGAACATTCAACATATTGCTTACGATTCGTAAGATAGGATTTAAAAAATTCTTGGAGACTCGAAGAGAAACCATGAGCTTTAAGTTTAGTAATAAGTATGTTATGATCAAGTCTGTCGAATGCCTTAGAAAAGTCAGTGTAAACAACATCAGTTTGTAGTCCTGGATCAATAGATTCTGCTATGAATTGAGTCACACAAAAAAGATTTGTAATAGTGGATCTACATCTACACGTAACATAAAAATCTAAAGCCTACACTTTGAAAAAGGAAACAGATAGATTCCAAAACGTCAGCGCAGTGTTTTTGTATTATTTTAATTCCTATTAGTCGTCAAAAAACACCCTCTAATTGTTCCTCTGACATCACATCAAAGGTGTAGAGGTTATTTCCCAGTTTTAAACTGGTTAATTTGAATATTTGTTAGATAAAACAAGTTTTTTCGATAGTAACTTCAAGAGATATAATAAATCCTAAAAAAAGGAAGAGATATTTTCAGTTATTAATTTTTAAAAATCAATAACATTGAAAATATCAAGTTTACGAAAAAAAGTTATTGTTGGAAATCGGTCGAAAAATATAAAAATGCTTAATTAGTTTGAGTAAAAAAATGTTATTTTTCCCTTTTTTTTTAACTGTTTTAAACAATATCAGACCAGGTTACCTTTTGGTAACATAGATTTTCATAATCGGCACTGTCTCCTGAACCGATTCCAGCAAAAAAAATCAGTCCGAATTTACTTCAAAACGACTGCGCCCATACCACCTGGTCTAAAATATAGTAGGGCCAAAAAGAGTAGTCAGTAAATCCAGGGGGAACTAGTTGTGGTTTTCATCTCTGGTAGGCGGATAAAACTTGATATATTTCTCTCAATTATATGGGATTATATGGTAAAAAGAGCTGCCGCTTCTGTATTCCATAAAAGCTAAATACTTTGAAGAATTTCCGGTGAATTATTTGATCTACTGACTACTCTTTTTGGCCCTACTATAAGTTAACAGTTTAAATTATGCTCAGCATATGAACACCTTTAAATTTAATAAAGCAAATTATCTGGGCTCTACAAAATCCTCGTGCAGTTTGTCAGATTAAAAGCTCTGGGCCGTTCATCGGTAAATGTATGGTGTGGAATTTTAGATAATAGAGTAATAGGGCCAATATTTTTTTAGACAGTTTAAAAGGAGACATAATATTTTGCAATATGTCATTCCCAGTTCTTGTGCGCTTTTTAATTTATCGCATTTTTGTCACTCTGTAACATTTTTGTATTGGGTAATAATACTTTACTTGCTTCCGTGTAGTTTAGTAAAATAATAGCTTTTATTAATTTAAATAGAATAGAAAACTAGGTACTCTAGATTATTGGATTTTTTTTGTTAAAAATGACAAGAGTAGAAGAGGAGTCCAAATCCAGCCAATAACCAAATTTTCGATTTCCAGTTGATATAAGCTGAACAGGAAGTTGCCATATTCGGGTAGGGAATAAAAAACTAAGAAAGGAATGTAGAAGTTATTTTACTTTGAGTCTCACCGGTTAGAATATACAGCATCTGAAAGTACCCTGTATACTCGGAAACAGTTAATTTTGATGTATGGTGATATGACAAAGAATGCTTATAATTTTTAGTAGAATTCGAACATGCAAATATATAGCGGGTGTTCCATTTAAAAAATACAACTTTGTTCGCGCACGTTCTTTAAAACACCTTGTATGACAACTGTATAGTTGGCAATAAACTGCAGGTAAAGCCTTAAAATTTCGTAAAGAAATATATAGTTATTTAATAAAAATAATAAAATTAGAGGAGTAGTCACAATTAAGCCAATGACCCTTTACAAACTAATGACTTCTTCAAAGAAGTTACCGAGTTATTTTTTAGGTTTTACCTGTTAGTTTACCTTTAATAGTTTTGAAAACATTGAAAAATCTTGGAATGCTATTCTATGAAACAATAATATTTTTCTAAATTAGCATACCTATCTGAAGATTTATTGTTTTTTTATCATTTTTATTTAATTTGTTTTTGTCAATCAAGTAATAAGGTTTTTCTTTAATCACTCTTATAATTTATTTTCTCCTCATACAGACCATTTTTGACATTTCTCGAAAACTACTTTAAACAAGTTGGTAAAAGGGTAAAATCTATAGGATAATTATTTTTTAAACAGAGTTTATATCATATGGTGTCCTATGTAAAAAATTATTACTGTTATAGCTTTGTGAAATATGACGAAGACAAATTGTCAATATTATAGAAAAGTAACACTTTTTATAATATACTAGTTGACCTATATTTTGCTTTTTTAAAAGGCAAACAAAAAAATATAAATTAAATTCGTTACTTTTGGGACACAAAACATACCGTGCCTTCATTTCAAAACACTACACAAGAAAATATTCGGTAAAGCTCGTGAGTCCGACCGTAATAGTTGGGATAGCTGCCATGTATCATCGTCCATACGCAAACGCATTCATACGCGTTTGCATTCGTGAACGTGAATTTACCATGCACACGATATTCCCCTCTACTTCGAATGAACACGATCACTTTATCTCCATGTAGCTACGAAAATTGAAGGCACGGTATACCTGGTGACCACGAAAATACGCTTGCTATATCTTCTTGGTTTGACAAGGTATGAATTTTGAAAATTTGGGCACGTCAAATAACGGTTAAATGTGCATTATCTCGACCAATTTTACATTTCCCGTCACTTACGGTTTCACCGGAAATTAAACTAACTTTGATTTTTTAAATGGAACACCCTATATATTTTTACATTTTTTGATTCAGGTCAGTTTGGATACAGTTAAGGCATATTGAGATAAAAATATTAATGGCTGATATTTTTATGAGCAAACTTAATATTTCTTCTAGGCGGCCGTGACCCCAAAAATATATTTTATTTTGCTTCAATAATTAATCAAAAAATACAATTATGGTATTATGTCATATGAAATTTGTGTTATAAGATCTCGAACATTTCGGAAATCATTTTTTCAAAATAAGTATTGTTTTTAAATGAGTCCATGGTGGCTCTATACGTTATTTCAATAAAGCATTTAATGTTGTTCATATTTATAATACATAGAAATACATAAGAATATTATAACATTCAACAAGATATAAATGAAAAAAAAAACTCATAATATTTAACAGTGGATCTCTATGAAGCAGATGCCTTTGACCCCCTGAATAAAAAAATGTGAAAATATACGGGGCGTTCCATTTAATAATCCAGTGTTAGCATCATTTCCTGTGAAACCGGAAGCAACCGAAAATGTAAAATTTGTCGAATTAATGCATATTCAGTCGTTATTTGACGTGTCCAAATTTGAAATTCATATCTTGTAAAACCCAGAGAATATACCAGGTGAACACGAGATGTCACTTGCCTCTATCTATATCTTCTTGGTTACAAGATATGAATTTCAAATTTGGGCACGTCAAATAACGGCTAAATATGCATTAATTCGGTTGATTTAACATTTTTTGTCGCTTCAGGCATTGAGTAAATAATATAAAGAGGCCGAGATTTTAGTGTTGTATTTTTTTGTCAATAACTATAGAATTATCTACAATATTTAGGGCTATGCAACCGAATAACAAATACCTTCTCATAGCACTAAAAATTGAAAACAATCCTGAAGCTATTGGCAAAAAATAAAATACTAAAATCTCGGCCCCTTGACGGTTGTGCCTCTTTATATTACTTATATACTCAATGCTTCAGGTTTCGCCGAAAATGATGCTAACTTTAAAATTTTAAATCGAACACCCTGTATATATTTTTACGTTTTTTGATTCAGGAGATCAAAGGCACCTACTTGATAGAGATCCATTGTTAAATATTATAACTTGATTTCATTTCTAGTTGAATGTTATTCTTATGTATTTTAATGTATAATAATATGAAGATATTGTGAATTATTTGGTACCACGTAATCGGTAATTAAATGCTTTATTGAAATAACGTAGTGAGCCACAATGGTGCCATTTAAAAAAAATTAGTTAATTTGGAAAAATGATTTCCGAAATGTTTAAAATCTTATAACACAAACGCCATGTGGCATAATGTCAAAAATATATTTTTTGATTAATTACCCAAGCAAAGCAAAACATTTTTTGGGATTACGGTCGCCTAGATAAAAAATTAATTTTGCTCATAAAAATGTCAGCCATTAATACTTTTATCCCAATATGCTATAACTGTATCCAAAATGACATCCTGAATTTATAAATGTAAAAATATATTCCAAATAAGGTATCACAAGTCCTTACTTTAAGTCGAGGGGTAAACCACGGCGGAAGTCTGGTGTACATGTCTTAGGAAATCACCGGAATTCTTTTGGAAATCACCGGAAATCATTGAAAATCACCGGAAATCATTGGAAATCACCGGAAATCAACGGAAGTCTTTCGGAAAAAAGTCCCCTGGCCCCACCCTGGAAAGTCCTGAAAGCTTACATATTTGAATTTTTGGAAAAGGCACCAAAGATTAATCTAATATTTAAAAAAAAAAATTCAGAAACTTTTTCGCAAATTGTTTTTCAATTTTTTTTTCGCCAATATTCTCATTTTGATTCCAAATGAAACCTCTTATAATTTCGTATAGGTCCCATGTCTCTAAATTGAAATATCGAGCATCAAAACTTCACCAGCCGCCACTATAATTCAACCAGTGACAAACATTTCGGCCATAATGGGAAGGACAGCCGTCTAACTATAAAACCAGGAATTTAGCCTCACCAACATCATCCCCACATATTGACATACTCACTTTCTAACAATGCCAGAAATAAATCGGCGACGATATAAAAGGCCGAATAAAGGACGTGCCATTAAAAAAAATCCATTCCTTGTATATTTGAGCAGATTTCGATAATCTGTTTCAAGATTCTTAAACTTCATAAAAAACTGTTTCATTTTATCCGAGATTTTATCTTTTGAACGACTTAAATTGATAAAAATTAAGGGAAATAAGGCCAATAAGGGGGGTGTTACTTTTCAGTGACTTACCCTGTACAATCATTGTTTGATTAAGTTTTAAAATGTGTATATTCGTTGGATTTATCTTTTCTCATGTTTATCATGTGGTAATGAACAGACCAACAGAACCACGGAAGTCACCGGAAATCAATGGGTCTTTCGGAAATCACCGGAAATCATTGGAAATCACCGGAAATCAACGGAAGTCTTTCGGAAATCATTGGAAATCACCGGAAATCATTGGAAATCACCGGAAATCTTTCGGAAATCAACGGAAATCTTTTCTCAGTGGAAGTCTAGTGTACACAAATTTTGGTCGTGGTTTACCCCTCGCTTTAAGTCCATTAAAAAATTTAGGGTTTGCAACTGCCACTCGAACGGGGTTGAATTAAAAGATGAAATTTGTACGTTGCAGGATGTCATTTCAGAATCCAAAATCGACGTAGGTACCTAGGGATTTTAAAAAAATATTCACAATAATTGAGATAATGAATTTATTTCATTTGGCTGTTCCACACTGTATGTATTAACACAAGAACATTACTTAACTATTTGATATGACATGTTGCTAATAAAATCTTAAGCTTGTTTTTTATGCAATATTGTATATCCACTTACTTTTGAATAATGTCAAACCTGCAAATAAAGTCATAATTGGTTATAAAAATTTAAAAAGAATAATACTACTTACCCATATCTGTATTAATAGAATGTCGAGTTCATCATCTTCAGGTTAAAGCTGATCTTTGAACACCTTTGTATAAAATGTGTATGTGTATCTATTTAATCTACTCAGTACAGTTTACAAATATTTTTGATACTTTTCATTTACAGAGGATTTTATTATTGCTAATTTACATATTTTATACATAATTTATACTGGTTTAATAACTGAAATTTTAGTTACTTTTTTATGAAAAACATATTGAAATACTACGTACACTACCAACATTAATTTTTCAACCAAAGGAATAAATAAATAATTTTACACACACCAAAATCATTCACACAAATTTTTGTTGTGAATAAATAAAAACGTTAAATTATGTTTATTCTTATTTTGTTTTAAATAAGCTACTTCCAAATTATTTTTGAACTAATTGTATTTTCTGAGCCTGAGTAATAATTGTAATACTCGTCTATTTTAATTAATCATTAATCAATATGTCAATGTAGTACTAACACTAGTTACTAGTTGAACAACTATATTACTTCATAAACAAAGCTAGTACGTATACATGTTAATAAAATATTATTGAAGTCAAATCGCACGCGAGCGCTTTTCCACAGAAGGTAAAATAACACCAATGAATAATATTTACACACATATAAAACTAACGTACTAACTTACCTCCGTACACTGTTGCCATATTTCTGAGGTGTATTGGTGTAGAGAACATGTGGAGGCAAATTCTGCTTAACCACCATTTGTAGCGTATATGCGTATTAACTGGTGGCGCCTACTAGTGGAATTACAGTGAACTACATTGTATAACTGTATATGTACACCATACCAATTGGCCTCCGACAGAAAATTTGGGAAACGCCTACTAATGACGTAATAATGACAATGAACATGTTTTACACATAGGTTCGTATTGGTCACCGATTTTTCGAAGTCGCCTCCGATTTTGGAGGCGTATTCGTTAAATACGTATATCATTTTGGAGGTGTATAAGACACTTTGCATATATATATATATATATATATATATATATATATATATATATATATATATATATATATATATATATATATATACCGGGTGACCACGAAATGACGCTCGCCCTTATATCTTCTTTGTTTTACAAGATATAAATTTCAAATTTGGGCACGTCAAATAACGGTTAAATATGCATTATTTCAACTGTTTTATCACTTTCTGTCCCTTCCGGTCTCACCGGAAATGACACTATCTTTCGTTTTTTAAATGGAACACCCTGTATATTTTTACATTTTTGGATTCAGGAGGTCATTTTGAATACAGTTAAGGCATATTGAGATAAAAATATTATTGACAGACATTTTTATGAGCAAATTTAATTTTTGATCTAGGCGGCCGTGACCCCAAAAAAATGTTTTGCTTTGCTTCAATAATTAATCAAAAAATACAATTATGATATTATGTGGTATGACATTTGTGTTATAAGATCCTCAACATTTCGGAAATCGTTTTTCCGGAATAACTAATTTTTTTTAAATGGCACCATGGTGACTCACTATGTTATTTTAATAAAGCATTTCATTACCTATAATTAGGTACCTAACACTTCATTATTAGTTCATATTATAATATATAAAAATTACATTCAACAAGATATACTTAAATGAAAATAAACTCATAATATTTAGATAACATTGAATTTCTATCAAATAGGTGCCTTTGAAATGTAAGGAAAGAAACAAATGAATAGTTTGACAGCTCAAATGATATTTAAATCTATGAGAATCAGGTATTATTTTACTGTGCATTAAAAAATTATGGTTTATTCACAAAGTGACAAAGTGGGTAGGTATGCTGTTGATATACGGGGAATGTCGCAGAAATAGTCTGGCAGCCCGTGATTTATATGCAGAATGCTATCCAATAAGAAATCATCCTGGCAGACACTACTTTCTTAGAATAGAACGGGAGCTGAGACAAGAGAGAGTAGATCAAGAACACCATTTTGTCACTTTGTGAATAAACCATAATTTTTTAATACGCAGCATAATAATACCTGATTCTCATAGATTTAAATATCATTTGACATTTGAGCTATGAAACTATTCATTTGTTTCTTTCGTTACCAAAGGCACCTATTTGATAGAGATTCAGTGTTAAATATTATGAGTTTATTTTTATTTGTATCTTGTTGAATGTAATTTTTATAATTAGTTATTTTGGAAAAACGATTTCCGAAATGTTTAAGATCATATAAACAGAATTGTCATACGCTATAATATCATAATTGTATTTTTTTATTAATTATTGAAGCAAAACAGAACATTATTTTGGGATCACGGCCGCCTAGATGAACAATTAAATTTGCTCATAAAAATGTCTGTCAATAATATTTTTATCTCTATATGCCATAGCTGTATCCAAAATGACTTCCTGAATCCAAAAATGTAAAAATATACAGGGCGTTCCATTTAAGAAACGAAAATTAGTATCATTTCCGGTGAAACCAGAAGCGACAGAAAATGATAAAATGGTTGAAATGATGCATATTTAACCGTTGTGTGACGTGCCCAAATTTGAAATTTATATCTTGTAAAACAAAGAAGTTATAAGGGCGAGCGTCATTTCGTGGTCACCCGGTATATACCAAAAAATCAGGTAGTTACCGGTGACAAATTGCCATATATTATAGTTTTCATTAGTATTGTCTATAAGCCAAATAAAAAAATTAGGAAATGTCAATTTTAAGGTCAACTTTGAGGTGCCCGCCCGTTCAAAGAAACGGCTTGGCGTTGAACAACCGAACATTCTCGCATTGTAGACTGCTTACTAATCTTTAATGTCCAATATAGGTACTTTTGCGATAACATGCACCGGAAGCTCGATATAAAGCCAAAACCCTTTGAGGGGGTGAACGAGGAGGTTCCGGGGAGAGCTATGTCCCACAAACTCAGAACCAAAATGAGCATCCCAAGATCAATACGAAAAAAAATAGAAATCAAATCCTATATAATTTCCACCTAGAGCCTTCGTTTCCTGGCAACACCTTAACACAAAAACCCGATCCTAATTCGTAATCAGCAACACTAAAAACATAAACAGTATTAGTTTCATTAACAAATTCCCAGTACTTCCTTTATATTTATTTTTTAATTTTAGGGGTGGTTTTCACCCTTAGGGGTAAGAGAAATTATTTTTGTTATTTGTGAATGAGCTTTATAGTCTCAATATGTAACAATTTGCTATTATACCTGCCATATTATTATTAGGGTGCAATTACGAATTTTGAAGTTCTGACTTCAGATTCTTTATCAGCGACCTCAAAAATCTAAACATGAATTTTTTCAATAACTATCTCTCAATAAGTATGTACCTACTTGGGTCAGTATCAAATGTTGAAATTCAGGGGTCGTCTTCACTCTTTTAGGTGTAAAAGCAGATCTATTCCTTTTTAATATTTGAGGTTGATGTCTTAAAGTTTAAAAGAATCCGCAAAAAAAACCCAAGCTGCTATAGAATTAGTTCGATGTTTAGTTTCTTTTAGACACCAAGTGAATTTTATTCTTTTTAGTGTTATAATATTATAAGTTGTTACCAGCATAGAGGTTAACGTATTATGGCACAGAAAAAAAACACGATGGCTTCTTTTATTATTATAAGATTTTATATTCATTTATATTCATTTATTACGCTGCAGTGGAATAATTACGTTTGACCTAAAATCAGGGGCACAAAGTTATGAATTACTGGAAAAGTATTTTTATATCAAGTAAAGCTTTTATAAAGAACACAGAAAGCCTCCAGGCTATTAAGAGTAAATTAATCATTTTGCTTTGTTTTGTTTAAATCAAATATGAAGCAGAGAGTTATTTACTTAGAAAAAAATAATTTTAACAGAACATATACAGCAGAAACCATTATTTTTTATGCAAATATACACTTTTCATTTAAAAGAAAATATGGGTTTAATTTACTATAATTTATATTATAATAATGGCCAAGAGAAATAAATAATAGATAATGTATGTAATTACACATACTTATTTCTAACTTATCAAATTTTATATTTCATAACTATATTCATATATTATTTTAGCGATAGAGTTTTAAATTTAGCATTAAGGATTATCTTTTACACATAACACAAATTGAAAATATATTTTATAGAATTTGCTACGTGTATGTTGTATGTGTACATTATCGAACATTTCTGGTCTCGTTTAAAACTTTCCGTCTTTTTTTATAGAAAACTATTTTGATATTTCGGTCAATTTATTTTAATATATTAGGTCAATAAAGATTTATGGTCGAAGAACGTATATAAGGATATGTCACAATATATTTTCTTTCATTCAATCAATTTTTGAGCTTCATTTCAAGTTATATTTATTTGTTATTTGGCGAAATCGAATGAGTAGAAAAAATATAAATGAAAGCGAAATAATATTTATTTGTTCGTGTAGGCGTTTTTCTGTGTTTAAGTCTGTCAATTATTATATTTATAATGAGTTCAGAAATAATGCAGCTTATTTCAGAACTGGTATCAGCTCCTTTGGAATATTCTATAGTAAAAAAAAAATACAACCATTAAATTAGACGACCGCTTGTTTCAAAGCCAAAGTGGTCTGTTAGTGCCGGAAGCCATTATTTAAAAAACAACTTGTCGAAACTAGGATACAATTATTGGAAAATCATCTTATATTACAAAAAACTCTGATTCTAAGTCCTTTCAGGTTTAGGTCCTAACAACTTATTTTTACATGGCCCCTTGGCATTAAATCTGGAGATATTTTGGGTGATTCATGTGAATTTCTTCTACTAATCCCTCTTTAGGAAACTTTTCCTTCCTTCTAGAGTATAATAACAGTAAGGTTGGACTTTTTCATGAAAGAATTGCTTTCAATAGGTATCGCAGGTTCTCAGAGGTCTATATTATGCAGCTGCCCATTCAATTTTCCTTCAATAGAATGAAAATAGATCAAACACTGTCTCCTCCCAGGCTATTGCTATTGTGAGGAGAAATTCAACATTCTTGAAAAGCATATTGATTTTTATTTTCTCAACCTACGAGTAAAATTATATATATCTTTAATTAATTTCAGTACCTGACGAAACATTTTGATGAGTTGGTTTAATATTATTAATAAGAAATGTGAGTCTTCTCAAATTTTTAAATACTGTCTGCAATATTGTTGAAGCAATTATTATGTCAATCTGCTACTCAGTAATCTCAAAGATTTTTCCTTTATTAAATTTAGTTTTACTTGTGAACAAAAGGGAAGAAGTGGGAAAGATTGATCATGCATTATTATCCATCATTCAATCTTCAAAATATTCTGGCAAAACGGAATAGGTATCTAAGGTATTATAGTTACTGTGACCTTATTATTGTGTAATTGTCGAATTCTGGAGTTCCAATATATTTGGAAGGATTTGCTGCCAATCATATTCGAATCTTCTAACTAGGTCTAAAATATCTTCATTATTTAAATTGTTAGGAACCATGCACATAAATTTCAACGCGCAATTCCAATTTTCTAATCTATAATATGATCAATTCCTAAATTGTCTATTATATTTTTCTCTCAATAAGGAGAAGTTTTCCAAAAGGGGGTGAACGAGTAATTCAACTTTAAAGACGGAAAAAACTAGCACCAAATGCTGATTTAATTCAATTATAAAACGCTCTCGATTATGCATTCAGCAAAATGGTTCTCATTTCGAACATTTATTAATTTATTTGTGGTCCATTTGTAGCTCTTATTATTAAAAAAATTGTTGTTATTAAAATTATTTTATTACAAGTCAGCATTTTGTGCTAGTTTTTTCC
Organism: Rhagium mordax; assembly: GCA_963680705.1. Lineage (NCBI taxonomy): Eukaryota > Metazoa > Arthropoda > Insecta > Coleoptera > Cerambycidae > Rhagium > Rhagium mordax. The sequence goes on from OY796656.1 coordinate 87,208,739, forward strand.
GTCTTTGAAGTTGAATTACTCGAAAACGATGCATTTAATTGACATATTAACAGATACAAAAAAGTCGATAAATGGTACAGAGAATAACACAAGCATATCGATTTTGTGAAAAAACAGTGGCGTACCTTTGTTTTCAATTAAAATAATTTTTGACTAGCCCGTACGCACGCCCCTGTATTCTTGATAAAAAAATTGCAACCACTATCCGATGAAGAATGTAAAACAACCTCTCTATGCAAAATTTCAAAGAGCTATCTTTTGTTAGTATAGAGTTATGGCCAATTATTCTAAAAAAAATTCCATCTGTAACACCCTGTAGATCTTAAACGAAGCAGAATTCGACCATAGTTTACAGGACAAAATGTTTTTATTTTACGCTGAACTAGCTCCTGGTAAAGTCCTGCTATTATAAACTGGACCACCCTGTATAAAATAAAAAGAAAAAGTAAACCCACCATGTGGGTTCATCCTATAGTGGAATTAAAGGGAAGCCAGAAATTTGGTATCGGGATACTGTATACGTCGTGCAGCGCGCATTACATCCTTATAAATCCCATAGTCAGCTTAGATAACGAAAACCTATAAAAGACGCAAGCGTCTTCATTCCAATGTTCATTTTTGTTTAAGCGTTACTTCACGCAAGTTGTAGTGAAAAATAAATTTATAATATTTCACAACTTTTTTCGAGTTTTACTTTTTAAAAAGTCATTATTCAACAAACCAGAATATTATTCGCTGTGTGAAAAGCTACATTTGAACGTATGGTTTGTCGGTATCTCGGATACGTGTATCTCGCATACAGTATCCTCGTGTGAAAGAGCTCTTAGAGTTCGAAAATATATGAAATGTTTTTTATTTAGCAATAGCATCTAAAACATTTTAAAATTTTTGTTTCGTAAAGAACCTATTTTTATCTATTGCTTTATCTTATCTGCACTACTAGGTCATTACCAGTAAAAATCAATTTTATATACCTACTAGGTTTTCTGTAAATTCTGTTTTATATAAACCTCTATTTATGGAAAGGAAAAGGCAACTTCAATCGTACAATATGACATGACATTATTAAATTAAAAATAAAAGCAGCAGTCTGAAAACATTAACGCAATATAAAACTGTAAGTATTTATCAATGTCTATACTGCTATTCTCTATTTTATTAAATATTTACTATTTTCTTTGGTAAATTGAGGTGAAACTTTTGAAAAGTAGAAAGTAATTTACCTTCATATTTCATAATAGAACATTTCATTTCCTCCCTGGGATATAAAATTGAAGTAAAATAGAGAGCAATTCATTGCAGAATATAGTAAATTGATGTATTTTGTAGTTCCAGTCTTTTTTTATTTATTCATTGTAGTTGGTTAGGTATAGAAATTTAGCTATTCACTTAATTAGAAATATCCAATGGTGTATTATTAATAGTTTTGATAATAAATAGGAGGAGGTTTTGCTTATACAAAAACATTTACAACATTAAAATATGGAATGTTTTTTAATTCCTTCTGGCAATAAGTATGTTCGCATGTCTAATTTACACGAAATTTCATTAGAACATATTAGCCAATATGCATAATAGAGGAGAATTAATGCAACCGTAATATTGGAATGCATTTCAAGCATCTGGCGCGGTGATAATTCGTGATAACATGTCCGAAAACGTAATCATATCTTAGTTAACCTTAATATGAATTCAAATGTACATGTTATATTAGAGGAGATCTAGTACATGTAAGCTTGTATGCAGCTGTATGAGATATTTATTACATGGGATATTACGTTTACATAGAATATTACGCAAATACCAAAATATTTAATGCAATGTTATATAATATAATATAATATGTATATTAATATGTAGTAAATATTTGGTATTTTGTTTTGTCGTATTCCTCTAAAATTAAAATTAGAATGAATTTTTTACAATTATGTCACAACCAAGCCATGCCAGTCTGTCTATCATCGAAATTTTAAATTCTACGCATCGAAACAGTCAATCTATTCCAATTTTCCAACTTCGCTGTAGCAACATTCCAAATTGTACATTCACACGAAGGTACCGAACGCGCATTCACTCTGCGCAGGCCAGATCACCAAGCTACGAACGAGCCAGGGGGCCTTTTTGATGCATTCAGTCTGCGGTCCGACCTAAATTGTAGAAGCTCATGACAATTTTCCACTCAAAGTCACTTAACTTAACAACTTAGTCTGTTTTAAGTCACATCGCCACAAGTCAGTTACGCTGGTGGACATCAACTTCCAACAAACGGATCTTTTCAGATTCCAATCAGAAATAATTCAAACATCGACATTTTCTACGAAAAGAAGAAAAGATTGACTGCGATAATTCATCATTCAAACAATATTATTCGCGAGTTAAATAGACAGATCGTCACTGCAATTTTTCAATTTAAAGTTAACTTCACGCGAATTTGAGAACTTTCGAAGAGATTCATAATCATTTATGAATTGTAAACTGTGTTCAAATTTTACTAAACGTTTGTGAATATATCAAATATTTCGAACTTGTGTGTTTTACTGTAGTCGAGGCTACAAATAGACCAACAAATCATTAACTTTTAAAAATATTTTTCTTAATCAGTAGAAAAATAAACAGTGCTCAAATTTTACAAATAGTTAAATTCTCTAATCAGTGAGAATTTCCAAAGACATTAAAAATAAATTAATGCTCCGGCATTAAAACAAAAAAAAAATTCATACAAGCTTGCAATTTCGAAATAATTCGTACCACGCATGATTTCCCAAAGCAGTCCGAGGTAAACAACAGGGATTCTACAGCAACGAGGCAGGTCCAGTGCAAGAAACAACGAGCCGGTGACAAATCAAAATCGACCCTGAGAAGACTTCCTCTCGACAACTTGATCGTACAGATTGCCTTTTAAAATCAATCGACGTTACTGGCGCCCTTCAACAAAAAAATTCGTAGCGTCATCCACATACCTTTTTATCAATTTTCAACGCTGGGGGATTATAACTTGAACCCTGTCCTTCAAGTTTCCATCAAAAAATTTTTATTTTTCAACACTAAAAGGCGAGAAGAACGACAGTTTCAGAGTTTGTATATGTGCAAAGTTCCAGCTCCAATTCAAAGTAGATCGAGTAGCCACTTTTGAGTTTTTAATAATAGATAATAATAAGAGAAAATTAAAAGCGAAATTAAAAACTAAAAAATTATTCGAATATACACATTGTTAAAAGCTCAAAGTAGGTATATAAAAAAAATATTTGCATAATTTGTCATATTTTTTAATATTTAATTTTTTATTTAATTTAATATTCAATCAAAAACGTCATTTTATCAACTTTAGAAAATTCATAACTTCGGAAATATCAACTTTATCGCAAAAAGTAGAGATATTTATTGTTGATGTTGTACCAAAGAATATGAAAATAAATTTAAAAAATGCAAAAATGTTATTTTTTCTCATCTGTTTAAACAATAACAGATCGGGTTGCCGTGGGATAACTTGAACTTTTATAATTAGAACTATACAAACATACAAACAAACAAACAAACAAGATTTTGTAAAAAAAGTCAGGCGGAATAGTTTTGCCCACTCGTGCCTCGTCTACTGGTAATGTCGATGAATAAATAGATATGCATTTCCTCATATATTATGTAACATCACCCGAGTAGCCTTGGCTTGATTTTATTTTTGGTTATACCAAAATTAGTAGCCCAGCTCCAAATCTCCATTTAATTTCTTTATATAGGTTGCAACTTTAGTTTGAACTTTTAATACGGCATAGAAATTACTCTGTGGTTAGCAAAAGAGATCCCATACTTTCCTGATTAAATAGTAGATATCTAAAGTAGACTGTAATTCTCAATTTGGACATATTGTATTTTGTCGTTTAAGTAAGATTTCAATTACGTAAAACCTACTCCATGAAAACCAATGTCCTTAAAAGTATGACAACCATATTTTTTTTATTAATGGTTGTCTTTACTCTATTTTTAAGTTTGTAACAATGAAATACATGACTGGAAATATTATACAGTGTGACACACTTAAGATGAAGACACCCCTGTATTAAATTTATTTTTAGAAGTAGAGATTTGAATTTCGGCACAGAAGTAGAACTTCAGGAGCTGCATTTCTTACATTACTCAACTCAAATGTCAGGTGTAACCCCAGCCTACTGCCTACAATATTTGTCACAACAGCTTTTCTTCATATTTTTAATTAATATTCGTATTAGTTAACATCATAATCTATGAAGAAATGTTCAACTTTGACGTAGACTAATAATTTACAATCATATTATTTACAAAATAAGGCTTTTTGACTAAGTAATAATGGTGCAGACTGTAATTGCAAAAAATAAATTTTCTTTTTTAAACCACTCAATAAGTCAATAAATTTTCTTAGAAACAACTCACCAACAAAATGAAAATTGTCGAAGAGATTTAAGATACTTAAGACATTATGAAAATATTCATCATGCCATTATGTTCCTGTCATAGAGCTCATAATAAAAACAAAGATTTTTACAAAAATTATTATAGATTACGAGAGCCTGAATTTATAATTATTTGTTCGAAATAATATTTTGGCCCAGTAATAAATACCCTTGCCGAACAAAATGTCGGGTATGCGATTTTTTTTTCTACTTGTATATATTGAGACTAGTTGTGAAAACCAAGTTTTCCAATTCGAAAGACCTCGGCCGAACTTTCTGTGGCCCAAAAACCATGAAATTTTTGTACTTTTTTGGTACTTTTCAAATATCTTGGCATTGGTTGGTTCTAGAGCGTTGGTAGTTATTATCAATCTTAAAGAGAACAAAATATGGAAGAAATTTTTCTCTGAATTCAATAACAAGCGTGCAACGCCAGGAAAATGCGGTATTTTACCAACTTGGCGAAAAAATCGCCAAACTCAGTTCATTTTATTAACAATCGTTTAAATACATTAGGTAAAGTCTGTGTCATATCTATACAGCACATAAAAAGAGCCGGCTTGTTTGAAGTTTTTATGGGCATCAAACAAGCCGCCGGTTTTTTATGTGTCTTACAAATCTGAAGTCGACCATATATATTATACATAATAACTAACAGAAATGAAATTGTATATGAAAGAAATTATATACGAAACAGTGAAGACGGATAAACAGAGAGGGAATGAGGCAGGTGTTCTTCTCTTCTACCTTTGCAGTTGAAGTTGTTGAAGTGTTTAAGAAGCCAGGTGCCATCAGTGAAGAAATGGGGAGAAATGTTTTTTTTGGCATTGTGCAGTCGTGAAATGAGCACTGACACACTGAGGTATCAGCTATTTACGTCAACAAAGAGCAAATTTAACCTTTCCAGGTTATCATCAACACAAGGTGCTGCGCGCCCACAATCACTACGATCTTATCGAGTACAAACTTGATTAGGAAATGCAAAAACCCAGAAGAGTAAGGGTGGATGCGCCGGACTCATGCTTTGGAGCCTATTGTAATGACCAGAGATCCAGCATCTGAGTCATACTCAAAGTTCTTTCTTGGGTTGCATTGGTGCATGTACCTGCCAAAAAGCAGGGTTTAAACATTTGTAAGTACTGCAGCGACCTTACATATGCAAATGTAATTGAACTGCCTCATGATTTAGAGTATGAAGACGAAACGATGACCATGACCGAACAAATCGATGTAGAACTGGATGACACCATAACTTCTCTAATCCAGGATGATGCCGATTCTAACGATCTACTACTACCGAACAAAAAACAATGATTTGAATCGTTTTAACATAATTTGAAGTATTATTAGATATACAATATAAAGCATTAGATAGCTCTTGACATAAATTTTTGTACTTCACTTACAAATTGGTCTTGATCTCTGTACCTAGATTTCCCTGAGATACGATCTCTTGGGTAACTGGTAATTTTTTCCCAGAAGCGTTACTAGCACCCAGGCTGTTATTATAAGTAAGCAACTGCCTTGCTTGCACCTCAGAATTGAAACCTGTCGCCATTGCTAGTTAATATTTCCAACTCGTATGAGATATTCTCCCGTCAGTGGTTCTGCAAAAAGTTTCAGCACTTCTATGTTGATGCCTTGATTTAACCGCTCCTAGGAAGAATAAAGATTCTTCCTAGTAGCGGTTAAATCAAGGTTTCTTTACACATCTGCGGTACGTTTAAAGTTGGAAATATAGATATAATTGTGCAATATAAAACTTTGAAAATTACATCTTCTAAATTTGTTTATCTATTTTCAAACAACCCTCAGAGGTGAAAAAACTTTAGTTTAAGAATTTAGATATTTTTGTCTTCATCCACTAGTTTACTGGTTTTTCAATAATAGTGTTTTATCTGTCGTCCTCTGTTAAAGAGTTTTAGAAGGTGGAATGTCAAGTTTAATCCTTTTCTTGAAAGCACATCCTAAAATGCACATTTTAATATAAGTTATGGCTCTGAAAGTTGTTTCAAATAGTTAGAGAGAACTACGCGGACCCCTGTGTAAATAAGAACGTCCCTTTTTTTGATTTTTAAAACCACCCTTTTCAAGACATTTAAAACTAATCATTTAAAACCTTTAAAATGAGCCCCTATCTAAATTAACTTTAATTAATATTTTGAAGTTACCTTTTTTAGTGCGGCTCATGGGACGAATAGCGGTATGGCTATGCAATCGAGTACAACTTTTACTATAACTAGAATTTCCAAAATTTGCTTTTAGAACATTCCAGAAATATAACCATTTTTGTAACAAACTATGTATTTTTATAAATGTTCATTATTAGATTTATAAATATGAATTATACTGTTTTATATTTCATCGTGACTTTTATTTTCCACTTTGCGGTCCATTAATCAGCAAGGGATACGTTACTCACTTATTAATCATCCCATTTACACTTTTTTACTGTAGTATAGACCGTCTGGCTTTTGCAAGAAGAATTTTAATAAAATAATTTGTTTCTCCCTCGCCTCGTCGAGAATCTGTTTGTATAAATGTGCTTCCTACTACACAAAGTGGACATCATTTAATTGACTACTATTGGTAGTTCTAAAAGATTAAGATATTAGATTGGGCCAAGAAGATATTTCAATATTTTTTGCTCATAAACCCGTCTGTGATAGTTACATTAAGAAGATATTTAACAAGCGTGCGGCTGTCCACTTAGGCGCGGAAATCCAATATCTAAAAAAAATAAATAGATTTTTTTCATGTGTCTACTTTATCAAAATCAAAATAAAGTCAATTATACAGGATGTCCCATTTCTTCTGGACATGTAGTAACTTTGTTTTTCTTAATGGCAACCTAACGATATGTAATTATTGATGTGAAAAAGCCGGACGCGTAAAATCCGTAGTGATAAGACAATGACGTGAAATTTCATTAGCATATAAATTGATCATTACCCTTTCAGGAAATATTTTGTCTGCTTGAAGTATTCCTCCCAGTAGAAGAGTAATACCGGATCCCGAGGATCCCCCCACCACTTTTGCTCCCCCCACCACTTTTTCTGGGGTGGGGGGCAAATAGGATAATTATAGTGGGGGGAGGTAATTTGTAATTGCAATAAATGTAATTAGAATAATTAGATTGGGAGGTAATTTGTAATTGCGTAATTAGTAATTTGTAATTGCGTAATTAGTAATTTGTAATTGCGTAATTAGTAATTTGTAATTGTGTAATTGGATTATTTCGCTGTAATTAGACTAGTATAATTGCAATATATCTAATAAATGTAATTAGTCTGGAGGGGGGGATAATTAAAATCCAATTGTCGCGAGAAATGAAAGTAATTGGATTATTGCGCTGAGAAATGAAAGTAATTGAATTATTGCGCTGTAATTGCGTAATTAGTAATTTGTAAATGTGTAATTAGACTATTTGCGCGCTAATTACACTATTTTATATAGTCTGGAGGGGGTTAATTAAAAAACCCAATTGTTGCGAGAAATGAATGTAATTGGATTATTGCAATTAAACTAGTATAATTGCAATATATCTAATTGAATTGGTACAATTATATATTAATTAGTACATCAATTGGAGAAATGAAAGTTTATTACGCTGTAATTAGACTAGTATAATTGCATTATATCTAATTGAATTGGTACAATTGTATATTAATTAGTGCATCAATTGCTAAATTATGCGCTCTTAATTGTCAAAAATATATGTCATTCAATATCGCTAACAAGGGATCTGGTAACCAAAGTCGGCTTTTATGCGATTCGAATAGGACAAAAGGTTTGAACCGCATACTAAAGGAGTCATTCATTGCCACTGACAACGTTATTTACTGCCGCATAATTTCACGAAACAGGTGCCTATCTGAAAATCAAACCACTCGTATTTCACATACCCTACTGTCACTGTGCCTTTACAAATTATTAAAATTCCAAATTGTAGGTAGTCTTCGACCAGCATTCCATTAAAAAAGGCACACTTTCTATACTTTCCGACGTTGATTCTATTTTTTTTATTATTATGGCGATTTAGTGATCGATTTATTAGAGCTTAATTTGATTATAATTTAGAATATGAAGGTTTTAGAGCAAGGAGCTAATTCACTATTAAATATAAATTACCAACTCGATCACAAAGTATATTTGCAGTCTGGTGGGGGGGGATAATTAAAACCCAATTGCCGCGAGAAATGAAAGTAGTTGGACTATTTGCACATTAATTACACTAATTGAATTGGAGCAATTGTTGTATATTAATTAGTGCATCAATTGCTAAATTATGCGCTCTTAATTGTCAAAAATATATGTCTGTCAATATCGCTAACAAGGGATCTGGTATATTAGCAGAAATGCATTTATTTTCTATGGGGTAAAAGAACAAGCGACATCGCATTTATTTTCTAATGATCAAAGATTAAATCAGCTTTTTAGTTTTTACTGTCGCATATCTTGAAACAAAATAGTTGGTTAAATTTATAGCTCCCATTTGCTCGACAGACAATATGTCTGCATAAAGGACCCAGCTACGTAGGCCAGGTGGCTCACGCGAACGGTACCTGCCTGAAATCGAGGTAATGCCATTAAGGCGGTCGACTTAAAACCGTCAATAACACAATTTGGTATTTAATTTCTAGTCGAAATGCATTAATTTTTCTAAGGACAAATATATTGCACAAAAGATTAGCCATCTCCTATCTAAACAAAAGATACGTCGATTTTTACAAAACAAAGCCACACAATTACCTGAAATTTTAAACTTAAAAATAACAGGTGAGAGTGTGATTCGAATAGGATAGAAGGTTTAGAACTGCCTACTATAAAGAAGTCACTCAATGTCGTTAATGCGCTCTTATTTGTCAAAAATATATGTCATTCAGTATGGTTAACAGGGGGTCTGGTATATTACCATGTCAAAAATTATTTACTGTTGCATTTATAGTATAAAGACACAATTTCTCGAAATTCTATGGTTTATTACCCATATAGAAAAGCAATATCAAGTAGACAAAAGAAACCCATAAATCACGGTTAATAGTTAGTTAGATTTAATCTAGGGTAGTGCATTGTTCAACTTGATGGCACCTGTGACCATCGGTCGGTCGACCTTCCCGCTAAGCATAGGCGGCTAGTATAGTACAGTAGATATTTCACGTTTTAAACACACCAAACCTGTAAAAAAGACAAAAGAAATTGGACAAAAGAAATCGATGTATTAAAAAGCACATGGAATAAATTAAAACAAATACCCTACTGTCACTGAGGCTTTGGCTTTCTAACAAAAGATCATGAACCCGCCCTCCTCATTGTCAGGGTGACAATATATTCAAAGGAATATGTATTTGCATGCATGCAAAAGACTCCACTTCTAAGACATTATTTACTGTTGCCATTGTATGCATTTAATGAATACCTACATAGGAGTCCTACCTTAAAATTTTAAGTTAAGAAATTAGACAAAAGAAGTCGATGTATTGTCAATAGTACCACATTATGGGTTAACAAACAGGCGACATCGAATCATTTTAAATATATTACACAAAAGCCATTCTAAATAGTTATGCAATAGAATAATATAATGGGGGATATTTGAATTTTAAAATGTGGTGGTGGGGGGGTCATATTCTGTAGATATATAGAGAGTGATAGGAGTTGTCACAACCATTATTAGTAGCAACAGACTCCTAGTGAAAACGCAAAATGTATAAGTGTACGTCTTGCAGTAAAAGTTTTACGCGATGTGGTAATTTGCGTCGTCATCAGAAAGAGTCGTGTGTGAGTTTACGTGATAATGGACCTCCAGCAAAACAATTTAAATTTGATTCAACCCCATCAACATCCGCAAGTATGCAAACATGTGATTGTTGTAATGTGACGTTGACAACAGCTCAGATGCATTCCCATAAGAGGTCGTTGCAACATAAGACAAATGCATGTGTTCCTTCAATGAATGGTGTAAGCATTATCCAAAGCGCTTTCAAATACAGAATTATTTCATATCGAGTGCATAGTGAACATAATCATCTGGACTACGTAATGTTCTTTAATGAAATCAAACATAAAATTTTAAATCTGCTAGAAGAAGCGCTACAAATACATACAGCAATAAAAGTAAATCTGGAAGTGTTCGCCAAATACATGATACAAAGTAAAGAATTAACAGATATGAAATCATTTAATACAACCAACAAAATTTTGGATCAAGCTATGAATTTAAGTGATGTTTTGGATAGTTTTGTAGAAGAGATGATTACCCAAACTACAGAGTTTCAAGAGCGAGATTCAGGTGTAATTATTTTTATTAACGTACTAGAATTGCATTTAACATTTGCATATTTTTAGGATGGGCCCTGGAACGAATCGAATTTGTTGAAATTAATGTGAACAAGTATAGTCCACTGCGTGGCTCATCATATATAAAATTACCAAAATTCATTGAAAATAAGAATGCAGTGGTAAACGTGCACAATCGAGATCAATGTTGTTTTGCCTGGGCGGTGACTTCAGCACTGCATCCTGCAAATGGTCATACATCGGACTTATCATCATATCCACATTATTCACAAGTGTTAAATGTAACAGGTATGGATTTTCCAGTAAAATTGCGGGATATATCAAAATTTGAGGAAATGAATAATATATCGATAAACGTATATGGGTTAGAGGAGAAATTTAAAAATAATAGAATGGAATATGAAGTTGTAGGTCCTTTACGTTACTCGGGGAAAAACTGCGTATCCATTTAAATTTATTGCTAATTTCTGAGGTGTGTAATATTAATCATCATTGTAAGAACGACTGCGCTAAAACTCACTATTGCTGGATAAAAGATTTATCTAGATTAGTTTCGCGTCAAATTTCTGCTCACAATCATAAAAAACATTTTTGCGACGGTTGTTTGTTATATTTTAATACCGAACGTCACTTATTGCAACACCAGTCACACGATTGCAATCATATTTATACGACAATACCTACCACCCAATTTCGAATCGATAAATATGGTAAACAAGTACCCGAGAATATGTTAAAATTTGAACATTTTGAAAGACAAATGCAAGTTCCATTTGTAGTGTATGCCGATTTCGAATCAATTTTAAGTCCTATCGATACCTGCCAACCCAATCCAGAACGATCTTTCGGGAATAAAACTTTTAGACATCAACCACATTCTTTCGCGTATTTAATAAAATGTTCATTTGATAATTCTCTCAACAAGTTTGAGTTATACCGGGGGTCTGACGCCGCCAAAGTCTTCGTATCACGTATCGAGGCTGACTCGAGAGATATCTATAATAGATATATGAAAGATATAGTCCCAATGGCTAAGCTCACAGCGCAACAAAGACGAGACTTTGAAAACGCAACCGTATGCGGTATATGCGAGAAGGCATTCGAAGAAGGTGATGTGAGGGTTAAGGATCACTGCCACTTAACCGGAAAAATAAGATTTATCGCTGCACACTCTGTTTGCAATTTAAATTATAAATTACCATGTTTCATACCGATTATATTTCATAATATGAGTTCATACGACGGACATTTATTCATTAAAGAGCTATGCGCTCATAAAGATAGAGTGGGGGTACTAGCGCAAAATAAAGAGAAGTACATATCTTTTTCAAAAGACCTTTATATGCATGATTACATTAATAAGAATGGGGAGAAGAAGCAAAAATTTCTACAATTGCGATTCATTGACAGTTTTAAGTTCTTGTCAACATCGCTACAAAATTTGGGTGAAAGTTTAAGTGATGACCAGTTAACTATAACCAGAAGTTTTTATACGGATAACAAAGAATTTCGTTTAATGAGACAAAAGGGTGTATTTCCATATAGCTTTGTGGATAGTTTAAATAAGTTGAATAAACCAGATCTACCATCCAAAGTCGAATTTTATGACAACCTAAACGATCAGCATATATCCGAAAATGATTATCAAAGGGCTAAAGATGTGTGGAAGTTGTTCGCATGTCAGAATTTAGGTGATTATTCAGATCTCTATTTGAAAACAGACGTATTGCTTTTATGTGATGTATTCGAAAATTTTCGGAAAATCAGTTTAGAGAAATACAAGTTGGATCCTGCTCAATATTTTACAGCTCCCGGATTGTCGTGGGACGCTATGTTAAAACTGACAGGAGTAGAGTTAGAATTATTAATTGATATAGATATGATTAACTTTTTTAAGAAAGGAATTCGTGGTGGAATAAGTCAGTGCTCTGAAAGAAAACATATCGCAAACAACAAATTTCTTACCGATTATGATTCCAATGAACCCTCGTCGTTTATAACTTATTTGGACGCCACAAACCTATACGGCCACAGTATGTCCCAATCGTTGCCGACAGGTGGATTCACTTGGTTGTCCCAACAAGAAATTATAAACTTAGACATTACGAATATTCCAGATGAAAATCCGCGCGCGTACGTTTTCGAAGTAGACATTCATTATCCCAATGAATTACATGATCTACATTCGGACCTCCCTTTCCTAGTAGAAAACATGATTCCTCCTAATGCAAAATCGGCAAAGTTGATTCCAAATTTGTTTGACAAGAAAAGGTACATTGTACACTATAAAAATTTGAGGCAGGCCATGGATCACGGTTTGATGGTTTTAAAGACTCATAGAGTGCTCGCATTTAATCAATCTCCCTGGTTAAGAAAATACATCGATTTAAATACGGAGATGAGAAACACGGCAACAAGTAAATTCGAAAAAGATCAATTTAAATTAATGAATAATGCAGTTTTCGGTAAAACTATGGAAAACGTGGATAATAGAAAGGATATAAAGTTGGTTACGCATTGGGAAAGTATTAGAAGGTCCTTTGGTGCAAATGCTCTTATAGCCCGGCCGAATTTTAAAACTTGTTCGATCTTTACAGAAGATTTCGTCGCGATTCATATGAACAAACTAAAAGTAGTATACAACAAGCCAATTTATGTAGGGTTTTGTGTTTTGGAATTATCCAAGACGGTGTTATACAATTTTTTCTATGATGTGATAAAAAGAAAATTTGGCGAAAATGCTTCCCTGTTATACACCGATACGGATTCTCTGATTATTAAAGTTTTTACTGATAACATTTACGATTTTATAAAGGAGAACCCCAATAAATTCGATACATCCAACTATAAAGAAGGAAATAAATTTGATGTTCCTAAAGGTCTGTCGGTTTTAGGGAATTTTAAAGATGAGTTCCCCGCCGATCCGATTATTAGTTTTTATGGGACGGGGGCTAAAGCTTACTGCATAAAATCTATGAATAATGAACTGAAAAAAGCTAAGGGGGTAAAGAAATCAGTTATTAATAAAAATTTGTCAATAGATGATTATAAGAAAATAGTGGAGCGGGGTGGGGTAATATTAAGAGAAATGAATACATTTAGAAGTTATTCGCATGATATTTACACAGAAATGAAAAATAAGGTGGCACTATCTCATTATGATGACAAAAGATTCGTCATTCCTAATACGTTTAAAACTTTACCATGGGGGCATTGTGACATACCGATATTTCAAAATGAGTTGGCCGTAATAACTGATACAAATAATGTTGTTGAAAAGGAAAAATATGATCCTTTAGATGCTTTACTTGCAGCAATAGATGAGTTAAGCCAGTCACAATAATATTAGCATATCAAATAAAATTTGCATTATTTATCGGGTTAAAGTTATAAAACTGGAAAATTCATACTAAATGTGAGATATTGTATTATATTTAAGTAGATTTATTGTGTAATAAAATATATATTTATGAAAAAATAATTGGTGTTTTTTTGAAGTTAAGTATTTGTAGTATATGTAATAAACTTAAAAATATTTTTATTTTGTTTACAATTTAACATTAAGGAAATAAATTAAACAAATATTAATTGAGTACATTCGTTTTATTATTTATTTATTATACATAAAAATATTTCATTTGACATAACCTTATAATGATACAATAATATATTTTCTAGACAGTGACAATTTTAAACAAGAGAAGCTCTATCAATCCACGAGTTGTGTTCTTTAGAGAGTCCAAGCCATTTTACAAACACTTTATTTCCTTGCTTTTTTAAAACATTCTCTACTAGATACACATCGGGGTATTTTGCCTTTAGTAGCTCCATCTCATAAAAACACCCCTTGATTGGATGTCCAAGCATGTCTGCAAGCAGGTAAGTTGTGGGATTTGTTATGTTTATCTTGACAATTTTAAAAAGTTCTGTTGAGAAATTCGGTGTAAACCCTTTATCAAATACACCTTTATACTTGCTAATACGAACTACGTCACCGAGGTGGAATTTCGGTTTGAGAGCAATTTTTATGTTATTATATACATTTAAATGTGTAGTTGGTGTGACATCAACAGGTTTCATACCAATTGTACGATGGAGTTTGTTATTATAACTTTTTGTAACATTGGGTAGGATGTCGAGCCATTTATATTTACCCATAGCTGAGAATTCTTTATACAACCAATTCTTTAATGTGCGGATTACTCGTTCAACAATTGCTGCTTTTTTTGTGCTATATGTAGAATAATGATTAATTTCATGCTGCTTCATTAGTGCGGAAAACTTTCTGTTGTAGAATTCTGTACCATTATCAGTCTGTAAATTTCTTGGTGAATAATTTGCTTCTTGAATAATAGTCTGCATAGTCTTAGTAACTTCTACAGCTGTTTTATTTTTAACAGATCTGGTCCATACGTACTTGGAATAGCAGTCAATCACTACAAGAATATAACGATACCCTCTATTTTTATCAGCATATGGTTGCATTTCGGCTAGGTCTGCTTGCCACAAATCACCAAACCCCTTAATTATGGTTCGCCTTCTACGAAAATTTCGTCGAGCATTTCTATGTAACTCGTTAACAACTTGTAATTTTTCGCTGCTAACCTCCATTATAAAATTGTCTTCAGCTATATATCAACTTCAGGCATTAGTTCTGGTGGAAATGCTAGGCCTCCGGATTGCACCTTCTTTGGTTGGAGTTCGGTGGCAATATGCTCTAATTTAGAGATTCTAGTGATTAAAGTATTGTGATTGTTTATGGCCGAACGTTTAACTTCAGAAATTGCTTTATCAACATATTTCCTCATTTCTATTTTCATTTTCTGCATCATATCATTATTTTGTTTATTGAAAATAGTGCGATTTTCTTCTCCACTTTTTAAAAGTCCCACATCAACATATTTTTTCATTTCCTCAATAATTACATCGGTTGTATCAAAAATAGCTTTGGCAGCATTTTCATCATTTGTTTGTAGACGCTTGTTAACGTAATTACATGTTGCACCATCTTGATCATCGACAGGTTCCCCTAGATTTTTTAAACGCTTATTGTCTATATCATAGTGATTATCTCTGGTAAGTTTAAAACCCACGCCAGGTAATCCACGTAGTGCTATTAACTTATTCGCACTAATTCTTTTGCTTCGTCCAAATTTGTCAATTGTGTTGTTTACAGTAGACATTTCTGATTGCGTCTGATCCATTTTATATATTTCAGGCTATATAATACTTATTGAGGATAATGATACTAGGTATTATATCTTTAATACACTATTTTTTCCTCCCTAAGTTCTGATATTATTTCTATTATTTCATTGTCGTGGTTGTTATTTCCAGCCATTTTCGAACCCCATAGGAGGCGTAAACGAGCCACAAGTTCACTAGGTTTATTCCAGTAGATATATTCTTTATCTTTATTTCTGTACAATTTGTGGCTAGGTACACGTTTTAATCCATAACCACTTGTTGACGATCGTGTTGCAATTGTAGAAGATGTTAATGGTTTGATAATTTTGTGAAATTTTTCACGTTTAGTGGTGTTATAGCCACTCGCTACATTGAATTTTTTATACGGCGCTTTTGTTTTCCTTAGTATTTCTCCATATATCTTACTCCATTCATCATCGATAACACTCTCCGTATTATCATCTAGAATTGGCGGACGTTTTAGAAATATTAGATCGTACAATTTCGGATTACCTAGATACACGCCAAGTTTCTTATTGCCATACCACAGTGTAATATTTCCATGGGAAAAACGTATTTCAGCATTGCCCATCAGCAGTATGCCTGTCTTGGGATCTACACGCACTCCATATAAACTATCATACTTGGAATTACCCGATTTTACATTCTGTATATGTCTTTTTACAACCTCACGTCCTTTTTCTAGTTTTCTAGCTAGAGAAGTTTCAGATACGGGGGTTGTTCTTATAGACGATGGTGGCGTTTCCATAATGGGGGTATAAGGTGGAACATCATCACCGCCTACATACTTATCAGATCCTTCTTCAGAAGCACTCTCCCATGGCACTGCCCTCTGAGTAGACACCCTTGATGATGATGATGGTTGTTGGGTATGTGGTTTGTTCTCCGCTGCTGAAGATATAGCATTTAAAGGTTCAGTTATTGGTTGATAGATCTTTTCAAGTGTTACATGCATCTCAATATCTTTGTTCTTAATAGAGTTAAACTTCTTACGTACCGCATCTGTCGCCTCAATCAACTGTCGCTTGAGGGCTATTTCACTATTGGGATGCACAAGATTGTTATATTTTTTATTATCTTTGGTAACCTTCATCTTAGCGCATACGTAAACGAAGTAACCATACGAAGTCTGTGGCTCAAGTGAAGTTTTTATTAAAATTCATTATGGATATATGAAGCTATCAAACCCTTTTCTATATCGCCCACCTTGTACTTCTCTATCCTTATCAATCACTAGAAACCCATATTTGTCATTCCAGCACTCTGCACACATATTTTGAAATACTGTAAATGTTACATCAGGTGACACATGATCGGAAAATATGTGGTGAAGGTTCATGTCATCCTGTTTAAAGACAATAATTAAATTACTATTGTCTCTTATTAGCTGCTTCGGTATTCGAGAATATGTTTGACCAAGATAAAAACAATCCACATTTCTATGGCGGCCCATACTAAAATATGCTCTTATAACATCTTGCTTCTCACATATCACATCGTCAAATATAAATAAAGACTCCGGTTTTGCCTCGGATGGTTCCACTATTTGCGCTCCATTACTAAATGTATAAAATCCTAACCCCTCTATCGGCGCTAGCACCTTACGCAGATACTCATACTTGGGTTGATTTATAGACTTTGAGTATAGGTAAATGTTTAAAAAGCGTAAACCTAAGCGATGGGTGATCAAAGATATTAAGACATTTGTTTTCCCACAATTCGAGGGTCCTATTATGAGGGCACGTACAGTTGAAGGTAGTAGTGGTCCATGACGATTATGAGCGCTTAACCCACGCCCAACTTTTTCATCCAAATTATCTATGGAAAGCGTTTGTTTCTGTTTCACAATGTGCATTGTATCGCAGCTAATTGGTATATAAATAGACATGTGACTTGCAACTCTTATTTAAATGGTTTCCACCATACGATACACACGTGAAAAACGTATGAAGCGCGGTAGAGGATTAATTAATTCCCTGATTAATAAGCTTCCCGTCGAGTTGCATTTGCCAGGTTATCAATTTTGTGGTCCAGGCACAGATTTAAATAAACGGCTGACACGGGGTGATCCTGGCATAAATCAGCTCGATAAAGCGTGCAAGGAACACGATATTGCATACGACAAAAATAGCAGTAATCTAGCAGCCCGCCATAAAGCAGACTATCAGCTTGAACAGGCTGCGTGGAAACGAGTGAAATCCAAAGACGCAGGACGTGGAGAAAAGGCCGCTGCTTGGTTAGTTACAACTATAATGAAAGGAAAACAGCGTCTTGGTATGGGATGTAATTCAACAATATCTCGTAATCCAATAAGGAAACGAATCATCAAGAAAACAAAGAAGGGTAAGAAGAGTGTTAAAAAGACAGCATTTGGATCTGGGATAGTACGAAAAGTGCGTGACACACTGGGAAGTGCTGGAGGCAAAAGAATGAAAGACCAAACGAAGGCGACTGAAATTGCTCTAAAAGCTGCACGTCGATATATAAAACAGGCCGGTGGGAAACGCAATATTCAAACACCTCGAGTTATACCAATACCAAAAGTTGGCGGTATTTTACCTCTAATACCCATTTTTGCTGGATTATCTGCATTGGGTGGTTTGGTGGGTACGGCTGCTGGTATTGCTAAAGCTGTAAATGACGTAAAAAAGGGTAGAGAAGAATTAGCTGAAGCAAATCGACACAACAGAAGTATGGAAGCAATAGCTATGAAAAGTGGTAAGGGGATGTATATGAAGCCATATCGAAAGGGGATGGGCCTTTATCTAAAACAGAATTCAAAAAACTAATAGACTCCCTACCTCGGAGACCTCTTACCGACATTGATCTTAAATATTATGCTAAGAAAATGAAGGTAGCATACTTTCGGGGTGTATTTATGCGCGACTCACTACCAAGACGTGGCCCACATTACAATGAATCTGCAATAATCAATTTGGATAGTATATATGGTCCTGGGACACATTGGGTGGCATATAAAAAACGAGGTAGTTTAGTAAATTACTTTGATAGTTTTGGTGATTTACCCCCACCTATAGAATTAGTTACATATTTCAATAACGATTCAAGGAGGGCCAACCAAATATTCTATAACTACAAACGTGTACAGAATTTTAACACAGTGTGGTGTGGACATTTGTGTTTAAAGTTTCTCTCTACGAAAGAAATATAAAACGCCATGGAGCTGAAAACTATAACCCCAGCAATGGATCGAGAAGGTATCAAGCGAATGGGCCACTCACTAATTGCATTCTCCCGTTTGCGTAGTCTATTGAAGATGAGCAAACAACAACTTGCTGATATGCCCAAAGAAGTGATGATTGGGTTGGCTTCACATGAAATTGCATTAGTATGGGATAAGCTACCTACACATCTTCAGAACGATGTCGATATAATAAAATATCAATACTGTACAGAACATTACCTTAACGATCATGAAGGCAGTTTTGATGCTAATGACGGTCCAATACCTCGAAAAATGTTTTGTTGCTATTGTAAGGTAAACGATGTAAATGTGGCATCCAATAACAATGTAAATATATTACCATCAAGTTCAAAGAAGAGGAAATTATACCATTATTGCTGTAATCCACAATAAATTGGGTAACGCAATTTAATTACATCAGTCATGTCGTACACGTTCACACTAACGAGCCGCTTAAGTGTGCTAAGTGTCAACTTTAATCCACCCATTGAACTGGATAGGAGCAGTCGTCATGGGTTAGGCTTAATTGGATTCTACTCTTACAACTCCATATTCAATGTGGATGAAACAAATAACATCTTCCAATATAGGGTTAGTGCTAAAGATACATTCACTACTCTTCACATACCTCTGGGGGCTTATGAAATTGATGAAATCTATGCAGCAATGTTGAAAGCTATGAATATTGATGGAAAGGATTACACGCAAATATTCACTTTACGAGCAAACAACAACACCCTAAAGTGCGAGATTTTGTCAAAGTATGAATAGATTTTAGACAACCAAATTCCATAGGAAGTCTGTTGGGATTTGGACCAATATATTTACAACCAAATAAAAATTATGAATCAACACAGCCTGTTGATATTATGAAAGTAAGGATGATACGTGTAGATTGCAATATTATTTCTGGAGCTTATCTGAATGCGGAAGAGTCACACACTCTCTTTGAATTTGATATAGATGTTGAGCCTGGCTACAAACTTACTAGAGAACCTACAAATATCATATATTTACCTGTTAGACCTAAATGGTGTCAGTTAATAGATAACATCACGCTACGTGTACTGGACGACAACGGTGATTTGATCAATTTTCGAGGTGAGAAAATTATTGTAAGGCTAGAATTGAAGAAAGTTTGATATCACCAACCAAATGGGCTTTCGATATAAACAGCGACAGCAAGTACATCACCATCAATATGATACTGTAGCGAACAATAGTGTGGATAAAAAGAAAGGGAGATGTGGAAAGCAATTCATTCAAAGTCTATACCTTAAACAGTTAGGACATAGGTTGTCAGCTGAGGATCAAGCCTTTTTAAAACATATTGGATTAAAACTGCGAAAATATTTGCCATAATAATGGTGGCGGCTGCAACTAGTGAAAAACTTGAGGTGTTTGATGAACCTGTGTTGGATCATTCCCTAGTTAGCCTACATGAGCATACATATAAGCCATATGGTTCCCCATATTATAGAAACTCTGATGAAATACGTATCCCCATCAATTTTCAAGATGTTATACTCGACATTTCAGAAAGTTATATATACATAGAAGGAAAATTTACCCCTAGTGATGCCACAAAGCGTTGCTATTTATCCAATAATGCACTAGCATTTCTCTTTGAAGAGATACGTCTGGAAATGGGTGGTGAACAAGTAGCAGTAGTTAGAAGACCTGGTATTACTACAACAATGAAAACTATGGTGTCGTATGGGCAAACGCATGCACGCTCATTAATAACAACAGGTTGGGGTCTCAGTCAAAATAGACAAGATATTTTAGATACCACCAGTCACGTGTTCAGCGGCAAACTACCCCTTAAGCTCCTTATGGGTTTTGCAGAAGATTATATCAAAGGCATTCTGAATGTGAAGCAAGAATTAATTATGATAATTGCACGCTCATTTAAAGACTCCTATATCGGTGAAGTTGATGCGGAGCCGGAAATAAGCAAAATTGAGTGGAAAATAAGACATTGTACCTGAAGATCGACAAAAGTTAAAATTATTGAATCGAATTAATAAAAGTGGTAATAATGCCAAGGTTAATATGGTCTACCGTGCATGGGATTTTTATGAGCTTCCCTGTCTACGTGATACTGCCTACGACATATGGGCTCTTAAACTCTCCACCCGTCTTGAAAGTCCACTTTTCATCCTTCTTGGTTTTCAAGACACTGATCAGGCCAATGATAGAACAAAGGATGTTACACAGTTCAAACACGCAGACATAAATAATATTCGACTATTTCTAAACTCTGAAGTTTATCCATACGAACGTTGGAATTTAGATTTCGATAAGAAGCTCGATTCTGCAGCATATTATGCTTATGAGAACTTCCAACGTAGTTACTATGATAAAGATATGAGCGAACCCATGATGGATCTTGGGGAATTCAGGAAGAATCCTTTGTTTGTCATTGATTGTTCACACCAACCTGTTGCAGTGAAATCATCTACAGTCGACATAAAAATAGAATTTGAAACACGAAAAACGAAATTTCCCGAACAAACTCGAGTGTATGCACTTATACTTCATGATACATATTTAAGTTATAATGCATTAGATGGCTCGGTTCAGAATGGTTTTCTTGATGTCTAGTAAAAACATTTTATCAACAATAATCACGATGTACATGCAAATGTTTATTTTTCCCAAAATGTAATTGTGTATTTAAAATAAAACTGTTTTAATTATACTATGGTATTTTTAGTTGTGTAATAAAAATAGGAAATAAAATTATTGTAATCTTTTAATGTGTATTTTATTTGAATCCCTCCTTATGTCATCTAGTTTACAAGACAATCTTTCAATGGCAGATTTAATGTCTTCTATCAGACTTCATGTTTGAGTTGAATAATAAAATGGATCGTGATTAACTATATCATAAATTATCGTAGCTTCTTTATGGAACTGAATTTTTAACTAGGTTTCATTAAATAGTTTTACAGACGGTTGAAGAGAGCCACCCCCATTATTCTGTAAAACAGATTAAAAGAGGCATATAATTATCCAGAGCTTTATTAAAGCATCGCTGTAATTTCCGTTAAAATATTGCATTTTAATGCATTATCAAAGTAGTCATCGTTTTCGCTTGCTTTTGTTAAAACGCCGTCAAGTTGGACGTATACCGATCTGTAAATATATCTTAAGATATACTGCTTTTCTATAAGGTAATAAACCATAGAATTTCGAGAAATTGCACCTAGTCTAATTAGAGCGCAATATAGTGTGCCATCATTTTAGTGTTTCAAACAACAAAAAATTTTGCATGTTTCTTTAACACCCTGTATCTCGGAACTATGTGTTCCCGGCCTACATTTACATATGAACTTTTTTCATATTATTTTGGTAGTTTATCACACCATAAAGTTTGATTCGTACAAATCGATACACCCTATATGTTCAAGTTTGTAAATTAATAAGCTGTAAATCAATAAAAAATTAATATTGTATGTTTAAGTTGAAAGGCAATACTGAGGATTATATTGAATATAAAATTAATAATAGGTTCAGTTGACATAAAGTTTGGTTCGTACAAATCGGTACACCCTATATGTTAAAGATTGTAAATTAATATGCTGTAAATCAATGAAAAAATTAATTTTTGTATGTTTAAGATAGTCATTAAATGTATACAAAAGCAACAGTAAACCCCATCCGATTTAAAGACACCAATCAATAAAATGTAACAATATTAATAATTACGAGATAGTTAATTCCCTATGATAAAGTCATTATAGAAGAAGTGTCTTATAGCAATGTAATACCCTTATGTACTGCCTGCACTAGTGCCTATGCTATATTGTTTAACGGGAAAGTCGACCGACTGATGAGTGGTGACCACAGCGCCTTAATGGCATTACCTCGATTTCAGATAGGTACCCTTGTTAATTATCTTTGTTTTGTAAAAATCGACGTATCTTTTGTTTAGATAGGAGATGGCTAATCTTTTGTGCAATATATTTGTCCTTAGAAAAATGAATGCATTTCGACTAGAAATTAAATACCAAATTGTGTTATTGACGGTTTTAAGTCGACCGCCTTAATGGCATTACCTCGATTTCAGGCAGGTACCGTTCGCGTGAGCCACCTGGCCTACGTAGCTGGGTCCTTTATGCAGACATATTGTCTGTCGAGCAAATGGGAGCTATAAATTTAACCAACTATTTTGTTTCAAGATATGCGACAGTAAAAACTAAAAAGCTGATTTAATCTTTGATCATTAGAAAATAAATGCGATGTCGCTTGTTCTTTTACCCCATAGAAAATAAATGCATTTCTGCTAATATACCAGATCCCTTGTTAGCGATATTGACAGACATATATTTTTGACAATTAAGAGCGCATAATTTAGCAATTGATGCACTAATTAATATACAACAATTGCTCCAATTCAATTAGTGTAATTAATGTGCAAATAGTCCAACTACTTTCATTTCTCGCGGCAATTGGGTTTTAATTATCCCCCCCCCCCCACCAGACTGCAAATATACTTTGTGATCGAGTTGGTAATTTATATTTAATAGTGAATTAGCTCCTTGCTCTAAAACCTTCATATTCTAAATTATAATCAAATTAAGCTCTAATAAATCGATCACTAAATCGCCATAATAATAAAAAAAATAGAATCAACGTCGGAAAGTATAGAAAGTGTGCCTTTTTTAATGGAATGCTGGTCGAAGACTACCTACAATTTGGAATTTTAATAATTTGTAAAGGCACAGTGACAGTAGGGTATGTGAAATACGAGTGGTTTGATTTTCAGATAGGCACCTGTTTCGTGAAATTATGCGGCAGTAAATAACGTTGTCAGTGGCAATGAATGACTCCTTTAGTATGCGGTTCAAACCTTTTGTCCTATTCGAATCGCATAAAAGCCGACTTTGGTTACCAGATCCCTTGTTAGCGATATTGAATGACATATATTTTTGACAATTAAGAGCGCATAATTTAGCAATTGATGCACTAATTAATATACAATTGTACCAATTCAATTAGATATAATGCAATTATACTAGTCTAATTACAGCGTAATAAACTTTCATTTCTCCAATTGATGTACTAATTAATATATAATTGTACCAATTCAATTAGATATATTGCAATTATACTAGTTTAATTGCAATAATCCAATTACTTTCATTTCTCGCAACAATTGGGTTTTTTAATTAACCCCCTCCAGACTATATAAAATAGTGTAATTAGCGCGCAAATAGTCTAATTACACATTTACAAATTACTAATTACGCAATTACAGCGCAATAATTCAATTACTTTCATTTCTCAGCGCAATAATCCAATTACTTTCATTTCTCGCGACAATTGGATTTTAATTATCCCCCCCTCCAGACTAATTACATTTATTAGATATATTGCAATTATACTAGTCTAATTACAGCGAAATAATCCAATTACACAATTACAAATTACTAATTACGCAATTACAAATTACTAATTACGCAATTACAAATTACTAATTACGCAATTACAAATTACCTCCCAATCTAATTATTCTAATTACATTTATTGCAATTACAAATTACCTCCCCCCACTATAATTATCCTATTTGCCCCCCACCCCAGAAAAAGTGGTGGGGGGAGCAAAAGTGGTGGGGGGATCCTCGGGATCCGGTATTACTCTTCTACTCCTCCCGCAAGGCACTTCTGCCGGTCCCTTTTTATCGCAGCACGCGGCCAATTAAAAAAAATCATATTTCGGGTAATATCTGAAATGGACCATAAAGAAAGAAGCGAGTTCCTCATTTATCCTTCTTCTTGGCCTCCGTTAAAGTCTGGATTCTCCAGGTCAAAATGGAAGGGCTTGGGAACATTTCTAAAGAGTACGTGTCGGGAGGATCACCGAAATTCGACAAAATAGCCACTTTTCAAAAAGCGATAACTTTCTTAGAAGGCAAAATCGAGGAAAATGATTTTGCCCAACATTTTCTAAATTTCATCTAGATTCCAAAAAAAGGAAAAAATGAGGCGCGATTTATTAAGCTCGGACCGGACGGGTGTTTGGAGAAATTTGAAAAATTAAAAAAATTGCGAAAACACGAAAACTTCAAACACTACTTCCAAACGAAAATACGCCACGGGGAGACCGTTCTGGTAAGAAATCCAAGATAGAGAGTTCATCTTGGAACTACATGATGAATTGCACGATGCAGCTCCGGTTTTCGGATTAGGACGATTGAACGAAAATATATCAATTTTCTTCAAATACGTGTCTGGTCTTAACTTAACAACTTTCGCCTCCTTCGAGATGGACCGACGAAACAATTGTTTTTTTTTTGGATATTAGTAGTAAGACGATATGTACTGATGTATTTCAATTAGAAATAGAAAGATTATACCACCAATTGTATATTATTTATCTGTAACTTTTGGATTTCTCATTTGGTGTTATGCTTTAATAAAACGAAATGTTATTTAGTTTAATTCATTTGATTTTAATTCAATAACCCTCTCGCAAGTCAAGTGAACAATGGTCTGTCCACCCAAAAGGATGGTCATGACACACATGATGGATGCGCTGGTCACATGTATGGTGTATGCGCCGGTGTCACGAACATTCTTTTGCTATCATTTTTACCATTACTAGCCTTTTGGTGAAAAAGGTGTTCCGAGTTGACGTTGACGAAGTAAGTTTTTGTTACAAATCTTGTAGTATCAGGGTTCTGTATAATCGGCGTACAGGGAGACCGGAATTTGGTGGCCATTGGGGTCGGGCATATCATTAATCGGAACGAGAGATGATCGTGAGGGGATGCCAGGGAGTATGTGGACTCGGGATAGCACTCTGGCTTAATTATTACTCTGAAGAGGCATTTATAAACAGGATTGTAGGATGTGTAGTTTACATAACAGCCCGGCGTGCTAGACTTATTTCTATCGTGCCAGTCGTTCTTGTTTATATCTTTGACATTTAGTTGACAACTTTTTGAACCTCTATTCTCATTAAGAGGCCATACTAGAACAACTACCGCTGATCGATGCGGTTACTGTCAGAATTGTCTACACTTGTTTGTTGACGAAATATTTCGTTCCTTATGAGATCTAAGTATGAGACTGTACACTGTACAAATGTAGTACAGGGTGATCATTTATATTTTCACACCTCCGCCTAACTTTGTTATTTTTTGAAAAAGAATAAAAGTGTATAGACAAAAGTTTTACTAATTCTTACGTAGATTTTAAATACGATATCAGAAAACAATTGAGTAATGCAAAAAAAGTTATAATACAAACTTGTGCTTTTTGTTTGATAACATGCTGTGTGTTTTTGCGGAATATGAAATAGCATGAAAATAGCTTTTAACACTACCTATATGTTTATATTTATCTCTTGCGGTTGTTGAACTATTTACTTTTTCGTACAGCGTGTTACTATACAAATAACACAAGATTGTATGATAATTATTTTTAGCGTTACTCAATTGTTTTTCTGATATCGTATTTAAAATCTACGCAAAAATAACTAAAACTTGTGTCTTTACACTTTTTTCTTTTTCCAAAAATAACAAAGTTAAGGGGGTGTAAAAATATAAATGATCACTTTTTACCGAGCTTTTTACATGCCCGTCATATATAATCCATCTTAACCATTTGTTTCTATCCTTAAAGCCTTAAATTCATTCGTATAGGCCCTACTTCGTGAATTTCACGAACAGATTCTTAAATGTATAATTATGTATATCATTTTAGTAGTAATCATCAATCTCTAAGCATATACTAAGGTTTATTAGATGTTTAAACAACTATTACACTAATAATTTTTAATATTTTCCATGTATTAAAAATGGAAATACATGTAGGTATGTTTTACGAATTGTTTTCTGTATCGGTCAGTATAAAAATGTAATATGACGCTCATAAAAAACAGAAATATAATACTAAAATATTGGGATAGGTAATAAATATTTGTATGGTTTTACCGAGGGAAATTATATAAGATTTTGCGAATTTTTAAAATTAATAGTAGGTAAATAAGTTTTTGATGATTCTTCATAAAAATTTTAATTTTCATTCTTTCAACAAATTTCAGAAATCGTTTTCGATAGGAAGTCTCAATTTTTCGGCAAGATATTTGAAGGCAAAGAATGAAAATGCAATTCTTTCTAATGTATCGTACTCTTATTAGGTATAACTTACATAGATATATTTCTTGCTTTATTTTATTACATATTCACATTATTTGTCTAGGCCTCTTGTGTTAAATTATCAATTATAATTATCTCTATAAGGCTCGTTGTGTAAAATAATTCATTTAAAATTTCTAAGGTTGAATTCTTAAGGCGTAGTCATCATGATAGCCAGATAACGTTTTTTAAAGTAGGACTTTTTAATTACAGTAATGTTATATAGTCGGTTAATTCTTATTCAACGTTTAACAGTGGATTTTTTGCGGAGAAAAAGTTCTTAAATAATTAGTGACCATTGACAAGAAGGTATATGCTTTCCTCTAATGAATGAACTCATCATTATTGAATAATAAAGGAAGAACGAAAGTGAAATTGCCTGCGGAGTTCCACCACTAATCGTAATATCAATAATTGAACGCGTGCATGTATAATGTTTAAATAGCATTCCCATTACATACATAAGGTGGAGAACATAATACAATGTAGTATTTGTAGAAATCAATATAATATTTTAATAATTTAATCAACTCTTTATTTAATTGTCTACCATTAACTACTTATAAATAAAGAAGAATGAGACGAATATAGTCGCCAATTATAAAAAAATAAAATGTCTGTACAATTTTAATAGAGGTGTCTCGAGTTGTTCTCTGTTATTTAATTATTGTTTCTATATAACAGTATTTCCCTTTATTACAGTAAACATCTATAAAAAAGAAACATAATTTATAAATTTTTAATTAACCATTTGGTATTTTAATTTGCATTTAATAAAAACGCTTATTAAAATGGAGCGTAATATATAAATAAAATATTGATTTCTTAATTTGATAAATTATATATACGAGTTGTTATTGAAATTGGATCTTTCCTTATAACATGAACCATATTAGTCTATATTTGTCTGAGAATAACCCTAATGAAAGTTGAAAATTCTTAACATTTTAAGGCCGTTTCCATACTTACACGCAAGTAAGAACGTTTCCCATTGAGATTTCACCCTTCCTATAGGCCCAGTGATGATTTGTTTATCTTGTTAGAAACAATTTCCAACTTTTGGCACTGATCCGCGTTATTCGTCACTTTCCATTGTACCAAGGGATAGACCAAAATCTTCTTTTTTAAATGAAACACAGCAGTCGCAATTTTGCTTTGTAATTTTTGGGAATTGATTTTACTTATTACCTTTTTCCTATACCTTTCTATTCAGATTGGCACTTATGATTTCGAATATATAATAATGTGCATATATTATATGTGTCAATATATTAAAAACAGTCTTATGTACACTAAAACACAGATAATATAAGACACAGAGATAATCAAAATTCGAATGAGTTAGGTATACATGTTCATTAAAATTTACAAAAACATTTACTAGTGTCCCCGACTATTAGAGAAAATTAAATTTTTGTTACCAACCGAACTTTCAAATAAAATATTCTGGTTACATTTACAAAAAATTGGATATTATGCTCTTCATATAATATTCTTCATATTTTTGTACTAAGTAGAATAGAACAGAAATATTTTTGACATCTGCAAATAAAATTATATATTTTTTAATACGACATATTTTTTCAGAATAAAGTTAATGTACCCAGAATATGATGCAGATTTTACAAACTTGGGCATATACACGGTGTTCTATTTAAAAAAAAGTATTTTAATGTCATTTTCTGTGAAATTGGAAGCGACAAATAAATAAAAGTTTTTAATTTCTTCATTTAAAATTTAATATATTTTTCGTCAAATATGTGGAAGTAGGTAACAAAAGGTTAAGTAAACCTTTAATAAAAAAAAAAATAGAAAATTTATTATATTATACAGCGTCCACTTAGTGCGCGGAAGTCCAATATCTTGGTTATTAAAACAGATAAATACATATTTCTTTCCTGCGATGTACCTAGTTTCACAAACTCTACAAAATCAAAATAATGCCAATTATACAAGTTGTGTCATTTCTTCTGAGCAGGTAGCAACTTTGGTTTTTTAAATGGAAACCTATATTTTTTTTATTTTTTTCGTAAGAAATAAATATGTATTTATTTATTTTAATAACCAAGATATTGGACTTCCGCGCACTAGGTGGACACGCTGTATATTTAATTATGAAGAAAATTTCATATAAACCATATGTTCTAATTTTATTTAATGACATAAATATGTTAGATAAATTATTTATTTTGTATTTATTGACTATACTACTTTAAGTGGCACATTTGCATTTTGCCCTTTCATTACAATTATTTATTCATTTATTTATTTTTATATAAGATACCTAAACAATATTGTGATGGATAAACACAAGTTATTATTATAAGTACCTAATTCTTTCTTTTTCGGAAACGAATTATCTTGATTGACTCTCCGTTATAAAACTGACAAGTACAGAACACAACGAAAGAACTATGATGTTTTCTACGCAGATAAAAAATACGTGATATTCTGAAAGACAAAAAACGCATTCAAAATGTAAGTATGGAACAACAGAATGGAAAGCTGTAAATTAAACTAATATAGGACAACTTGAACAGATTCACAAACGACTTTCTAAAAATAACACATGAAAGAATTTTTTATATTATGTCACACTTTAAAAATCACAATTTCTCACTTCAAGACAGCATTCCTTTGAATATACAGTAAATTCACTTTTCAACCAAAGCACTTTGTGAGTGAATAGGAGAGAATAAAGCGAGAGCGCTAACATTCTGAGATCGACATACAGTCACGCATGTGTAGTGCTCTCGCTTTACTGCTATCTCCTATTCACTCACAAACTGCTTTGGTTCAAAAGTGAATTTACTGTATACCTAGTAAGTTGTGTCTAGATTGTATAAAACATACATTTAAATATTAAATTAAGAATATTTGAGAATGTATGTACCTACCTAATGACTTTTCTTATAGTATTATACAGGGTGTTTCAGTTTAATTCTAGGACTTTGAGAGGTTGTAGAAATAGTATATTGTTTTATTAGGAGTAAAAGTGGTACTTTTTTGACGAGTCTGTAGGTTTGCCGGACGAACGAAGTGAGTCCGGCAATTAGAGACGAGTCACAAAAGTGGCTTTTACTTCGAATAAAACATGTTTCTTCAAACGTCGATTAGCTAAAAAAAATAAAGTTTAAAAATCTCGAATTTCACCACCAAAAACGCATTGTGTTGATACTGTTAATATCGCATGGTCGGCGTATTAAACAAAATACGCGTTGCTATGGATAAAGTAGAGTTCATATTTCTGAGGTACATAAAAAATTTCAAAGCCTTACCGCCTATTACCACTAGAATAGAGCGGTATAACGGTCACTACTGTTTACTTAATTTTTTACACACATAAATAATGCTGTAAAAAGGCGAGTAGAACGACGTAGGTATTAAGCAGAGACGGACTAACAGTCTTCCGCGGTATTTTGACTAATAAAATTCATCAATGCTCCACCAATATATAAAATATTATTTCTATCTTAAAACAAACAAAACAGATTATTTTTTTTAAATATATCACTGTAACAAATAACTGTTTATTTATCAACGATACATTAAATTAATTAGATTGTATTCATGGCACAACAATTTTAAGTGCGGTCCTGAGTCGCAATTAACTGCGTCGGCTTTTATGGCCGGTTTTTATGGCCTTATTTGGGTGTCTCGCGACGCGTTCACTTCTTTTTCGGGAATTTGTTATCTGCCTTAGAAATGAACTCTACTTTACCTACTATGTACGCGTTGCTCAATTTGACAAGTGTCAATTTAAATTGTACTGTGAGTGTCTTCACGATTTGTAGATATTTTAATAAATATTCTTTTGATATTATTCTTTTAAACCACGCTTATTCTAGATTAGAATGACAAACTCAGTTTTTGATTGTACAGGGTTTTCCACCGAAAATGATCACCCCGATAACTTTTTAATTTGTAATTTTAGAAAAAAAAGTTTCAAGTAAAAGTTGTAGGACATGTTAAGGGCTTAAAAATCCCATTTTTAGAAAAACAATTGAACATCGTATTTACGATCTACCGATACAAGTTTTTTTAAATGGAACACCCTGTGTTTTATATTTTTGGATTCTATACGTTTATCTGATTTCAACCATATAAATATGTCATATGTTTGCTCCGGTAGTTTATTTTAAATAATATTTTACTCGATATTTTACTATCCCTTCGGCATCTACGCTGCCCATCATGTTAGCCTGAAAAAACAAAATTTGAGAAAGCACGTCAATGTTTGTTAATGGTGTCATTTCATGAAATCATTAGGGGATTGAAAATATACAGAAAACAATACATAAATGATGTACTTTGTTAGACTCGATAAGATGCATCGTTTTTTGATTTAAAGTAGATTGATAGTTAGTGCTCATTATAAGGTACTGATTTCCTAAATTATTTTAAATGTGCTATAAAAACATGAATAAAGAGGTAGATATTTAATGACAATCTGAAATTTCAAGTTCAAAGTTCCAGTCTATGTATAATAGGTATACTTTCCTTTTGAATTATTGTACAATATGTCTAGAATATTTACAAATCGATAATATGCCGATATTCATTTTCTTTATGGATTATGTGATGGTAACTCAGAAGAAGCATCGAGAGAATATCATCGACGTTATCCTGTGAGAAAGCGTCCGGACCGACACGTTTTTGTACAAACTCATTTACGTTTAACAGATCATGGTATTGGAAGAATAATCCCGAACGAAACAGGAATTTCAATAATAACAACAGGAGAAGATATTTGCGAATTTATTTGCGAATTGTTAGATGGGTTCAACACAAACCTCTACGAATGTCAAAAGGGCCTCACGATATCTTAATATGAACCCTGCTTCCATGGCATGGCCAGCCTGCTCACCTAACATTTCACAGATTTTTTGCATTGGGATTTTGAAAGGAAAAAGTGTACTCTGTTCCAGTCAATACAAAAGACGAAATAATCGACTGCATAAATACTACTTGCGATGACTTACGTTAAAATCAACATCAATTGCCATTGGTTCGACGGTCATTAATTCGGAGATGTGAACTATATATTGAACAGAATGGATCGCACTTTGACCATGTTTTGTAGATTTATTATTGTTTTTCCTTTTTTTTTGCTTTTGACCACTCTTTTTAAAGTTTTCATTACCGTTTTGCTGTTTTCTAGGAGGTTATTATTGCTTGAATTGAAAATCGTTTTACAATATAGTTGTTTTTATTTTATTATATCTCATAATGAACACTACTATGTAAGCCCAATCTACTTTAAATGAATTTTTTTGGAAAACGTTACATTTTATGTCTTGTGTAGATTCTCAATCCCCTAATGATTTGATTTTCCATCAGAGAAAAAAATATTGGTAAAAAATGGCCAAGGACGCCTGTGTTAAAATTTAGTTTCATATATTTTTTCTCACCTCTGCTACCCTCTATTTTATTGCTCAATTACGAAGTTAACTTGAAATAAACTGCGTGTCAATTGCAACGATAAGAGAGAAGTTTTAGTTAAATTTTTAAATTTCGTAACTACACGGAAACAGATTTGAGGAGCTTATTTATGGACTATAGCACAAGCAGTTATAGTTACGTACAGGGTGTCAACTCTAATTTTGCCAACCCCTTCTATTTCCTTATTTGTGAAGATATTTTAAAATTTTAAAATGTAGCCTTATCAGACATTTACCGAATTTTTCAAATATAATATTCAAAATTACCTAGCGCCAATACATACAGGGTGACAAGAAAGTAGATTTTTTAAAATGGAACACACTGTATATTTCTTGACAGGTTTGTAGTACTCTTTGAGCTGATTTAAAAAATGTATAACTCCGTTGGATTTAGATCAAAATCGGTCGAGATATTCAAGGATAAACATGTGAAATATTTGTTTTCACACTTTCGTGTGGCTGGCATTCTGACTTAATTCTTGACTTTTAGCTGTCAAAATAATGTTCCTTAGCAATAAATATCAAATACTTAAAGATCTCTCTAAGATCAAACATGTATTTTATTAACAAAGAAAAGATTTTTAAGAAAATTTAAAAATAGTAATTAACAGAAAAATAAACTTCACATAAGTTTACAAAATACAAAACAAAAACCACCATGACTAACTCGAAATTTATTATACACATTTTTGAAAGTATGTTTTGCAGGGACCCGAAGTCTGGGGAGTCATCTAACAAATTCCCTATATGCTGCAGCTTGATTTTTATTACACAAAAGATAAATTTCGACCATTGCACATCTTTCTTCTACAGAATATCCCATTTTGTCCGTTAATTATATACAAGTTAAATACAACAAACCATTATACATATATATAATATGAACAATGTAAAAATTACATTCACAGTCAATTATTTTGACAGCTAAAAATCAACAATTAAGTCAGAATGCCAAGCCACCTCGAAAGTGTAAAAACAAATATTTCTCATGTTTGTCCTTGAATATCTCGACCGATTTTGATCTAAACTCAAGGGAGTTATACATTTTTGAAATCAGTTCAAAGAGTACTACAAACCTGTCGAGAAATATACAGGGTATTCCATTTAAAAAAACAACTTTTTTTTCACCACCCTGTATGTATTGGCGCTAGGTAATTTTGAATATTATATTTGAAAAATTCGGAAAATGTCTGATAAGGCTACATTTTAAAATTTTAAAATATCTTCACAAATAAGGAAATAGAAGGGGGGCAAAATTAGAGTTGACACCCTGTACACATGAGCAATATACAGGGTTAAGAGGAAGAGAAGTATTTTTTGTCAAATTTCATTTCAATGCAATTTTCGGGAAAAAATAAAAATAGATGAACTATATAATTTATACTATATACAGGGTGGATATTTTAAATGAGCCACAAGCTCTGTTGTTACGATACGTACGAAAAAATTTTATATATGAAAAATATCGGCATTCTAATGGACCATGTTTTGATTAAAACAAAATTGATGTCCATGGCCTCTTTGACAAGTTATCGACAAAATCAAGAATAGCCGCAATATTCAAGTATTTGTAACTTTTTTATTTGATGAGATACACGAAAACTATTTTAAGGAAAATTGTGATCAAGAATAAAAGGGAATGTACTATTTAATTTAATTGGAAAGCTGTAGCTTCCTCTACACACTCTTAGTTACCAGATAATATGATCGATTCACAGTTTGCTTTTGGTATAGGTGGGTAGATATTTTCCTTCTCTTTCATCTGATACATCATACTAGGTGTGTAAAATAATTAGTTTCTCCAGATCAGGAATATTTATAAATGATACCTACACATTATTATATGGTTATAATCATAGGCAATAAAGGACGAACGGTGAGGTGGCTATGTTTATGTCAGTTTCAGTTGCTGATATCCATTCATTTGTGATAATTATTGTTCAGTTTGGCATAATTTATATCACAAACGATGGGAAACTGATATGTTTATTGTTTATGCGAATTGTAATTTGAATTCAACATTGGTTTTAGAACACTACAGGATCAAATATCCTAATAGAGTTACACCTATCAGAACTTACTTTATGAAACTGGAATTACATTTAAGACAATGTTGGCGATCACAGACCAAAGTATTTTGGAACATATTAAAGCATCTTACCTTTTTTCTCTTAATATCCATCTACTGAATTGTATTTGCCTTATTTTATCCACGTTTCTTTTATGGTGAAATTTTCTACATTTGTAGAATTTAAAATTATCGTTTCTTTACTGATAAAACAGTTCCTCTGAATTTCTCTCGACGAGGTTCATTTTTCTTCTCTATTTTTATCCTGGTCGTATAGACTATCTGCGCAATGTCTACTAGCGCCATGCGCGGAATTTTTACGCATTTTTGTGCTGTGACTTTTGTATTGTTACATGCGTCAAATTGGGTTTTTATTTTTTCTGAAATAAAAAATTTTTCTTCCAACGGTTATTAATCGTGAGTACATACAATTTTTTACAAAGTAAATACAATTTTCATTAGCATTGTATTTATTTTTTGTATTAAAACTGTTAAAATGATTTTATTTGCATGTCATTTTGAAAACCGGATTTTTTCGAAATAGAGTCCAATTTTGATTTTTGCCTGTCAACAAAAAGGAAAGTTGAAAAATTAATAATATCTAATCACCTCATGCACGTGAGAGAAAAACAAAAAGAGACAACGACAATAATTAAAGATTTCTGACATCGTTAAGACGAGAATTTCACGTCGATTTCGAAACTAGGTGCAGGCAAGACTCTAAAAACGCCAACGCATCCCGTGTCTCTTTAAGAGATCTCGAACGCTAATCCTTAACGGAACATTGTCATCTTCGGCTGTATCGTCGACGGCGAATAAGCCGAATGAAGGAACCGCGACGCGATACACGTGTAAAAACAGGTGCACTGAAGACCATCGTCGTTCCCCGTAAATATAACAGACTTGTAGAAGGACAATCCTTCCGCAGGTTCACCTACGGAAACCTTGCTATGACTTTTACTTCTTCTATATGATCAAGTTTGGTCATCTTTCCAGAAACATCGGCCATTGTGAACCAGTCCCAAGACCCACTAAATCATTCAATCATATATAAAAAGGGCAGGAACCTAATCAATGCGAGCTTATGGATCGCGCTTACTGGGAATTCCTCGTTCATGGGGAACAATTAAGCCCCAATTCTTAGCACAAAGCAGGTTCGGCGGGTTTCCTGGGCCGCGCGGCCAGGGAGGACAAGCTGATTCCTTCAGTGTAGCGTCGTGCGGTCTAGAACATCTAAGGGCATCACATACCTGTTACCTATTGCTCAATCTCGTACGGCTAGAAGCCGCCTGTCTCTCTAAGAAGAAAATTTTGAACGCCAACAGTAAAAACAGCACGCAGAAAGAGACCAGAGCCCCAAACCGGCGCGGCGGGCTTTTGGGATATGGAAATACGCCTAGTTAACATGGCTAGAGTCTCGTTTATTATCGGAATTAACCAGACAAATCGCTCCACCAACTAAGAACGGCCGTGCATCACCACCCACCGAATTAAGAAAGAACTCTCAGTCTGTCAATCATTCCGGGTCTAGCGAGGTTTCTCGTGTTGCGTCGAATTAAGTCGCAGGCTCCACTCCTGGTTTAGTTTCAGCTTTGCAACCATACCGACTAGTCCGCGGGCATCGTTCGTCTCACTTGCATCCGTACAAATATCCATATATCGTTTTATACAGAACCGGATCGACTGCGGAATGTTCGTTCGTTCGTTCCTTCTTGTTGAAACAAACAACACAATACCGAACTTCGCCAATCGGCGAAGAAATTCAAACATTCTGCCGAACTTTCGCTAGAATGAACGCGACGGTGTTTCTCGAAAAAATTGACGATACATTTTAAATGTTCTCACTCAGAGAGAGGAGACTTGTCGCAAAAATTACTTTGTGGTTTTGTGGAAAATTAATAAAACCGTATGTTTTCGGTATTATTCTGCTTATTTGCACAATTGACCACTAACATTTCCATTTAGAACGACGTTTGCTCATGTTAAGAGCGTGGGGTTATGTCGCACAACACAAAACACTGTACCGCTAATACGCCCGACGATAAATCATGATGTGTCGTCTACAACACTTCTCATTTACCTTACAGTTAATAATATTCATGAACTTAAAAACTTACAAAACGATTATAATAAAATAATGAGTAAAAGTAAAGATTTCGCATATTAGCTACGTTGAAAGGTACAGTACAAAAGTTATTAAACAGGCCGCCGCGAGCGCTAGTAGTCACGAATAGGTAAGCTCCGCCTTTCTGCAGATAGTCTATTCAACAACTCAGGATTATGAACTACATGACTTTTCCTTTTCTTTTTTAACTTGAAGTAGCCACATTGTCTTAAACTTATCAAAAATCAATATTAGCAGCTAGGACCAGTGGCGTAGGAATTTTGGTAGGAAAAATGGTTACTACGCCACTGATGATGTTCGGAAACTGTTGTAATAGGAAAATATTAGTGCTCCACGAGATATTTTATATAACCAAATATTTTCTTAATATTGTAGTTTGTTCGAGATATATTTACAAAAATCATTTACAAAATAAAAACACCCTGTATCTCTAAAACGGCGCGTATAAGACCCAATGTTTATATAGCAAACTCATATTACTTTTCGATGCTCTATTGTTTCCTGAAGTTTCTGCAATTAAAACCGGACCACTCTGTAGGTATACAATATATTGTGTATAGGAGCCGTCATAAAATTTTCCTAAATTTAATATTTTGCTGTCTTTATATTTTGGTTAAACTATTTATTACAGTCCCTTGATACAATTTTACAGCTTCTAGTATTTGCTTAATTGTTAATAAATTTATAACATTTTGTCAGTTTAAAACAGCTTTTCTTTTCTAATTTCAAACTGGTTTCTCATTATTTTATTCCCTTTTTTATGTAAAGACTTCTCCAGCCCGACCAATAAGTACAAGGTGGATCATATTACATCTGAATATTTGAATTTTTTATATACTGAGTGGCTCTGAAACCACATAGTCCGGTCGAGATACCGCCATGTCCGTTTAAGAGGGCACCTTCTTTTATGATTGTAATTGATATATGACATGTTAAGGATGTAATTCCACTTGGGTACCACTTTTAAATTCTTGGTGTTCGGGCGCCATTTTGAAAAATGGCGGCTAGCCTTCGCGATATGGGTAAATAAAAATATCTCCCAAACTATTTGGTCGATTTCATGTTTAAGGCACCGTTGGATAGATATTGAATTACTCTAGGTATACGGTATACGTCTTACTATTTAAAAAGAAACAAATTTAAAAAAACGAGCAATTGTATTTGTAAAAATATTTTAATATGAAAATAGAAATTATAGCATAAATATTCAATATTAACACAGATAAAAATAACGTGAAAGGTACAAGATCAATTTCGTAGTACATGAAAGACACACCAATCTTACAGTCAGTCACTGAAATCTTTGTCTGTATCTCTGTCTTTCATGGATGAGTCATAAACAATCGCGTTTACTTCCTCTTCCACTCCTTCTTCAGCCTCTGTTTCCACGTCAGATTTCAGCTCAAGGAGGTTGTTGGATTGGGGAAAATGGATTTGATTTGAAGTGCGGTTTTGGTATGCGTGACAGGTCTCAATTTATCTTGATGCAGTTCCCATCCGAAGTTAGTAAAAAGCAGCAGTTTTGCAAGTCTTGCATTCTTATTCATAAACTTGCAAGTAACTTCGAAGACCACATTACCAGGAGACAACCTGGAGGAATCATAATGTCGCAATTGCTGCCATTTACGTGCTCAGGTTTCGCACAAGCGTTTGTTGACTGGGTCATGTACATGATCCTAATCGTACACAATTGCAGTTGATTGAACAGTTCATTGGATAGCTCCTCTTCAACTCCAAGTTGCTGTATTATCTCGAAGTATGTTATATTATTTGGCTTTAGAATGTGCGTCATTGCTGCGACTTTCCCCATGCCGAAGAAACCTTCTACTTTATCGCAACCGGTGTAGACTCCAAGAGCAGCACATGCTTTGTCTTGATCTGAGACCAACGGGTGACAATTGTGGAATTCCACAGCATTTCTCGATTTCTTCTTGTAGTTATCAGCTTCACATGACCACGGTGCTTCGAATCGGGGACCGCAATCGCCGGATGTGAGATCATGGCAGAGATGATCCTTGGTATAATACCAGTCAGAATTGTGCTCATAGTATTGCCACTCATCCAGAAGGAACTGCTGCAGCCGCTATTTGTTCCCAGTCTTCAACAGAAATAAACGCCGCCGCGTATTCTCTGCAGGCATTTTCTGGCCAGCAACAGGATAAACGTTTGGGACGAACCCGTATGGCTGCATCCGACGTTTTTGCTTGTGATGTTTGGTACTGTTAATCACCGCTTCTTCACTGTAAATATCATTGATTAAGTGAAATGCTACTGCTTGAGGACAACAACGTAGTATGTACTCGTAAAGTTTCGTGGCTTAACCAACCCAACTTTTGCACGATGACACCTGGTTTCATTCCATTCCAACATCCATGACGGCATGATAAAAGTGGTTGCGGTCTCACAAGCTGGAGAATCATCAATGTCATGAATTTTGACTTAAGTGGCTTATGGAACACACACTCGGCTGTAAAAAGAGATAAGCGTACCGTTCTTATTCTATATTGCATGATATCCAGTAGAAAGAAAAAAGTAATGCACAAATAACTTCTAAAATTACAAATTAAACCTAAAATTTAATTTAAAAATTTCCTGGTAGGTATATTTTTTTGCTTCTTTGTTTTTAAATGCAGTCACTTGTAAAATATATAGAGTAGTCTAATACCTATCCAACGGTACCTTAAACATGAAAGTTGATAAAGTAGTTTGGGAGATTTTTGTATTTTCTCGTATCGCGAAGGCCGTCCGCCATTTTTCAAAATGGTGACTAAACGCCAAAAATTTAAAAGTGTCACCCAGGCTAAATTGCATTCTTAATATGTCAAAAATTAACAGCGATTATAAAAAAAGGTCCCCTCAAAAAACGCACCGGACCGGACTACATATCGTTGAAATCGGGAGAGCTTATAACTCTGGATTAAGTAGGAGGCCTGTGGAAAGTTAGTCGTTTGTGTACCTCATCTGGACAAGTATTTGGTAACAACCTCAGGAGTCACATCATTCAAAAATTATCCATACACATATTCACAAACTAAATTATTAAATATGTACAATTTTAGACTTCGAGCAGATCGTTAAAACTTAAACCCTGTACAACCAATATCGATTATTTTGATATATTTCCACGCCTGCAAGATACCATTTTTCCTAAACTATTCTTCTCTTTTGAACTTTTCTGGTATCTACAATTTTTATATCTGTCTAATTTAAATAGTATTCCAAAATTAATAGTATTTTAAAAACGAACCGTTACTACAGATTAACATATTTGTAAACATCATAATTATGAAATTTATTATTTAATTTAAACAATAATGCATACATATTTTTATAGTATTCGATATACAAAAAATTGTACCTTAGATTGTACTTTCGATTATCACAAAATCTTGCATCTTTGTTGAACACTGACCCCTTGTTCTAATTTCTTTGCAATTAACAGGCCAACCTAGATTTGTTGAGCTGTATGTAGAATTTTCAATTAAAAATTTAATTTTGTCCTTTTCAGAGAAAACATGAATGGCTACCAAAAATTATTCTCACAGGCGTTAAACATTTTGAATCATTTTAAATGTATGTGAAAACTGAAAGAATGTTATAAAAACAATTCATAAACAAAATTCTGCTTTTTTAATTAAAACTGAAACTTGGCAGTAAAATTCAGAGAGTGGAAATTGTTCGCAATATTTTAACGTATATTAACCCAAAATTTATGTTAGGATTCGTGGTAACGGATATTCAGGAACAATTTGTTGTTGAATATGACAAACAAATTGAAATAAAAGAGTCTTCAATTTGCCTCAGTTCAATATATTATATTATTTTTCTTTACATGCATGTATTTTAGTTATTTAGGTTTATGTTTAAAATAATGAATAAGTTTTGAAAGTTTTTACTGACATTTTTCAATTATTTTGGATGAAGATTGTTTTTAAACTGTCAATGTTTTGTCTTTATCTGAACATTTTTATTTTAAAAACAATAAACATAGATATAATATATGAAGCACAATTTAAGTGAACAAATAAACACCTAAAATGTTTTTTCTTAAAATATTTTCGCAACCGCCTGTTGAATGGAATTAACTCGGGAAAATCCTAGGACTTCGTGTGAGGTAAAGAAAGAGATGAGGCCATACAGTTCATTGTGTACCAATTCTTTCTTTCATCCATTCGTAATTTGAAGCAAATCACAAGTAAACTTCTAATTTACCTGTGGATGGATTCGAACCATTGATTTTTACAACCAATGTGTCCACTCGAATACCTATCCTACCAGTTATATTTTAAATCCATTAAATTCAATTTGTTATTCATTATGTGGGGATTAAAGTCATTGTCAAAATTAATATATAACAGCATAAATAATATCACATTTTGCATTGCATATACAGGGTGAGACAGTGTTTAATAACCAAACGCCCGGAATAAATCTAGGATATAAAAATCCGGAGGATTAGTTTACATTACCATGTGCCATAAAGGTCTTTGATACGAATACTAATTATTGTAGATAAAAAAATTGTTTTCGTATTTGTTTATTAGTTATAAGTAACTTTTTAAAGTTATATTCAATAACATTCTATAAAATAAGTAATTTTGAGTAATAAAGTATAAAAAAATTATATCTTTGGAAATAAGACGGGACAAGAATTAATGGAAAAATGGCATATTACTGAGATATACGGAAACTAGTTCATGCAAGATGTATTTAAACATTGTAATAATTTCAAGAACAAATCGATAAAAAATAATCGATATAGAAATCTGAAATGCAGTCTATAGATATAAATTTTGCTTCACAAAATCATTCAATTTATTTCCAGTTCTTTAGTGCTGTATTCAATTTGTAATAACAATTCTTAAGTACGCAATTTCTAAAATTGAATGATTATTTATACTTTAATTAAATATTATACACAATGAAGAAACGATTCGATAATAAAAAATAAGAACACACATAAATTATAGGTATACTTAATGTCGCGTCTAATATTTGCTTTAAAGGCCTAGCTCGAAATATCTACAACGATAAGGCAAAGCGACAATAAGAATAAGAATACACCCTGAAAAATATGTCAACGTTGTTTAGTTCACCATGTAATTAGATAATATTCCAAAGAAATGGAAGTTGAGCGGTTACTAAACAGGAGACGCGCTTTTGTAACTTTGGCTATAATTTAGTTTCGTTCATTTCGCGTTATTATCTTTGTCCTTATCTAAGGTACGCCCCTTTTGTCTTAATGATGACAACGAGTTCTCTCGCCTACCTATATAAATATAAACCCTCTGATGGCAAAGGATTTGATAAAGAAAATGACACGGTTAGTTACTAAGAAACACGCTGAAGTGCCTTGGAAATCCTAGGGGAAATAGGGGCACAATTAAGACCAATAATGATAGTTTATCTTCTTTGGTTACTTCAACACACACACCTTTTAGTTAATTCATTTAAACAAAACTGTTTTTTTCCTACACTTATTCTGAATGTTTTTGTACTAAATATATAATACTTGTCTACTAACTATACTTATGAAGACTTATAAGGTAGTCATTAGCGGAATTTTAAGGGATAAGGAAAGGGAACAGAGGAGTGATTTTTTTATGTTCTGGGTATTACCAGAAATGCGTATCTAGTTTATTTCTTGTTTCCTCTTTGTAGTACATTTTAGTGAAAATCTTTGGTTCCACTAATTACAAAAATAAAAGAAAATGGTTTTCTTAGATATATATAAATCAATAAAATAACTTTTTTTCCAATAACTTGATGGTTTTAATACAATTTTGGGAAAATATATCTTTTATGATTGTCTTTATGTGGGTCAAGTGTCAATTAAAAATTTATATTAGAACAATTTTAAAAAAAATTGACTCCCTTCTCACTTTTGGTTATTATATGATAGGCAGGCAAATGTACAAATTTTTTTTTTTTGGCTTATTTTTTCATTTTTTTTAAATTTTATAATCACTTTATTTATTTTGGTATTATTATATTATAAATACATATACTATGAAGAGATAATATTGTCCTGACTTTATTTGAAAAATCAAAAAGTTAAAAAATTTTATTCTATCTCGGAATCCAATTACGCAAAATTAACTAACTGTTTTTCAATTATTTGTTAGACAATATTTAAAAAACATGTTGAAAAATAAAAAATTCTCTCTGTCATCGTAATGTACATAAAAAATCTACAAATTGAAAATTAAATTCGCCTATTTTGACTAAAAGTTATAAGTAAATATTTTTTTAAATAAATACGTTTTCCAACCGTTCTAATAAGAATATTTAATCGACATTAGATCCATTTAAATATAATCGTAAAAAATATGTAAGTTAGGTTAGGTAATAAATTTATAAGGTTTTAACAGTTTTTGCTCTGTGGCAAATATTTACAATTTTAGAGAAACGTGAATGCGTAAGAGTAGAATAGCTGCAAAGCAACTATTTTTAACGTAATTCCTAGTAAATTTTGAATATATACCCAGTTATCTTTTTCAGAAAGGGAAATTTTTGTTTTAATTCATAAAGCTCAGATCTCACCTACTTCCGTAAAAGGGAAGTGATTCAACTAAGTCTCTAGAAACTTATTTCAACTTGAGAGGATATTATACTATGTTGGAATTGTTTCAGAGTTATATCAGGACTTAATTTAATTCAGCTGTTCCAGGAAATATAATTTTAATGCTTTCATAATCACTTAAGTGATGAGTTTCAATACAAAATTGCACAAGAAATTAAGAATTATGGTAACCTCTTTCACATATTTTTCTTTTAAATTGTAATATAATTAGAAATTTTATGATTAATTTAAAACGGAAATTTACAAAAAAAATGCAAGAAATGCCAAAAATTTAAATTCTATGAAATTTAGAAAAAGGTGGAGATGTCCGGGTCTTATTTAACCAAAAAACGAAATATGGTAATAGTCTGCTATTATGAAGACTACCAAAATTTAATGTTATCTTCAAAAATA
This sequence comes from Rhagium mordax, assembly GCA_963680705.1. Lineage (NCBI taxonomy): Eukaryota > Metazoa > Arthropoda > Insecta > Coleoptera > Cerambycidae > Rhagium > Rhagium mordax. The sequence goes on from OY796656.1 coordinate 87,252,636, forward strand.
GTTAATAGGTAGTCTATGTTTGTACACAATAACAAAATTTCAGTAAAGTATTTTTTTGTGCTTTTTATAATAATATTAGGGATTTAAAGAAACACGAAATTTTAATGAAAATATATGTTTTTAACATTTCTGAATTCACAAAATTGTTCTTAAAAACTATCTGCCATGCCGGTTTATCTATGTCACAAAAATTTGGGTTTATATTGCGACGAAATTTGGCTTCTTTTTTGTGATGCATAAATTATACATTAGTTCTCTTCTATGTATTCGGTAGACTTGTAGGAGAACCTTAATTATAGTAGATATATGAATTGTTGTTAAATTATTGACAATCTGAAGTCTCCGAAATATCAACTTTAATTAACATTGCACATTCGCGAAATTTACAGATTTTTCATTTAACTTTTTTTTTTTTAAATAATAACACCACATGTAATACGACCCCTTTATCCCTGAAGACTCTGAAAATCTTGTGCGGGAGGGGGTTACACATTTAAAGACAAAGTACACACCCCCAATATCCGAGTATACTAGGATTAATTCCTTTGTCCGAAAAAATCCCAGTGCCACGGGCGGGAATCGAACCCGGGACTCCTGGCACTTGACTCTCAAGTGTCATTGCCTCTCAACCAACCAGCCGTTGTTAGGTATTATGCAATTGCCGAAAAAACTGTTTTTTGATTTTTTGCTTCTCCTTGGCGAAGAATTCTCAGACTCAGGTTAATGTGAAATTTTGGCCTTATCTGGATCAGAGAAATCCCACTTTTATATTATGCCGTTTCCACCGGAGACACTTTAATATGTATACATATGTACATACATATACATTCACTATTTCTCTGGTTAGGATTTTGGCACTTAGGTACAAGGTTAGTTAAATTGGATAAAAGTTATATAATTTTAAAGACAATTTAAAACCGGTTTCGGTTGCTAGCACGCCAATTTCTGTTCAACTCCAAGTTCAGCTCAACTGCAAAAGCTATCAAATGAAAAAGAAAAAGAATTAGATAATTTTTAATTTTTCTGTTAGATCTATATATTATTAGCCTGAAACTGGTTTAAATTATCCTTTAAATCACGCAACATTTATCTAATTTAATAGAACTTGTTTTTTTACCAATGCCTAGTTCACAGGTGTGCATTGAAATGGTGACATCATGTATATATTACTAATTTTATACTAAATTAAAGAAAAATAATTATCTCAAGTTAATAAAAAAGAAATAATTATTTATGCAAGCGAAACATGGACGCGAATAAACTGATTGGATTGGCTCTTTATGTGCCTTGTCATTTCATTTGCGAGAATCAAGCAAAAGAGGACATATGTAAAAGACATATCGGTGCTTTGATCTTTTATGGATTCAGGCTGTAATATTGAAAAGGGCTGACCTCAGAGGACCTTTCCGGCTTGCAAATGGATCTTTAATAGAGGTACATAGAAATCTAAAGTACTCGATGAAAGGTTCGATATGCAGCTCTTATTTGTTCCGTTATTCTTGATCCATCTGCTTTCTTAAGGGAATGGGCTTTTATAAATGCCAATAATACTAAAACCGACAAACTTTATTTCGAGGGACAGACTTTTAAAAAGAAGGCATACATTTAATAAATAAATTTGTTATCTGCTTCTAAAATTTTTACAAACAATAACTTGATATCAGCAAATTATTATTATTGTCAATAGTACTGTTTATCAAGATAATTTCATTGTACGTTTCCCTAAAAATTGTAAAGAATGAAATCTAAAACAGTAGTTGGCAGTAAAATTTCCTACCAATACCTGGTTAATAAATATTTGTTCTGTGTTATTTCAAGATCAATGTAAAAATATTACAAACATGATATACACGAAAAATAAATAATAACTGTTAAGGCATAAATTGTTTAAAAAGCATTTTTTTGAAATCGATAAGGTCATAAACACATAGTTCTGTTAAAATATCACTTAATACTGTTTTAAGCGACTTTGCGTTGCATATTCAATCTTATTGATTTATCACTTTCTCCTTTTTTTGCATTAGATTTTAAATTATTTGTAATAATTATTTTTCTAAATAAATAAAAAAATAATATTTAAGAAAATGTTTTTATATTTCGAAACATGAGTTGATGTGGGTGTGTAAATTATTTTTTTCTTTCTGTTCTTATTTGGGATTTACTGCCACACTTCTGAGCATTACCCAGTCTGGGTAACAGAAAGAAAAAACTGAAAGATGCCACAAATAACTTTTAAACAATATGTATAAATTATTATTAATTGGACTAGCTATCTATATATTTCTCAAGGAATTTGTTAAATGTATTAATGAATCTATAGTTATAATATATTGTTTAAAAACATTGCTAAGTAGAGACGATATAAATGAATAGTGTATTATATGATGTGTTTCTTAATAACTCTTCCATTATCCTGATGACTCTTTCATAGTTGCTTTAAGTTTTTCTTCTTCTTTATCCAGCAAGACTTCATTCATCATATCAAAGTAAACCGTTTCTTTTCTGCTATATTTCTAAGGTTTGAGAATATAAGAAATTCTCATCTTTTCGTTTCTTTACTTGTTGCCATCAGGCAACCGTATACCGAGTGTCCGAAGAGTCTGGAAATGGTCGAATAACTCGAGAAATACACTTGGGATTGGAAAATAGAAAAAATCGTATTCTTAAAAAAGCTATCCAGTGATACCAAACCTCCTCTGAGGGTGGAACGAGGGGGGTTAACTTTCAAATCTCAAATGGGAACCTACATTCTTTATTGGAGATTCGAATTCTACACCTTGAATCAAAACATATTTTCGATTTGTCATAGATGGCACTGTAATCGCAAAAATCAGGTTTTGCAATTACTTGAATAACTCGAGAAACACTGTTCGGATCGAAAAATGAAAAATACCTGTTCAATATTTTTGAAATAGTTATCCATGATATTCAATCCTGATTTTATTACCTGATTTTATTAAATATGCACAGCTTAATTAAATTCATGAACAATAAACATTTCAAAAATTGACGTTTAGTAGATTCAATAATTTAAAATTTTTGTGCATGACCCATGCGCGAATGGACCCAATTTAAAGTAAGTTTATTATAAACTTTTGATAATCTAGTTTTTATAGTAGAAACTCTTATAAAAAAGATAGGGTTGCAAGTTATTCAACGTCTAGTTTAAATGTAAACAAAGTCGACTAATATGATAAATTCAGACAATCCTTCATCAATCCCTTGAAATGTTATAACTGAATTATTGGGTAAAGTTAAAGACCAATAAAATATAACTAGAAGATAATGGATTTTATGGGTTTTTATCGAATCAGGAAAATGATAATAGTTCAATACAAATGAGTGACGTGCCCATACCAAATGATAAGATGACAAGAGATGGATCGGAAGAAATAACAGATAGAGGTGACGTCCAAGAAACGGACATTTCAGATTTACCTATAACTTATGAAAATCGTAACGATGTAAATGACGAAATCGAAGAACTCATTGAATCTAATTTAGAAATGGAAGTGCGAAGGTCAAACAGATGTAATAAAGAAGTTCCACCGAATCGTGCCGTGGGAAAGAATCGTTATGTTTTAATTAATAGTAATTTTTCTAAGTAGTTGTGGGTCATTGTCCATTAATGACAGAATAAATGGAATGTAACAGATTTTGCATTTATTACTTTTAATTATATTTGCACCTTGCCTTCAGATCATTATGTAGTACCCCTCGTTCGGTGTTAGAACGCGCCACACAATTTAAAGCTATAACAATAAAATCTCTTACCGGTCACCATTACTATGACTACCCTAATCGGTCCTAACGTCATTCTTTCGTTGTGTGTCAAACGCGACACAAATTCTATACAAAAATTTAGAAAATTTAGTGAAAAGATGGGGAGCCACCGCCATAAACATACAGAGGGGAGTTCTTTTTATCTTATGATAGTTTGGGAAAAACCGGTGCGTGCTCTGGAAGGAGTTGTTGCGCGAGGCATTGACAGCTCTGGTTCGAGCCGTACCGTCTCACTTCGAAGGTCTCGCACTCCAACTACTATACGAGATATTCTACATCTGAATATTCTCGATTCATGTCCCCGGTCAAGGATCAAGAGAATATATGATCCAGAAGGTAAGTTAAAATATATACCTAACCTAAATATTTATTTAGAAAATGAAGATCATCCTGATGAGTAATTATGGTTGGTGCAGACTCGTAGGTGAGTCAATTTCACAAATGTATAAGAATGGAGGTTCCATTCTGTTGATAAGTGAAATAGTCAAAACGTATGAAATGGGGTCCATTTCATCGCGAGGAGTCAGAGGAAATTCACTGTGAAACTTCAAAAAGGTGGGAGGTGATTCTTAAATATGGTCTTGATGTGGATGCACGCAAGGCAATCACAAGAAATATCTACCAATAAGTAGATAATCGTGGCCAAAACAATTAGTTTGTAAGGTCAATAATAATAATAATAATAATAATAAAAAAGATTGATTAATCAAATTTTAATAGGCCCTCAGTGACAGCAGAAAGCTTTTGGCTCATTCATATTTTGAGAGGTCAAAGTGACGATGTGCTGTAGTGTCAACTGACTTTAATAAGAGTTTAAAAAATATTTTTCAGAGGTTTAGTTAGACGGTTGGTTATTTGGTGCGAATTTCGATGAACGGTTAAAGGAGGCTAAAGCACTAAAAAAGTAGGTTAGGATTTGCAGAGTACTGCAACTTTGAAAGTGAAGGGATCACGCAAAACCTCGAAATTTTAAATTTTGGGGGTCCAGGCCGTCGATATTACAGAGACCAGCAACAGACCGGACAGTCATTATCAGAATTATCCCTACCAGCATCAATGTAAGCAATACCAGGCCAACCGTTACAGAAATAAGTACCAATCCAACAGGGACAAGAAATAAATGTAAGAAAATATGCAAGCACATTAAAGTTTTATTCTTTCAGCATGGAGAAAAATAGCATTCTAAATTATGTTAGGGGGACACAAAGTTCCTTAAACCGTTTTACCACCGCAATTTATTGGGTCCGTTATAGAGAGTCCCTTCGATTACCAATGAAGGATCTTTTAGATGTGATTGAGACTCCACATTATAGGGGCTCGTCTCTACCTAATACAAAATCCTATAGGACTTTCCGAGGGTTACTTGGGTGACTTAAGAGGCGGTTAAGGAAACATTTTAAGAAGAACATGGGTGCTATTGTAAGTTATACTCTTTGTAAAGGCCAAATTGTATCTTCTCAGTTCAGAAATCTGAGAGTTCAAAACGATTGATATTAAATTTTGAATTTTTAAATAGATTCGTCTTAACAAAACATTTCAAGATAGAAGACCACCATGGCTTCAAAGATAATGTCAAAAAAAATTTTTTTCCAAGTATTGCCTTGAAAAATGCTTATCACCAATATCGGTCCACCCGAATGATAGAAGATTTTTAAGGTTCCAATTTCAAAATGTTTTGTTTGAATCTTCCTGTTCGTTCACCAAGTTGATGAAGCCGGTGGTTTCCCAACTGAGAGATAAAGTGATTTATATCCGTGATATATCTAGAGGATTTTTTTTCCTTGTAGGGTTCGGATTGTCATAGGAATGTTTCGGAGACTTGCTCATTCCTAAAGCATTTAGGCTTCATAATCAATGAATGAAAGAGGCAATTAATTCCTTCTCACACCTACAAATTTCTTGGCTATATTTTTAATACATCTTCAATGTCCTTGCAGCTGCCAATTGAGAAACATTGTAAAATCCGAAAATAGGCACAATTAGTGATCTGTTAGTTTCTGTATATCCTGTGGTGAATTACGGAGGGATTTACACAAAAAATTTTTTAGCGTGTAAAATTCCTTGTCCTCTTAGATGCCAGGATAATTATGACGAATATCAATTCGCAGAGATCTTTATAAAGACCTTGGTTGGTTGAAGGAAAACATTATTAAACATAAACATAAAACATAAAACACACCACAGAAATTAGACAACCCCCAATTCCAAAGCCGGAAGGGGGCTACACATTAGAAAAAACGTACACAAACATCCATACCCACCGACATTGCTATCTGCCGGTGCCGGGCTTCGAACCCGGACGCGATAGGCAGTGTAGCCAGAGCCATGGCTGTCACTCATGCTCTAGCCCACTGCGCCACCGAGTCGGTTATTATAATAATATTCCACTCTGATAATTTTTTTGGGTGCATTTTCGAGCGGCTTGGAGGTAGTTTAGGGAGAAAAGAAGTTTCATGGCTTTTGGAGCGTGGATGATAAAAGTAATCACAAAAATTATTCGTAACTATTGCCAGCATTTTTTGCTTTAAAGTGCTTTGCAACTGATTTAGCAAGCTATGAAATATTATTGAAAATCAAATTGAATGAACTTGCCATGGAAACATAGCAACGGTGTGAGATCAGGAAAATTTGGTTTTTGTTTCGTATATTAAGTTTTCTGATAATACGAGTAAATAGGCCGATTTAGAATTGCGGCGTCCATCTCAGGATACTGAATACCAGTTATATGTATGATTTTGTCTTTACAGACGTTAAAAACATTTCGGAGGATTTGATGTTGATCTTTTTGCTTCGCAAAATAATAAAAGATGCGAAATGTTCATATCTTGGCTTCAAAATCCTGAAGCTTTTGCAGTTGATGCGTTTACAGCAAATTGGCATCCATCTAATTTGTATGCTTTGACACTGTTTTTTTATTATTTTGAAGGTTTTACGGGGGGGCAGCGAGCGGAGGACTGACTTCACTCACTTCATAGCGATATTAGGAGTAAAGCAACATTTACCGCGGGTAGTACATGGATGGGGACTATCCATGGAAAGACGCGGTCTCGCTTCCCTACTTCTAGCGGCTTGTATATCAGCTATACCGCAGAAGCAATACAACTGTAGGCGAGAGGTGTATTGAGGATATACCATCCTTCGGAGGGGATGTAAAGCAGTCGGTCCCTTGTCTATTAAATGTTAGGCAAGTAAAAAATCCCTACTCTTAGTAAGATAAGAGGTTCGGCAAAATTTCCAGGTTGGGGGTTGCTCGTCTCCTGGCGTCGGTGATTGGCCTCCGTAGCGGAAATAGGCCGACGTTAAATAAGTGATTAAAAAAAAAAAAAAAAAAAAAAAGGTTTTACGGAAAATCATGAACGAACAAGCTGAGAATGTATTGGTTGTTTTCAATTGAACCTCTCAGCCTTGGTTTTCGATTTATAAATCATTAGGCGAATCTTTAATATATTATCCCAATGATATGTTATTTTCTCTAGACAGAAATCCGCATTTATTGTGGTGCAGTCTTTTCCTGATGGCAGGAAAACTGTCAGTAAGGCTATGAAATACCTGACTGTGCCTGGTGCTGCAATTACCGTGTTCTCAGTTTTTATTTCAAATTTAGTTTGGAAACAATATATGTAAATTTAATCTTAAAAGTTCATTTGTGAAGGCGATTTTGAACGTGCGTTGGAGATTTCGGTTTCAATAACATTATCATTCTTAACATCTCTACATATTCATCTAGTGTCTTATGAGTATGAAGAATGCACGATCATCATTGTCACTAGTTTCACCAGGTTTAGGAAATCTTCCACTCATACGATTTTTCAAGTGCCTATAAAACCTGAAAGCGCCTAGTCCGATGCATTCGACCACGTGGGATCCATCAATTGTTTTTATTTATTTGGGTTCCATGTTTCCAAATGAAAGGATTTTAATGGAACAGTAAACTGAGAACATAGCTATGCTATGTTAGTAACCGATCATGGGGTACAAACTCTTAGTTTTAATTAACATTGAAATATTAATAAGACAACCAGTGGTGTTGAAAACAGAATATCGAATCCCATATAGACATCGGGTAATAATAAATTACAGCCTGTACCGATTTTGCCTAGATTTGTGTAGCAACTGCTCTCGATTGTTATTTAAGCAGGACAATTAACAGCAAAGATCAGAATCTATAATTGTTTGTGAGTACTAAGAAACCATTTCATCCTGCAATGGATTCGAACCACTTTGGGAGAAAGTGGGATTAAATCGGAGTTGTTTAAAATGCACAGTATGCCTCGACTTTAGCTGCAGCTCGAAAAGGAGTCAGTTGGGATGTCACAAGTACGGCTAATTGGCCAAGGTAATCAAGTTGTTTTGCTACCTTTTATAATACCTTTGTGTCAAAACACTGAGATTGCCAAAGTTGTTTTTATTTATTAATCTGTAATTGTATTCTAGCACTGTTACTTGTATGGGACCTAGTTAAGATGTGGTTGTGTTGTATAGTATTGTTATCTATATGCTTTTATGAAATAAAGGTACCTATATACAAATTACAAATTGTCTTTTTTAGATTAAACAGTTATAAATATATCTATTATATTACCTACCAGAATTGTCGCAACCTCTAAACATCTACATAATGATCTGAAGGCAAGGTGCAAATATAATCAAAAGATCAAACGAACGTACCTTAAGTGAAGTTCGATCTTGATTATATGTAGCACCTTGCGTGAAGATCAGTCCCACCACACCCAATGATATTGCAATATAATATAATAATATACTTGCAATTATCCCAAATAAAGTTGCGACAATTAGCTTTAAAGAAATTACGTTAGGACTGATTAGGGTAGTCATAGTAATGGTGACCGGTATGAGATTTTATTGTTATAGCTTTAAATTGTGTGGCGCGTTCTAACATCGAACGAGGGGTACTCCATAATGATTTTCACGCAAGGTGCTACATATAATCAAGATCGAACTTCACTTAAGGTAAGTTCGTTTGATTTTTTGATTCTATGATTTTGAAAACTCCTTTATGTGTACTTATTGCTTGTAAAATTGTAGATTCGTCATCCACTTGCTGATGTAGATAAGCTTGATGTAAATCCAAAGTGCAGAATTATTTTCCTCCACCGAGCTTCTTGGAATTGGATAATTATCATCACAAATCAATTTATTTATTGCAGACTTATAATCAACACATAATCGTAAACTACCATATTTCTTCACTATCTATCTATCTATTAATTTCTTGCTCTACTTGACTTCTTAACCCATAATGTACCAATCTCGGTTTCATAAAAACTGGTGGTGTATTATAATCAGTCAATTTCAAAGAATACTTATAATTTGAAATTACACTATTTTCTTGCGTTAAAACATCATTGAATTCTTTTAACAATTCTTGTAATTTATGCGCATAGTTAATTTCTTGACGTGGCTGAATTTGTTTAACATCAGCCCAATCAATTTGTATTTTTTTAACCCATTCTCGACCAAATACAGCATCAACCCTCATTGGTAATACGTAAATGGTTCCAGGTAACAATTGGTTTTTGTAATTTATGTTAATTAATGCCTTTCCTGCAGGTGTAATTATCTCTCCAGTGTAAGTTCTCAATTTTACATTTACATTTACAACTATAAATATTTTGTACTATAGGCAACCGTAATAAGCAATTAAATGAACTTATATCATATGCAATTTAATGGAACTTGTGAAGAATGAAGTTGTTTATATTTAAATTATTATAATAATATAGAAATTCCACTTTCTGGAATTTTTTAGAAAAGATTTGTTTCATTACTAGTTGAAAATAATATTATGGAACACACAGATTTATCAATAGTTTAAGATATCTATTTCTAAAGAATATTATAGAATTATCGTTATGGTATTGATGAGAGTTCTTTCGGTATGATTCAACTTGCATTAGATTCCTCGGTTGCAATGCAATTACCCTATCATGTAGCTGTGGGTTTTGAATTCCGCTGGGTTTGAGTTCTTGTTGATGTAACTCGTGCATGTATTTATTGCATATATATTTACAATATGTTATTATGTTGCTACGTATGTATATGTTAATTAGTTAATTATATTTAAGCCTAAACTATTGGATTGTATTAATTATTGTTAGTTTATTTTAAAATATATTTACTTTAGTTTGTAATATTATGGGAGAATCAAAATATCACAATATAACATATTGCTAAACAATGATGACAGCAACTACATATTCTTAGGTTACATAAAATTCTAAATTATACCGGTATCTAAATTTAGAAACTCCATTTACAATAATCTAACTCAACAGGAATATACTAATAATCACTGCACAAGGACCTTTTTTAGGTTATCACAACATGAAGGCAGAAAAGCCGAAAAATACGTATCTTTGTTATCACTATCACTCATGGTTTGCAATAAATTCTTTTTTAGCCATTTTTTGGGGTTAGAAAAAAACTATGACGAGATAGAGTAGTAAAGCAGGCATTCGATTTCAATTACTCAAAATACATAAGAATATTCATACATAAGAGTATAGTCGATTGGTTCGTTTTTAGTTAACACTTAGACTTATGATATCTCCACAAGTACTATAATTTTAAAATATTTATTGCCCTATTTTGAGGGGATAAAAAAATTATGACGTGATACAGTAGTTGATTAGAATTGATTTCTTCAGATAGAAGTGCATAAGAGTATCACAGTTTCATTCGTTTTCCATTAACAATGGATTCACCGTGCATAACCAAATTTTGTAGAATTTTAGCTATCTTTTGAGGTTAAAAATATCTAACTTATCAGAACAATTCCAATGTCAGATTCAGTTTCTGCGACTAGAAATACATAAGAATAAGTAATAAATGTTCTTATTCCCTTTCAGTAAGCAAAACAATAATACAGTGAACAGTGTAATTTTGTGGTATTTTTATCTATTTTTTTAAGGTTAAGAAAAGCTGAGAATCCATAAATTCAATCCATCAGATTCGAATTCAGCTCATCAAAATACATAAGAAACATGGACATTTTTGTGTGCCTGTGTTATATTAGTGCCTTGTATCTGCACAATTTCTTGTATAATTGAATTCTCTCCTAATAAAATTTTATGAACAATTATTGTTGTAATTCAATGATGAGATATATTGATCTTTTTGATAAATGTTTAAAAACAACATAAAAGGCACTGTTTAATTAATTAAAAATACAATTGTCTATTTTTATTTGTTATTTATTTATTTATTTAAGGTACACAATGAATTAAAATAAAAATATTAAGATAGGATTCCAAGAAAATACATATAGGTACCATCAAATTCGACAACTAAATGTCGAGACTTAGACGCATTAGCAAATTTTAAGTATGTATAAGTACTCAAGAATACAAAATAAGTACCAACATAATAAACACTTAAAAAATATAATGTACTCGTATAATATGAAATACTAATTTTTTTTTTCTCTGACAAATGTACATATTTACAAAAAGTGTTTCAATAAGGTGCACATTTTCAATTTGCATAAATGATGATTAAGAATTTGCAAAACTTTACATATAATATATTATCTGTTAATAAGTGCGAGTTTTCGTCGTTGGACCAAAAAACAAATTTTTAAAAAAGGAACAAAATTTATTAGAACGTTAATTAAATACAATGAGACGTAATCTTGCCAAGTGTCGTACAACGGCAGTCTTACATATATTTATAACATCGGTCTTATCGCTAGACCTGATGTATGCAGTTTTTATAGACAAAGGAAGCTACTAATGTAACTTCTCCGTGTTTAGATGAAAAATTAATCTTTTAATTAATTTTTCAAATAATTATATTATTATCTTCTGGATTATTAACATTATTCTTTATTTTGAATTTTAAAAAGCATTTTGAATACATCAGGTAAAGTATAGTTATTATAATAGCTATATATAATAGTATTGTCCAAATGGACGGTTTAGAAATATAAACAGAATTATTTATTTTGCTTAATTCTCTCTTTTGAGATTCCAGATCTCTTTGGGTTTTTAGCAATTGATGGGTATTAATTAAGTTGAGGTTAAACATTTCTGGATTATAATTTGTCAGTTTACTACTTGAATTTGATTCTAAGTTGAGATTTGGCAAGTCGATTTTCCTAAAATTGCTTTTTGAATTTGAACAAGTTTTTAAGATATGATTTTCTATATTAATCGTACACGTCGTGTCTAGATGAATAACGTAGCTACCAAAGAGTGGTATGTTATCTTTAACATTTTTACATTGTTGTACAGCAACTAGAGGTTGCGGTGCGATAACGATTAATTTTTCGTTTATTATTTTTTGAATTTGAAGTTTGTCAATGTTAACCGGTATTGGGTAACAATTGTCTATATTTTTTGAGAATTTTAACAAATTGACTTCACAAGGTGCATTGTCATTAATTTTTACTGGGTTCATATTATTACAAATGTATTCTTCTGTTGATATTTCCTTACATTTATCATTAGATAGTATAAAATTATAGTCACTTACTGCTAAATACATATTTTTGGGCAGAATCATGTGATAAGATTCCTTATGTTTTATTGGTAAAGGGTACAATTGATAATATTGATAATTGTTAGGTTCAACTAATGGAATCTCGAGTATAAAGATTATTTCATAATTTTTGGAATAACTCTTGATATTTATAATATTTTCGAATCCCAAAATTTTATCTAAGGTGGGTTCCAAAGGTAGTTTGACATCGGTTAAATATTGTTCTATTGATTGTATTTCGGACAATAAATCAGTGGGTCTGACAATAGAATTATGTAGAGTGTTTAATTTTGCAAAGGATATGGCTATTTCTACCTTGTCAAAGATATTGTAGATTGTCTGAAAAATAGCTGTAATTTGATTTAGGACCATGTGTGTTAAGAAATAGTGGTGGTAGTTCATTTGATCTATAGTTATAGTTTTTATTATATCTTGAATTTGTATAATGCGAGATTCTAGGATAACTTGATTGTGTGATAAATTTCGAGCTAGAATATTAAAATTGTTTATTGATGAATTTAATAAAGTTATTTGATTTTCTAGAATCGTTTTAAATTTGTTTTGATTAGCTTGAAGCTGGTTAATTTGAAAGTTAAATTTTTCAGCATCTTCGTTATCTAGGTTTCCTGTTAAACATTTAACGATTGATCCTAAGCCATTGATTAGTCCTCTTTTTTGTCTAGGTGATTTGGGATTTAATTGATCAATTTGTTCTAGAATTTTCAATTCTAAATTTTGAATTATGTTATATGAGTTAAAATATTCTCCATCGTATGTTTTGTCGGATTTTATTGAAGATTTTAAATTATTAAATTTAGTTCTTATTATTTGGAATTCATTAACAATTGGTTCTAAGTTGAATATTTGTATAAAGGTCCAGTATGTGCTGGTTACTTGTGTAGTGCCTAGTCTTATTGGTAATAGTCCAGGGTTATCTTCAATTTTGTGGTAAGTTGGGTGGTTTATTCCTGGTTTGATGACGAGGAATCTGAAAGGATATGGGGTTTCTTTAATTCCTTTAGGTGTATAGTTTCGGTTTTGTTATTTTTAGTATTTTTTATTTTTGCCTTATTATGTTCGAGTAATTCGATTAATTTATAAGGACCGTTAAATTTATTTTTGCTTTTCAATCGTTCACTTAGTTTTTTGTAAACTGTTTGGTTGATTTTAAAGTGGTATTGTTTATCGCCTTTTTCGTTGTGTTTGTTGATTATCTTTTTTTTCTCTGATTCTTGGTTTTTTGATATTTCGTGGTATAATGTTGTTAGTTTGTCTTTATGGTTTGAGATATAGTCTGAGTAAAAAGTAGTAGATACTAAGTCGAAAGGGTCTCGGAGATTGGTGTGTCCGAAGGTTAGCTCAAAAGGAGTATATTTTGTAGAGGAGTGTATTGTATTATTATAGGCGATGATTGCATAGGGCATTAACATTGTTGGTGTAAAATCTGTATGTGTTTGTTTTAGAATTCTTAGGTGTTCGATCAGTGTCGAATGAAATCGTTCGATCGGAGAGTTAGATTCGTGATGTTTTGGGGTGGTAAAATGAACCTTGATTTTTTGTAATTTTAAGAGTTCTTGTATTGTCTCGTTTTTAAATTCGGTACCGTTATCTATCACTATCGAGTCGGGGATACCATAGGTTGAAAAATATTGAATTAATTTTTCTTGCACTGATATTGCGTCTTTTGTACATGGGTACGCCTGACCTAGTTTCGTGAATTTATCTATGATGGTTAAAAATGTCTGATGGTCAAAATAGAAAAGGTCAGCATGTAGTACTTGGAAGGGTTTATTCGGTGTCTCGGTTAGGACTAGGGGTATGTAAGGGTTTTGTCTGGAATATTTGGCTGTTTGGCAAATATCGCATTGGTTAATATAATTTGTGATGTCGTTTTTCATGTTTTTCCAATAGTAATTAATTTTTAGTTTTTCATACGTTTCGCCGATACCTCGGTGATTTGTTTTTCCTTCATGTTGGTGTTTAATAAACATTAGTTGTTCGTCTTTTCCGGTGATGTTATTAACTAATTTAGTGCATTGGTATAACTTTAATGGTTTAAAATGTTGCATATACGTTTGGGTAACTAATGGAATTAATTCTTTACACTGGAAATATATGTATGTCCGTCTGTCAGGATCGATATAATTTTTTAAGGCGTCAATTATAGATTGGGGGTCATTTAAAGGAATTTTTATCGTTTTGATGGTTTTGTCATCGAATTTCGTTTCACTAATTTTAATACCTGGATGGGCATTTTTGTCAATTATGATTTGATTTAATTTATTATTAATTATTTCATCTAATATCGGTATTCCGTTATTTCTAGTTTCGTTACTACTTGTGTGAACCGTGTCGTTTGTATCATTAATTTGTATATCTTGGATTATTTTAATTTTTTGTTGATTATTAGTAGGTTGGTTATTAACAAGAGTTTCAGTATTTTGGGTTTCGTCAGGGGTTTGCGAATTAGTGATTTCAGTCGGATTTTCAGCTAATTGTCTCAAATAGTCTAGCACGTCTTGATCTACGTCGCCTGGGTTATTAGCTATTGAGTCGGTCTCGTTTGTGTTTAGTTGAATCCGCGATAAGGCGTCAGCGTTCGTGTTTTGTTTGCCGTTTTTATAGATAATTTCAAAATCGTATTCTTCGAGCTTTAAACGCCATCTTATTAATTTTGAATTGGGTTCTTTTAGGTTAAAGAGCCATACTAGCGGGCGGTGGTCCGTATATATCTTGAATTTATTTCCAAATAGATATGGTCTATGAACTTTGCAGCTCCAGACAATTGATAATAGCTCGCGTTCAATTACCGAGTATCTTTGTTCGGTTTCGTTAAGGGTTCGAGACGCATAGGATATTGGTTTATCGTTAGGTGGAGTTCCTTGCGAGAGTACCGATCCAATGGCTACATTTGAAGCATCGGTTGTCAGTACAAAAGGCTGAGAGAAGTCTGGGTATTGTAAAATGGGGGCATTTATTAATAAGTTCTTTAAATGATTAAATGATTTCACGAATTCTGGAGAATGGATAACTTTAGAATCTTTCTTTAAACATGATGTCATAGGCTTGGATATTTTGGCGAAATCCCTTATGAATTTACGGTAATAACCGGCAAGTCCTAAGAAGGATTTTATTTCTTTAGGGGTTTTAGGAATCGGATAATTTTTGATAGCTGAAATTTTATCGGGATTAGGTTTTACTCCTTCGGATGTAATTAGGTGTCCTAGGTATGCTACTTCTCGTTTAAGGAATTCCGACTTGTCAAGTTGGATTTTAAAATTTGATTCGCGTATTCTTTGGAAAACTGATCTTAATCTTTGAATGTGCTCCTGAAGGGATGTAGAAAATATAATAATGTCGTCTAAGTAAACTGCACAGATTTCATTCTGCAGGCCACGAAGTATATTATTCATAACTCTTTGGAAAGTTGAGGGCGCGTTTTTTAGACCGAAGGGCATACGTTTAAACTCAAAATGTCCGGTGTCAGTGGAAAATGCTGTTTTTGCAATATCATTAGGATTCATTTCTATTTGGTGGAATCCGTTGGCTAGATCGAGAGTCGAAAAATAATTACACTTTCCTAGCTTGTCTAAAATGTCAGTGATATTGGGTAATGGGAATTTGTCGTCAATTGTTTGTTCGTTTAGTTTTCGGTAATCGATAACTACACGCCATTTCTTTTTATTGGACGCGTCTAATTTTTTTGGCACTATCCAGATGGGCGAGGACCATGGTGAATTCGAATTTTGGATTATGTTAGAGCTTAACATTTTTTGTACTTGAGAGTCAACTTCGGCTTTATGTATATGAGGGTATCTATAAGATTTAGTGAAAATTGGGGAGTCATTCTTGAGTTTGATGTCATGTTTAATTTGATTAGTGAATGATAAAGGGACATCGTCGTGATGAAATATGTCTCGGTATTCAAAGCATAGATTTCGAATAGCTTGATATTCCTCGGTGTTACAGTGGCTTAGTCTTAAGTTTTTTTGATTTTGTTTTAGTAAGTTGTCATAGTCTTGTGAATATTCAGTATTTTCCGTTGGCATCGATTCTTTGAAAAAGTGTACTTCAGTTTCATCAATTAGTTCAACATTAAAAGGTTTTGAAATTGTTAGTTTAATTTCTCTTTCGCTTAAGTTTAATATAGTTGTTATAGCGAAATTATTTTGGATTTTAACTAACGATCGGGGTATTTCTGTATTTGATATTTTAACGTAGTTTAGTATTCCTACACCTTTATTTTGTATAGTTGGAATTTTAATTACTTGTTGTGTTCTTCCGGGGATTATAATATGATAAGGTTTGAATTTTTGTGGTTGACTTACGTTAGAGTCGTTTTGGAAGGTTGAATAAATTGGTAATACAGCGTTGGGTGTTATTAATTGGAATTTTTGTAAATCTATATTTGCTTTAATTTGAGATAAGAGGTCTAATCCTATTAGTCCATTAAATTTTTCAGAAAAGTCGAATAAGTAGAATTTATGATTTCCTGTTGTTTTAAAACTAGGGAATAAAGGGATATTAATAATTTCGTCATGAAAGGATGTTGCGTGGGCAGTTGATACTTGAAATAATTCATTTTTTATCGAGTTTGAGAAAAATGTATAAGCTAAATTTGGTTTTATAAAACTTCGCGTGCTACCTGTATCTATTAAGAATTTGGCTTGAATTTCGGGAATTATTATGAAAGGTAATTCGGGAGAGTAATTGTTTAAATGTATTATGTCGTATTTTGTGTCATGTAAGTCTCGTAAAAATCCGGTTGTTGTGATTGTTGTTCGACATTGTAAGTTGAGTTAGAGTTATCGAATGTATTTTGATTAATGTATGAATCGGTGTTAGATTGATTAGCAGTATAATCAATATCAGAATTTGTTTGATCGTTGTTATAGGAACATGATGGATAATAATTATAATTATCGAATTGTAAATGATTAGCTGTATAATCATTTTGTATGTTCTCGGAGTTGTTTTCCGTCGCTTGTTGCTCGATTGGGTTTTCGTACGTTATGTTTTCTGATACCTCTTGATTAAACAATTGATTTGTTTTGTTATTTTGGAAATTATTTGGTACTGTAGTATTTCTTGTGGTAACACTCATTGGTGTTGGTTTGTACGTGTCTTGCATGTTTCCGGGTCTCCAAACGTTTATTGGTTTACCGAATACTTGTTTATTAGTAGGGAATCTTTGATTAAAATTAGGTTTAGGTGTGATTGGTATTGGTTGTCGGGGAAAGTTTTGAGTATTATTATTTGAAAAATTTGGTTGATAAGATGTTTGAGGTGGGTTATAATAATTTGGATTACGCGGATATGTTTGAAAACTTGTCGATGGATTGGTCATTGACGAATTATTAACTGAATTTTGTTTTTGAGGAGGTCTATTGACATTAACATTAAAATTTGATCGAAATTTAAATTGTTGAAAGTTTTCTTCTTCCTGTACAAAGCTCATGGCTTGTTCAAGAGATATGGGTTCTTTTAATCTGATCACTAGTTGAATATTGTAAGGTAAGTTATTTATATAGGTCTTTAAAGCGAACGAGTCGTAATGTTGTATTTTCATAAGTTTCGTCTGTCTGTCCTCATCTGTTGCATTTAATTTTGAAAATAAGAGGCTACGAGTATCCTGGAGTCTCATACCAAAGGCAATAGGATTTTCGTTTTTATTAATTTTTAAAGATAACATATCCTGTATTAAACAATCTATACTTCTTTGGTCAGAAAAGGTGTTTATTAATAGTTCTTTAATTAATTGCCAATTATTAATTTCGGAACGTGAGCAAATTAGATCGGCTGCTCGATTACTTAATTTTGAATAGATAGTATCTAATAAACAAATATTAATAGGGGCATTTGGATTTTGAATATCTTGAAAAGCTCTTAGTAAGTTTTCAGACGCTGAGATAAATCTTTGCAGCAACTTAGGGTTACCGTCAAAGGTTGGGATATTATCGGCTTGATACCTTAATAATCCGTAGTTAATTTCTGTCATGTCTGAAGATTTCTTTGACTTTGAAATATTTAGACTTTGAAAATTATTCAAGAGTTCGTCCAGTTTAAATGTGATAGAATAAAATGTACAATAATAAAATCGTAAGAATAATAATAAAATGTTACAAAAAGTTAATAAAATAAACGTCGCTTACAGCATGTAGAGTATAGATGGCTTCATTGAAAGATGTATCCTAATTTGTGTTAAACTGTAATCCTGTATAAGAATCACGAACACTTTTCACTTGTCACTTATCACTTAACTTTCTTCTTGTCTTCGTTTTCTTCTTAAATCTACCTTATTCTAAGTTTCCCTCGAAGAGTCTAGGCGATTCTAGATTTTTGGAGAATTTCCCTCTTCTGTGGTTGATCACGATGATCTGGGTTTTTAATTACTTGGCTCTATTGCCCGATAATTACAGCGATTGTAATTTAGTAATTAAATGACTTGTAGATTACCTCAGATTTAATTTGTCTTCTCGTTCGACTACTCAATTCACCGAACTTGTAAATTTTTTCTTTTTTCCTCGTAGGTTTGATTTAGCGATTTAAGGATTGAAATCCAAAAAGAATCTTCGATAGAACTTTTATCACTAATCCTACCGACTGCGCCAGTTTTCGTCGTTGGACCAAAAAACAAATTTTTAAAAAAGGAACAAAATTTATTAGAACGTTAATTAAATACAATGAGACGTAATCTTGCCAAGTGTCGTACAACGGCAGTCTTACATATATTTATAACATCGGTCTTATCGCTAGACCTGATGTATGCAGTTTTTATAGACAAAGGAAGCTACTAATGTAACTTGCGATAGCGATGCATCCATCCAATTTGAGAGACACTAAATACTATTCTTAATCCATGACAAAAAATATCCATTTATTAGGAAAACTAATTGTTATGTTAGTTATTTTGCAATACGGCAAATAATTAAATAGTTAGAACTAGAAATGTGTTACTGACGGCTTGTAATATAATATTACGAGCCGATAATTACTTTGTTTGGAGTTACAGAATTCCTTGAAACATAACAATTTATTATAAAATAACGAAGGGGTGTTAATCTAATGTGGGTAGTTATTCATGTTTTTAGTCTTATACCTACCACAAGTTTCTTTTATTGCTACCGGTTTCGTGATCAATTAATTCTTAAGATATTGTTGTTTGCAGTTTTCTTTCAAAATGAATAACTGTTGTATTGGGACAGGACCATATTCATTAGTGCTATAAAGTAATACTGCCTTAAAACTCATTGAATGAGTTAATTAATATTGAATAACCCCCAGTCCTTATTATCATAAACATTGGGTTTTATGGCATTCAACATATATCGGAGCAATAAGCTAAAAAGTTTTCTTTTGTAAAGAATTCCCTTTTTTCTCTTATTCTATAAACGATTATTTTTATTTCTTTGGACAGAAGTACTTGACCGTTGAGACCAGCAACGCGAAAGGTTGAGTCTCAGAATCGCATGAGGGCATGTCATTACCACTTTCTCCTTTTTTATGCAGCTATTGTATTTTTCACTCGTAGTTTTTGAAATGTTTATTTAATTTCCCTGTTTTTTTTTTTTTTTTTTTTTAAATACACCACATGTAATTACAACCCCCTTTATCCCAGAAGGCTGAGCCTTGTGCGGGAGGGGGCTACACATTTAAAGACAAGGGACACACATCCAATATCCGTGTATAATGGAAAAATCCCTCTCACAGTATTTTCCATTGCCACGACCGGGATTCGAACCCGGGACTTTTGGGTGAGAGGCAGGTACTCTACCTCTCGACCATCAGTGTTACCTTTCGTTAATTAAATTTATACCCATATCAAATACAGAATCTACAAAATAGTTATCCAATCAAACTGAATATATCATATGAAACTGTTAACGAATATCTACTAAAACACAATTACATAACTTGCTTTTAAAAGCAAATACAAGCTAAACAGAGCCCTTAAACCCTTAAAAAATTGACTGAAAAAATAAATACGCTTTTGAAAAATAACAAAAATAAACAAGGCGTGAATAAAAAATCTAACATAGAGAAGAAAAAAAAAAAAAGGGGAGTAAGAAGAATGATATTTCCTATTTCATGCATCCTTACAAATGTATTTTCTTTGCTGATGACACAACTTTGATCACATCAAATGCGAACTATTTGGATTTATTGAGCGATATAGAAAATTCTTAATAAATAGGATTATAGGAAACAACTACTGGACGGGCAAAGGCCCCGACTCCCATTGAATTATACCTATAAATCCAAAATTGGTAGCCAAATTTGTTATTTGTCTTTTCCCCACCAGACACAGACCGGTTTCGAACTCTTTATGTTCTCATCAGTGTGCCACAGGTAGCTGAAAAGACAAATAACAAAGGCAAACCAAACTGGTCTATGGCAGACCCAGCACATAGTAACTGTGAGAGATAAGTACATCCCTCTGGTGGTCAGTTGCTACTACCAGTCAAGACATCGAAGATGTCTAGTGACCGATAGCGGCTTGCCAAGCAAGCACCAAGAGCGGCGACCTCTAGCCCTGATGGACTAAAACATGCTTAATAAATAGGATTATAGGAAACAACTACTGGACGGGCAAAGGCCCCGACTCCCATTGAATTATACCTATAAATCCAAAATTGGTAGCCAAATTTGTTAAATAACAAATCCAGTAGTTGTTTCCTATAATGTTTGTTGTTTCCTATAATCCTATTTATTAAGCATGTTTTAGTCCATCAGGGCTAGAGGTCGCCGCTCTTGGTGCTTGCTTGGCAAGCCGCTATCGGTCACTAGACATCTTCGATGTCTTGACTGGTAGTAGCAACTGACCACCAGAGGGATGTACTTATCTCTCACAGTTACTATGTGCTGGGTCTGCCATAGACCAGTTTGGTTTGCCTTTGTTATTTGTCTTTTCAGCTACCTGTGGCACACTGATGAGAACATAAAGAGTTCGAAACCGGTCTGTGTCTGGTGGGGAAAAGACAAATAACAAATTTGGCTACCAATTTTGGATTTATAGGTATAATTCAATGGGAGTCGGGGCCTTTGCCCGTCCAGTAGTTGTTTCCTATAATCCTATTTATTAAGCATGTTTTAGTCCATCAGGGCTAGAGGTCGCCGCTCTTGGTGCTTGCTTGGCAAGCCGCTATCGGTCACTAGACATCTTCGATGTCTTGACTGGTAGTAGCAACTGACCACCAGAGGGATGTACTTATCTCTCACAGTTACTATGTGCTGGGTCTGCCATAGACCAGTTTGGTTTGCCTTTGTTATTTGTCTTTTCAGCTACCTGTGGCACACTGATGAGAACATAAAGAGTTCGAAACCGGTCTGTGTCTGGTGGGGAAAAGACAAATAACAAATTTGGCTACCAATTTTGGATTTATAGGTATAATTCAATGGGAGTCGGGGCCTTTGCCCGTCCAGTAGTTGTTTCCTATAATCCTATTTATTAAGCATGTTTTAGTCCATCAGGGCTAGAGGTCGCCGCTCTTGGTGCTTGCTTGGCAAGCCGCTATCGGTCACTAGACATCTTCGATGTCTTGACTGGTAGTAGCAACTGACCACCAGAGGGATGTACTTATCTCTCACAGTTACTATGTGCTGGGTCTGCCATAGACCAGTTTGGTTTGCCTTTGTTATTTGTCTTTTCAGCTACCTGTGGCACACTGATGAGAACATAAAGAGTTCGAAACCGGTCTGTGTCTGGTGGGGAAAAGACAAATAACAAATTTGGCTACCAATTTTGGATTTATAGGTATAATTCAATGGGAGTCGGGGCCTTTGCCCGTCCAGTAGTTGTTTCCTATAATCCTATTTATTAAGCATGTTTTAGTCCATCAGGGCTAGAGGTCGCCGCTCTTGGTGCTTGCTTGGCAAGCCGCTATCGGTCACTAGACATCTTCGATGTCTTGACTGGTAGTAGCAACTGACCACCAGAGGGATGTACTTATCTCTCACAGTTAATATTGATATAGAAAATGTTGAAAAATCCGCCGAAAAGTGGTTTAGTGCTAATAAAATGAAACTCAACTGCAATAAGTCGCAGAAAATAGTTTTTTTCTTCAAGCGTATAATTACTTACATTACATAATGCAACACGTTCTGTAGAAAGAGCCTATTATTGTATTAGTACAAATATTTCTCATTTTTTTCCTAGTACAAAAATGAAGTAATGTATCCATGGCAACGAATTAAAAATCTAAATTATGACTTGTCATAAACTGTCATTTTAAAATTTGACGTCGCGCGTCGAGCCGTTTTTTAAATTTAAAAGCGAAAATGTCAGAAGAAAGGCAGTGCATACCACCTGAAATACTTGAAATTGCAAATTCACCTATGACGTGTTTCATTGATAAATAAAATGGTTAGTATTACATATATTTTTTTTTACTAAGGTTGAACCATAGAGATAGAATATAATAGGGAGACGGCATCACGTGGCAAAAGTGGTTTCATGTCCGCCATATTGCTACTACTTTTTTGTCAAAAATGTCAAACTGTAGTGTCATTTGTTGTCAGTTTATGTTGAGCAATATTTAGCATTTCATTTCTGTTTTGAGAACTGTCTCAGTATTTTTTGTTAGTTTGTCTTGTGCTGTGCGTAGCTGCTGTAGCAGAGACGGCATGGATAAAAAGATGTCGGGAATAACATTTCATAAGTTAGTATAAACAATAAACAGAACCGTACCTACAAAATTATGGTATATAAATGCTATTATTGGTAGTGTACTTTATACATGCTACAGCGTAGGACAAAGGGCGGCGGTAGACAAATACAAGCATCTTAGAAGGGAAGAGAAATGCGACAAGAAAGGTTTTTAAACCAAGAATTAATATCTGTAGAGTCAGAGTCAAAGGAGGAAACTTAATAAGCAATAAAAAATATATTCTATTTGGATGGACAGAACATTTTCAAGAGCTGCTGGCCGGAGGACCAACCCAAATGAAACACTGAAACCATTCTCTGAAGCCCACCTCGGAGAATATCAGTCAGGATTCAGACCAGGTCGCTCAACTACCAACCAAATGTTCACTTTGCATCAAATCCGAGAAAAATCCAGAGAATTTGACATTGGTATAACACTGGTATGCACCACTTGTCATCTACTTTAAAGCAGCGTATGATAACATTCTTAGGTCGATGTTGCACGATGTTATGAACGAACTCGGAGTACCAATGAAGCTAACTTGTCTGATTAAAATGACCATGGTTGATACCACGTCCGCAGTTAAACTTCAGAACGACATAATATAGGAACCGTTCGAAATACACAAAGGACTGCGACAGGAAGATGCGCTGACGTGTCAATTATTCAATATAGCCCTGGAGAAAATCTTCTGATTGGTACGTACCACTTCGAAGGAATGTGGGCGTTACACATTCACTGATCGTTTTCTCTATTTACGCTTTACGCAAGTTATAATTCCTAGTATTGTAGATAATATTAATCAGAATGCTGACTATGCGTAGCACGTGTAATAATGATGACTATGCGTAGCACGTGTAGAAATGCAATGCAGCAACTGCGATAAGCAAAACTATAAATATAGGTTCTCTAGAAATAAGGACCAGATCTATTCTGTCAACCAAGCTAACACTTTGTAACTGTGAAAAATAAAGAATAATTAATAAAAAGTTTTATTAGTGTTTTTTAAAAAAACTTAACTCAAATCATCGCAATTTTATCTGGCGCAGTCGTAACGGATTCGTGAAGGCCTTAAATTAGTTGAAAATCAGTGAACGCCCCAGGGTTAGAGCACATTTATCGTGTATTCCTGATCTAAAGAAAGAGCTTTGTGTACAACACTTCATCACGAAGAAACCGAACTTCCATTAGGTGAAATAAGTAGCCTAAAAGCAGAACAAAAGGGTAGAACAAAGAAGAAAGAGTTAGAAGCAGATTGTCACTTTCAGACCGGACCAGATTTATCCTGGAATCTGTTTCCATTACAAAACAACGGAGAAGATTGTCACTTTCCGACCGGATCAGATTTATCCTGGAATCAACTCCTGAAGAGAGCAGCGGAAGAAGATAGACTCCCTCGACGCCTAGAGGTTAAAAGGAACAAACGAAACGGAAACAAAAAAGAAACAGAAAACAACGCTCAAGAAACAAGAAAGAAGCAGAAAACGACACTCAAGAAAGAAATGAAAATTCAGAAAATCCACATCGAAACGATTCTTCTAATGTAAGTTCATTTAATTAAAATCATTGTACCGATTAAATTCACATTTAACCTTATTTTACGTTAATTCATTCATTTTAACTTATTTTTTGAGTTACTCAAAATTTCATACAATTTTATACCTAGTCTGTGTAATAGAGCACCCCTTAGCATCGCTAATATAAAGTCCCTCGTTACATTAGCAAAGGAAAAGTCATATTTTCTTTAAAGAGAAACTCTGTAATGGCTCTTCTTTCTAGCGCAGTACTTTCGGTCAGATACTTGCGTAATCTCTCTATTTTTACGGAAATCTCGGGCGCCAGCTCTTCAATTTTTGAGTGCGAAGAACTACACTATATTTTTGGCTCTCCTATTTGGGAGAACAACTCTGGGTAGCAAAACAGTGGATGATACAGTATAGCCAGAGGTCTGAGCTGGAGACTATATCTAATGGATTTCAGTCATACTGCTCAAACGGATTAATCAGAAAATAAAATTACAGAAATAATAACTCGTGAATTTTACCTCTTTAAAATAACGTGTTTATTCAGAAATAAATGATGAACAAATTAATCAATTCTCAAACCTCCTCGACTATTCAGTCGAGTATGTATCAAACTATTTCTTAAAATAATTACAAATTAGGCAAGCTGGTAATCAAGAATGGACGCGATTTTTACGGCGGAATTTTCGGATACGTGAAATTGATAAATTGCGGTGTACGACAAGCAAACGGACCTTTCCAATAAGATGGTTTTAGAAACGGCGGGCAATCCGTTAGCTATAGATATTTACGTCTTTTATTACTATTTAAATAAAAATACGGCGAACTACCGCCACAAACATAGAGCTATGGTTTAACTGATTATGTCATTTACTACTAATTTACTAGTCACCCTGATGCATTGGTACCTCACAGATTACCCGACGAGAAAATCTAATCAGTGGATGCACTTTTAGGAATGACTTTCTAAATGCACTGGGTTTTCCGAAAACCCTTGTACATGACAGCCTGTCGGATTACCCGACGAGAAAATCTGACCAGCTGGTGTACAATTTATGCAATGATAAAAAAACCAACGGAGGTATTATGAATTAGCTCTAGTTTACTTTGGTAGCAAAATACAGCGATACTCACGGACAATCAGGACTTTAAATATCTATACTTAACTGAAGGCAGTACCTACTAAATATAGCAGGTTGCGTTGAATTCTTACCCAGCGGATATTCGAAGAAATTTACTATAAAACAACGGAGCGGCGGTACGGAAACAATAACGGCTGGCGACTGGATCTTTTCTTGCGGACGGTAGACTGGATCTGCTCGTGCTGGCGGTAGGTTGGATCTGATCTCGACGGGAGGGCCACTTGGCATTTTTATTACCTTTTCTGACGTAGCTCTCGGTCGTGTCAAAAAGAGAAGTGGTCACCGAGTTGAAACGACGGACTCAAATGCATCGCGCGGCGTACCTTGTAGAGGTGCAGCGTTTATGCAGCTACGCGCAGCAACTCGAAATGCATTTAACCGGAAATGAGTTACTTGTAATTTATATACCCTGTTGCAAAAAGAAACGGATTAAAACGGACAAGGATTAACAATTTTAGTAATGAATGATTTTTATTTTCGACTCGGTCATTATTTATAATAATTCTAGGATTTTAATTATACGGGGGACTGTTGAAAATTACTCAATTAATTACTTGATTGCTTGTTTACCAGCGGACCTTTTAACAACTCATTTATAACTTAACTAGAACATAATTTGACTACTAAAACAACGGCAGGGTGTATCCAAGTGACAGTAATATTTAAAGCAAAATGAACATAACTTGATCGAAAAAAAATCACTTCGTTACACCCCCCTCTTACTTCGGCAAAAAAAAAAATAATAATTCATTATACATTTTTTTTTCTCTTCTCCCTGGGAGGCTCCAGGTATACAAAGGCAAAATTAATAAACAACGGAAAGCTCCCTAATCTAGTATTTACTGGACTAAATTCTAAATTAGTATTTAAAAAAACAAAATTAATTTTAGTTAGCCTCCCGGGACCGGTGTCATTACCTATCGGGAATCTTCATTCGGTGCTTCTTACCAGCTGGGCCAAAGGGGGTCCTGGACGGTCAAGGCTCTCTGACTGGTCCTTCTGAAAATTCAAAACAGTTAGCTATGATGAAGCTACCTCACGGCGGACGGCGGAACGGCGGAATTCGGGCTCCAGACCGGCGGGTTTATGCCTTGTAATGACAATGGCACCCACACGTGGGACACGCTTGTCGGTTGCGGAGATATAGTGGTTCCGTTTGGGTCCCCTGGATCCTGGTCTCGCTACGGAAGTTCGATCGGCGGAATCGTCTACGAGGAGGGGTAGTGGATCCGACAAGGATGCCACACTGGCAGTCGCGGGACAATAATCCCACGAGTCCACATCTAGAACAAAAGGTGATTCGTGGTCGGGTGCAGTAGGCACGGTCGTGATCGGGGTACCCACACCTCCAGCAGAGATCTCGCTCGACGGGCAGGTATACGGGGGGCTGATACGGTTCACGGCGCCACGTCCCATAGGTTGCCACCGTCGGTGGGGGTTGAGAGCGAGTCATCTCTTGGGGTGCAGGGTCGGTCGTCGGCGGTAGCGGTGAAGGGGTGCTGACCAGGAGTACTACTGCCGAGTTCTCCTTTTTATGCACTCCTTCTTCCTGGTTGGCCTCTGTGGACAGGGGGTCGGGATCGGCACTGGCTTCTAACAACTCCCACTCTACTTCGGAAGACAGAGTCTCATGAAGCTCCAACACGGGACTGTCCATGTTGAGGAGGTGCTAAAACAGAAAAACAGATTTCATATTAACGGAGCGGCGGGGCCGCGGGAGAGGCCGGTTTTAAATCCTTTATGTGGACATGTCGCACTTGCTTGCCGGTATCACTCTTCAAATCGTAAACGACCGGCGAAACGACTCGGGTGACAGTGTATGGTCCGGAAAATTTCGGAGCTAGTTTCGCGGCGGAGGACAGCGGGTTTTCTCGTTTCATTACGCGGTCGCCACGGTGGCAGCGCCATTCACGTCTACGTAGGTTATAATATCGGCTTTGTGTAGAAAACGCGCGGGCTAAGTTTATTCGAACTAGCTGAAAAACGTCGCGCAGTTTTTCTAGACGGTTACTCAGGTCGGCGGGTTTGAGAGAGTCGGCGGTTATTTGTTCCCCTTGTTGGCGGGTTTCATTTCTATACAGAGACTTGGGTAAGTCCAGTTCTCTCCCAATATTTAGGAACGCGGGTGAAAATCCGGTAGACTCGTGTTTCGAGCTGTTTATTGCTAATTGGAAATCAGCGATGTTCTGATCCCATTTACGGTGGTCTTGTTCACAATATTGTGCGATCATAGTTTTGATCGTGCGGTTGGCTCGCTCCACGGGGTTTGCTTGAGGCGTATACGGCGGAGTGAAACGGTGCTGGATTCCCATTTCTTCCAGGGTGCGACGGAACAGACGGCTATCGTACTGAGGGCCGTTGTCACTTATAATGGTGCGGGGGCAACCAAAACGAGTGATGACTTCGTCATACAGTGCCTGACTTACAGTACGGGCTGTAGCACTTCGGAGCGGCTTGCACTGAATCCATTTAGTAAAGCGATCTTGAAAAACCAAAAGGTAATTATTCCCTTTACTGGATCGTGGCAGAGGACCGACCAAATCGGTACTGACGGTTTCCCACGGGTTTCGGTTTACGGACGGTTGCATTTTCCCTGCAACCTGTTGTTGGGACGGTTTGTACCTTTAACACTGTAGACACCCTCGGACATATTTGGCGATATCGCGAAACATGCCAGGCCAATAATAACGGTGAGCCATGCGAGCCACAGTTTTGGCTATTCCCATGTGTCCAGCGGACGGAGCATCATGGTTTTCGGCCAACACGGTAGGACGGAGAGACGTGGGTACGCATAGCTTCCAGGGGTCGGACAATTCGGATTCGGTCAGATCATGTGCGTCCCAGAAGTGACGGAACAGGCGGTTATCTCGGATGCAGTAATCTGGAAAGGCTTCGGGATTTTTCTCTACTTCGGCCTTTTTTCGGTTGTACCAGGAACAGTCGATGGTGTCG
This sequence comes from Rhagium mordax, assembly GCA_963680705.1. Taxonomy (NCBI): domain Eukaryota; kingdom Metazoa; phylum Arthropoda; class Insecta; order Coleoptera; family Cerambycidae; genus Rhagium; species Rhagium mordax. Next base: position 87,281,181 of record OY796656.1, read on the forward strand.
GTCAGGGATCTCAGTCCCTCGGAAGCTGCTGGAGCGGACGACGGTCCTGGTAACGGTTGTCTGGACAAGGCATCTGCTACTCGGTTCAAGGTGCCTTTTCGGTATTTAATCTCAAAATCGTATTGTTGCAAAAAGATGCTCCAACGAGCTAGGCGTCCTGCCGGGCTCTTGATTGAGTGCAACCAACGGAGAGATTGGTGATCGGTTAGTACGGTAAAACGGTAACCTTCTAGGTAAGGTCTCATCTTTTCTATTCCCCAGACGATCGCTAGACATTCTCGTTCTGTTACAGAATAATTCTTCTCGGCGGGTGAGAGAGTACGACTAGCGTATGCTATAACACGGTCGTGACCCTCTATCTCCTGGGTTAATGCTACTCCAAGACCTTGATCGGATGCGTCGGTTTGCAGAGTGAATGGTTGCGAGAAGTCCGGACATGTCAAGACGGGAGCTTCGGTTAGAAAACCTTTCAGTCGTTTGAAGGCTTCTTCTTGTTCGGTGGTCCATTTAAAGCGGTGATTTTTCTTCAGCAGTTTGGTCAAGGGGGTTACGATTTGCGAGAATGCAGGCACAAATCGGCGGTACCAGGATGCTACTCCTAAGAATCGGCGGACGTCGCGGACATTACGTGGTGTCGGAATTTGGCGAATGGATTCCACTTTATCAGGATCTGTATTGATTCCTTCGGACGTAACGACGTGACCTAGGTACTTGAGTGAGTTTCTACAAAATTTGCATTTGTCTGGGTTCAGTTGTAGGTTAGCGGCTCGGAGTCGGCGGAATACTTCTTTCAGGTTTGCCAGGTGTTCCTCGAAGGTTTCTCCCAGGACGATTATATCATCCAGGTAGGCGAAAGCGTGCGGCTCCAAGTCGGGTCCAATAATGCTGTCGAGTAATCTTTGGAATGTAGCGGGGGCGGAATGCAGTCCAAACGGCATTACTCTAAACTGGAACAGTCCACGGCCAGGAACGGTGAATGCGGTGACGGGTTTACTGGAACTGGAGAGGGGTATCTGCCAGTATCCCTGTTTCAGGTCGATACTAGAGATATATCGGGCTCGGCGTAACTTGTCCAGAATATGGTTGATGTACGGTAACGGATATGCATCGTTTTCGGTAACTTCATTTATTTTTCGAAAGTCTATGCAAAAACGGGGTTTTCCATCCTTCTTTTTGACGATGACCACTGGTGAGCTCCACGGACTGTGTGACGGTTCGATGATTCCGTTTTTAAGCATCTCATCCACTTCTCGGTTAATAATTTCTTGCATCTTCGGGTTTTGCGGACGGTACCTCTGTTTAATCGGTTCGGCATGCGACAGACGGATGTGGTGTTGTACCTGGTCAGTAGTACCACGGATTTCTTGAAAGCTTGGTAATTCGGTATTAAGAAAATTCTGCAGGCGATGCTCCTCGCTGTTAGTGAGAGTCAAGGAAACGGTGCCTAATGGGCTGGCGGGTACGGCAAGTCAGCGAGAGACCACGTGTCCGTTCAGTGAAACGGAAGCGGTTCCTGGTGTGATGAGAAAGTCGTGCTTGCTCAGTACATCCATCCCCAGGACTATGTCGGACGAGAGATTTTCCAGATACAATAGATCTTCGGAGAATGGTGCTTGGCCTATGGAAAAGTTTAGCGTATATGCTAGGGTGACGGTAGCCAAGTTGCCATTAGCCAGACGGGCGGACGGTGCGGTGACGGTTTGCGGTTTAATCCCTATTCGTGAACAAAATTCATGTATTTGGTCGCCGACGTACGAATGGACGGCGCCGGTATCCACGAGAGCGGAGAAGGTTTTATTACCTATGCGGACGGGGACATGCGGACGGTTATCATAACCAGGGATCAGTTCCTGATGCGAGGCGGTAATATTTCGGAACCCACCTGGCCTCGGTATGATGCGGTTCCGGTCTAGTTTTCCGCTGTGTTACATTGGCAGTCGCGGGTCATTATGCCTTGACGGCCGCAGCGGGAACAAAACAGGCGGGGTGGCGAGCTACATTCACTGCGGAAGTGACCGGTCTTGCCACAACGCCAACAGATCGTACTTCGGTCAGTGGGGACGGCGACGGATGCGGTAGGTGCTCGAGACTCTGCTCGCGTCTCTTGCGTTCTGTCGGATCGCGGCGTAGTACTTGGTCGCTCCGAAACTGTCGTAGGCGATGTTCTTGCCGGACGTTCGGAAGTACGATCCCTAGAACCAGGATGCTGTGGTTTAGCAGAATAATCGTACTTTTTCCGGGTGACGGCAGGTACAGGGGATAGGCTCACAGGTTGTGAAGCGGCGAGCTCGAGACAAAGTGCCTCGTATTCGTCGATTCGAGCTACCAGATCCCGCGGACTGGTTATGTCAGTTTTACGGATGTACTGGCGGTATTCCGGTCTTAAATTCCCATACAATCGGTATAACGCTTGTTCGGGTGTATATCCCCCATGTCGGCGCAGTAAGGTCTGTAGGGCCACGACGTAGTCGCGCCCCGCCTCATTCGGCAGCTGACGGCGGTTGTGGATGTGGTCTTCCAAGGCTGACTGGTAATTAGTGGGTAAATAGAATTGCTTAAAATCAGAAAGAAAATCTTCCTACTTGGTCCACAGGTCGCGATTATTATGGTACCAGGCCAACGCATTGCCTTGGAAAATTTCGTACAGGGCGGTTAACAAGTCGGTTGTCGGGATGTCACCGTGTTCCTGAAATTCTTGAAGTCTTTCTAGAAACTCCACGGCGTCGGTTTTACCGTTAAAGTGTAAATTCCACTTTCTGACGGTTTCGCATACGGTGCTAACTGTCATCCGGCGGGCTGGTTCGGTGAGCGGGGTTACGCGTGACAGGTTTGCGGCGGATTCAAGGGGGTTGTTCATCACGGGAGGTATTATCAACGGCGGTAACGGCGGCGGTATCGGCGGCGGAAAACCAGGTGGGGCGGTATTTGGTCTGGGCGAAGAGCACCCCTCTTTGATAAATTTTACCAAACGGCGCTTCTTCTCGTCCACGGTACCGGTTACTGGCAGACCAAACTTCCCTAACTGATCATCAATTTGTTCTTTCTTTAATTTATATATCCAGCTTAACCGGATATCTCCCATATCAAGGTTCGCGGCATCGTCGACGGTTAACACGGGTGTGTCGGTTTTATCTCCTTCGGTAGGCATGATGTTACTCCCAAATGATATCGGTAAAACGGGTTTAAGACGAATCAGGCGGACGATACGAGTCGGAAAATTCTCAGTCGGGAACGGCTGGTCGTATCGAGTTGAAACTATCGGCAATCGTTTTAGCGTCCTCGGTTTACTATTAAATGAGGGGTCACACCCTCGGAAAATTTTGACCCCGGCGTCACAAAATACTCCGGTGAAAACTCCGGTGAAATAGTAAAAGAAGTCACGGATGCGGTATGGCTACTACGGTTACGGAAGATTGCAGGTTGAGATGCTATTCAACCTCTGGCGTCGCGACGGTAGGCGTCTGTCAGAAACGGTGCGTCGAATCCGGTTGTAAGTATCACCAATCGGTTTCTAGGGTGCGATTACCCTAAAAAGGATACCCCACAAGGCTAGCTTGTACCTGGGTATTGGCTGGATGACCTTGTACACCACGGACGGTAATTCGGTTCCGAAAGTGCAATCGTAGTTTCTCTTCACGTAATCTAGTCACGTAAAACTCGCTTTGGTTTCAAAGTCGGGCAGAATCAAGAAGTTACGGGTAACTTCTTCAATAGGGTTCAGATCGGTATGTAAGTAGTCGCAATCGGTTCTTCAGGTTCGATTTAATCAGAATCGACACGTCGCAAGCGTATTCACCGCGGCTGGTAAAATCTGGTTGCGTTCGGTGCGTGCCGAATTCAAAGAAAACCTAACAGATCGGTGCACTACCCAGCGGATGGGCAGTCGGATGCTAACAGAAGACGGTAAATCTGCGTTGCAGATTTTTGGAAATTGCCTACTTACTTGCTATAAAGCAACAGTGGTGTAAACACACCCTGGTCACGTCAAAATAATTTGTTGTAAGCTAGAGTGCCTAACAACACGTTATCGGTCAGTAGTTTTCAGATTTTGAGTTGCTTAACAACTCGACATAGGGCAACAGCGGTATCTGTCCCCTATGACAGCGTCAAGGCCCAAAACAATGTTAAGATTGTTTAAATCTTCGGTAAATGGGAACAGTAAGGTATGCAGTACCAGTAAAGTAGGCACACCCTGTATAATGGCAGATCAATTATTTTTTAAATTGCCTTTCTACTCAAAACTGCAGAGAGTAGCTGGTGTCAACCACGGCAAAGTCAAAATAATTTCGGAAATTACCTAACGATTCGGTATACGGCGGCGGTAGCAGCTTGAGTATCTTTGCGGAAGTAGGTACTTATGCAAGCAGCTGTCGTGAAACTAAAATAAACCACCTTCGGTTGTGATTGCAATTCGGACGGCTTAACAAGTTAAGTTGCAATCACTTGGCTAGGTTACAGACAGACAGACGGACGGATGCAAACCTAGAAGTAATTTATTTCAATTTGATTTCGATGTTTAAATCCTCCGAGTTCAATAGCAAAATGTTTTTATTCTTCAGTTCAGTAAGAAAGGTTTTTATTCCTTAGCAGACGGACAGACGATAATTAATTTAAATCGACTGATAACAAAATGTTATTTCTTTACTGGAAATAAAACGGTTCGGTTTTATTAATTTTAAATTGATAAAACCCTGTGCACGGTGAACAACAAGTTTTTATTTCTTATCAATAAAAAAACTGTGTTTTATAAAAAATGCTAGCGTTTGCGACGGAAAAAACAGGCTTCACGTATTTTATTTTAAATCGGCGTCTTATTGCAAATTTTTGGTGTTTCGGTATTTATTTAATTTTTACGCTTATTTTACACGGAACTTGGAATTTTTCGGCGGATCGGTTTTCTGAATAACTTTACAATTTCGGCTTTCTGATTAACGTAAAAACGGTCCCTGCTCGTAGGCGTCACTTTTGTAATGGCTCTTCTTTCTAGCGCGGTACTTTCGGTCAGATACTTGCGTAATCTCTCTATTTTTACGGAAATCTCGGGCGCCAGCTCTTCAATTTTTGAGTGCGAAGAACTACACTATATTTTTGGCTCTCCTATTTGGGAGAACAACCCTGAGTAGCAAAACAGTGGATGATACAGTATAGCCAGAGGTCTGAGCTGGAGACTATATCTAATGGATTTCAGTCATACTGCTCAAACGGATTAATCAGAAAATAAAATTACAGAAATAATAACTCGTGAATTTTACCTCTTTAAAATAACGTGTTTATTCAGAAATAAATGATGAACAAATTAATCAATTCTCAAACCTCCTCGACTATTCAGTCGAGTATGTATCAAACTATTTCTTAAAATAATTACAAATTAGGCAAGCTGGTAATCAAGAATGGACGCGATTTTTACGGCGGAATTTTCGGATACGTGAAATTGATAAATTGCGGTGTACGACAAGCAAACGGACCTTTCCAATAAGATGGTTTTAGAAACGGCGGGCAATCCGTTAGCTATAGATATTTACGTCTTTTATTACTATTTAAATAAAAATACGGCGAACTACCGCCACAAACATAGAGCTATGGTTTAACTGATTATGTCATTTACTACTAATTTACTAGTCACCCTGATGCATTGGTACCTCACAGATTACCCGACGAGAAAATCTAATCAGTGGATGCACTTTTAGGAATGACTTTCTAAATGCACTGGGTTTTCCGAAAACCCTTGTACATGACAGATTGTCGGATTACCCGACGAGAAAATCTGACCAGCTGGTGTACAATTTATGCAATGATAAAAAAACCAACGGAGGTATTATGAATTAGCTCTAGTTTACTTTGGTAGCAAAATACAGCGATACTCACGGACAATCAGGACTTTAAATATCTATACTTAACTGAAGGCAGTACCTACTAAATATAGCAGGTTGCGTTGAATTCTTACCCAGCGGATATTCGAAGAAATTTACTATAAAACAACGGAGCGGCGGTACGGAAACAATAACGGCTGGCGACTGGATCTTTTCTTGCGGACGGTAGACTGGATCTGCTCGTGCTGGCGGTAGGTTGGATCTGATCTCGACGGGAGGGCCACTTGGCATTTTTATTACCTTTTCTGACGTAGCTCTCGGTCGTGTCAAAAAGAGAAGTGGTCACCGAGTTGAAACGACGGACTCAAATGCATCGCGCGGCGTACCTTGTAGAGGTGCAGCGTTTATGCAGCTACGCGCAGCAACTCGAAATGCATTTAACCGGAAATGAGTTACTTGTAATTTATATACCCTGTTGCAAAAAGAAACGGATTAAAACGGACAAGGATTAACAATTTTAGTAATGAATGATTTTTATTTTCGACTCGGTCATTATTTATAATAATTCTAGGATTTTAATTATACGGGGGACTGTTGAAAATTACTCAATTAATTACTTGATTGCTTGTTTACCAGCGGACCTTTTAACAACTCATTTATAACTTAACTAGAACATAATTTGACTACTAAAACAACGGCAGGGTGTATCCAAGTGACAGTAATATTTAAAGCAAAATGAACATAACTTGATCGAAAAAAAATCACTTCGTTACAACTCAAAGAAAAGTTATAATAATTCTAAGAAATTTAATTTGGATCAATTCGAAAAATTAAAATAATAAAACTCATTCAATTTGACATTAAATGATAGACGAAATACTAGAAGATATTCTAGTTAAATTTGAAAATCTAACTGTAAAAACTGAAAATACCAATCCTGAAATTTTAACTGAAAATTTAAATAAAAAAGAAATGTCTGAAACTAATTATACTCTATTACGATATCAAGCTGATAATGTCCCACATTTTGACGGTAATCCCAAAACTCTACAAAGATTTATAATCGCAAGTGAAAATCTCATTAAAGCTTTTCAAAATGTTGCTAATCCAACAGCACCTATTAATACGTGTTTATTAGATACAATATACAGCAAATTAAGAGGTCGAGCCAGTGATTTAATATGTCCACGTAGTGAACTTAATAACTGGAATGCGGTCAAGGACGTACTTATAGCAAGCTTTGCTGATCAAAGGTCAACAGATTGCTTATTCAAAGATTTGATATCTTTAAAGCCAAATAAGAACGAACCATTGTTAGAATTTGCAAGTCGTATTCATACGTAGTTTATTAATTACAAAATTAAATCAAGGTTTTGAAAACATCGAGACGGAACTGATTAAAATTAAACATTATGATGAATTATCTTTAAAAACATATATAACTTGTTTACCTTACTATATGCAATTAGCTATCAGAGTTAAAAATCCCGATAGTTTAGAACAAGCCATGAGTTTCACAGTAGAAGAACAAAATTTTATGGAATATAGAAATAAAAATAGTTCGAGCAATATTACTAATAATCAAATGTCTTATCAAAATAGACCTAATTTTAGAAATTCACAACAATATAATCCTAAGAATTATAATTTTAACCCTAATCAAAATAATTACCGCCCTACATTTAATCCAAGTCAAAATAACAATCGCCCTTTACCAAGTTTTCAAAATTACCCAATGAGACAAAATATCTTTAATCATAGCAATTCTCATAACAATCATTTCCAAAGACTTCCACAAACAAACGTTTTTAAACCACAGTCCCAAGTACATAAATTCTTACCAAAACCTACCCCTATGGACACTACATCTGGCCATAGTCGAACAACTAAACCCTTTTCAACACGATTACATAACCAATTTGTATGTGATTTACCCGACTCTATTAGCCAAGATTATAATGAAAGTAATCTTGAAACTCAAAATGAAAACCAATATTATCAATTTGACGATCAATATGATAACCAATCTAATGATAATTTAGAGCAACAATATCCAGATTCAACTTTCTATTCTTATGATGATGATACTATACCAGATCAATGTAATCAACAATATGATCAACAACAATATACCGGAACTGAACCAACTGACTTTTCACAAATAAATTTTCCAACAACTCAGATTATGAAATTCCCGACATAATAAGTCTTAATTATTTTGGACAAAACCTACCGTACATATATATTCCAACACTTAAAGCAAAAATTTTAATAGACACAGGTAGGTAGTACAAAAAGTTTCTTAAATCCCCAATTAATTCAACAGCACTTTTCTAATTCTATTCAAGAAAAAACATTTGAAGTAAGAACTGCACATGGAATCTCTTATCACAACGAAATTATTGATTTAATACTTTTAGCAGACTTTAATATAAATAAATGTCATACCTTTTATTTATTCGATTTTTGTGAAAACTTTCAAGGATTAATAGGTATAGATTTTATTAGTGAATTAAAAGCTAAAATCGACATTGATGAAAAAGTACTAGAATTCCCACAAATTAAGATTCCTATATACTTTAAAAATTCGACTCAAAAGACTAAAGAATCTCCTAAAGTACGTTTGAAACAACCATATTCATTAGTAATTCCATCAAGAACTGAACAAATAGTTATGTTACCTACATTTCAAAAATCAGGTACAGCTATTCTTAATCATATGCAATTTAACGAACTAGAAACACCTACTGCTATTGTAAATATCGAAGACAATTTTGCATTGACAACTTTAATTAATAAAACAGATAATGCTATTGAATTGACATTAACAGACTTTTTGGAAACTGAACCTTTTGACCAGAACGAAATAAATTTTATTGAAAATTCTGAAAATACTCTAAGTAATATTGAATTAGATAAAATATATAAAGAAAATTTAAAAAATCTTAGACTTAAACATTGTAATCAAGAAGAAAATAAAGCGATTAGAAAATTATGCTTTGAATATCGAGATATTTTTCATTCGGAAAATATTCCATTAACTTTCACTAACGCTATCAAACACACAATCAAACTTACTGACGAAACCCCTATTTTTGCTAAATCTTATCGTTACCCACATGTCCATAAAGCTGAAGTTAGTTCGCAAATATCTAAAATGCTAGACTCAAAAATCATACAACATTCAAATTCCCCATGGTCATCTCCAATTTGGGTTGTACCAAAAAAATTAGATTCTTCAGGCAAAACTAAATGGAGAATGGTTATTGATTATCGAAAACTTAACCAAAAAACAATTGACGATAAATATCCCTTACCAAATATTTCTGAAATACTTGATAAACCAGGAAAATGTAATTATTTCACGACATTAGATTTAGCTAACGGCTTTCATCAAATTGAAATGACAACTGAAGATATACCTAAAACAGCATTTTCTACAGAGACCGGACATTATGAATTTAATAGAATGCCTTTCGGATTAAAAAACGCACCAAGTACATTCCAACGTGTTATGAATAATATCCTTCGAGGATTACAGAATGAAATTTGCGCAGTATATTTAGATGATATAATTATCTTTTCAACAAGTCTACAAGAACATATAGAACGACTTAGAAAAATATTCCAAAGATTACGTGAAAGTAATTTCAAAATACAATTAGACAAGTCTGAATTCTTAAAACAAAATGTAGAATATTTAGGACACGTAATTACACCTGACGGGATAAAACCAAATCCTAATAAAATTGCAGCAGTAAAAAATTTTCCAATACCAAAAACAGCCAAGGAAATCAAATCTTTTCTAGGATTAGCTGGTTATTATAGAAAATTCATAAAAGACTTTGCTAAAATAGCCAAACCTTTAACTAAATCATTAAAGAAAGGTGAAAAAATCATGCATACACCCCAGTTTATTGAATCTTTTAATCACTTAAAAAATGTATTAATTAACGCACCGATATTACAGTATCCAGATTTTTCCAAACCGTTTATACTAACCACAGACAGTTCAAATTATGCATTGGGAGCTGTACTTTCACAAAATACACCCCCAAATGATAAACCTATAGCATATATTTCCAGAACATTAAATAAGCATGAAATTAATTACTCGACAGTACTTAAAGAATGTTTATCGGTAGTTTGGGCAGTAAAAATGTTTAGACCTTATTTATATGGAAGAAAATTCACGATATATACTGACCATAGACCCCTTGTTTGGTTATTTAACATGAAAGACCCCAGTTCAAAATTAGTACGCTGGAGACTCCAACTAGAAGAATATGATTATACTATTATGTATAAAAAAGGAAAATTAAATACCAACGCTGACGCATTAAGTCGTATCCAATTAAATGCCCTAGAAACAGAATCTGTAATAAACCAACCCGGAAATATAAATGAAGATATTACACAATATCTGAGAGAACTTTCTGAAAACCCAATATCTCACCCTGACTTAAATCCTAAACCGGACGAGACTAATAAAAATTCATCTCATAATAGAAATCCTAAAATAAAAATTATTCAAAATATACCTATAATACCTGAAAATCCAAATTTTGAAATACCCGAAATAATAGAAAACGATGACGATGAAGTAAATACTGTTCATACCTCAAGACAACCTGATAATTAGGGAATACCAATTTTAGACGAAATAATAAATAATAAACCTATTCAGTTTTTAATACAAAGAAACCCCCACCATGAATTACGAGTAGACACCGAAACTATAGACGGACATGTTATAAAAAATGTCAAAGTTCCTTTGCATTCTATAGAATTAGTTACTGAACTTCTTAGAGACCATACAAATCCAACAAAATCCAATTATATCTATTTTCATGACAGACAATTAATTCCCATTTTTACAACCACTCAGAATTCTAAATTTGACAACTTAAAACTTTCAATATGTACAAAACTTATTAATACTGTTAGAGACAAGGACGAACGATTAACTCTTATAAGAATATATCACGAAGGAAAATCTAACCATAGAGGAATTGATGAAACTTATTCTAAATTAAAAAATAATTATTATTGGAAAAACCAAAAATCAGACATCACCTCGTATATAAATGATTGTGAAATTTGCAAAAGAGCCAAATACGCTAGACACAAACCATATACCCCTCTGGTAATGACCGAAACTCCATCAAAACCTTTCCAAGTACTCCACATAGATATGTTTACCATTGAAAACTTATCATTTCTAACGATTATTGATAAATTTTCAAAATTAGGACAAGCCTTTCCCGCTACAAAAGATTCTATTTCAATTCATGATAATTTAATCAAATACTTTTCATTTTACGGAACACCAGAAACTATTGTTTCAGATAGCGGAACGGAATTTAAAAACCAAAATATACAAGAATTATTAAAAAGCCATAAAATTAATGTTCATTTTGGAACACCAAAACATCACGAAAGTAATAGCCCAGTTGAAAGATTTCATTCCACTCTAATTGAACACCTACGTATATTAAAGGAAAAAGAGCCTAATTCTTCAATTACTAAATTAATGCCTTATGCTATTATTGCCTATAATACAGCAATTCAATCAAATTTAAAATTATCTCCTTTTGAAATTACATTCGGATACACGAATTCACAGAATCCCTTAGAACTTATTGAAACTACATTTTATACCGATTATGCATTAGCTCACAAAAATCGTACCGAAAATCTATATCAAACTATCAATAACAAAGAAATCGTTCAAAAACAAAAAGTGCTTGAAAAACGAAATACTAAAGGCGACGTACAACACGAATTTAATATAAATCAAACGGTATATAAGAAATTAGATGAAAGATCAAAAGCAAAAAATAAATTCGCAGGACCCTATATAATTACCGAATTATTAGAATTTAATAAAGCAAAAATTAAAAATCCAAAAAACAATAAAGTAATAGTAATTCATTTAAAAGAACTTCGTAAACCTGTTACAGATGCTGTACGATCTTCACCACCTCTACAGAATCGACAATAAATCAGATAACTATTCTAAATTCGACTATTAAGAATTTTAATGAAACAGCCCAAAATTTATCTCACAATCAAATACTTCTAGAATCTAGAATTCAACGTATTGAAGCTGACGTAAACTATTTTGCAAATTATGAAGCTGAACACTATCAATACTTCTTGACGTATTCATTGCTAACACAATTAACATTTTTGTACCAAAATATCTATGATATATTAGAAAAAATAGGAACAGGCTCAACCTTTGCCAAGTTAAATGCCTTGCATAATTCAATTATAAATCTAGTAGAACTTCTACAAGAAATTAGAGATATACAAAACCTCTTAAGTAATACTCAATTACCCTTTGAACCTGAAATCAGTAATATACTTAAATACGAAAAAATCATTAATATCAAAGGATACTCTAAAGATTTTACAGTGGTTTTCATTTTAGAAATTCCTTTAATTGAAAACACAAAATTTCAATTTTTCGAATTATATACATTACTTGTACAATTGAATTATACTTACCAATTATTATTACCCAAAACAAAATTTGTAGCTTTAAGAACAAATAGCTATGTACTAACAAAAATTGTGTATTCTTTGTATGTTTGTTACCTGAAATATTTAAAGAAAAAGGAAAAAATGTAAAACTCCCCCTACCAATGAGATTATAGTTTAAATAATTATTTTCGAAAAATTACCCTTTCAGTATAATTTTACTCTAAGGCCGGAGGAGTTATAATTCCTAGTATTGTAGATAATATTAATCAGAATGCTGACTATGCGTAACACGTGTAATAATGATGACTATGCGTAGCACGTGTAGAAATGCAATGCAGCAACTGCGATAAGCAAAACTATAAATATAGGTTCTCTAGAAATAAGGACCAGATCTATTCTGTCAACCAAGCTAACACTTTGTAACTGTGAAAAATAAAGAATAATTAATAAAAAGTTTTATTAGTGTTTTTTAAAAAAACTTAACTCAAATCATCGCAATTTTATCTCGCACGATCATCCCGTCTTTGTTTCCAATTTGGCTATAATTTTTCTTGGGGTTTGGGGTACTGCATATTTATGTATTCTGAAACAATGTATAACATGGGTATATAAATTAAAGATAAATTTACTTATTTGCCTATTGTTTTACTTTCCATATTCACCATCATCCACACACCCAATTAAGAAGCTGTAGGAATTGGTACTATTGACCTAATAGTGCAGTTTTCTTTCAAAGGGACCTATAAGCCCCATAAAACTAGTTCTACTAGATTAAATATCTTGTCTAAAAAGAACCAAAAATTGCACCGAATTTAGTTGATTACGAAAGTTGAAAGTTGACCAACTAAAATCGAATCGTGAGAACGCGCTTAATCCAACTCTGTTAAAGCCGCCATATTGGTGCTACAATAAGCTTCGCCCAGTGGTACCGTTATTTCCTTATCTATTTATATCGTATAGCGTCTCCTTATATTCTATCTCTATGGGTTGAACGCATTTGACCTGATGTAATTTTTCAAAAATAAAGTTTTGATATTTTTTATTTTAACGCTTGAAGAAAAAATAGTATATGTCACTCGGAGTAGAAGGCTCATTATGTGTTTCGCCCAGCTTGCTGCCTCGGCTGAGCAAACTTCTGGGCTCAACAATAATGGTCGCCTTCTACTCCTTGTAACATAATATACTATTTCTTCTAATCATAATATGATTAAAGAAGAAAATGTAAAGCTACTAGACGTCACATTGGATAATAATTTGAATTGATCCAGTCATGTTGACAGTTTGGGAAAATCACGTGCAAGTATAGTTTTTTTTATTAAGACAGTTGAGGTTGGTTTTGGGTATTAGCAGTGTGCTTTCAACATATCTTGCTTTATTTCAATCGCGTATTTCTTATGCTGTAATTTTATGGCGAAATTCATGCCATGCACTAAAAATTTTTAGACTGCAAAAGAGAGCTGTTAGAGTAATTGCTGGAATAAACGATAACGGAGTAGGTACACTGTATAGCATTATTTATAAAGTGTGGTATAATGCCACTACCATCCTTATACATATATTCATCTTTACTTGACATCACAAAAATTTTAATAGTTTTAATACAAATTCAGATCTTTATAATCTAAATAATTCAATAAATTTAAATCTATACAATAAGTTGTCACACTCCATAAAATTGTTAAATTTTAACCGATTTAAAAATGCTACAATAAGAATCTTACTTGAACATTGTTTTTACTCTGTAGATGATTTTATGACAACTTTATTTATTTAACATCAAATAGTCAATAATAGCATTATATAAGTGCCATAAAGATATCTAATGTTGATCTGAAGCAAATTTACCTTTACATACTTGATTTATTTTTTTTTAATCTGCTGTTATGACTATATTTATTAAGTTTTTAAATTCTTCTATTTAGTTATTTTTTTCGGTTTTAAATAGCTTTGACATATAAACTTACATTTTTTTATATTGTTTTTGTTGTTTTTTCGTCTGATGTTATACATATTTACATATGTGTATTTTATTTATATTTATATACATTTACTATATATGTTTGTTCGTTTAATTCACTATACACTATACCTAGATAGTTTTTAATTTATATTTAAGTTTTATTGACCTGCTATAAATGTACATTTCTGTATATAATGTGGTTAAATAAACTCCATCTATCTATCTATCTAACTATCTTTCTATATTTTGTGTGGAATACAGCGAAACCAGGATTTATTAATTGATTTTTAACTAGTCATTTAAATTCGTATAGCACTGTTTTATAAATTCAGTCCGGAACCCGTGAAATAGTAAAATGATACATATTAAATTTAGAAACTGAGAATACATAGTATGTTATTAAAACTTCTATGGAAAGTTTTGTGGTATGTGTGTAATTATTTCTATGTATTCCTACCCTCTTTACAGAACTGTTGAATACGAATAAGCATGGGCATAGGAAAGAGTTTATTTTGTAAAGAGCAGTATAATCAGCATTGTGTTTGTGAAGTCTAAGGCAAGCAATACGAGTGCTACATCGTTATCTTGACAAAGGGATTAAGACACAATCAACTAAGGAAAGACCATCTTCAAATTCTGTCTTGTTATTTATACTCACTGCCTCGCCACTGCTGCTCAGAATTTCCCGACTCTTTTCAAAGAATAATGTCCTAGATTTTAAAGGTATTTTAATGCTGAAAACCGCTTTCTCTAAAGCATGCACTCAACACTTTTTTGCGTTAAAAATTTATGACTGCCTTATAGTGTTTCTGTTATCCAGTTTTTGCGATAAGGAAATATAAGTAAATTAGTTGTTAAGGTGGGATATTAAATACGTGTCCACGACAGCTTTTGATACAGGCGAAAACTCTACCCCAGTTGATTAATTTAGTTTATAATCTTAAACACATAAAGCGTACAAAAAATATGCGGTTGAACAAAAAATTAACCAATTGATGTTTTCCGCAGTTTTATAATACCGGACAAAATATAATTTTTACCAACACGCAAAACACATTATAGGTCAGTCAGTATGCCATTTGAGGTAGGAAAACGGGAATCTGACTCACCCTGTATGTATCGAATTTCTGAGGTTGCTAATTTCGTCATTTTTATTCTGCTATATTTCAGTTTTCAACGAATATAATATTAGATTTGACGAATTATAAAAAGAACGGTGGTGCGTTTAATAAATGAAATTTTGAGTCGCAGCTCGTGTGACTATTTCGTCAGTTTTCATTAATAATGAAATAAATTAATAATGACTGTTAACCTATACTAACAAGGAAAATTTAAGTTTATTAAAATAAATTTAAAAAGTAATACACACTACGATTATTATTTAGCAACTTCATCGATAGCCATACAAAAATTGAGCCCTAAAAATAGGTTCTTTATAGATTGGTTATTTGAGCTTTCTATTGAGCAATAATGCTTTTAAAATAAGCCATTTGGACAAAGCTATTAGGAAAAAACTTTCCGTTTGGGCTAACTAAGGAAAAGCTTTTCTTAAATTTTTCATTTATATTTCTTTTTTCTCCATCACCAGGTCATCAAAGTCACTGCCACTATCCTCAAATGGATGAGTTTTAAATTCACACAGCTATTATAGGTATTTTTACTTATTCCAAACTACGCAATATTATAAATGACTCGATAAATGACGTGTGGAAACTTTTATTCAATTTTAAAACAAATAAACTTTCGATTCTCATTAACAAAATCTGTTTTCAGTCCTTGGTGTCCTGATTTTTCAGTTATATATCGTATTAATGTGAATATCAAGAAATTACAAATAAAGTGTCCACAGAGGGTGATATATAAAATGCAATATTGCCATGACTATAATATAACACTACCCTGTTTGGCCAAACATACTTTGTTCTCAGTTCCAGTGTCAAAATCACGTATTTTAATGTTTTACCTCGAAATGTTTTTAATGAAATGCCACTGGAAATAAGATTGTTCTTTAGATAATCGGTAGGGCACCTCGATTATGCCAAGTGGGACCAAATTATGGATAAAATGACTGCTTCATTTTATAAAAATTAAACTTAATTATATCTTTACATATTTTTTTTATAATAGCCTCGGCATTCGATTTTCCTGATAAATTTTGGTGTAAGAAAAAAACAAAGTATTTAATTCCACAGCTCTAATGTTAAAAGTTTGTTAGATTTTCTATACGATATTAATATTTATTTGTTTATTTATTTATTTATTTAGGTTACAACTGCCCAGACAGAAATTCATTTATAGGGCAGGGAAATTTACAAATATATATAACAATAATAATACTAGCATTATAAAGGTAACATAGAGTATATAGATACAGAGATAATAATATTATCGATAATATTAGTTAATATACAAATAGATATCAAGATAGTAATAAATACCAGATAAAAATTAGTCTTATAACAAGGGAATGCTTAAGAATCATAAAGATACATTTGGATCTGTAGGTTTAAGAACTAGTTTTTGTATTTCGGTTATGCTTGTATTGAAAATATCTATGTTATTATATAGTGAGTCATAATTGGAGCACATACGATACAAGGGAGAGAACAATAGCAAATTTGTTCGTGGCATGGGCAGATAGAATAGAGACGAATGCGAGCGAGTATGCAGATTTGGAATATGAAATTTAATGTAACTAAGAATTTCAGGGCAATCAACTTTACCATTTAAAATCTTATAAAGAAATATAAGAGAGTAATATATACGGCATAAGTGAAGGTCATGCGTTCCAAATCTGTGCAGCAATTCATAATGTGGAAAACCTCTGTCTGGGTAAGTTCCCAAATTTTTAAACCAGAGATATTTAAGTAAACGCCTCTGAGGCGTTTCAATGTCAGCTTTATGAGTTTCATAACCAGGAGTACCAGGACTCCATACTACTGAAGCATATTCAAGTTTTGATCCAGCAAACGAATTAAAGAGAGATTTTAGTGTATTTTCGTTAAATTCTTTACAGTAACGTAAAACAAAGCCTAAGTTCCTGAAGGAACTAGCAGTAATTTGGTTGATATGGTTAACAATAGTCAATTTAGGGTCGAACAAAACACCGAGATCTTCAAAGTGATTACAACTTTCCAACGCTTCATTATTAATTAAGTAGACAAATTTAATCGGATACTGCTTACGCGAGTATGTCATTGAATTGCATTTTGATATATTTAACTGTAAGTTATTCGCACTGCACCAGGACCATAGTTGTACAAGATCATTTTGCAATTTTGCACAGTCTTCCAGACCAGTAGGTAATAGGTGTATATAATTTAAGATCATCAGTATATAACAAAGTGTTACAATGTAGATTATCAACAATATCATTTATAAAGATATTAAATAGTAGAGGTCCAAGGACGGAATCTTGAGGAACACCTGACGTTGCTGTAATAACGACAGACCGGAAACCACGATACTGCACAGTCAACGGCCTATTTATCAAATACGACTCAAAAAAAGTACTCAGTTAGTCCAAATTCGGATAATTTGCGTAGCAAAATACCGTGATCAAGTGTGTCGAAGGCTTTAGTAAAATCCGTATAAATAACATCCACCTGATCTCCAGAATTTAAGTGTTCAGCAAAAAATTGAGTAATACATACCAAATTCCTAGTGGTAGAACGACTGGCCATAAATCCATGTTGATTGAGACATATTTGAGACTTAACATGATTGAAAAGGATATCATATATTATGGTTTCAAATAGTTTACTAAAATTGCATAAGATTACTATAGGTCTGTAATTTTCAACAGCTCCTCTATAATTTTTTTTGAATACAGGACAAATTCTAGATATCTTCCAGACTTCAGGAAAAGTGGTTGTTTTAATAGACAAATTAAAAATGACAGCAAGTGGCTTTGCAATTAGAATAGCACAATCTTTAAGCAAAAAAAGCTGGAATTCCATCAGGTCCTACAGTACATTTAGGTTTGGTTTTCTTAAGAGCTTTTAATACATCCTCTTCAGTTATATAAGGGATGTATAAACTAGGAGCATTACTATGAGTGCTATCCGTATCATAAGAAAAAGTCGTGGAAGTGGAGTACGCATCATGAAAAAAATTTGCAAATGCATCAACTATTGCTGGATACGTTTTTCCTAGAGTTTAGATACGACCAAAAACGATTAGGGTTCAAATTTATTTGATTTTCAATATTAATAAGATATTCTTTATAGGCATTATCTATGTTTATTTTTATTCTTGCTCTTAGAATTTTAAACTGATCGAGGTCATCTGTGTTGCCATTGCGTGCATGTTTAGATTTCTTTTTAATATTACGGATAATCTTTCCGTTAAACCAGGGCGGGTATTTATTTGATTTGGCTAGAGTTTTTGGCAGGTTACCAGCAATTACAGTATCTAAGATAGAATAGAATACATCACATGCTTGATTTACATCTTCACACTGTTCAACACCAGAGAAATCGGTGTTAAGTAAATCATCGTAAAGCTTGCTAAAGTTAGCTTTCCTAAAGTTGTACATAGGAGATGAGTTAACGGATTATTTTTTATTTTTTTAATATAATATATAAGATATAAAACAATTAATATAAAACGTAAAATCTATAAAAACATATACCATTAGTAATATCGTAGTTGTAGTTGTAGTTATGTAAACAAATATATTGATAATATTAATGTACCGTCGCTAATAATCTATATGGTTGATTCGAAATCTCTAAATAAACAAAAAAAAGTGTTATAAATTATATTTTTATAAAATATTACACATTTAAGCAAATACATTTAAAACTCTTAGAATTGAGACTATGAGACAAATACAAATTCGATTTTTTTTTTAAGACTCTGTTTACCAGAATAAATTCCTTAGCCGGGAGAAATCGATACAAATTTTATACACGCCTAATGTGTACGATAAAATATCGCAGAATACTTCATATAGGCCAGGAAAACCACAAAGACGTCATCATAATTTGGAGATACAACAAACCATATCAAAAATAATCCTCAGATCAGCATATTCTTTTACCAAGAATAGAATTTCTCCGGTATATAGTGAAGAATGAAAATGTATTAAATGTTTAACTCGACTTGATTTAAAAATTGTATATTGTACCACTGACCCTCCTTGTTGAGAACATGATTAAATCTTCCAAACAGTTTTAACATAATTAAATATTAATTTTAATAGATATTGAACATCCCAACATTTATAAGTCTACCTTCACGTGCATTGAAGATATTTCGACAAAACTACTAACGAGGCTCCCAAGCTGTAGCTCCCGTAGAAATAATTTTTAGGTCCATGATCTGGAAACTTTTTTATTCATTTTGAAATTCACTAGCAAATTATAGTACGCTAGTGTCGGGACACCCTGTTGTGTAAGTATATAATAAAAGTGTCTTACCTTGTAAGATGTGTTTACCATATCCTGTCTCGTTCTGGACTAACCTGATAAATGAAAAAAGATTAAAACAATGATATTAATTTAATCATCACTTAAACTACCTTTAGTGCCCTTTCTCTAATATAATTCGTCTCTATTTTATCATACTAAACTATTTTCATTAACATCACTACAATAAAATCACGAAAACACGAAACGCATCACCCCACGCTACACTAATCTAAACCTTTATAACTGCATCAAAAACAATATATTCGTACACATGCACTCCACAACACCAACTAACTAAAGGAATCTTTATAGGATGTGCTGATAAGTTTTTGGCCAAGTCTACTCCTACGTTTTACGTAATTCGTTTTTCTGTTCAAACAACTTGATTTCTTATTATTACAAAAACAAAACGATCTGAATGCTATAGAACTTAATTGATAAATTATTAGGTACTTACTTTATTACTACTACTAGCATTTTGAGATATGTGAATGATGGACATGCCAAGTGGTCTACGAGAAAAGTATAGTAAGACAGTAAAGTACAGTATGTACCAATACAGGAACCTAATGAAATAATAAATATTTATTTAGAAAAAAAAGTTATATTAAGAAAAACATTTCTGTTGACCTTTTATTGATTTCTAATATTTTATCTTCAAGTCAAATATTCAAAAAAAACATAAAAATTAAGAAAACCCTTTGTCTTGTCGGAAAATATCAAATGAAAACGTTTCTTAGAATTTCATTTTATATTAGTATATATAATAATATAAACAATCTAAACATGTTTGAACGCTGATACACATTTATTACCCACCGATATTTCCAGAACCGGAGATGGGTGTCGAACCCCGTCCATCGATAGACAGTGTCAGATGATCGCCACAAACATACTCTAGCCCTCTGTGCCACCGAGCCAGTTTATCCATATAATTCCAAAAAGTATTCAGTACACCTATAAAATTTTGACTATTTGCTTTAAACAAGTCTTAGCTAAATAATCTTGTCTAGTTTAAGATTACATACTTTTTTGAAATATATATTTTTTCATTCTTAATGAATATTTAATTTGATGACATTTGTTTCAAAAGTGAATATTTTTAGTTCGAATTTATATATTTTAGAAATTCTGATTTTCTTCTTTAACATTTTGTGACAGCGCATTGTGAAATGCAGAGTTTATCTGGGCGAGGAAATGTTTTTCTTTATTTTTTTCAGACCATATATATATTTGAATTGAAACCCAAAACATTTTCTTGGATACAACTTTTCATCTGTAGTTTATATTTGTTATTTTACAGTGTAACCAGAATAAATGGTATATTACTTCTAGAATGACCGTGAGCCCTTTTAAACAAAACAAAAGAAGTAATTATGAATAACATACAATAGGTATGTATTAATGTTCGAAACCATTGCCATTTTGTCATTCTTTACATTTTTTACAAAATTCTGTTTTATTTTCGAAAAATAGGACGCAAATGTTAATTATTGTTAAATGTTAATGCTTAATTATTTGATGAAAATTATAACAGTAAAACTACAGCCACATTTAAAGTTGACAGGTTACTTTGTTTGTTTTGTTTAAAAGGACTCCCGGCCATTCTAGATGTAATATATTAGTTTTGTGCGAATGGCCCGCCGCCACAGCCATATTCCTAAATATAGATAGATAGATAGATGTAATATAATATTTTTTCTGGTTATTCATATATTTAAACTTATATTTTATTGAAGAGCTCACTGATTTCTCAATTAAACATATGTGTGTTATACATATATTTTTGATTTCAGAAAGAAACGTACTTTTAAGATATTAAAGAATATACGGGATGTTTTACTATAAAAAAATTGGTTTCTGTCACCCCCTATATTTAAGAACGACAAATAAAAGTTTGTCAATGCTTCTGTAATCTACACGAAATCTCATTTCAGGGTCTTTTTCATTATTGTTTATGGGTTGTAAGGATATAAGTTGCAATTCGTTACAGCAGGTTATAGTTTCTATTTTGCGTATTAAAATATGACTCCTCACATCTGAATAACCCTGTATTCGCATTTGATCGGTATGTGGTACAAAAAATACAACAAAAACGCCACAGCGGATGAACGTTGTGAACGAGGCTCGTTCCGGGCTAGAGAGAGGATCTTTTTCCTTTCGAATTTTACCTAGGTAAGTCATACATTTCTTGGAGTCGCTGAAATATCGCTATTCATAAAATTTGCTTATTAATAATTATTGCTTCAGCTTTATTGTGCTTATAGTAAAAATAATAATTTGTCAAAATAATTACCGTATTTCGTATTATTTCCATATTTTGGATTATTTTGAGATAATTACCCAGTAGCACTGTTTTTTTTTAAGCACGTGGATGGGTATTCCCATTTCCGTTTTACCGTATCTTGTCTAAAGTAGATGTTTTCATGGTTCAATTATTGTTAATTGACGTTATACAATATTTAAATTGTATAAATTATCGCTGTAAGTGAAACTTGCAGATATATCGTTATTTCGTACAGGGTTATTCATTATAAATTACCCACCCCTTATCAGCGTTATTATTGCCTATAGAAAAAAAAGTTTTAAATAAAAGTTGTGTGGTTATGACTGAATTTTGTTAAAATGCTATCAAAAGTACAGTGGCGTGCAGACTTCAGGGGATACAAAAAAATAATACATTTTTTTAAATGGGATACCCTGTATATTATTACATTTTCGGAATGATCCTTTTTTCCTGATTTCAAAAATATACCATATGTTACCCCTACCGTATACCGTTTTTGAGTTATTAAATGTCGAATATCTTAGTTAAACTAGTTACTGTAAATATGGAAAAGTTAACATTGTTAAAGTGAGCTATGAAAATGACAACTGTTATGTTTGATAAATGACATTTCTTTAATGAAATTATCAAAATGGTTTACAGTGTCATTTTCATAGCTCACATTAATAATGTTAACTTTTCCATATTTACAGTAACTAGTTTAACTAAGATATTCGACGTTTAATAACTCAAAAACGGTATATGGTAGGGGTAACATATGGTATATTTTTGAAATCAGAAAAAAAGGATCATTCCAAAAATTTAATAATATACAGGGTATCCCATTTAAAAAAATGTATTATTTTTTTGTATCCCCTGAAATCTGCACGCCACTGTACTTTTGATGGCATTTTAACAAAATTCAGTCATAACCATACACAACTTTTATTTAAAACTTTTTTTTCTATAGGCAATAATAACGCTGATAAGGGGTGGGTAATTTATAATGAATAACCCTGTACATAGAATAATTTCTGTGTGGATTTTTATTATTATTAGGTTCGACTGTGGTTCATATAAGCTGGAAAAAGGAAAACTACACTGGTTTAGGATAGTGAAGGAAGTCCACTTGAGACTTAGGTTTTTGCTGAATTTATTTACTGTCCAGAGCTGCAGATTTCTGTCCAGGAGCTTCCAAAGCATACAGGGTAAGTAATCTATAGTATTTTTTTCTTCTCTTTGAATTAATCTATTTGTAGTACATTTGATCACTTGCTTCGGATGTGACAGAAGTCCGATTTTCTGGTTTCCTTTTTTCATCATATTCACGCTATCACAGGTCTATATCGATTTTATTATTGGCAAGTTATTGTTATTAGTTCATTCCTTAATTTTCGTGTAAGTTACAAGAGTGTAGATTTACCTTGGTTTTACGTATTTCCTGCCATTTTGAATTAGGCATAAGTTCATTCATTTTTGTCCGTCGGAAAGCGAAAGACATTATCGGTATTTCATATATTAATTTTTGCCATTCTTACCGTTAAACTATTAGTAAAATATTAACTTGAAATCTTTATGTGTGCTAAAATTTCGAATTTATTTCAATATTGTGAGTATTGTTACCAATTATTTTGTTATTCATATTAAATATCTGAGTTATTACTTTATTACCGTTTCTAAGTTTAAATAGTCCCGTACAAATCTGACATTAAATATATAGTCCTTTAAAAATGGTTTTCAACCTATAGGACAAATTCAATCAAGTTAGGTTATTTGTTAACGAACTGATAGTGAATTCATGTGTTCGAATTTTAGTATTATTTTGTTAATAATTCAATTTTTTTAGTAATTGGTGTCAGATACCGTATTTTTATGTAAATTTGGTAATTTTACAAATTCTAATATCTTGTTGTGTCATTTTGACAATTTTTTTCTATTGTAATATTAAGAAATATTAATTTTGTGAATTTTATCTAGTAATTTAACTATATTGCAGGAACTTTGTTATTTTTTTTCATCTACCACTAGTTGAAATAATTTTTAACTTAGTTTTATTTCTCTATTTCCTTTTCTCAACTGTTCTGTCTTTATTTCATGACATCTGGCTTTCTGGAAATTTGACTCACTGGAAATCGATACTGAGTTAACAACATCAGAAGTAAGGAGATATTGGGTGTTCCCGAAAAGTAATAAAATTGGTTGGAACCTGGACACTCTGGACTGAGTAAGAATTTCGCAACCTTTTCGTCAACCTCGAGTACTCGCAGGTTTCATCGCTACTAGGAGAACCCCTTCCGTCACAGTTCATTCCCGTCGAGTAAGCCTTTACAACAGTAAAACGGACAGACTGAGAAATTGGTTAAATTGTAATTTTTATTCATATTTTTTTTGTTCATATTTTCAATGTTTTTAATTATATTTAGTTCTGAGTCATTGTTTATTGTAAAGAATTTGTAAGATTAAACTTGTTAAATTCACAGCTTTCTTTTCTTTCTAGTTTATATAGTAAATACCTAATTGTGTTTTCGATTCAAATTCAAATTCAAAATTCAAAATATGTTTATTTACCAGAAATTACAAAAAAACATTTACAAATACTATAACAACTGACTGGTAAACCTCAAGGACATTGTTCAATTTCTTCACCGAGGTGAAGATCTGTTCTTCCACAATGTCCCTGTTTTTAGTAAATTATTTCACTTAGCAAATAAAGAAAGTAAAATTAGATACGTAAGTATACCTATATAAAATAAAAACAAATTCAGAAATAAGATACGACGAATTTAACACATATAAATAATTCAAATAATTGTGGCGGGTACACAACTATTATTTATTCTAAAAAATGTAAACATTTAAACGGTCTGTGTAGCAAATAATTTTTATACTGTCTCATAAATGTATTTAATGACATACTACGAAAATTTCTTGGTAAGGAATTTATTACTCGTGTAATATTGTAGCTATCACACTTTTTATAATAAAATCTTGGTATTTGTAACAACAACCTATTTCTAATATTTATATGATGCACATCAGTTCTATACGTTATTTTATTGTATAAATAAGGCGGTGATTGAAAATTTAATAATTTGTGGTAAAAGCATATCAAGCGACGATTTTCCATGTTTAACCATTTTAATTCGGCCAATTTATAGGATATACTATGCTGAAAGCGATATATGCCAAAGATAAAACGCATACACCTATTTTGAAGAACTTGTATTCTACTTTTATCATGCGCATCCAATCAAAAACCGTATATAATATCACATTAGTTAAACTGCGAGAGAACCAGTGAATTACATAGTATAGTTTTTAATTTAGTATTAAGAAAATCTTTATTATTATATAATAATTTTAAGTTACAATAGGCCTTTCTGATACAACTAGTAATATGTGACTTAAATCTTAAATCAGAATCCAGTAACAAGCCCAAATTTTTTACCTCATTTACCAATTCAATTTTATTATTATTTAAAACAATATTTATATTATTAGTAGCGTAACTTCGATCATTCTTCTTACAAAATAATAAAGCAGACGATTTATTAGGGTTAATTATTAAGCCGTGATCGGCAGAAAATTGTGAAATATTTTTGAGATCTAAGTTAGCATTATTAATTGCTTGTAACAAATTTTGTTTATTAAAATGTAAATAAATGTGGCTATCATCTGCATAAAAATGATATTTGCAATACTTAATTTCTGATTGAAGATTAGAAGTAAAAATTGTAAATAGTAACGGGCCTAAATTGGATCCTTGCGGTACGCCACAGGTTAGCTGGATTGGACAATACATTGTTAAATTTTACCACTTGTCTTCTGTCTGTCAAATAATTTTTAAAAAAAGTTTGAACAATTCTACTAAAACCTAAATAATTTAAAATTACAATAAGGATGTCATAATCAAGTGTATCAAACGCTTTACTAAAATCTAGTAGAACTAATACCCGAGTCAAGATAGCATTTGACCTAGACAAAAATAATATAAAGCTGATTTTTGGTAGAGATCATGCCTGAGGGATAAATTGCAACATACTAAAAGTCCTGGAGAATCCTCCTTCCGCAACCCTCTTTTTTCGCCCCCCAAACCCACCCCTTTTAGTATTTTGGTGATTTTCTCGAAAACTATCAACTTTACGTAAAAATGTCAAGTGAGCATTTTTGAAGCTGATAAAAATCCCCTTCCAATGACGTATCGCAATCCATATTCAGTAGCACATGGTACCCACCAGTGGCGTATCAAATGAAGGGTTACTTTTAAAAAATATACTTGTTGCTATTTATTCTCAGTTTTTTTGATCTAAGCTAAATTTTTTTAGAAGGAACATATTTTTCTCTAAAACGACCATTAAAAGGTGGTCTACTTGCGAATCATTTATAAGTTCATCGCAATTACTTCAGCCAAAAAAAAATTAAAAGTTTATCCGAGACTTCTCAGCTTTACGTAAATCTGGAGCAAATTATTTACTACCAATATTAGGCCAGTCAATATTGACACAAGAAAGGCAAACATCGCAAACGCGCATGTATCTACGATTGTTTTATATATTATTAGGACCCCTGAGAGGAGTTTATACCCAAGTTTGCAACCCTGAAAACCCTGTGCGACTCCCGTGGTGCTCGAAAAACTGCGAAATTTTGACACTTGTTGCATTTATTTTTTAAATTATAACTTAAGGAAGGCTCTCTATATAGGTCCATTGGTTGCGGAGATACAGCCAGTAAAAGAAGGGCAATTTTTTCTAAAAAGTGAAAATTTATCGGTAGGGTCATTTTCTAAGACACGTACCGACTAAACTAATGCTGCTAGAGAAAAGTCATGAAAATGAATTTGTAGATAATTGAATTAGCTTCAATTTGATCCCAAAATGGTGCCTCTAGGCCTCACAGTTTCCTCAATAACGAAACAATAGTACAACATCGGATTTTGGGTAAACATTGTACTGAATAATGTTGGTATATATTCTTTAAAAAAACGTGCAAGAATTTGAATTTAACATTTTAGATGTAACATATGGCTTCAAATAAACATACACTAAACAAATATTAAACAAATACCGAAAATTCATTAAACAAACAAAATTACATAGGTACCGTTTTTCTTGTTTTATTTACAATGAAATATGTTGAATATACATATATATGATTCAGTCAGAGCCATTGTGGCGGGATACATCAGCTACGTTGTCAACCGCTTTGGTAAAAACGTAGCTGTCGTTTTTGATGGATACCCACAAGATGCAGCTATGAGGAGCACTAAATCAGCTGAACGCCTGCGACGCTCTGCTTCTCTCTCCTGCAGTGACATTTTGTTTGATGAATCAACACCCATCAAGTGTCCCAAGCAAAACTGCTCTCAAATGAATCTAACAAACGCCGACTGATCACCATGATGCGTACTGAATTTGAGAGGCATGGTATCGAGGTACATCAAACTCAAGAAGACGGTGATGCTGATATAGTGAGGACTACCCTCTCCAAGAACACATCGATCGACCAATTTTTCATCATTGGAGAGGACGTCGACCTACTGGTCCTTCTCAACGGCTTAAGCTCTCTACATACGAACGTGTACTTTCAGAAAGGCGGCAGAGATGGGTCAGAGTGCGCCCAATATCCAGCAAATTCCTTCACATGTGGAGAAATGCAAGTACCACAGACGGTTTTGTTCCTGCGCCATCAGTGGGTGTGACACCACCTCTACCCTTTTCTGGCAAGGCAAGATGAAGTGGTGCAACGTCTTCAAAAGAAACCCACTGGATAGACCTCGCCAGCATTTTCCTTGATCCAAACTCCAGCCAGGAAGAAGTAGGAAATGCTGCCGAGAAAATCTTGATGAACCTCTACGGAGAAGAGGGAACGCTGAACACCCTGCGATACTCAGCATTTGTAAAATTGGCCGCCTCCCCCCCACCACAGAGGCTGCAAAATATCATTCTTTGAGGACCTATCACCAGGTGCAAATATGGTTGGGGGTCGACAAAAACCCGTGTGACTGGGGATGGGCTACCAGCGAACAAGGTCTCATGCCAGTCACAATGTGCACAGAGCCCGCCTCAAACTCTGCTTAAAATGGTGGCTTGCAAATGCAAGAAAGGGTGCTTAGGGCCGTGCACTTGCGGAAAGGCAGGGCTCAAGTGCTCTATCCTATCCTTTTACCAAGGGCGAAGTTGCAGAAACGCCACCCCTATCGTCCTGGACGAGGAGGACGAGGATGTGGATGACCCAACAACATATGACGACTCGCCTCCACCTCCAGAAACCCTCGTTTCTCCTCCCCCTCCCTCTCCCACTAATCCAGACTGGATGCGAGACCCGGACCTTCCAAAAGGACGAAGTTTTAAACTACTGAGGTGTTTGTGCTTGACTGTGTAAATAGTATTTTATAGTTTACATTTATGTTTACGTTGTTTATTTTATGTTTACGTTATGTTAAATTCAATTGTTTATTTTATGTTTACGTTATGTACGTATAAATTAAACAGCAGTTTCAATATTTTTGGTTCTGGGGGGTCGTTCTATACATCAATGGATTTGCAATTTTATCACCTACAAAAAAATTGGTAACGATATTTTTCGCCAAGCTTATAGTTTTTGGTTAAAATCAGTAAATTCGACGTGCCCTTCAAGAAATTTCAATTAATCTCGGGGCAGACTTTCTTTTGAGATACGCCACTGGTGTGTACCACGTGGTACTATATAGGCTCGCAATACGTCGTTGGAAGCGAAATTTTGTCAGCTTCAAAAATGCTCACTTGACATTTTTCCTTAAAGTGGATAGTTTTCGAGAAAATCACCAAAATATTAAAAGGAGGGGTTTGGGAGACGAAAAAAAGGGGTTGCGGAAGGAGGATTCTCCAGGACTTTTAGTATATTACTATTTAGCCCTCAATTATGATCTGTACCAAAAATTAGCTTTATATTATTTTTGTCTAGGTTTACCCAAAATTTGAACTATCTTGACTCAGGTATAAAACCGTTGCCTGATCACCATCAGTAGCAGAAATTATATATCGTCGGATATATGTAATAAAGCGGTAGTACAACTATGATTTGATCTGAAGCCTGACTGGAGGGTTGGCAGCAGCCTATTTTCATCTAAATACGTTCTAGTTTGTTCTTCTATATGCTTTTCCAGAATTTTAGAGAGTGCTGGTAGAACACTAATAGGCCTCAAATCCTTAAATTCAACTGGTTCTCTATTTTTAGGCAAGGGATATACAATAGCTTCCTTCCAAATAGAGGGAAACACTCCATTTTCAATACAAAAATTAATTAAATGGGTAATTAAGGGTAGAATATAGGGACAGCACAGTTTTATAAAACGAATTGACAACGAATCGCTACCTTCAGCATTTGATGTTATATCATTTATTATTTTTAAAACAGTATAGCAATTTGTTTAAAATTAAAACTATTTGGTAAATTATTTTTAGAATTAGAATTATAAAATTGCAACAAATTATTCTTATTTAAATTGTTAGATTTAGGTACCGCATTTATAAAAAAGTTATTAATATCATTTACATTTTGTAGATGAGATGGAATGTCATTTTTATTTTTATTATTGGTAATATTTAATTTCTTCAGTTCTTTCCAAGTACCTATCTTTAAATACATAAATAAATAAATACACCACATGTAATTACGACCCCCTTTATCCCAGAAGGCTGAGCCTTGTGCGGGAGGGGGCTACACATTTAAAGACCAGGGACACACATCCAATATCCGTGTATAATGGAAAAATCCCTCTCACAGTATTTTCCATTGCCACGACCGGGATTCGAACCCGGGACTTTTGGGTGAGAGGCAGGTACTCTACCATCTCGACCATCAGTCATATTTCATAGAGCTGTTTTGAAATTTATGCTGTAAGTAAGCCTTCTTCTCATTCTTTATTACTACATTAGTGAAATTTCTTAGGTCTTTATAGTATTGCCAATTATTATTAGTTCTATTATTTTTAAATAGTTTTAAAGCCCTGTCTCTCACTGACATATAAGAAGCTTGATATTATCGGTTAACCACGGATTATATGTATTTTTTTAAAATTGTTTTAATCGGACAATGTAAATTTAAAATATATAACAGACATTCATTGAAAAATAATAATTTATCATCAATATTATTAAGTTCAATAATATGATATAACGGTAAAGACATAAGATCAGCATTAAACTGCTCCCAGATAATGTTTTGATAATCACGATAAGAATGAAATGTACTCTTCGATTCAACATTATTAAAATTTAGTTTGACATAAATTAAGTCATGGTCACTAACATGATGCATGCTTTTAACACCTTTTGCTTGTATTAAGTCCTCATTATTAATTAAAATCAAATCTATAAGGGTCGATGAAATGTTGTTTGTTCTAGTAGGATCTTCGATAATTTGTGTCATACTCCACTCATTCAACAAGTTTTTAAAATATTCAGTTGTTGCATTTCTGATTTGCAACATATCAATATTAAAATCTCCCAAACATACTATAGTAGGTATCTGCAAACTGTAACATATTTGTAACGGTGGTATCAAGATTATCTAAGAAATACTTATACTCCATATACGGAGGACGGTATACCACCCCAATTATAATGGATCTTTTATCAAGTTTAATTTGAATCCAAATTTGTTCAATATCATGACTACTTGTTTAAAGCTTGTAATTATATTCGATAAACTATTGTGTATTTAGTTATAAATACTCTGGCGCCCATATATTGCTCTCAATATTATCTCAGTACCCTAAAACAAGGCTTCACCGAATTCACCACCAAGCTGTAATGGGTATTAAGATATTGAGGATTAAAATCCGATAATTGTAAAATAGTGTTTTAAAATCTAACGAAAGCAAAACAATATTTATTAAAAATAATCATATATATAGTCAGTTATTGATAGTTATTATTCCAAAGTCTTGTGTATACAATTACTTCCAGGCAAACAATATTTCATTGAACGAAATTTGTGAAAAGCAAACATCTAGATTAAGGCATCAAGGGTTTATATAAAATGTTGCTGTTTGCGGAGAAATATACACCGAACAGCAATAGCAAAATTTATATTTACACTCAAGTTGAGTAAAACACCAAGGAAATGAAATAAGATAAGATCGAATTGGCAGAGAAGTTTAAGGCAAAATCCGAGTCATGTTGCGTGTTTCTTTATTTTTTATATTCAATTTTAAGGACAAGAAAAGTATTTTAATAAAACTTTATAATTGGGAAACTATTTTCAAGTCAAATAATTAAATTAAAATCAAATGATTAAAATAAATGTAATGAACATTAATTATTATACAACTAATAAACAAATAATTATTACAGAGAAACGAATAAATATTTCCACATATTTGTGATTTATAATATTCTAGGAAATTTTAGGAAGACACGTTTACGCGAGTAGTTTAACTAGATTATGAGTGATTTTTTTATGAACTTCAGTTTGACTACGAGATAAATTGATTTTTATTTTGACATTAGAGCTTTTAGTTTTTCGATACTAATTGTCTATATAATATTTCAGTTTGATATAGGTTTTAACTTTTACTTTGATTGACTTTTTATTAATAATTGTAATAAAAATAATTAAAGTACCAAAACTCGTAACCATTTCATATAACTGTAACTTCACTTATATGTATGTCACAAGTGATTTATAATTTTTTTTAATTACATTAGAAACTGAGGTCGAGTTAAATTTAATTTTGACATTGACTTTTGGTTTTTAATCTTGATTTTGCGCTATTACATGGCCGATAGTCAGACACAGTGCACTGCAAGTTTAATAGCAACACAACTAATTGAATTTCTATTATATAATTATATCCTCTGGTGAATTATGAACTGCTCCGTATACAGGGTGTTTGGAAGGTCGATGCATAGTCTTGGGGAGGTGATAGGGTAGGCCATTTAGACTTAATTAAGCCAAATATACTTTAGTACTAAGTCTTACGGTTTTCGAGTTTTTCGAGAATTTTGGATTTCTTTAAAAAAATACGTTTTTTCCCATTTGTCTCCTATTATCACTATAATAAAACACCTTGATGATATATTTTTTTTTGAATAGCATAACGTGCGTTTTTTTCGGAAAACGTAAAGAACAGAAAACCCAACTGACTACAAAAAAATTAAGGCCATAAATTACAGATGTTTTTAAATTTGTTTTTATAATGCAGGCAAGCTGATTATTTTATTAATAATACTTAATCACAAAATGTAATTTTCTAGCACTGAAAAAAAATATAACAAAAACTTATTTATTAATTTTTTTGTAATCAGTTGAATTTCCTGTTCTTTACATTTTCCGAAAAGACACACGTTAATGCTATTAAAAACAAAATTATCATCAAGTTATCATGATTTCGTATTTTTTTAAAGAAATCCAAAATTCTCGAAAAACTCGAAAATTATTATTTTGTACCAAGGTATATTTGTATTAATTAAGTCTAAATGGCCTACCCTATCACCTCCCCAAGACCTTCCAAACACCCTGTATAAGTGTTATTACCGTCAAAATAACCGCCAAATTCTGTGTTGTCCATTGGCAACGAATTGTTTTTCCAATTGTTTTATTATTATAGACCAATACTTAATACCTAAATTCTGGTATATACATACCTAGATGTTTTGTTTACTGTGAATCATTATAAATAATTTTTAAAGTAAGTTTTCTATCTAGTGCTCTAAACATAGGTTTAATAAAACCGAAACGTAATAAAATAGTTTTCTTATTTTATCACATGACCAAAAACCTAGAAATCCACACATCAAATTAATTGATGTCAACGGTCAAGAAAAGAAAAGCACTTTTATCTAAAGCAAGTGCCTGCCTTCCATTAAGTAAATAATTCTCAAAAAATATAACAGCATCATAAGTCCGAAATATTTAAGTTTTACACAAAGTGTTCTTTGAAGGTGTCGAATGTTTTACTAGTCTGAAGTTGACGCTTTCTCCTTCATCACAAGCACTATAAATATCGTCAGTAACCTTTATTAACGCAGTTGTAGTCGAAAACCTAATTGAATACTGGGTAAAATATAAAATTAATTTAAAATGCTATTTAGCTCTCTATGCTCAATTCTTCTAGAATACTTTTGCGAAATTAAGATTCATATATCATTAGAATCATATTATCATGTTTCCGGGCAGTAGGAAATATATTATTTAATAAACTTAAAAATGATGATGATTCTAAAATAAGGATTTCTCTTGATGGTTTGCTTCAGGGATTTTTTGTTAATGATTTATGTACTAGACGTAAGTACCATTCAGTACTTTTCCTATACAAAATTCTCTGTAATAAGACTGATTGCCCTGAAATTCTCAGTATGATCAATTTTCACGTACCACACACTTTTACACGCAACATTCTTCTATTCTATTTGCCAACATCTAGAACACATATACCCAGTTTCTCACCTCTGTATGTAATGTGTTTAAATTGCCAAACTATACTTGGAAGAAAGTTAACTTTTCTGGAGAAGAATTTTAAATGAACTTACTGTTTGCTGCAATTCTGTCGGCCAACGCGCACTGGAGATCAATATACAATTTACTCGTGAACTTTAAGCAGCTTGTTTAAGGTTGTTACACTTTTATGTAATATATAATATTTATTTTCTCTCCAGTCTATATTTATTTCTAATATATAGGTACATAGTGGGGTTACAAAATGGAATGACATATACGTGATGTAATTTTTCTGTAAAATTTGGAAAAGGGTTCATTAAAATATATTAATAGTAATGCAATGATAAAATGTATCGACAGAAGCATCAACGACATGAAGGTTTTGAGAATGGCTTGAAGAACCGCCAAACGTAAAAAATCCTATCGGTTTGTTTATAAATCTTTAAAATTTACTGAATACGTTAATCATATTATAAAAAATGTTTTTAATAAAATTACATTAACTTATAGTAATCAAAACATTATCGAAGAAAAATCGTACACTACCATGAAAGTCTTGGTTCTATCGCAGCTAAATTACATGGATTTATTTTTAATCATAAAAATGAGATCAGAAAATCCGTGATTGCAAGAAATTCTAAACTCTGGCATTTGGTTTAAAAGAGTTTGGTCATCTAGTTTCTAAATTAAAAATGGTAAATCAATGAACAGAGCAGAGACTTGCACATCTGTTAGTTGCCTTCTATATCTTCCTGTGATCCCTAGAAAAACGACATGACAGAATTACATAAAAATTAATCAATGATTTTCTAGGTGCTGAAAAGCTTAAATTAATTTTTACAGAACTTTCAATGCGTTTTTGAAAAAAATTGTGTCCGTTCTAATGGACAGCAAATCTTAGTCAAGTCACAACTTAAACTGAAGGGAAATGAAACATCTCTCAATGTTCACTAATATTTATTACATTTGGATCAAATTAATACTTATATTATAATACATAACATATGGCTATAGTTATATATGAAAGTCATAAAAATAGTTATATTCGGATGTAACACAGATATTTCTAACATGTTTCACAAAATTTTGTATTTTTATTTCATTTGCTGTTCTTGCATCTCATGGAAGTTTTAATCTTAGCGATACAGCATGTAACCTTATTAGGATTATTTATTTTTAATCTGGTCAAAGCAGGATTTTCATTATTTCTAGTATTTGGCCCGTTAGTTAAGAAGTAATTTGCTAATTCAAGCTTAAAATTATGAAACTGTAATATTTCTTTTGGCGCATCACGCAGCTTCTTGTGATCTTCACGATATAAATTCCAAGAATTAGCTATGGCTAGATGGGTAATCCTGTGATAACTTATTATCCTATCGATGTGGTCAATACTACCCATGGAATCATTTTAACACCTTATAAGGTTTGGGCGAGGTCCCTGGACATTATTTTTTTTTTGACCACATCTTACAACTATTGATAGGTTGCTCTAATTATCCTGTAGAATCTATTAGAATTGGTTTTTGATCAAACTATTGCACAACATTTATTGTTCCGTCGTTACGAACTGTTCGTTCAGTAGAGCCTCTAGAATTTTTTTTTATATTTTTTTCAATTGTCAAATGTAATGTTGCAGGTATTCTGGATTTCATTATCGTTTCGGTGCAAACAATTATTGAACGTATTTGGCGGTTTTGTGATTTTTGTCCTACAAAAAAAGTAACAGGGTTCTTTCAGAAAGTAGTAATAATAATAATAATAATAATAATAATAATAATAATTACGGTCTTTATTATCAAAAAATTACAATAAAAATAAAAATTTATAAGTAAGTAGTCCGATTTTTTTTTCAGCTCTTTTGTCTCATAAATATGAAACTCTATACGTTATTAATATGTACTTATTTCATTATTGCCCTTGTACCTATCCTTTAAGGAAATAAAAAAATACAACTTCTGCGCGATAAATTCCAACCTTTGCCTGTATTTAAGTTTGGTTATTTTATGTGATTTGAAATTAATGTTACTTTTATATCTTTTATGCCTGTGACTGGTCAATGTACTCGTATTTATGCCGAGCATAAACTGAAACTTAGAAGATGCAAAATAACCAAGAAATTTGTATGCTGTACAGAGACAATGAAATAACTGACCCGTTTCATGTTAAAACCAGATAATTGCGATACTGTAACTTTGTAAATCAACATTACATAGAGAAACCAGCAACGTAAGCCTTGGGGAATACATCAAAACAATAGCATTTTAGGAGTATAATTTTGCTGTTGTGCGCTTCAACCTCAAACTTGATAACTTTGCTACAAATCAGAGTTAGATAGACGTATTAAAATTTTAATTAACGATATTAGACTATTTTAAATTTTAAATTTAGTCCTATATAATATACAGGGTGTTCATAAAAACACTAGCATACATTCAGGGGCTGACAGAATTTTAAAAAATATTACAATTTGTTCCTATGAACCATGGGCGTATCTTTTTCCGTTTTCAAGATACAGGGCGTTGAAAATAATTTTCCTTAAATTTTAATTTTCTGTTAGTAATAATTAGTTATTCTTTTTTTCAATTGTATTCAGTATGTGTTAAACTTTTCCAGAAATAAACTAACTATTACTTTTTATCATTACCATTCAAATAATAACTTTGATTTTGAGTTTTATTAATGAAACTAATAGGAATAACAACTAGGTGCCAAAGCCTACTTGAAATAAAAACCAACAATTTGGGATACCAGCTGCTTGACTTTGGTGCACTATACCTGGTTTTTCTCGAAAACGAGCAAGTTTTAGCACTTCTTACAAGAGCACCTTTTTTGTTTAGAATAAAATTTGCCATAACAGCAAGTCACAAAAGGGGCAAAAAGATTAACTTAAAAAAAGTTAGGACCTAAAATGTTCCCACCGAGGTTCCCACGGAGTACTGTACAGACTGTACTGAACGCCCTGTATGATATAGCCAAAAATTAATACCACCAGAGCATTTAGCATCCCCAGAAACCCGACATAGCAAAATTTCAGCTCATTTGGTTGAATTTTGTGGAAGATAGGACCGAAACTAGATTTAGAAAAATTATTTTTAACGCCCTGTACTTGAAAACGGAAAAAGATACGCCCATGGTTCATAGAAACAAATTGTAATATTTTTTAAAATTCTATCAATTTATGCTAGTGTTTTTCAGAACAATCTGTATATATTTTAAATTAAATACCAGTTTATTTATTTTGAAATAGTTACCTATCAATTTATTATGTAAACTTATTTCTTTTGCCTTTTAATTATAGACAATGGGATTTTCGATTTATTATAAAAATTGTACCGATATTTAGGTCGCGTTAACAATTTGTTAACAATTTTTGTAAGATTCTTTCCTCCTTGTTTTCTTTGTTTAATAAAAAATAAAGTATTGTGATTGTAAAAAAACATAAAAATTAGATTTGGACGGAAGATCTCCGAATCTTAGACAATAATGGGTGATATGGCAAAACACCTGTTTGATGAGTAAATTTCCTCTAGTCTTTCTAGATTAGAAAATAACTACTTCTCAATAAAATCATTCGAGCCTCCATATTTAATGCCACTATTTCCAGAAGATATTTTAACAACCACAGTGTGTTGCCTTGTCAATGTACGCTATATGGGATGTTCTAGAAGTAACACGAAATTTCCTATAGTGTATGAATTCTAATCCACACCGCCTTATATAAATATTATGCTCTCTTTGGGATCTAATTTTCACGCATTTGTGTTTCTAACATAAAAAACATTGTTTGGAAAAATTATTCAATAGTTTTTAAACTGCAACTAAACTATTTATCTTGGAAACAGTATTTGTTAACAATTTTTGTTCTTTACAAAATTTGTTACAGATACGTACGTGCTTTCGTTTTCTTTTTACTAATTTACGAGATGAGAGAATCAAATTTTCTGAAATGTTTACTTTTGCCTTTAATTTTTTCAAATACTCATCCTTAATTCACAATAATATTAATAAAACAGTTTTATTTCAAGTTTGTGATAATTCGTATATTAATCGATTAAAAACAATTTTAATGTTTAGGTGTCATAAGACAAATCATTTAATTTAAAGAAATTAGGAAGACAAGTGCCATCGTTTATTATTCTTGTTTATAATTTTTGAGGGTGAGTATGAGTTACAAAAAGAAATGAATACGCAGATACACACTTTAGTTACGGTTTTTATAATTTCATTGCAACCGCAGACATTACAGTATTTTAAAATATTTATGGAAGACTTTGAGAAATGGAATCTGCCTAAAACATACATAAGGCATGAAGAAAAACCCTTCCAGATCGAGCTCTACAATTAATAGAAGCTAATCCAACAACCACAGTAAGAAACATTTCTCAAGAAAATAAAATTTCAACAATTCAAGTCCATCGCAAAATAAAATATAAAATATGGTATCTTCGTCATCTACGGAACGACCAAGTCCATCATATACAGTTCATTTAATGATTAATTGCCAACAGAGTAAGATCCATTTTATTTTCTCACGAATCTTCTTTTATTATTCAAGAAACTGAACAATTAGTCTCCACAATTGAAATATTTATATAAGAAACAATCCCTAATTGTAATTTTAGAACAGTTTTAATATTCATTCATAGCAAATGTTTTAGGTTTATTGGATCAAATTTAATTGGCCCTTATATTTTTGCAAATACTGTAAACGGATCCACATACCTAAATTTTATAAAACGTTTAATTAAAACAATTTATTGGATGATCAGCCATTCATTACAATCATTACTCATTAAGCAAATAACGCAATTCAACGCGCTGGCATTATCAATTAAATGTCAGGAATTATTTAAATCAAATTTATCCTAACCATTGGATTGGTCATGGGTAGGTTGGCTCCCACGTTCACCTTATTGTTTATGATAACAGACTGAAACTCCATTCAAGGGAAGAGGTAATAGTTGGGATAAACACGTAGGTGAAATCAAAATAAGTTAAGAAGTAAATTCAGTATTAAGGGTTTACAGAGACTGTATTACTGGGCTTCATAGTGTACTAACCCGGTCAAAGTAGACAAAAAAATAGTGATAAGTGTACAATAATTCGCATAGAGCTGAATATTGTTACAGATCTTAGGTACATTATTACAAATAAAATATCAAAAAATCCCTACTGCTAAAAAATTTACTCAAGGTCAAAATCAAAAGTATCGGTTTTTTTGCATTTTTCTCGTAAACAGTAAAAGTGTTATAATAAAAATACGTCAGACAAAAGTTGTGAGTAGTCATTGGGGCACTTGGGCCAAACAGTGACGTCACAAGCATGGCGCCAGTGACGTCATCATCGTTAAGTATGGAATCTACTTTACCGGCCGAAACTCCGGTAGGGCTTACCTCACCAATGGGTCCCCCGTAGGGCTTACC
Source organism: Rhagium mordax (assembly GCA_963680705.1). Taxonomy (NCBI): domain Eukaryota; kingdom Metazoa; phylum Arthropoda; class Insecta; order Coleoptera; family Cerambycidae; genus Rhagium; species Rhagium mordax. Next base: position 87,319,964 of record OY796656.1, read on the forward strand.
TCACCAATAGGTCCCCCGTAGGGCTCCTCTCACTAATGGGGCTCCTCTAACCAATGGACCCAGACAGTGATGTCACAATCTAGTCGGACCGTGACGTCATCCTTTGATCAAAGCCGAATAGCTCGGCTGTTTCTGATAATTTTACAACTACTAGTAACTTTTTATAATTTAGATAGCCCTGGAAAGCTCTTGTCTAAAAGATTTTTCTTAGGTGCATTACAAATATGGGACTGTAAATACAGGCTTATGTGACTGAAGAGAAAAAGAACGGTTTATCTGATAATTTTTATTTAAGATTGAAAATACATGTTTTACAGGGGATATATAAATTAAAAACATAATATATAAGATATGTTTCGATACAGAGGCTTAATAAATAAATATTACAAATATTGAAAGATACACTTTTTACAAAAGATAATATGCAAAGGAGTTTAATCATAGAATATGACATATTAGAGAAGCCTGGGTCTCTTATATCCATACGGTACAGAGCCATAATCCTCTAAAAAATTTCTTTTGGTGGAATTTGGGCGATAAATTTTTGTTTCTTCTCTGGTTATAACCTTGTGTTCCTTTGTCTTTCTAATATTTTTGGACTTAATATAAACTGGCCGAGATGGTTCTAAAATCTTTTCCTTAAGCGTCTTGAAATTCACCAGTTGGGCAGCTGAAAAGTTTAAAACAATACCTTTCACTTTGCAAACTTCATGAAATTCTCCTGAATCCGGAGAATATAAAAGGTATGCATAATTTTCGGGGCCACCGCTGGCAAATTCGATAATATACGAGCCGGGGCCGTAACTTTCCAACTCATCTGTCATGTCGCCAATAAATTCCCCAGTAGGAACATCATACTCTCCAGGCCTCGATATGTAAATAACGGAGTCCGTGTCATAATAAAGAACTCTATCTTCTAACTTTTCGAGATAACTATAAAGTTTAAGACGAGCCTGCGCCGTAACAAATGCAGCTATGGCGACGTTAACCGTCGTCAGAGACATACTTCATCTCTCATTTCATAATTGACAATGACAGTATTATCGTTAACATCTAGTACACTATTAATTAATATTGCAGGGTTAGTAAACATATTAAAAAATTCGTCAGGGGTGTTAATTATTTTCGTTTTCGGCTGGTTCTCTCTCTGACCAAATTTTCCCCAAAAAGAATTTAAAATTAATTTAGCTAGCGATCTTAAGCCAGGGTTGCTAAGGATCTCAGAAAATTCCAACTTGATGTCTTCTCGCTCTAAGAACTCATCAATATACCTGTTCTTCTGCTCTCGAGTAGCACAATCCCCAGGCCATCCTGAAGCCTGTTGTTTTATTTTGATGAACTTGTTCATCATGGCGGTAAATAAACCTCCTACTTTGGTAACAGGGTTGAATTGATCTATCTGATAATTCCAAATCTCATAGATCTCTTTCATTTCATAGCCTTTTTCAACAGCTTTTATTACCTCGTCGATGACCCACGAACCGACAAGAGCTCTCTCTTCTTCTGTGTGGTTACAGTCAGACTGATTCATTGTCTGTCCACAAGTCCGACAAAGAACAAACATAAGTTTATCATACATTTTTACAGGTAACACCGGGTGGTAGAGTTCCTGAGGGGGTAAGATCTTACACTTTATAAGACCGTCGGTAGTATTTAAATCAAGCATAGCACATTCTCTACCTACAAAAACTTTTGGGTGACCGACGGGAAATTTTCCATATTTACATGCCCATGGATAGAGGGAACAAACATCAACGTATTTTATTTTCTCATCACCTTTAATCTTATAATATTTAAAGGTGTTACCTGTTCGGCCACCATAAAAGCTGTCACGGGGGTTTTAGAGGTTTTGATACAAGAAGAGGATGGTTTTCTGAATAATCTCGAATTTCGTTATTTTGGGTCATTTGCTCTCGAAAACTACATTCCCACATTTCAATAACTTCATATCCTAAGCTTCTCAATCTATCTGATTTAGCCATCGTGCCCATCGTAGCCTCATATCTTAAATTTAATGTCTCCGATGGATCGTCATGAAGGGGCTCATTTCGGTCATATTTAAAGCAGTTGGGGCAACCATGGAAATAACAGCCATAGAACTCAAACACTTGATTAGTTTCTGGACAAAAACCATCCACCTTGACTCCGTGAATTCTAGCTTCCTTCTGTTTTGCAGCATGCTGTATACTTATGTTTCTCTGCCTTTCTAGCCATACAAGCCATTGAGTAGCAATTATGCTTTGGTTGTCTCGCCAGCGGTATCCATTCTTGGGGATGATTCCTATGGTATTCGGTTTTAAGAAATTTCGTCTGAATATTCTGTTACACGAAGAGGCTATCGTACAAGCTTCAGTGAAGGGACATACGTTTCCGGTATCAAGTAATTGCTGCCGAAACTTGAGACATGATGCAGCCAGAATTTCAACATCGGATACACAATACTCAACTATTTCCTTTTGCATATCAAATTCATAATTTCTATTCTCACTATACCACTTAAGAAACTTCTCTCTTTCTTCCTCCTTCATGTTGCCAGGCTCATAATAATCAGCAGGGGGTAGCGATCCAATATATTTTTCATTGGCACTAGTATTGAATAGATGAGGAAAGTAACCTTTCTTTAAACTCTTGCCGAGCCCAAACGCTTTAGGCAATTTTGATAATGCCATAGGGAAGTAATTAAGAGAATCCAAAAATTTTACGTTTCCCACTTTCATCAATACTATTTTTGTACCACGCATTATTAACTCAGGCTTTAGGTCTGTCTTTGTCAGAATGTGATTTAAAATGAATTGTCCATCGAAGCCTTGAAAGTTGTGTGCTAAAACTATGACGTTCTTGAAAATTTTCCTCTGGCTTAAAACAAACTCAAGAAAGCGTTCAATAGGCTTGAATTTCAATATTTGTAATCTAGGACCACACTTTCCACAAATTTTTTCTTCTGTGCTGGAACATGCATCACAACACTGTTTGAAAACACACAGGTTAGGTTCATGTAGGAGGGATCCATCTTCCAAAACTTTCTCCTGTCTCGTTTCCAAATCATAAAATATAAAAAGTAAGTCATTGATCATTGGTTTTCCTGTGTCCGCTTGCATATAGCAAAGGTGATCGGCTGGTACATAATCGTTGCAGATTTTACAGAAAATTTCTTCACAGATATGCTTTCTGTTACTTTTCACTGTTTTGAAGCAATGCTCGCAACGCATAACTTCTGCACATACAGTGCTTTTTCCTCTAGACCCCTGATTTTTATGGTTGTCGTAACATGTCTGACCCCTAAACGACCTCTTACAATCATCACATTTTATTTTTACTTGATCTTGGGGACATGACGGAGATTGACAACAACAAGGGCAAGTTCCTCCACATCTATGATCGTTCTTGGTATTGTAAGGTACGTGACACTCCTCGCAAAAGTAACTACAGCAAAAGGCCGCTGACAGAGAGGTTATCACATTATAATGGTCCTCGTGATACAGTAAATTCAAGGTGAGGCCTTCATTCATACCCTTAAAGATAACGTCACGTCCTTTACTACCATAGGCATACACCACAATCTTATAACGTTGAAGGTACAGTTGAAATTTGTTTAGTTCTGGAATACCAGCCCCACTATGTTCAGAGATAGTAACATCAGCATCCTTCATCAGTTGTATGGCTCGTTGCGTCTGGATTTTTCTGGTATCTTTTCGAACATTCCTGTAGTCGGTGTCCTTATCAATGTATGCTTTACCAACAATTAATGCGCGAGGAAGGCACAGACCGTCTTTATTATTGATAGATACAAGACCTCTGCGCATGATGCATTCTTCTTGAAAGCTATTATAATTTTTTCCGCGCCCTCTTCCTATTGGTAATTGCACCGAATTTATTCCAAGACAAAACTCGTCTGTGCTGAGGCCACTGCTGTTTGACTGGTATACACTAGCGATGATATCCCACACATTGTCAAACGTCACATTTTCTAAGGGTTGAAAACGTATCCACGCTTCCCCCCTCTTGAAGTCCTTTGAGCAGAATGAAAATCCAACTTGATCACGTGCTTGGAGGTCCTGTGTTTCTTTCTCGATTATTTGATTAATAGCGTCTTTAACCCATTCAACTGGATCTTTGTCATCAGGAATCGGCTTTATTTTAAATTCCAACGTCCGTCCCTGGAGATTGAATCTCTTCACTTTTTTCACAAAGTCTTTGGTAATGATAAACTTTTCCATTTTTATTTTTTTTTTTATGAAGATTTGATCAACTTCTCCGTTAGACGAAAGTCACAAGACTGGTAGGTAGAGCTACCATCGCTCTATTTGTATATATATGTCAAAAGATCTGTGTCTGCGACATGCATACAGCGCCCTCTTGTTTAGTAGAGAGAACTAAACACAACTGAAAGAAAATGTAATTAAGACAAGTATATTTTGGAAAAATTTAAGTTTCATTAAGAGCTTTAATATATAGTTAGCTATGTATTATCTAATAAAACTGATTATCAGGGAACAAATCAACGACATAAATTATTCTTTATACATTAAACTAATGATTTCTATTTCACGCAGTGGACAGTCAACAATTGAGACGCTCGTGCGTATATACCTGGCTCTTTTTGTGGTGACAGCCCCTTTTGTACAGTCGGTCTTACAGACACCAAGAGTCGGTACTGACCCCATGCAGAGGTGCATTGACGAACCGAATTGTCGACTTTTTACACCATTTTAGTAAGACGATAACCATGCTTGAAATATATTTCTTAGGAAATTATCAATTTATTTTTAGTAAATTTTAATTATTTTTTTTAACTTGCTGAAGCTTCAACCTAATAGACCACCTACTACGGTATGTAGCATCGAATAGGAAGTATTTAACAAGAATAACAAAAAAAAATTTTCGGAAAGAAAATATCTACTAAACAAAGTTACTTATTATATTATAATTGATTAATTATCTGAGGAGAAGTCAATCAGTAGTGTAAACCGATTTTTTTTTTTAAATTAGATTGATATTTTCTAATAAATTGGATCGTCAACAAATCGGACGTTTATGCTAATATACCAGATTCCTTGTGGTGACAGCCTCTTTTGTAAGGAGGTCTAATGGACACCAAAGTCGATACTATCTCCATGTAGAAGAATATCGCATAAACCGTTTGTCAACTTTGACATCATCTCAGCGAGATGAAAACCAATTATTGCTCAGTGTATCTCTATTTACATAAGCTTGCGCCCCAGATAAAATTAAGCAATTATTTTTAAAACATTTTGTGAACAAAAGATTTTGTTAAAATACCTACCTCGCGATACATACCAAATTTTTAATAAGAAAATGACCTGAAGGACTCGATTTCGGAAGTGGGAAATATCTAAAATGACAAACATTATTATTATTAAACTGATTTATAAGGTATACATATAAAAAAAAAAAGTAAAAAATATGCTTTTATATAAAACGATGAGCCGAATTCACAGTTACTGTATTATTATAATAATTTTTTAGTGAAAGGAAAGACCAAACGGCTCTGCCATATAAACTTAAGAGAAAGGTTAGAGTTATCAACGAAGGTGTCAGATATCTCCATAGATATAAATAGATTAATATTACTAAAAGTTACATCAATTTACATCCTCTGTAGTGCTAATCCATTGCGTACTAGCGCTAGATAATACGAGTAGTATTGCATTCATTTAAACAAAGTGTAAAACAGTTTTGGGGCAATTAAATACCCCTGCTTACCATTCTTGTTTCATAGAATAAAAAAAAATTATTGTAAAGTACCAAGACAGTACTTTAATTTTAAGATACCTATTACAACGTGAAATGACAGTAGTGGATTTATAATAAAATTGAATAACTGAAAGTCTACTCTTTAGTCTTAATAGATACATAATTTCATTGCAATAGGGTTATAAGTTCTGGGCTAAGTTAACGAATCAGTAGTTATATCCTATTGAATGATAAAAAATTTAAGATATAATAGACGCAAACATAAATTAAAAATCAAAAATATGATCAATATAACCTCGCTGGTCAATTCAATACTAAACAACTTTTTAATAAAATATGTAAGAAATAGTCTATTATTGTCGTTTTTATCTGTTTCCAGGGCAATTGAAATGCAGTTTTAGCCATACCAACTAGGTTTAACATACACCCTAAATAACCATAAATCTATAACGTTTAAATTATTATTATTAGCTGTTTTATATTGTCCATAATATATACAAATCTTACACATGGGTAGATACATTTTTTTTCCTTTATAAAACGAAATTAAAAAAGTGTAGAAATACAGAAATAATATATATTATATATATTTGCGTTATTGAAATAAATTTGTATTGTATAGCAAAACTACGGTTTGTTTTTCAATAACTTACAACCCTATTATAATCAATGTGATAAATGATAAATAAAAAAAAAAAATAACTCACCTGATATTGCAGTGTCATATACAATGCACTATTTAACTATTTTAGGACTCAATAACTGGGAACTTGTTTGTTCAGAACACCCCTAACACAATAACAATAACCACCCTACAGTAGCAGTACTCATACTAGTTGTTTAACCTAACACGACTAAATAACGTGTGGTTTTAAGCCGCAAGTAAAAAACCTTCTTATAAACTGAATATAGTACGTCATCAGTTCTTACCCTCTTTCTAACCCCCAAGATCCTTAAATTCATTTTTACAGTCATTAAGATAATATGTTCCCTTATTTTTGAATTGTTATTGTTCCGTTTTGTGTAGATAATTGTATTAAGAGTACCTACAGGGTGTTCCACTTAAGTCGGATTCTTCCATAGCTCTCTTATTATAAATTTAAGAGAAAAATGTTTCAAATAAAAGTTACGTTGAATTATTCGGTGTATATACAGAAAATAGTTTTGAATACACAGGATGTTCCATTTCACCTGGACGCTATACAACTTCGTTATTTTAAATGGAACACCCTGTATATTTTTGAATTCCTGACTTAATTTTAAGTTGATTTTATGTATCATACATTGTGCCCAAAACATACCGTTTCCGAGATATTCAAGTTTTTTTGAGAAATTTCACGATTACAGCGCTCTGAATATTGCTAGATAGCTTCTAAGCCATAAGAGCTAGAAACTTGCGGTTTGCATAGTTCGATTTACCACGAATTACGCTATCATTTCCACTATTAGAAAAATATGGTAAGTAGTATAAAGTGGTAAATATCGGTACTTGCATTTGACAATCTTTCAACAGGAATAACTTCTTTTTTTCAAATGAAATGACCCATATTTCTTTCCACCGTTGGATTCAAAATTAAATTCTCTTTCGATTGATATAAGGTTGTCCATATTTATCTTTAACAATTTTCGAGAAAAATGCAATTCTTTCTAAAGTTTGAAAAACGAGCTGCCTACAGCGTAAAGTAGGCTTTGCCAATATCGCTTTCAATATTATGTACGTTCATCTCGACAAACAAATTGTATTGTGAATTGTTTTCGTTTTTCCCGGTAAAAATCCGGTCACCAACAACCAACAATGACATCGCGTGAATTTAAAATTTATAAAACATATCAGTAACAATATTACTGGCATGTTTAAAAAGTGATCTAACAAACAAAACTAAACCACTACCAACAACGAAAACAAAACGCAACATGATAGAAAATTCTAAACGCAATAAAAAAGGGTACGTGAACTTAAACTGCAATTTTACATTAAGTGTTCGAAATGTCCTCCGTCTTTTAATGAGGTGGAGCACCATCATGTTGTAACCACATCCTTCGAAGGGTTGCTAAAGGAATGTCGCCCAACAAATCATCCAAAGTGTTTCGCAGAAAGTCCAAATAAATTCTTCCTGTCAAGTGTCGATTAAAAAAGAATGGTCCAATGATGTGGCCTCCTAAAATTCCCGTCCACACGTTCAAGGACCACCTGTATTGGCTACCGGTTGTCTGGAATTGGTGCGGATTTACCGTGTCATAATAATGACAATTATGGCGGTTAACAAAGCCATTTTTGTGGAAAGTTGACTCATCCGAAAACATGACCTGTTTAAAAAAAATTTCTTCCTCTCTCAAGTGCCCACTGACAAAATGCCTGCCTCCGTTGAAAGTCTCCTTCGAGTAACTCCTGGTGTAATTGGATGTGGTAAGGATGATATTTGTGTTTCTTTAAAATACTATGTACTGATGTTGTACTAATATCCGTCGTTTGACTAATTTGTCGCACACTAAGTTGAGAGTTTTCCTGTATGCATCCCAATACTAGATATTCGTTTTCATCTGTAACTACTGTGCTAGTGCGATTCCGTTTTTTGCATTCGATGTTACCACTATTTATAAACTTCGTATTTAACTCAATGCGATGGTTTAAACAAAATTTGCAAAGCCTACTTTATGCTGTAGGCAGCTCGTTTTTCAAACTTTAGGAAGAATTGCATCTTTCTCGAAAACTGTTAACGATAAATATGGACAACCTTATATCAATCGAAAGAGAATTTAATTTTGAATCCAACGGTGAAAAAAAATATGGGTCATTCCATTTGAAAAAAAGAAGTTATTCCTGTTGAAAGATTGTCAAATGCAGGTACCGATATTTACCACTTTATACTACTTACCATATTTTTCTAATAGTGGAAATGATAGCGTAATTCGTGGTAAATCGAACTATTCAAACCGCAAGTTTCTAGCTCTTATGGCTTAGAAGCTATCTAGCAATATTCAGAGCGCCGTAATCGTGAAATTTCTCAAAAAAACTTGAATATCTCGGAAACGGTATGTTTTGGGCACAATGTATGATACATAAAATCAACTTAAAATTAAGTCAGGAATCCAAAAATACACAGATATACAGGGTGTTCCATTTAAAATAACGAAGTTGTATAGCGTCCAGGTGAAATGGAACATCCTGTGTATTCAAAACTATTTTCTGTATATACACCGCATAATTCAGCGTAACTTTTATTTGAAACATTTTTCTCTTAAATTTATAATAAGAGAGCTATGGAAGAATCCGACTTAAGTGGAACACCCTGTATATAATTTATCAAAATCATATTTTAATGAAGTAATTAAATAAAGTATATTTAGTAATATGATACATACCATATAGTAGGTAATTAAGTACCCTTAAAGACTTACTTCAATGGTTTAATTTATAACGACTCACGTTGTCATAAAAATAACAAACTGAAAAAAACTGGAAATAGTCTATAAGAATACAAATACCAGTAGTCCGGCAGCGGAACCGTGTTTTTTCCCTGAAGTGAAAATTTTCGTATTAAGTTTTTTTTTTAACGGATTCTCATAGATTTATATGTCTATTTACCATATCCGACTGATGACAAGCTGGCATCTTTGAGCAACTTGAGATATACAGGGTGTTTCGAAATAATAAGATGATTGTATACGTTTTTGGCTTCCGTTGCTGGTGCCCAGCGCATAAAAACTATTATAAAGTGCAAAGTGTATGAAGATCAAAAGTTTGAAGAACTTGAAGAGAAGACCAGTAGTGATAAGGATTTTTATATTCTATGTCACAGAAGCTGCGTGTCTATATACACATCAAAAAGTCATTTAAAAATATGTTTATCGCCAGGAAATGTTCTTACGGAAGCGGGAACTTCAACTACGAAAATAAAGAGGTGATCAGAAGTGCCAAATTTCAATTTTAAAAATGACTGCCTGTATTGTGAACAAAAGTGCGAAGTGGAAAAGAATAAAAAGAACCCTCATCGATGGTGACCGACGACCGTCCTTTCAATTCCGAGCTTTAGAATACAAGGTAAAGAAAATTTAAAACAAGGAAGCCATTTTGCAAACGTGCGTGGAAAGAAACGATACCTGGGCTGCTGAAACTAGATTAATATTAGCTGGCTGTGTGACAGACCTACCAGCTTTATATGCCAGATACCATATGGACTGTCGTAATAAATTCATGGGTCAAAAACGCTGTGCTCTCAGCAAAACGACAGTCTAGTCAGGACACCGAGGAAGAAGATATTCCTTACGAGGAAACAGTAAAAGAAATATTGGCCGATAAAGAAAGAATTTGGAATTCGATAGATATAAACAATATATACTCGGATCGCGGAGGACATAAACTTACTCGAGGTATTTTAATTAAAGCCCTCAAGAAACAGTTTGATGAACTGATAGTACTTTCTACCCCAGGATATGCAAATATAATAACATTCCCTAACAAAGTCGCGGCGACTTTAAGCATTGAGTAAATAATAATAAAGAGGCGCAACTGTCAAGATTTCGAGATTTTGGTGTTGTATTTTTTTGCCAATAACTACAGAATTATCTACAATATTTAGGGCTATGCAGCCGAATTACAAATACCTTCCAGTAGCACTAAAAATTGATGACCATCCTGAAGTTATTGCCGAAAAAATACAATACTAAAATCTCGAAACCTTGACAGTTGCGTCTCTTTATATTATTTCTTTACTCAATGCCTTAAGAATAAATCGTGTTGATGATGACGCCGATGATATTGAGACCACATTGGCAAAATAACTAAAGAAATAAAACGCGAAATTGCTGATGTAAAGAGAAATATAAGTTACATGTAAAATACGAAACAGTGTTAGCGGATTGCAGTAAAACTCTATTAAAATCTTGCGAATCGCTATCACCTAAATTGGACAAAACTTCACCGGCACTTTAAATTGGTAGTATCGTCTCATCGACTTTATCTAATAAATTTACAAATCTTCAAATAGGTGTAGGCGTTAAGTCTAGATTTTCAAAAGAACTAGTGAATATTTTGAACCAATTTAGAATATCATGCACGTATGATGAGCTGATGAGGTACAAAAAGTCTGCCGCTTTTGAGGTGGTTAAAAATGTATATTTAACTGGAATTAGTAAAAGAAATGATCGCTACACTAACCCAGGTTATTGTTGAAAGTTTTGAGCGAAGAAGACGAATGTTCATTTTCTAATAATGAAATCGATTCAGAAAATGGTGAAGTCTAATATATATAAATATAATATACTTTTGGAATACCCTGTATTTAAAATTTTTTGTTTTAATTTTATATAAACCTTATTATGAGAAGCAAACCATTTGTAAGAAACTCGTTTATTTACGAAAAATTTACAAATAATCTAAAAAGAGTGATATTTCACCTACTTACTTATCGAACGAATAAACAGTGTGCTTTCTCGAGCAATTGATACATCCAAGACCGCAACAAAGCGTAAATAAAAAATTTATTTCATAATGGATTCGACCCACCAGGCCTTGCAGTCAAGTATGTGTGTATCTAACAATGTACCCATGTGACTACCGTGCTCGGTTCAAATAATAGCAGTTTCCTTATAAGAAATAATAATAAGCTTGACACACCGAGAGTGGAATACTGCAATATCGTTTTAAAATTACAGAGTAAAATAGTAGAGTGATACTATTACCTGCTATAGATATTTGAAACAATTACAGGCCTTAAATTAGACACCCCCACTTTGTCAACTTTTTAAGAAAACCAAACAGTTATTACAGTTACTTGTAATATTTCAACATTTTTCATAAGAGAACGACAATTAAATACCAGGGATAAGGATACAAAGATTAAATTAGGATTTATCGATTCGTCTGTCCTGTACTAAAAATCATTCAAAAAAGCATTTAGAACGTCTTTTTAGCTCTCGAAATACAAAAGTTATCTTTTTAATTTCAATAAATACCCTCGGAAGTAAATTATAGTACATAATTGTAATTAGTAATTAGCCCACTATGATAGGTTAGATTGACCAATCCCGGATTGGCCCACTATGATAGGTTAGATTGAGCTAAAAAGACGTTCTAAATGCTTTTTTGAATGATTTTTAGTACAGGACAGACGAATCGATAAATCCTAATTTAATCTTTGTATCCTTATCCCTGGTATTTAATTGTCGTTCTCTTATGAAAAATGTTGAAATGTTACAAGTAACTGTAATAACTGTTTGGTTTTCTTAAAAAGTTGACAAAGTGGGGGTGTCTAATTTAAGGCCTGTAATTGTTTCAAATATCTATAGCAGGTAATAGTATCACTCTACTATTTTACTCTGTAATTTTAAAACGATATTGCAGTATTCCACTCTCGGTGTGTCAAGCTTATTATTATTTCTTATAAGGAAACTGCTATTATTTGAACCGAGCACGGTAGTCACATGGGTACATTGTTAGATACACACATACTTGACTGCAAGGCCTGGTGGGTCGAATCCATTATGAAATAAATTTTTTATTTACGCTTTGTTGCGGTCTTGGATGTATCAATTGCTCGAGAAAGCACACTGTTTATTCGCTCGAATGGGTAAAAAAAAAATTAAATAGTAAATTGCTAGTGTTTATTGGTGACACAGATTTTGATATTTTATTTTACTAAATTAACAAAAGACCTTCTACGTATCATTGGGGCACGCGTGCCACACTAAAAGCTCTACCTGACCCCATCGCCGGCAAATCAAGGTAGATGCAAGAGATTATATCCGATACATTACGTCTGAGTTTGGTATTCATTTCACCCCCGCGAGCTGAAGGGGAGACCAAGCCACCAGTATTAATTTCTTGAGATTACCGACTTGTTACGACAGGTTGGTGAGCTGCTAATCCATTAAAATTTAGCCGATAGATAATTATTATAAGTACTACTGAAAATGAACAATTTCTAAGTTCATTAATGAAACATTGTTAATTTAGTTAATTTTTATAGTTAAATTCGTTACAAAAATAGTTTCTGTTCCTCAATATCTCTATTGCAATAGAATGTCATGTATCTGTACTTAATTCAACTTTTATATAATGTTTTCTTTTATACCGTGTGCATTTATAATTCGATTTTGACAATTATTCTTGCTATAAGATAAATGAAAATAATGTTGGCACGTATAGGTATTTAATATTTCTTTTAGCTCATACTAAACTATCAGCGAATCGTTGCATCGATGTCGAATACTATAAAAGTGTAAAACTAATTTAAATTAAGAATAAGTTGTAAATATCTCGTATGAATATAAGATAATAAATTGTGTTTGAAGGTGAAGAATTATAAAAACTTATGAATTGTAGGATTTCCATAATATTCCCTGGTATTTGTATTCTTATAGACTATTTCCAGTTTTTTTCAGTTTGTTATTTTTATGACAACGTGAGTCGTTATAAATTAAACCATTGAAGTAAGTCTTTAAAGGTACTTAATTACCTACTATATGGTATGTAGCATATTACTAAATATACTTTATTTAATTACTTTATTAAAATATGATTTTGATAAATTATATAGGTACTCTTAATACAATTATCTACACAAAACGGAACAATAACAATTCAAAAATAAGGGAACATATTATCTTAATGACTGTAAAAATGAATTTAAGGATCTTGGGGGTTAGAGAGAGGGTAAGAACTGATGACGTACTATATTCAGTTTATAAGAAGGTTTTTTACTTGCGGCTTAAAACCACACGTTATTTAGTCGTGTTAGGTTAAACAACTAGTATGAGTACTGCTACTGTAGGGTGGTTATTGTTATTGTGTTAGGGGTGTTCTGAACAAACAAGTTCCCAGTTATTGAGTCCTAAAATAGTTAAATAGTGCATTGTATATGACACTGCAATATCAGGTGAGTTATTATTTTTTTTTTATTTATCATTTATCACATTGATTATAATAGGGTTGTAAGTTATTGAAAAACAAACCGTATTTTTGCTATACAATACAAATTTATTTCAATAACGCAAATATATATAATATATATTATTTCTGTATTTCTACACTTTTTTAATTTCGTTTTATTAAGGAAAAAAAATGTATCTACCCATGTGTAAGATTTGTATATATTATGGACAATATAAAACAGCTAATAATAATAATTTAAACGTTATAGATTTATGGTTATTTAGGGTGTATGTTAAACCTAGTTGGTATGGCTAAAACTGCATTTCAATTGCCCTGGAAACAGATAAAAACGACAATAATAGACTATTTCTTACATATTTTATTAAAAAGTTGTTTAGTATTGAATTGACCAGCGAGGTTATATTGATCATATTTTTGATTTTTAATTTATGTTTGCGTCTATTATATCTTAAATTTTTTATCATTCAATAGGATATAACTACTGATTCGTTAACTTAGCCCAGAACTTATAACCCTATTGCAATGAAATTATGTATCTATTAAGACTAAAGAGTAGACTTTCAGTTATTCAATTTTATTATAAATCCACTACTGTCATTTCACGTTGTAATAGGTATCTTAAAATTAAAGTACTGTCTTGGTACTTTACAATAATTTTTTTTTATTCTATGAAACAAGAATGGTAAGCAGGGGTATTTAATTGCCCCAAAATTGTTTTACACTTTGTTTAAATGAATGCAATACTACTCGTATTATCTAGCGCTAGTACGCAATGGATTAGCACTACAGAGGATGTAAATTGATGTAACTTTTAGTAATATTAATCTATTTATATCTATGGAGATATCTGACACCTTCGTTGATAACTCTAACCTTTCTCTTAAGTTTATATGGCAGAGCCGTTTGGTCTTTCCTTTCACTAAAAATTTATTATAATAATACAGTAACTGTGAATTCGGCTCATCGTTTTATATAAAAGCATATTTTTTACTTTTTTTTTTTTATATGTATACCTTATAAATCAGTTTAATAATAATAATGTTTGTCATTTTAGATATTTCCCACTTCCGAAATCGAGTCCTTCAGGTCATTTTCTTATTAAAAATTTGGTATGTATCGCGAGGTAGGTATTTTAACAAAATCTTTTGTTCACAAAATGTTTTAAAAATAATTGCTTAATTTTATCTGGGGCGCAAGCTTATGTAAATAGAGATACACTGAGCAATAATTGGTTTTCATCTCGCTGAGATGATGTCAAAGTTGACAAACGGTTTATGCGATATTCTTCTACATGGAGATAGTATCGACTTTGGTGTCCATTAGACCTCCTTACAAAAGAGGCTGTCACCACAAGGAATCTGGTATATTAGCATAAACGTCCGATTTGTTGACGATCCAATTTATTAGAAAATATCAATCTAATTTAAAAAAAAAATCGGTTTACACTACTGATTGACTTCTCCTCAGATAATTAATCAATTATAATATAATAAGTAACTTTGTTTAGTAGATATTTTCTTTCCGAAAATTTTTTTTTGTTATTCTTGTTAAATACTTCCTATTCGATGCTACATACCGTAGTAGGTGGTCTATTAGGTTGAAGCTTCAGCAAGTTAAAAAAAAAATAATTAAAATTTACTAAAAATAAATTGATAATTTCCTAAGAAATATATTTCAAGCATGGTTATCGTCTTACTAAGATGGTGTAAAAAGTCGACAATTCGGTTCGTCAATGCACCTCTGCATGGGGTCAGTACCGACTCTTGGTGTCTGTAAGACCGACTGTACAAAAGGGGCCGTCACCACAAAAAGAGCCAGGTATATACGCACGAGCGTCTCAATTGTTGACTGTCCACTGCGTGAAATAGAAATCATTAGTTTAATGTATAAAGAATAATTTATGTCGTTGATTTGTTCCCTGATAATCAGTTTTATTAGATAATACATAGCTAACTATATATTAAAGCTCTTAATGAAACTTAAATTTTTCCAAAATATACTTGTCTTAATTACATTTTCTTTCAGTTGTGTTTAGTTCTCTCTACTAAACAAGAGGGCGCTGTATGCATGTCGCAGACACAGATCTTTTGACATATATATACAAATAGAGCGATTGTAGCTCTACCTACCAGTCTTGTGACTTTCGTCTAACGGAGAAGTTGATCAAATCTTCATAAAAAAAAAAAAAAAATGGAAAAGTTTATCATTACCAAAGACTTTGTGAAAAAAGAGATTCAATCTCCAGGGACGGACGTTGGAATTTAAAATAAAGCCGATTCCTGATGACAAAGATCCAGTTGAATGGGTTAAAGACGCTATTAATCAAATAATCGAGAAAGAAACAGAGGACCTCCAAGCACGTGATCAAGTTGGATTTTCATTCTGCTCAAAGGACTTCAAGAGGGGGGAAGCGTGGATACGTTTTCAACCCTTAGAAAATGTGACGTTTGACAATGTGTGGGATATCATCGCTAGTGTATACCAGTCAAACAGCAGTGGCCTTAGCACAGACGAGTTTTGTCTTGGAATAAATTCGGTGCAATTACCAATAGGAAGAGGGCGCGGAAAAAATTATAATAGCTTTCAAGAAGAATGCATCATGCGCAGAGGTCTTGTATCTATCAATAATAAAGACGGTCTGTGCCTTCCTCGCGCATTAATTGTTGGTAAAGCATACATTGATAAGGACACCGACTACAGGAATGTTCGAAAAGATACCAGAAAAATCCAGACGCAACGAGCCATACAACTGATGAAGGATGCTGATGTTACTATCTCTGGTATTCCAGAACTAAACAAATTTCAACTGTACCTTCAACGTTATAAGATTGTGGTGTATGCCTATGGTAGTAAAGGACGTGACGTTATCTTTAAGGGTATGAATGAAGGCCTCACCTTGAATTTACTGTATCACGAGGACCATTATAATGTGATAACCTCTCTGTCAGCGGCCTTTTGCTGTAGTTACTTTTGCGAGGAGTGTCACGTACCTTACAATACCAAGAACGATCATAGATGTGGAGGAACTTGCCCTTGTTGTTGTCAATCTCCGTCATGTCCCCAAGATCAAGTAAAAATAAAATGTGATGATTGTAAGAGGTCGTTTAGGGGTCAGACATGTTACGACAACCATAAAAATCAGGGGTCTAGAGGAAAAAGCACTGTATGTGCAGAAGTTATGCGTTGCGAGCATTGCTTCAAAACAGTGAAAAGTAACAGAAAGCATATCTGTGAAGAAATTTTCTGTAAAATCTGCAACGATTATGTACCAGCCGATCACCTTTGCTATATGCAAGCGGACACAGGAAAACCAATGATCAATGACTTACTTTTTATATTTTATGATTTGGAAACGAGACAGGAGAAAGTTTTGGAAGATGGATCCCTCCTACATGAACCTAACCTGTGTGTTTTCAAACAGTGTTGTGATGCATGTTCCAGCACAGAAGAAAAAATTTGTGGAAAGTGTGGTCCTAGATTACAAATATTGAAATTCAAGCCTATTGAACGCTTTCTTGAGTTTGTTTTAAGCCAGAGGAAAATTTTCAAGAACGTCATAGTTTTAGCACACAACTTTCAAGGCTTCGATGGACAATTCATTTTAAATCACATTCTGACAAAGACAGACCTAAAGCCTGAGTTAATAATGCGTGGTACAAAAATAGTATTGATGAAAGTGGGAAACGTAAAATTTTTGGATTCTCTTAATTACTTCCCTATGGCATTATCAAAATTGCCTAAAGCGTTTGGGCTCGGCAAGAGTTTAAAGAAAGGTTACTTTCCTCATCTATTCAATACTAGTGCCAATGAAAAATATATTGGATCGCTACCCCCTGCTGATTATTATGAGCCTGGCAACATGAAGGAGGAAGAAAGAGAGAAGTTTCTTAAGTGGTATAGTGAGAATAGAAATTATGAATTTGATATGCAAAAGGAAATAGTTGAGTATTGTGTATCCGATGTTGAAATTCTGGCTGCATCATGTCTCAAGTTTCGGCAGCAATTACTTGATACCGGAAACGTATGTCCCTTCACTGAAGCTTGTACGATAGCCTCTTCGTGTAACAGAATATTCAGACGAAATTTCTTAAAACCGAATACCATAGGAATCATCCCCAAGAATGGATACCGCTGGCGAGACAACCAAAGCATAATTGCTACTCAATGGCTTGTATGGCTAGAAAGGCAGAGAAACATAAGTATACAGCATGCTGCAAAACAGAAGGAAGCTAGAATTCACGGAGTCAAGGTGGATGGTTTTTGTCCAGAAACTAATCAAGTGTTTGAGTTCTATGGCTGTTATTTCCATGGTTGCCCCAACTGCTTTAAATATGACCGAAATGAGCCCCTTCATGACGATCCATCGGAGACATTAAATTTAAGATATGAGGCTACGATGGGCACGATGGCTAAATCAGATAGATTGAGAAGCTTAGGATATGAAGTTATTGAAATGTGGGAATGTAGTTTTCGAGAGCAAATGACCCAAAATAACGAAATTCGAGATTATTCAGAAAACCATCCTCTTCTTGTATCAAAACCTCTAAAACCCCCGTGACAGCTTTTATGGTGGCCGAACAGGTAACACCTTTAAATATTATAAGATTAAAGGTGATGAGAAAATAAAATACGTTGATGTTTGTTCCCTCTATCCATGGGCATGTAAATATGGAAAATTTCCCGTCGGTCACCCAAAAGTTTTTGTAGGTAGAGAATGTGCTATGCTTGATTTAAATACTACCGACGGTCTTATAAAGTGTAAGATCTTACCCCCTCAGGAACTCTACCACCCGGTGTTACCTGTAAAAATGTATGATAAACTTATGTTTGTTCTTTGTCGGACTTGTGGACAGACAATGAATCAGTCTGACTGTAACCACACAGAAGAAGAGAGAGCTCTTGTCGGTTCGTGGGTCATCGACGAGGTAATAAAAGCTGTTGAAAAAGGCTATGAAATGAAAGAGATCTATGAGATTTGGAATTATCAGATAGATCAATTCAACCCTGTTACCAAAGTAGGAGGTTTATTTACCGCCATGATGAACAAGTTCATCAAAATAAAACAACAGGCTTCAGGATGGCCTGGGGATTGTGCTACTCGAGAGCAGAAGAACAGGTATATTGATGAGTTCTTAGAGCGAGAAGACATCAAGTTGGAATTTTCTGAGATCCTTAGCAACCCTGGCTTAAGATCGCTAGCTAAATTAATTTTAAATTCTTTTTGGGGAAAATTTGGTCAGAGAGAGAACCAGCCGAAAACGAAAATAATTAACACCCCTGACGAATTTTTTAATATGTTTACTAACCCTGCAATATTAATTAATAGTGTACTAGATGTTAACGATAATACTGTCATTGTCAATTATGAAATGAGAGATGAAGTATGTCTCTGACGACGGTTAACGTCGCCATAGCTGCATTTGTTACGGCGCAGGCTCGTCTTAAACTTTATAGTTATCTCGAAAAGTTAGAAGATAGAGTTCTTTATTATGACACGGACTCCGTTATTTACATATCGAGGCCTGGAGAGTATGATGTTCCTACTGGGGAATTTATTGGCGACATGACAGATGAGTTGGAAAGTTACGGCCCCGGCTCGTATATTATCGAATTTGCCAGCGGTGGCCCCGAAAATTATGCATACCTTTTATATTCTCCGGATTCAGGAGAATTTCATGAAGTTTGCAAAGTGAAAGGTATTGTCTTAAACTTTTCAGCTGCCCAACTGGTGAATTTCAAGACGCTTAAGGAAAAGATTTTAGAACCATCTCGGCCAGTTTATATTAAGTCCAAAAATATTAGAAGGACAAAGGAACACAAGGTTATAACCAGAGAAGAAACAAAAATTTATCGCCCAAATTCCACCAAAAGAAATTTTTTAGAGGATTATGGCTCTGTACCGTATGGATATAAGAGACCCAGGTTTCTCTAATATGTCATATTCTATGATTAAACTCCTTTGCATATTATCTTTTGTAAAAAGTGTATCTTTCAATATTTGTAATATTTATTTATTAAGCCTCTGTATCGAAACATATCTTATATATTATGTTTTTAATTTATATATCCCCTGTAAAACATGTATTTTCAATCTTAAATAAAAATTATCAGATAAACCGTTCTTTTTCTCTTCAGTCACATAAGCCTGTATTTACAGTCCCATATTTGTAATGCACCTAAGAAAAATCTTTTAGACAAGAGCTTTCCAGGGCTATCTAAATTATAAAAAGTTACTAGTAGTTGTAAAATTATCAGAAACAGCCGAGCTATTCGGCTTTGATCAAAGGATGACGTCACGGTCCGACTAGATTGTGACATCACTGTCTGGGTCCATTGGTTAGAGGAGCCCCATTAGTGAGAGGAGCCCTACGGGGGACCTATTGGTGAGGTAAGCCCTACGGGGGACCCATTGGTGAGGTAAGCCCTACCGGAGTTTCGGCCGGTAAAGTAGATTCCATACTTAACGATGATGACGTCACTGGCGCCATGCTTGTGACGTCACTGTCTGGCCCAAGTGCCCCAATGACTACTGTTGTGCATCATACTTTTTTTCTACGAATCACCATTCCAGAGATATCGCGATTCCAAAAGTCATATTCTACATAATATACACACATTTCTGCTCCACCTGTGAGATAGTGTCTGACTGATACTCTTTAAATGCTACTTCAACAGTAATGCCTTCTTTGCTTTCTTCCTCTTCTTCATGCTGGATATCTGTTCTAAGAAAGATGCATCAGTTGTTTCCTCATCCATATTATAAAAATCCTTGGAGTAAGACTGGCCTTGATAATTGGTACAGGCTACTGAAGAAAATAATCCGACTTTTTTATAGCCACAGTTTGCACTACAACCCTTTTTGCAATTGAAAAAATTTTTCTTTCTGGAGCAGGTGAGAGTAAAGTTTGAATTGGCTCCAAAGTATTGTCTATTAATTTCCAACCCCGGTCTTCTTGGTGCAGTTGATTTCCTAGCCACACTTGAACTTGATAGTATACTTGATATAAGTGTTGACAAGCAGAAGCAGATGTTGGAGGAAGACAATATAGGTGTACCCTTTTATTGTTCCATGTATTGTTTACAAAACTTAAATATCTATATTTGTCTATACAATCAATTTTTTTTGGTGCTCCATATATAGCAAGAAAAAAGCGAATCCCATTTGTGATGATAACTTGTGGAGAAAAGTCAATCTTTTTAAATACTTTTGCGCAATCAATTAAATTATGTTTTTCAAACAGCAATAGAACAATTCAATACAACAAATACAACTATCGTTGTTGGTGAAGATGTTAATTTGTTAATACTACTGACTGCACGAACTTCAATTGATAAGATTATTTACTTTTTGAAACCTGGGAAGGCTCAACAACAAACAAAAATATATTCATCGAAAATTTTATCTGCTTATCCAAAATGTCAAAATCATATATTATTTTCACATGCAATAACTGGCTGCGATACCACATCATCAATTTTCAAAAGGGGTAAAACAACAGTATTTAAATTGTATTAAAACAATAATTGACTCTTCATTCACATTATCACAAACGGGATTCGTTTGACTCTTCTAAACAAGTCATTATCACAAACGGGATTCGCTTTCTTCTTGATTTATATTTCCCGCTCTTCTACTACATGATCTCATTGGTAGTACCTCTTTTCCTACTCATGTGCAGCACGTATATTGAAAGCAAGCGCAAATTTAACCGTGACGTAGATACGTTGGGCATGGGTTACTCGAACGATTGTGCGTTTGTAATGTCATTACTTTTTTCGTGCTTGTGTCAGCGTGTTTGTCATAATTTGTGATCAAGATTTAACAACAATATTGTGACTTATTGTGCAATGGGCCGACATATAAGACCAGGTACTCTTACCAGGAAACTTCGGAAACTCGAGAGACAACTAAATCAGTAGAGACAGGAACATAATCGTTCCCAGTTCCGTTCAACAATGCGTTCTTGTTCTCGTTCTTGCCGCTCTCCAACAGAATCCCGATTGTCGTATTCTAGATCGAGTTCATTAGAGAGGTTACCTGCTAGACCAAGTTGGTCGTCTGAGTTTTTCTCCAGAGAATCCTGAAGTTATCGAGCTCGATAATCAAGGTATTTAATATACATAACCTAGACCAGCTGGTACTAGTGTACATGTTTGTTGTATTCATGTGAATTTGACTTGAGTGCTGCCCTAGCTAGGTGCATACTCGTCATATATGCCAGCATTTTAGTCGTTATTCAGCTGATAGATAATCGTCGGATTTTATTCATTAATTATTAATAAATTTTAATCGTCTACAAGTTTATGTAGAGTCTAATATCTCTGATTGAGATTTGGAAGAAGATTCTTCAATCGGGACTAGAGAAAAAACAGGATAATATTTGTAAGTATAAAGACGTTGGAAATTACATTTTTTAACCACTCCTGAATTGAATCCGGAAATTAAAGCAATTCTTCCGGATCCAGTGACTCAATGTCAATCAACAATCAGTTGGTGTTGGTATTAGTTTAATAGCTCCAGGGGGAGCATTATCTCAATTACTAAAGAGTGATAATGATCATATTGTGATCATGCTAGATTGTTATGTGGTGTTCATCACACACAATCAATCACGTGTCGAACTAATAGGAGTTTCATTAACATTTGATAAACCATTTCAAGAAGCAATGGCTAACGCGCCAATTGACAGCTTTTTATTTGGAGAAGACTTGGGGTAGAGAATATCGAAACTTTGAATGTTTCTGAAGTCATCAGCTGATCTGAAATCTAAAACGATTCCCCCAAAGAAAATAATAATACCCATCTCTTCATAACAGTCGGGAGGTTATTTAAACTCCAGGAGTCTGCCCCTACAATCCTTTCAGCGGTACTCTCGTCAAGGCAGACATCAGAAATCTCGATACAACAGTTCGAGGAATCAGAACCAGAAAACTTCCTACATTGGAACAAAGGATAAAAACACAAATACAAGAAGGGAGCAAAAGCGTCATTAGTAAGTCGTCATGCTGGGAGACTAAGATTTTTTTTTTCAGTCTCAATGGCAAAAAATTACAAATGACTCGGTTATCCTTAGGTGGATATCTGGTTATCAGGTTCCTTGTGCACGCAAACCCGTGCAGTGTAAATTACCTAGAGAGCAAGCTTGATCTCCAGGGGAATTTAAAGAAATACTAAGTTGTGGTAATAAATTGGTCGAGCTTGGAGCTGAAACCATGTCGTAAGACTAGAGATCAATTTATTTCTCCAATTCTTTTTTAGTCAAGAAATCGGGCGGTTCCAATCGTTTGATTTTAAATTTAAAATTTCTGAATACTTTCATCGATACTAAACACATTAAAATGGAAAACTAAATGACGACTAAGCTTGTTTTCCCAGGTTGCTACATGGCGTCTGTAGACTTGGAATATGCCTATTTATTAGTTTCTATCCGCAGTTGGTCCCGTAAATATTTACGTTTCCAATTCAACTCAACTTTTTACGAGTTTCAAGCATTGCCATTTGGGCTGTCATCTGCCCCTTTCGTATCACGAAGATTATGAAACCCGTTGTGACACACATGAGGTCATCGGTTTTTTTTTAGCAGTTGTTTACCTGGATGATTTCTTGCTTTTTGGTATTTCATATGTATAAATGCCTAGAAAAGCTAGAGTGTAGATTTGTATTTGGGCTTCATGTTAAATTCTAGTAATATGAGAATTGATTTGTCCCAAGAAAAGAGGAAAAACCTCATTAAATCTGTACATTGTACAAAACATATTAAGTATATCTTGTAAAATTCAATGTTACACAATATTACTGAGTTCATTAGTAGCCGCCTGTCCCGCAATAAAGTATACTTTGGCCTATGCAAAGCCTTTAGAGAAGGAAGATTTTGAGCGTTGAGCTGCAAATAATTGTTTCAATGCGGAAATGACTATAATATAATAATAATAATAATAATAAATACACCACATATGTAATTACGACCCCCTTTATCCCAGAAGGCTCTAGGGGCCTTGTGCGGGGGCTACACATTTAAAGACAAGGGACACACATCCAATATCCGTGTATAATGGAAAAATCTCTCACAGTATTTTCCATTGCCATAAACAGGAATCGAACCTGCGACTTTTGGATGAGAGGCAGGTACGCTACCATCTCGACCATCAGTCATATAAACCGTTAATAAGAACTTGCCTTAAGTGCTGCATTGAGAACTTAAGAATTAGTTGCTTTCGCATTAAGATGCTAATTTCTTTTTGAAAATTATTTCTGATGCATCCAACAGAGGTTGGGACATTTTTTGTTAAAATGAAAGCTCTCAGGGAATTTGGTCGCCAGACGAAGGACACTTTCATATTAATTATTTAGAGCTTGGGGCATTTTTCAGTTTAAAATGTTTTGCAAAAAACGCAAGTGATTGTCAACTATTACTTCGCATAGACAACACTACCGTAATTTCTTAAACAATAGGATCGAGGGAGTACAGTTTCTAGAGTTAGCACAACTTTCCAAGGATATGTGGGGCTGGTGTGAAGAACGTCAAATTTGGGTTTTCGCTTCTTATATATCTTCTAAGGAAAATGTTGAAGCGGATTGTGCTTCGAGATCCTTGAGACCCAAAACTGAATATGAGTAAAGCAATTTTGCTTTTAAGAGAATAACGCAAATCTTTGGCATGCAGCTGATTGAGTTATTCGCATCCAGAATAAATAAAAAGTGCGTCCAATATTGTTCCTGGCTGATGAATCCAGATTGCATAATTGTTGACGCTTTCACATTGTCTTTCTCCCATTTTTTATAATTTTAAAATTTCTCGAAAAAATTCGTCACGACGAAACTGAAGGAATTTTAGCCGTCTCTTCTTGGCCAACTCAGCCTTGGTACTCTGTTTTGTCCAAATGTGTAAACAGAATCATGTTGGAGTCTGAATATGATTAACTTCTTTTTGTTGACAGGCAACCCCATCCATTATGGAAAAATCTTTCCCTGAAGGTAGGATGATTATGCGCCAAGCATTTGAATGACAGGGAATGCCATCACAAGCAATCGATGTCTCACTTACATCTCTTTCATTGTCGTTTTTCAAACAATATGAATGCTATTTAGGCAATGGTGGAATTTTTTGCAATCTTAGATTTTTGCAAAATCTGTTAGAAATGCAGTGGCATATTTGTCGTATTCCTTTAATCAGAGAATGTCATACAATTCTCTAAATATATATGATAATGGGACCTGTGGTTGATTCTGATCCTCTTATGAAAAGGTTCCTTAAATGAGTTTAGGTTTCGACCAACTAAACCAAAGTACCTATAATTATACCTGGAACCCCTCTGTTCTTGCGCTATATTAATTCATTAGGGTAGTAATGAATAATTGTCAGTAAAAAAGTAGAAATACTAGGAAAGAAGTTACTACTTTTGTTAGCACTCACTACCACTCATAGGGTTTAAACATTTTCTAATATTAAAATTTTCGATATTGTTCAGAACAGTAATGAAATTCAGATTTTAATACCATATCTCATTAAGAATTCTAATCCAAATAATTTCCAACCCTTGCTCTGTTTACACTTGTTTAGGGAAAATATCAAACTTTGCATGGCAAGTGCAATATCTCAATATATTGAGAAAACTGCCAATCTAAGATTAAATTCTTCCTTATTTATTTTGCATAGAAAACCTTATGGAAAAGTCACTAGCCAAATCCTAAGTAGATGGATTAAAGACATGTTAACTAATAGTTACGTTAATACAAGCTTGTTCAAGGTGCATTCCACAAGACATGCGAGTACTTCCGCAGCTAGTCGCGCTGGGGTTAATATAAATGAAATTTGGGGAACTGCAGTTTGGACAGAAAACCCTTCAATTCTTGCAAAATTTTATAATTGTCAAATTAACGACAATTTATGTTTCGCTGAGGGTATTCTAAAATCGATTAAGTAGTTTCTCATTCAATTTTTTTTTAGTTACACCACATTGTACTTAATAAGACGTTATTACTACTACCTTGTATACGTAGATGTTTTGTTACATTTAATTGTTCTATTCTGTTCACGATACATTTCTACTGGCATCTCTAAATCGCAGAATTCTTTAAACATCTACCAATGAGATCATGTAGTAGAAGAGCGGGAAATATAATTTATGATTAAACGAACTTACCTTAAGTGAAGTTCGATCATAATTATATGACCGCTCTTCTACTACATGATCGAACCCACCCAAAATATTTAGATTTTACCCTGACCCTTTTGCAATTAAGAGATCCAGTGCTTTCAAGATAATGACATTACAAACGCACAATCGTTCGAGTAACCCATGCCCAACGTATCTACGTCACGGTTAAATTTGCGCTTGCTTTCAATATACGTGCTGCACATGAGTAGGAAAAGAGGTACTACCAATGAGATCATGTAGTAGAAGAGCGGTCATCTAATTATGATCGAACTTCACTTAAGGTAAGTTCGTTTAATCATAAAATATATGGAGCTTCAAAAAAATTGATTGTATATAGATAGGTATTTAAGTTTCGTAAAAATTACATGGAACAATAAAAGAGTACAACTATTTTGTCTCCCTTCAACATCTGCTTCTGCTTCCATCTGGCAACATCTGCTTCTGCTTATCAACACTTATATCGAGTATAATATCAAGTTCAAGTGTGGCTAGGCAATCAACTGGAACCAGAAGACTGGGGTTGGAAATTAATAAATAATACTTTGGAGCCAATTCAAACTTTACTCCCACCTGCCCCAGAAAAACTTAACACTATTTTTTGCAATTGCAAAAAGGGTTGTAGTGTGGCTGTAAAAAAGTCGGGTTATTTTGTTCACCAGCACGTACCAATTGTCAAGGCCAGTCTTGCTCCAATATTGAATCAAATACAACAAATGAACAATTTACAGATATCCAGCAGGAAGAAGAAAAAGGCAAAGAAGACATTACTGTTGAAGTAACATTTAAAGATTATCAGTCAGACAAAAATTTTCCCGAAATCAACAATAATTCATGCCACTTTAATCATTTCCAATAGTACCATTTTTTAGTTAATAGAATATTTCTTAATAAAACTAAATCACAATAGGTCGTGGAGTATGTCTAGCAGGAAAACCACGTTAAAAAAATGCGCCAAGTACACCACCTCACAGGTGGTGCGGAAATGTGTGCATCTTATGTAGAATACGAATTCTTCAACTTTTCGAATTGCGATATCTCAGGAATGGTGATTCGTAAGAAAAAAGTATAGGAGCAATTTTTGTAGATACAACTTTTGTCTGATCTACTTTTATGATAACACTTACCGTTTACGAGAAAAATGCAAAAAACAGATACTTTTAACCTTTGACCTTGATCAAATTTTTTAGCAGACCTAGGATCGGTGGGGATTTTTTATATTTTGTTTATAATATATAATCGAGTACTTAAACATAGAGTACTTACGGAGGCCACAGTCACCTGGAACAGAGATGCACTAAACAAGGGCCCTGAAGAAGCAACCCCCTGAAGCAATTCACCTGAACAACTTTACTAGCTAACCCCAAAAATGCAACTGTCTGCAACCTGCTATTCTGTACCCCAGCTACGGTCATAAATTTCGTATCAGCAATGAAACCCCTTACTTTGCGTTTCTTATCACGGTGCATTTCCCTGTGAGTACGTACTGAATTGACTTAATTTGTTTATCTTCTTTTCAATAATATAATTCTACTATGACCTGATTTTATTTAACTAAAATTAATGTATTGGATGTTACAGTAAACAATATTTAAAATGACTAATTGGATTTGTCCTTTGTAACAATATTAAAGTTTGTGAACTTATAGGTATATGAGATAAATTAAAGTAAAAGTTAGCATTTCAGACAGTTTCAGAAAACTTTAAAATGTATCACCGTATCTCGTAAATGGCATCACTAATAAAACAACGTATTAATACTTGTAGCTAACATATTAAAGAAAAATATTCACACATATTATCGGAACAAAAATTGTTAAACAATTTAGTGTTTCGATAATACTTATACACATGCACAACTGTGTATATATGTATAGTTTCTAATTATTTTTATTAAAAATAAACTACTAGTATCTACCTATTGAAAAAGTTGGTAATTTTAAAATTAAGTTTAGACAGCTACATAATAATTCAAAATAAACGGGGTTTTATTAAAAAGCAGTGGACGGTAAATCAACAAAGTATTTTTATATACTGAAAGCTTTTTCAATTTTACGTTGTACGTGTCAGAGCTCGTTTTAAAATTATGAAACAACCAGACAAGTTATACTACTTTCCACAATCAACTCTGCTTCTGTGGCTAAAAAATCATTCGACAGTGAATAAATTCTGCCTGTAATGCATCTAAAAGTTGTGAATTGCCGTGTTTCGCGTTACGTAACTCTCGTTTTACTTTTCAAATTATCCTGTCACTCGTAAATCCATCGTAGTTGATGACAGTTTCCACTTTTTTTCAGAACTGATTTATTGAAAATTGTAAAAACCGCAGCAGAATCGACTTGAAATTTTTGTTTTTATTTAATAGAAAACATCAGCAATATTATTTAGTTTCTTTCTAAGCTCTAACAAAAAAATATTAATATATTAAAATTATTAGTGACAACAACAAATAAGCGAATCGAAATTGTTGTAATTCATAAGAATTATAACTTCATAACCTACCTACTAATGTTGCTTCAACCGTAGATTCTAAGACCAAGCCCTTATTTTAAAGATTTAGACATCTGATTCTCAATTTTGTCTTGCTTGTCATGTACATAAACAACCAAACTATTATGAGATATAATTAAAACAAATATTTCGGAAAATATTCTATAGTAATAAGTAGGCGAAATATCCCACTTCGAGTTGATTATCTCTAGTTGAGAACCAAATGGTTAACTGATTATTATTTATCACGACAAAGCCTAGAATAAGAATAGGTGAAATATTTTTACAATTTTATAATTTGAAAGGAAATAGAACGAATTAGTTAAAATGCTTCAACTTCGATAATATATGGTTAAGAAGTGGAGGAATATAAAGGTGCAGGAGTTATAGAAGACGTCTGAATGAAAGTACTGCCATCTTAAAATTAATAAAAAAAACCGAAATTTCAAAGATCAGTTGTAGGAAGACAAATCACATACGCAGAGAACTATGCAGGTTTTCAAAAATCCAGAGGCGAAACCTTTTTCCTTAATAGATCATATAGGCACAATTGTATATTATGCTGGACAAGAGAAAATCCACACTGGATGGCAACTCACGTCCTTAAAAACTAAACATGTGGATCAGTATTATTGGACGCCAATTTAGTTTATCAGTCCATTTCTCATAAACGGTAGTTTCAATGCAGACGGGTACTTTGAATTCTTACGAAATTAGATCATTTCATCGTAGAAAAAAGACTAATTACAATTGGAAGAAAAATATTTGAAGGTTGTAGCAGTCAAATAAAAAAAAACATTTTGGCACTACGAACTTTCATCAAGGTTATTTTTCATAAATATAACATATATGAACATATTGGCTTTATGGGTAACTTTCCCCTTCTTGTATTTTTGCCTAGAAATCTTCATAAACAAGACAATATTACTGAGTTTGAGGACACATTTTAATGTAATTTTGATAGAAATCACGGGTAACCGCATAACATGCATCCCTTATGAATATTCATGAAGTAAGTTGCAGCCTCAGCTGAAATTTGGCAAGTTCACTTCCAACATAATTGTGTTTTAAGTTAAACTGGATATGCTGTCCTAAGGAATCTCACGAGTTTTGATTAAGTCGATATTGCGAATTAAATTTTGACTAACATAATTAATATTCTATGAATTCTGATAAAGTTCCAGATATAAGGAAAAGTTAAGTCGGTTTGTTACACCATCCAGACATAATATAAATATTTTAGTGGATAAATTTGACGAACTTCACAGGGTGTCAGAAGCAATAATATAAAATTTCCACGTTTAAATAATTTTCGTTATTTTTTTATCTGCCCTTCTTTTATATAATAATATAATAATAATAAATACACCACATGTAATTACGACCCCCTTTATCCCAGAAGGCTAAGCCTTGTGCGGGAGGGGGCTACACATTTAAAGACAAGGGACACACATCCAATATCCGTGTATAATGGAAAAATCCCTCTCACAGCATTTTCCATTGCCACGACCGGGATTCGAACCCGGGACTTTTGGGTGAGAGGCAGGTACTCTACCATCTCGACCATCAGTCATATCAAATGCTAAATTACTATGTGTACAATATTATAATTCCACTCGGTGCTTTTTTATTGCGTGGATATAATTCGGCAAAAGTACATTTACAGGTTTTCTCCAGAAATAAATAAAAACACTCTCTTAACTTTTCCGAGGGTCATTCTGCTCTCGTTTGTTCCATTACATTGTCATTGTGTGCGGCATCTAAAACACTAATTACTTTTCTTGAGAAAGGCAATGTAATCTCTCACTACATAAGTTTATTTTCAGTCTTACTAAATAAAATGCAAAAAATTTATAATTTTTCTAATTAGTATAAAAAACTCCATGGTGTATTAGATATGACAATATTTGCAACATAAAAACTACATAGAGAATGAATTACAATACATTGTAGTTAACGGCACTGGTAATGAATCCTTATTTAATAAGATATAGAAATTAAAATACCTATTACTATGCACATGACAATGTTAAATTCTGACATTATGCTTCATCAACACAAACGGTTTTATTAATTAGTTTAACCGTTGTTTATGCTAAATATAATTAATCAACCATTTTGGATCTTTTCCATAGATGACGTTTGTTTTATAAAATTAAAATCCCGCACGCATTTTAACACAGCAAATTTCAAGATTGGTTGGTATTCTAGATCGCGCGTACGTAAATCGATCGCTATCATCGGCTTACTAACTATTTAATGAATAAACAAGAGTTTAACTTAAATTGACATACGTTTGTAGCAAATCGCAAATTACATTTTCAGTTTGCTTTAGGATGGGTTGGTTTATACCAATATTATGTATAATACGTCATTAATTCTTAGTTTCTCATTTAATTTGAAGATTTATTTCATACTAACTAGTTTTCCAACATTTTTTGTTCGAGAGTACTATTTACAAAGAAACTCGTGAAATTTAAATAGTCCTTGTCGTATTTATTTTACAAAGATGGCGACGTTTTCCTGAAACAAATTGTATTACCTAAATATGTATTTAAATCCTTACCTATTTTTACGTTAAAAAAAAGATATAACTAATGATACCATATAGATATATGATACCCAGAATTTCACTGATAATTTTTAAGTAAAATTGGGATTCATCTATTTGTTCAAGGATTCTAAAACCATTCTCCGACAAATATTAATGTCTCTGGAATTTTTTTTATTGGTATTATATACGAACATGGGACCCTTATCGTTTGTGAAACTGTCATAATTTTTTAATTGTGTGTCTCGGTGTTTCATTATTTTGATCTATTTATTCAAGCGAATTCGAAAACACAAAATCTAAACAATAAATTATATTAACAATTAAAAGGAGGGATAGTTACTTTAAAAGTCTTATATCTTTAGCTTTACGGCATTAAGATTCTCACAGGGAAAGTAATCATATATTGCACTGGTAATTATAGTAATTATATCCAGTGGAAAAAATTGTCAATTGCAATAAGACAGTAATGTTGGATTAAAGTTCAGAAACTCCTATGTCGAAAAATCATTTAAACCTGTTTCTGACTGTTTCCCGTTATTAGTACAAAACCAATCTATGCACTTCCACATTGATAATTCACGTTCCTTAAGTCAGCCTCGTAAAACATTAGTTAGTAACTTAAGAGTCTTATATACCCACTTAAATTGTAGTTTTCGAATATCTCGTTTAAAACTTATCCGATTTGAATGCAATTATTATCAGATTAATCTAAAGTATGTATAAAATGTCGGAAAGTTAATATTTTCTTAAAAGAAAAAAAATATGAATTTTTTTACATGCATTTTATATTTTTTCTGGCCAAATTTACTAACTTTCCAACATTATTCATTGCTTCTAACTTTTAAATTCATTTTCCCCAACTTTTGGTATGAGCTGTAAATTAATTTATTTGAAAAACAAAAAGTGCATGTCTATGCCTTAAAAGTGCTGCACATATATGCACCGTATTTTATTACTTAATAAAGCAAATTTTAAAATACATGTAGAAAAGTGCCTTAGTTATATCTATGATACCAAAAATATTTTCCATGTAAATGCTTCGATGATAAATTTTTTTTTATTCTGTCGATAAAGAAGGATAACATTTATCGTCATTCTGTAGATGGCATATGCTTAACCTGTAAAATTATTTTTATTTTATCCTGATGGTCCTGACGGACATTAGGACAAAGTTGTAAAATTATTGTATTGTCACCGATCCTTGATAAGTGTGCAAAGTTTCAGTTTAACCTGACGTTTTGAAGTGGGTGAAAATCTCGTTGAAAGATTCCGTTATATACAAACAAACATACAAACCAAAAAAAAAAAAAATGTGAAGCTAATAAAATATAAAAGCGTGTTAAAAAAGGTGGTGATTGTTGCGTTATAAATTTATGTTTTATGTAAAAGACAATTGTGCAAATCTCTCCTCTGTTTAATCTTTAGTCATTTCAGTCAGAAAGCCGGGAAGCTTATTTTTGTTCATTTTCACCGTTTTCAATAATTGCTCTTGAGCATTAAAAAACTCCAAAGTCGTTCAAGGCTTTAATTATTTCAACTACGCTGTTTAATAATTCATAAACTAACTGAAACTGAACTGAAAACTTATATCAGAAACTATTTTTTTAATTTTTTCATTTTCATTCTTTAACTGTGGCGTGCCAATTTTTTTAATAATTACTTTGTGGATTTGCAGCTTTATTTTACATCAGGTTTTTTTATATATTAAACGCTCTTCATGATAGTTTCGAAGTTTATCGAAGTTACGATTCAAGGTCGTATCAATTTTTATTTTCATTTCAAACAAAGAGGAACTTGTAATTTAAATAAATTTTCCAGCAATGCTTTTACATTACTCAATCTATATCCCACAGTCATTTTGGCACAACTTTGTTTGTGGCAAAGCGACAGATGAGACTAGATAGCATGCCACAGCTGGTTGAAATCCACATGCAGATCACTTCCAGTTTAAATTCATCTTGGCGGTCGTTCCGATACGAAACAGTGTTGGCAATGACGCTTTCCTCTACTTCTGGGAAATGCCTCTAAAACTACAATTTCATTACGAGAATTTAATAAAATTTATCCGATCTAAAAAAATACTAAAGTATTTAAAATCGAGGCGAACACGTTTGGATTATATTACATAACTTTTCATTGTCAAGAAAATTATACATAAAATTGTAACCCATTAATATTAATTATACCGAATTCTGTAAAAGAAATCATAATTAAGTTTATACCTACATAATATTATTAAGTGAGAAAATAATATTTATAAATGATTTCTAATTTTGTTATTATTGTGATGTGGCAAAAATAAAAATCATGATAGAAATATTCTACAGGGTTCATTTGATTCAAAATAAAAAGTAACTTACTTTTTATACGAGAGTTTAAAATATGTATAGTATAGTTTAATATATATGTAGTTTAAGTGTGAGAATTTTCTTTCGGTTTATATTAATTTTATATGAAGTAACAGGCTAAAACCTTAACATCCCAGTGCGCGATTAATTCGACAGACGCGCTAAGAAGTTACAAAAATCTACAATAACTATGGAAAAATTTTAGGTGTTTGTTACATATTTGAAAAATGTAAGGGGTTTCCAAAAAAAGTGACGCACTCGATTTCTTGGGTAATTTTATAGACCTTTAGCTTTAAATCGGTGCAACGATTTGAAAATTGTTTCCTCAGTTTATAGCAAAATTCATTCTGTATGAGCCAGATAGGAAACAATGGCAAGTTTTCCAAATTTCATGGAAATTAATGGAGAATTTGAAACCCTAAGTTTTTTTTACAGGTTTTCAAATCACCTTATAGGCTATTCTCGCATTCATGGAAAAATTATTCATTCTGCATTCGATGAACTATTTTTCAATAAACATTTTTCTTTTTTATTCACTCTTTTATTTCTGGTACGTTCTTTCCGAGATATAACGTTTTTGCGTTAACCCTGCTTTTTCGCCTTCAATATTACTAAAATTACTCAAATAGTCGAGTCCGTCACTTTTTTAGAACTGAGTGCATTCTCCATGAAAATGTTTCAAACTGCGTCTCAGTTGATTGTCTCCAACCAAACATATCTGTAGAGAAAATTGGAAGCGGATTTTGAATTCTGCACAGCAGTTTGGTAACAGAATTTAACCTAACCTTTAATATTTTGCAAACATTTTCTACTTATGATTTTTCGTAAATCAGCTCAGAATAAAGACAAAAAATACTTGACAGTTTCATTATTTTCCTGCGTCACTTAATTAATAACAAATCTCATCATTAACTTGTTTATTAAAATTTATAAAAATATAGGAGCCAGTATAAAATAATGTTTTAGTAAACGTTAAAGACGCATGGATGTATACGGTGTATTTACTAAAAACACTTCAGAAATCACGATTTGAATTTAAATACATTCTTTAAACTGATGACGTGCCTAATGAGATATCCATAGTATGTGTTGCAGAAGAGT
Organism: Rhagium mordax; assembly: GCA_963680705.1. Taxonomy (NCBI): domain Eukaryota; kingdom Metazoa; phylum Arthropoda; class Insecta; order Coleoptera; family Cerambycidae; genus Rhagium; species Rhagium mordax. The sequence continues at coordinate 87,354,222 of OY796656.1, forward strand.
TGGTACCGATATTTATCAATAACTTTATTGAGAGAGAATTTTCTATGGGGGAAGTATTTTCCCTACGCAGATTACTTCCTTTGATGTACAAAAGAACAGAACTTTCGGGATTTTAATGGCCTTAGTAGAACTGCTTTTGATACAGCTATAAATGACTTTAAAGTAGCTGTCATCTCTGGAAATAATTTCCAAATACGTAATTACTGTGCCTTTTATCAAAGAGGATGAGGCGGTGTCTGAACGTGATTAGTCGGTAAATTTAAAAACATTTAGCCGTTGAACCGTTTTCAAAACACAAAGTGACATAACTACCTGAAATACTGATCGTATTTTAGATTTTAAAATGAAATTCACGTTTATTTACGAAAACGAATAAACACAAGTGTAAATATAGGTAATGTACTTAGTGAGAAAAGAACATTTTAAAACTATTTTATAACAATGAGGATTGGACAATTATTACTATTCCTGTGACATTCATAATGTGAATGAACAAGCGATATCACTGAAGAAAATATATCTCCTAGTCTGTAGTTAGGGAAATACTGGCAAAAATTAATTATTATAAACATAAACATTACTCTTGAATTTGTTATTAATAATAGCGTAGCTGTGTCAAAGCAGGGTGGTTATGTCAAATCAAACAAAAAACACCACTATAAGTAAATAGTAGGATAATTTTATTTTTAATAAGCTAAAAATTACAAACCTTATCCAATACCATTTACCCTCATATGTGAAGTACCTAAATAATATTTAAATACAATAATTAATAATTTTTATTTTCAGGAATCGCCGGATTAGGACAAGGAATTAAATGAAATTAATTATTAAGAACACTTAATTAATTAAAGTCGAAACTTCATTTAATGAATTAATTTAATTTAATTCCTTGTCCTAATCCGGCGATTCCTGAAAAAAAATATACCGGGTGACCACGAAATGACGCTCGCCCTTATATCTTCCTTGTTTTATAAGGTATAAATTTCAAATTTGGGCACGTCAAATAACGGTTAAATATGCATTATTTCAACCATATTATCACTTTCTGTCGCTTCCGGTCTCACCGGAAATGACACTAACTTTCGTTTTTTAAATGGAACACTCTGTATATTTTTACATTTTTGGATTCAGGAGGCCATTTTGAATACAGTTATGTCATATTGAGATAAAAATATTATTTGCAGATATTTTTATGATCAAATTTAATTTTTGATCTAGGCGGCCGTGACTCAAAAAAAAATGTTTTGTTTTGCTTCAATAATTAATCAAAAAATACAATTATGATATTATGTCGTATGACATTTGTGTTATTAGATCTTAAATATTTCGGAAATCGTTTTTCCAGAATAACTATTTTTTTTTAAATGGCACCATGGTGGCTCACTACGTTATTTTAATAAAGCATTTCATTACCGATAACTTGGTACCAAACACTTCATTATTTGTTCATATTATCATACATAAAAATTACATTCAAGATATAAATGAAAACTCATAATATTTAACACTGGAATGAATCTCTATCAAATATGTGCCTTTGAAATGTAACAAAAGAAACAAATGAATAGTTTGACAGCTCAAATGATATTTAAACTTATGAGAATCAGGTATTATTTTGCTGCGTATTAAAAAATTATTATTTGTTTATTCACAAAGCGACATAGTGAGTCACTATGGTGCCATTTAAAAAAAAATTATTAATCTGGAAAAACGATTTCCGAAATGTTTAAGATCTTATAACACTAATGCCATACGACATAATATCATAATTGTATTTTTTGATTAATTATTGAAGCAAAACAATACATTTTTTTGAGATCACGGCCGCCTAGATGAAAAATTAAATTTGCTCTGTCTGTCTGTCAATAATATTTTTATCTCGATATGCCATAACTGTATCCAGAATGACCTCCTGAATCCAAAAATGTAAAAATATACAGGGTGTTCCATTTAAAAAACGAAAGTTGGTATCATTTCCGGTGAAACCGGAAGCGACAGAAAGTGATGAAATGGTTAAAATAATGCATATTTAACCGTTATTTGAAGTGCCCAAATTTGAAATTTATATCTTGTAAAACAAGGAAGATATAAGGGCGAGCGTCATTTCGTGGTCACCCGGTATATACTGAAAGAATACAATAAAGTTCCCTCAATAATTAATAATACCAAAATAAAACCAAATTTCCCCTTAACCCACAAATCAATCGAATACACACATATTGGATTAATTGAGGATGTTAAAAGTCAGTTTTAATAAGATCGGGACCAAACACAATCTCTGTATATATGAGACATGACAGGACTAATAAATCACATAACAGTGTATTGCACTTCCTATTGCGGATAACAAGCGATTATACAGAATAAGTTTAAAATTTTTTCCATAAACCGATTGCGACACTATTTCATTATTGGCCTTTGTAATAATTCAACTCGAACATCTCTTACTGGGTTTGATTTTTACCATCAGATCCAGGTGCGCTTTTTCGTTTCGATTTTTTTCTTAGTTTCAAGTATACTGACATTATTCTTCTACTCAGAAAAAATCCCAGTGCCACGGTCGGGAATTGAACCCGGATCTCCTGGGTAAGAGTCAAAGTGTCCTTGCCTTTTAACCAAGCAGTCATACTTTATGCATCATTATTTCTATTAAAACTTACATTTAGTAATGTATATTCTATAACGTAAGAAATCTATAAGATCAGCATTAAAAAGTAAGTACTGGTACATTAATTATACAAACATATTTATAAAAGTGCATATATATGAGTAAACTGTATAATATTTTATTTAAAAAACGCTAATTTCCGAAATGCCTTATAACAAAATGAATATTGTAATGATAGTTTTAAAACTAATTTTCAAATTTAATTCAAAATGTATCTGCAATCTGGTTCCAAATGGGAAATTAAATATTCATAAAGTGAAATTATAATTAAAAAAAGCAGGTTATGTATTAAATAGAAAAGCTCTTGTTCACTATGCATTATTATACCAAGTTAGCTATTATGAAAAATGTACAAATTTCTATCGTTGTACCAGACATAAAACCCACCAAACAATTCGACAAGTTTCGTTTATTGAATGGTATTTCTCAAAGGATAAACCTACAGATAAAAACTACGTGGGTTCTGTGTGTGCAGGAAGATTGGAGAGGAAGCTCTAATTTTAAAGATTTGTTGTTTATAATAGAAAACATGTCTGGGAAAATAACTTGAAGTAGCTATGAATCTTAGAGCAAATGCATGAATTGCTCCATTATATTTAGCAGCACAGATACATCCCTCAAGATTGCAACAGCAACATAACTTTTGTTAAATAATCTCCATGAAAATAACCGTAGGAAATAATGAGATTGCAAACATCCCGTCGATACCGATGTTACAAAAAAGTAATTGAACTCCTTAGAGATGTATCCCCACTCATTCATAAATTTAAAGTTTTTAGAGAGTTTTTAGATGCGAATTCCTATATTAGAAGACAATTCCAAACCAAAACGAATTTTGCGCATTATATTAATAGTAGTTGTTATGGCGTAATATCACTTAACTCCACGAAGGAAACAATAGTTCTTTTTTAAATAATTTTGCTATAAAAGTAAAATGCATGTGACAAAAAAGATATTGCAGAAATATAGATATTGAATATCTCCTAGACATGCCTTGTTCAATATGGTTTTGTTTGGTTCACTTTAGTGAAATTTCTTGCAGAAATACTAAGGGCCAGTTGTATAAAAGTGGTTCAGCGAAAATTCAGCTGAACTTGGTTCAAAATCAAGGATACCGATTTTTGCAAGAATGGTATCCTTGGATTTTGAACCAAGTTCAACAAAATTTTCGCTAAACCACTTTTATACAACCGGCGCTAAACCATATTTTATATGAATTAAAATCAACAACCCTGTTGTCTCATTTTCACTCAAGTATATCAAGTTGATCTATAAACTTCTGAAAGTGTAATAAAAATTAGACCCATTAATTATTGTCGAAAAGGAAGAACTTGCTTTGAGTATACTACCATCAGCAAAACTGAGCAAGGATTAATTGTTACAGTGGCAATAAAACAGATCATTATGGGAAAATCTAACTGAGCTAAGTGAGAAAATCCTACTCTTTGACAAAAAACCTTAGTAACTGACGTTACTGAAAACTATTTGTGTTGACTCATTCAACAGAACACAGATTACCTTAATGAAGCATATTATCACATCACAAAATACACTATTTAGAATTTGGTACATATTATTTAAAACAAATAAAAAGTCGATGGATTATGGAGTGTTAAACAGTTAATAACAACATAAATGTAACCACCTCTTGATTTACCATAATTGAGAGCACCATCAATAATCTAAACTACCTCAACAATTTTAATTTGCAATGCTATTTATTTCAACTGGTGCGCTGTTTTAAAATTCCATTATAAAAGTTACATTTTTTATATATATAATATAACTCGTCTCATTTTCTGCTTGACGTTAAAAATAAACCACGCATATATCGTATGTTTTGTGCATTAAAAAATTAAAAATGCTTTCAAACAAGTGTTACCCCCTGTGTGCTTCCACGCTTTATGAAGCACATATAAATAAATGTAGCCTGTTTATGAAGTATTATTTTGTCTACCTACTGTAAATAATTCTCAAGTTTATTAGACTTGTTTTAAAAGCTGCATGAATCAAGAAAAATTATGATCATTATATGATAGAATTATATTAGAAATGAAATAAATTTCTGTTTTTCTCAATATTATTATTTATTATTATTTTATATAAGAATCACAAAAATTAACAAGGACAGTCCCTAAGACATATCTTGCCATAAATAATTTCATGACAATATTTTATACAAACAATATATCCAAGAATTGTAAAAATTCAAAATCAATAAAATAGACTACAGAAAATCACATTGAGAACGTGAATTGTTAGATTATAACTACGTGGAAGGGCAGCGAGCGGAGGACTGACTTGACTCACTTCATAGCGATATGAAGTTAAGCAACAGCTACCGCGTTTAGTACTTGGATGGGGACTATCCACGGAAAGACGCGGTCTCGTTTACCTACTTCTAGCGGCTTGTATATCAGCTATATCGCAGAAGCAATACAACTGTAGGCGAGAGGTGTATTGAGGATATACCATCCTTCGGAGAGGATGTAAAGCAGTCAGTCCCTTGTCTATTAAATGTTAGGCAAGTAAAAAATCCCTACTCTTAGTAAGATAAGAGGTTCGGCAAAATTTCCAGGTTGGGGGTTGCTCGTCTCCTGGCGTCGGTGATAGGCCCTGGTAGCGGAAATAGGCCGACGTTAAATAAGTGTATAAAAAAAAAATACGTCGAATACAACAGCAGGAAGAATACCTTACATGTACCCTCTATATTCTGTTGTCTTTGTAAGTGGACATTAGTGTTTCAGTTTATAAATAATAAAATTTTACCAAAGAAAACTGTATCTGAAAATCTTTAAATATCTAAAATATGAAATAACGACTACTCCTTAAGAAAACATAAAATATACAGTATTATTTTATTGGGATAAATCCTATTATTTTAAGTTACGTATCATTAATAGAATGCCACCCTGTACATAATCAAAATAATAAGATTAGAAGAAAGCGTAAATGAATAGGATCTCATCTTTTTTAACAAACTTCCGTTTACAATTACATCTTTACCAGAGAAATATAATTCTTTTTGTATAAAACATAATATAATAGTAGGTAAATGGAGCTTTCTATGATTTCTATAAATTTTTAGCGACATTACAAATGCAATTTATTTATCAAATAAACAATTACAATATGTAATGTAATTGAGAATATAATGTTTTGTTTGTCTGACAATATGTGTAATCATTAATTTAATGTAGTATATTGTTTGCTAACAATGTGTTCAATTTACCTAAATCATCATTAACTATGACTTGCTTTGTACTGCAACAATTATCAGTGCATAACTGACGTGACTTCTATTTCAATTAATTTCGATCCATTTAAAGTTGTAAAATATCGTTCAAATATTTTATTAATTTCAATTCATCTAAAACTCAGTCAAATATATTGTCTTGGAAATCTGACAAAACTAACATCAGCATGTCAGATTAAATAATAGATATATTAAAAACCCTGTGATATAATATGTTCCAATTGAAGTTTTGTGAAAATCCCTTCTACTCATGTTGAGGAAATTTGGTTTCCTGTATAGAATTAAGTCAATAACAAACACGTCGCAGTTTGAAACATTGCCGTCATCTATGGGATCTTCATTCAAAGGCTCACTGAACATTCCAGATTTAATAGTTCTTCTCTTATAAGTGAATGCTTTTTGCACGGTCATAGTAATGTTAGTGATCTCAGATAACAAGCAATATCTCTAAAAATAACAAAGCTATAAAAATCAAATTGGCTCCTTGGAATTACTTATAAATCACAATAAATATGTTTAAACAAATCCCAAATTTTTTTTAGGGATTTGGGGGAACGATTAATGTAAGGACTTGGAAAATCACTCTGTAGATATAACAGACACCCACAATTTAAAAACCTATTTACGGTGGACGAAGGTCAATGAATTTTGCTAACGATCACAAAAAGCCCTATCAAGATTTCATCTAATTCCAAAAATATTGAGGTGCAAATATTGCCCATATTTTTCCAATACCTATCCACTACAATTGTGTACTAGTTTATTACGGTGTCTGTAATATATCTTATAATATTTCTGCAACCAATGCATTCCAGTGGTGCAATAAGCCTAATATTATGCAGTAGCCATTCTCTTATATTTTGAAACATTCTAAAGGGATATCTAATTAACCTACTTCACACGTCCCTAATACTGAATTATTTAAGAAGACGCGTTTTAAAACCTTGGTTGACAAAACACATCAGATTATGATTAAAATTAAATTAGTTTTAATCATCTTTTGACTTGAAGATGTCATCTTGTTTTGATGCGGATCGAGAGTATATTTCAGCGGTTTAGAACCTTGTTTAACGGCATTACAACTGAAATATTTAAACATGATTACCAAACTAAAGTTATTATTTACAATATTCACGAACCATTCAAAACTGATAATTTTTTATTAGAATATTTTCGTTTTATATGATTAAATTATAATAAAGTTTTGCAAGATATCCGTTTATAATACAGCACATATACAAGAAACATTAAGATGCATATATAAATAATTTTTATTGATCCAAAGCTATTAGGATAATGGATTTTATGTACGAATAGGAAGAAAGTTTATAAAAGGAAATACTGCTCTAACAAAAAAATAAATTAGATGGTAGTTCTTCTGAAAGAATTTAAAATAATCAAAATTTCACTCAACTTAGGAAAAAGATTGATGTCCTTTAAATGTTGACCTTTTTTGTCTATCATTTGGATGATTTTAATTATTGGGATTAGTGGAAATAAAAAAATTTTCTTACAACCAAATAACTTTAAAATGTATAATGTCCTAAGGGATTTTAATGCATTACGGTTGTTTCTGTTAAAGTGATTAAGTTATTCACTTATTTCATAATACTACACAGAACTGATTTAATTAATACGATGTTGTTAACTGAATACAACTCTATAAAATTAAAAATACATTAAATCCAATAGAACATAGTATTCATTTAGGTAGTCATTTTTCCATATGATTTATGAAATGCCTGTCACAAAATAAATAACACTGGCAACATTTATTATATTTTTGTCACAGAGCAGACCAGAAGTCTAATATTGTTCTTCAAAAATTAATAATTATTTTATTATTATTATTTGGTGAAGGTATTTTACTCCTATGTGATATTTGGCTATTACAACCACCACAGGCATTTGATAAAATTGTACAGGGATATCCAACGAAAATGACCAACCCTAATAACTTCTTTATTTTTGATGCTATAAAAAAATGTTTCTATAAAAGTTGTAGGGTTTATTGAAAGCATTTAGAATATGTATTCAGAAAAATAAATGAAAGTCGTTTAGAGGAGATATGGTTTTAACTTGCATTTTTTCAAATGGAACACCCCATTTTTTTGCATTTTTGAAGTCAAGGTAGGTACTTTTCTCATTTCGAATAAGGTATCGGCTTTGTATCGAACATGAAGGGCGTCATTTTGAATAGTTTATGTAGGATAGTTTTAATTACTTTTATTTATAGTTGTATTTAATATCTAAATTAGCCAAGATTAATGCATTCTAAAAATAAAAATTTGTTCTGTTATTTTATTTCCTTGTTGTTTTCGGGACACAAAAAATGCAATAATTAGAAAACTCTAAAAGACAATATGATATATATCTATATATTCGAAATGAGAAAAGTACCTTGATTTCAAAAATGCAAAAAAATGGGGTGCTCCATTTGAAAAAAAGCAAGTTAAAACCATATCTCCTCTAAACGACTTTCATTTATTTTTCTGAATATATATTCTAAATGCTTTCAATAAACCCTACAACTTTTATAGAAAATTATTTTTTGTAGCATCAAAAATGAAGAAGTTATTAGGAGTGGTCATTTTCGTTGGATATCCCTTCGAGGGAAATCTACTGATGCACACAACTTTTATAGAAACATTTTTTTTGTAGCATCAAAAATGAAGAAGTTATTAGGGGTGGTCATTTTCGTTGGATATCCCTGTACATTGTTCTCAATTTATTTAAGGATAAAATCTAATTACCTAATTAGTGTTTGCCGATGTTGACTCCAGTTATCGTTCTGTCTGTTTTTGTCTTTGATGCTCTCTCTGGTTGGCTCTTGAACATTTGCAATGCAAGACAAAAAATGTGTTAGCTAGTTCTTGTCTAGCAAGTGTATTAAATTTTTCGCTGCATGATATCCAAGAATATCGTGGTATTCTGAGTAATATGACTCCGTTCGTGGCAGTCTCTCACTAAATTAGAAGTTACTTTATTAGAAGCTATATAATGTCTTTAATACGGTTCAATTATCCAATGCTCTGGAAATGTCGAGGGAAATCTACTGATGCACATAGACCTTTTTCCAATTATCACATGTACATACATTAAAATAAGTATAGTGATATAGTCCGTTAATAGTAAAGTTGTACCCTAGAGGAAAACTACCCCTTAGTCTTTTTTTTTACTTATCCCTCCCTTCGTTCTGGGCCTGTCTGTGTTTCAAGTTATTCCTTTGCCTAGTGTGTTAGGAATTCCTGTTAGCTACCCTCTCTGTCTCAATTGGCAGCTTGGGTGTCATATATCATATAATGATCAGTAGGAAGTCTTCTGCAGTAATCGCTTGACCTTCCGATGGATCGTAATTCTAGATGGAAAAATCATTTAACTATACTTTTTTGGAGCATATATATCACAGCCAACACAGCAAGATTTCTAATTAAAGTGTGATGTTCAGTTTTAGCGAATCTGGACTATTTTCTAAAATTTACTTATAGTACTATCCTCGCTTATATAGGTACTCTTTATGTTTATTCATTAAAACAAAGCTGTTTTCTGTACTTATGGAAGGAAGCTTTTATAACTCCAATGTCAAAAATTATCGCCCTATTTGTTGTCTTTCAACAATGGCAAAGTTATCCGAAAAAATAGTAACTGAATTTATAACTCCTTCTGCAAGACAAAGTATTATCTCCTAGCAACATGGATTCCTCCAAGGAAAATTTATAGTTACGAATTTACTTAGCTATTCCAATTTCATCACCAATACGCTTGAAAATCGTATTCAAGTAGACTCCATCTATATAGATTTTAAAAATGCTTTCGATCGTGTAGACCACCATTTATTGTTATTGAAGCTTGAATTATACGGTATAGGTGGTAATCTGCCGAAATGGTTTAAAAGTTACTTGCTTAATCGTAAACTAAACGTTTGTTATTCAAGGATATATTTCAAAAAGTTAAATGTAACATCAGGTGTCCCACAGGGTTCGCATTTGGGGCCTGGTTTGTTTCTATTATTTATCAAACCCATATTAAAGTTGGGTCTTGCTGATGACCTCAAATTGTTTAATACAGTGGAGTCAATTGATGATTGCTATTTGCTTCAAAATGACTGGAATAACATTTCCCTGTGGTGTCCATAAAACTTACTTGATTTAAATATTAGTAAATATAAATCAATATCATTTTCCAAAAAAAGAAGAATCCAATAAAATATAGTTACTTACAATATTAATACGCGTGATTTGAACAGAGTTTCTACCATCACTGACCATAATTTTTTAAACAAGTTATGCACAAAATAGTTCACGCAACAAACCCTCACACTGACCTCAACAGCAGTGCCCATCTGCATCCTGGCAGGATGATAAGAGGTACTTCCTCAGGAAATTAAATTTCGTAAATTTAATATTGGGTTTGACAATAGACTAATCTCGAGACTAATTATTATTAAGTATATAAAAACATTAACGTCGATTCAATTTAAACTGAAAAACTCTTTGGATAATGATTTTATGACTCATCAGAGTAGTATAAATGCATCAGCGACAGTTTTTGTTTATATGAGTGTCTCCGATGTAACATACGATCAGAACCTGGAACCGTATTAAACCACACCCTAAGGACGTCTCCGCCAAAGCGAGCCGCGTGTCAGTCGATGTTCCTCGTTAAAAGCTTGTCAGACTAATTTTTGCAATCGTGAAACATTAATAATAAAATATTATGAAGTAAATTTTATCACGCTTCCTAAAAATTGTGTCCAAAGACCGAATTTTCCCTGGCGCATGCACCAAAATCGTGAATACCATGAACTTCAAAATGGTGTCGTGTGCAATGGGCCATTTAGGCTTATTGTCTTTGGTCGTACGAATGCAAGTAACATTCACCTCTTCCTTCGCTAGATTTTGCCTAGGAAAATGAATGCTTTGCAGTGAAAAATGTTTGCATTTACTCCCCTTCGTTTTTGGAATAATATGAACAACGCTAAAAGCAAAATTAATTGGTAAAAACTTATTGCTTTGATGCTTTGATTTGATTTATGTTTAACTTGTGTGTCTAGAAAAATGAAGTTATGACTTAAAATCTTAGAAAATATACATACAACTTTGAAATAGAAAAAATTTCAGAAATCATAATAAACATCACTATGGAGCTCCTCGCATTATAAATGAATATAAGCAACATCTTGAGCAATATGAGCAATATTGTACGTCGAATAAGTATGGGGTCTTCTTTAAGAGGTTTCATTTTAAAGTTATAAAAAAACTAGTAATTTTTATTTTAATAGTGATATTTTTATTCCAACACAGAGTACGTGGACTATGAGATTAAATTTGGAAGACAATATCTTGAAAGTGGCCAACATCCACTCAGTGAACGTACGGCGTTGTGCATTGTCCGTCGGCTTCAAATCTAGCGTCAGTTGGACCTTGTAGGGCCTAGATCTTGTGCAAAATGCGGTGCATGCTGGTTTGTAAAATTCCACATTGCTTCGAACGTCTTGCAATGGACCGACCAGGATTTACATGCCACTTGCAGACATAACAGCAATGTTTTCATTTGATCTGACTGGCCGAGCACAAGTTGGATTCTTAACATCAGTAATCTTCCCCGTACTTTCAAATTTAGTCACTAAATTCACAATTTCTGTACGAGAAAGCGTTTTTCTGCGACCAAACCTGGTACGAATTTTGGTAACTCTCTCCGGAAAATTTCACCATACTTGTAATGAGTTTTTACTACTTCTAAACGTTGTTCAGAGGAATATCGATTCAGCTTTATTAATCGCGTTGTTTATATAGCTGACAACTGCCATAAAAGAAACATAAAACACACCACAAGAAATAGACAACCCCCAAATCCAATACAAAAGGCTGTCTGGAAGGGCTACAGATCAGAAAAAACGCAGACAAACATCCATACCCATCGCCGATGCCGGGCCTCGAACCCAGATACGATAGACAGTGTGGCCAGTGTCATGACTGTCACTCATACTTTAGCCCACTACGCCACCGAGTCGGTGGCCTAATACGGCATCTTCCTCTGTCACAGATAAAAAATGACGAGAGATTTAAAATGAAACCTCATGGGAAGAAAAATGGAAAATATACCTATAAGAATATTGATGCACCTCTGCTTGGTTTAGTAAATTTATAAGGTCATCTGGACAGTCAAATTTACAGGCATATTATTGTAACCATACTGAATATGAAGTCTTCTAAAAAATAATTTGGATTTCAAAAACCTGTTAAAGAGGTTTATAATTATTTAAATCGATACCTGAATCAGGATGTTACTCAATCTAAGGTTCTCATGAGCAATATACTCTATATTGTTTACGGATACCTAGAAATAATAGGCAGAAAAGTAAAACCAAAAAGTATAGCATGCCAACATTTAATAATCACTTGGCATTTAAAAAATTATGATACAAATAATCAGAAGTAGTAGTAAATATAAATTACAAAATAGGTATATATAAAAAAATCCTTCTTGTGAATGTCATACTTTTGGCCAACTCTGTATAACCAATGTAGGAATAACAGACTAGAATAAATAAAACTGTTTTCTATTCAAAATGCCGCCTCTCTATAACACTTAGAATTTTACACGAGAGAGCATCAGAGAGCGACGTCATTTGTGCAGATAGCCCGATGGTTTATGACCACAGCGATGAAAGAGATTTCCCATTACTGAGTATCTCCAACGCACAATTTAACCTGCCGTCGTTTATTTCTTGCTTACCACGCACATTTCTTTATATTAAAATACATTAGCGAATTTAAAATGTCGTCTGCTCACGAGAGCAACGTGGGCATCATTAAAAAGCGAGAATAAAATGAAAAAAGAATATGGTTGTCGTGCTGATAAGGAAAATGCCGCCAGTAGTTGGGAGAGTTTACGTAAAGTTTTGTCTTTAACGTAGATACTTAAAGAACGGTAAATAACCACTAACTTTTTATCTACAATAATGGAGAAACTATCATCATTAATAAAATTACAGTGCTAGAAGAAATATTTATTTTATTGTCATTAGGCCTAAATATCTAAACTTATATTGAATTCTATGGGGAGAAGGGGCGGGTAACATATTTATAATTTGAATGCATTAGCAGATTAAATATTTAGTATATATGCAAATTAAATCTATGAAAGTTGAATAGAAGAACAAAAATAAAATACTTCCTAATTTGAAATTTAAAAGCTTCACAACATTACCAAGAATATAAAGAAATAAAAAATGTTCTCACTAAATTGATTAAGTACAAATGAATATTAAATTTATATGAAAAATCATTGAAAATCATGCTCACAAGAAAATATTTTATATGTACCTAATTGCAATTGCAATTCTCTTCTTATTTTTTAAAGTATAACTGAAATTGAGATTAGTAAACATTTTATTTCTATAAAATTGCGAACTGTTGGAGCGAATGGTATACATGGAAATATCATTTGATTTTGTTGTTTCGTTTTAACATAATATAATATGTCGCCATAAATTTATTATTACTAATTATAACATCAGAATATTAAAATATGAGTGATTTAAAAATGAGGTGGTAAATTGTAGCTAATTAGGTACTAAAGAGGCAGGAAGCAATAGGTGGTACCAGAATGATTATTTTCTGATGCCACACACATTATTCAAGTAGTACCGCAAGGATCTGTCCTGGTTCCACTTTTATATTAAGTATATGTACATACATACACTAGTGCAATATTTTTTGTGCAGCCGCTAATAATTCGACAACAATAAATCTATTTAACATAAATAAACAGAATATTTATTGGTCATAAATTTATAACAAAAATTTAACTCACTTGTTAATAATATTTATAGAGAAATGGTTTATGTCAAAGATCCCAAGAAAGAAACATGATGCAGCTACGGACGCGCCTTTCGGGGTTATTGTTCCGCATCAGCGTAGCGTAGCTTAAATGATGGATCCGTGTGAATAAAATCAGAAACGCTACGTTGTTGAGCAATAACTCCGAAACACGTGTCCGTAGCTGCATCATGTTTTTATTATTTAACCTTCCTTCGTTATAGTGGAGGTTCAGAGTAGGTTACTTTGACGCCTGAGAGGCGGCGGTGCTTTTGGAACTGTGTCTCGGGCTCCAGTTTCTGTTTTACTTACTCTATTAGCAGGATAATAGAGGCTAGGGTAACTGCAGTGAAGAAACGGTTAAGCCAGGGGTCTAATTAACTCTTTCTATTCCTCTTGGTTCGGTGCGGACTTTTCCTCAGACTGGCGGTCTGGACTGGATCAGGCGAGTCGCCAACTAATGTTTTAAACGTCGTGTTGTTAGTTTTATAGGCGCCTGATGACGCTTATCCCTACTTAATCTTACGCTCTGAAAACAAAGCTGACTTCAAGCGTCGTATACAATATACATATGTGGGTGCACTGCAGTCCGTGCGTTTTCTTGCATAAGGAGTAATCGGATTAACACCGAGATTATTGCATTTGTCGCCGCATAATTTAAAAATGTATAAACGGAAAGGAAGCGGTTCAGAAGGCTTAATTTGAAGTAAACTAATGTTAGTTAATCTTTTTCCTGTCTTATACATTTAAAATTATATTTTAATTAAAACTAACAATATTTCGGTGCTAAAATTCACTTCGTTACACTTTTCTTTTGATTAATATTTATGTTGAAAGTGCAGTTATGAGTACAAGTTCAAGTACAAATAGTTGATTGATGATTGGGTTACTTTGTGAAAATCTATTTTCAAATAAAAATTTTGCAATAAAAAATTTTTGCGAAACTGTTTTTTATTTACTTGTCAATTTCCACTTTATTTTATTGTTCTACGACTAGGTAACTGAATATATATACAAAAATCTTAAAATCTATGTATACAGGGTGATTCATAAGTAATGGTACACAGACCAGTAGCAGATTCCAAACGTAAAAATATTGCGAATTGGCCAAATTTACCTTAGTTCAAAAGTTAATAATAACCAAGATACAGGGTGTCAAAGTTAAAATTTATTTTTTAATTTTCTTTTGTAATTTAATGAATTTTCATATTTTTCTTGCAAAAATTTATGAGTGGGGGGTTATTTGGTGTGAGAAATCATAATTCACCTTCAATTTTGGTATAACCCCTAGAGGGCGCTACGTATGCTGCGTTTAATGTGTAAAGATGACCGTAACATTTTTGCCCGCACCCATACGGGAGATTTTACTTATTAATTTCATTCTTTTATCATTTCCTAATAAAAAATGTGTATTTGTTTCAAGTCTCTAAATACAACAGTTTTTGAGAAAAGTGCAAATAAAAAATTCTATGCGTATATGCCATTCACATTTTATTTACATGAGGGGAGGCTATGGGTACGTTTTTTTAGGTTGTCTCAGGGTTGTCTACTATTGACAAAATATTGAAGTGTCATATTTAATTGATCGTCACTGTCATTTATTTTTGGCTGAATTGCCAAATTTTTTATTGATAACGTTGCTGTGCTTTCTTTAGGGTCTCACTGTGGCAACTATGAAGAACCAATTTGAATTTGTGGTTATGTTTTTGACTTTTCAACATAACCTCAGTAATTAAAACAGTCATTCATACCAACAGAATTCAGATTTTCCAAAGCCTACTCTAATGTAAATAAAATGTGAATAGCATATATTCATTATGCACTGTGAAAAATTATTTTTAAAAGTAGGCGTTGAGATACAGCATTTTTAGAGTAAATATAGATATATATTTATCAAGTATGTATAAGAACAAAACGTACCTGTCAAACAACCAATCTTTTAAACAACAATTAATTGTTGCAGAAGTGTTGTGTTTTTTATTTCTTTCTAAATTTTTTTTAATACCTAAAAACTGATCGTCACATATTTTTTTCTAATTCTGAAATGAGAGAAGTGATCAAGTTGAATATTTATTGTAGTATTCGTTGTTATATGTTGTTGTTATTATTTGGAATAAAATTATTTATGCCTACTAGTTAAAATTGTTTGGTTGTAATGTCTGAAATTTTGAAAAGTTGTTTTTAACGCCAATAACCACTTAAACGGGATTAACTACATAACAGAAAACAACATTTTCAACGAAAAATTGTCGAATTTTGCCGCCAAAATAATAAAAATAATTTTTCAAATGTCATAGTGAATTTGCATGGAGTTTTTGATTTGCACTTTTCTCAAAAACTGTTGTATTTAGAGACTTGAAACAAATATACCTTTTTTATTAAGAAATGATAGAAGAATATAATTTTTAAGCGAAATCTGCCGTATGGGTGCGGGTAAAAAGTTACGATCTTTTTTACACATTAAACGCAGCGTACGAAGCGCCCTCTAAGAGTTATACCAAAATTGAGGGTGTATTATGATTCCTCACCCCAAATCATAGATTTTCACAAGAAAAATACAAAAATTCATTAAATTGTAAGAGAAAATTAATAAATAAGTTTTAACTTTGACACCCTGTATCTTAATACGTTACTATTAACTTTTGGACTAAGGTAAGTTTGGCTAAATCGCAATATTTTTACGTTCTAAATCTGTTGTTGGTCTGTGTACCATTACTTATGAATCACCCTGTATATATTCAGTTACCTACTTGAAAATGTCCGAATAGGATGAAGCTAGTCGTAGAACAATAAAATAAAGTGGAAATTGACAAGTAAATAAAAAACAGTTTCGCAAAAATTTTTTATTGCAAAATTTTTATTTGAATTATTAAACGTTAATGTTCCGGTCAATTTAGGAATCGTAACATATGTGTTATCAGTAATATTGGATTTTTAACATACCTACTTTATTTTTAATGCAACTTTTGACATAGTTTTTATGGCACTTTACCGAGTCCTTAAGGACCTCGGTAAAGTATCATAAGAGCTCGTCAAAGTAATTTTACCAATTTAGACCAGAACAAAGCACTTTCCGAGCTAAAAAATGATCGGAAACACGCATTTTCTAAACCGATTGCACAAAAGTCTATTATTAACGTTGTTAAATATTTATTTGTAATATTCTCAATACAGGTGCATGACTAAATATCTGAATAGTTCCCATCGTTTCATGAGAGCTTCATCCATTTTCAAGCAGAAAATTTCCCCCGGCAGGGACTGTGCGCACCTGTCTTGCCATTATCTCTCAAATGCTTCAAACTACGACAGAATTGAACGGGAAAAAATGGATTGAATTGAATTTTCTATATCATGCGAGTCATTATGCATTTCTTGTTAGTTTCGTGTAGTCGAAGCACGAAGCAGGATGATGCATAGCGAAAAATGTGTTTACAGCATTTTGTTATGTTAAAATATTCTAGAAACAATTTCTAGAAGGAAATCAACTCCACAAGATGCACTTCATATGTTTTCACAAGCATTTTATATTTATTTTTTACATATTCTTATAACTTCAAATGCCGTTAGGGTATTTTTTATTTACAGAAAAACTGATTGGCATGACAATATAACGAGAGCCAATTGTCATATCTTGCACAAAACATGAGACCGTGGGTCGACTGTTAATCGCAGTTTACTCGAGTTATATTGTCAAAATGACAATAAAGTTTAAGTATAAATATTTTTTCAATTCGCAACAGGCATCGAACGACAACGACTCTTAAAACAAACATTGCCTGAGCTGATTTACAATAAAAATTATATCATTTTATTTCACAATTAATATACAGCAATGTGAAAACGAAGGTATAAAAATAATTGCAGCTGTAGACAATGTAACGATGGTTGAAACTGCAATCAACAAAAGTAATTACTGTGAAACGGTTGGACAGGACATCGATGTCCTTATTATTGCCTCTCTTCCAGCAAACAAAGATATTCGATATTGGAGATATCAACGCAACGCAAAAAAGAACACGTACAGCTCTCGCAATTTACAGTTCTCGAAAGTTCTGGAAAAAATGCTACGAAACTGTATTGTTTACTATTGCATTACGTGGCTCTCTCAAAACTTCTATATTTTTCCTAGAAGCAAAACAACAACCTTAATCAACAGAATGAAGAATTTGAAAGACGTTTTTCATACTTAAAAATTCATATCCATAAAACAGGAAATTCTGTTGCTCTCTATACAAAGCGTCAATAATAAGAAATTTATAATTTATGTATCATCAAGCAGTTATTTTATTCAAATTTTGATGGACAGTTCCAGTGTGTTATTTTATTGGGGCTTCCACCAACATCTCTTTACGTCAGAATTCTTACAATGTTTCGCACCAGGTCCAGACATGGCATGGCGTATACTCATTTTCTGATGCCAATTGACCATAGTGACATCAGCTAAATTCTACTCTACAACTCATTTCAAGCATTTTTAAATTGGAATGAAATATATCATAGGCAAAGTGTTGTAACGCCATTGAAGAAATTGCCGAAGTAAACTTTGCAATCGAATAAAACACAATGGAATTTTAGTCGGAAGAAACCACTTAGAAAAAAAAACAAATTTGGACTACCGTCACCGTGGTGAACTAACTCTACTAAACAAAGTTTCTAAAAAACCGAATAAAACGTCTAAGAAGTATCAAAAATCATATATGAAAAATGTATCTTGTAACGTAATAATAATTGAAGCAATAGAATGATGGAAGCGCATATTTCACTACACACTTCAATAAGAAATTCACGATGACTTGCAGGACACTTCTCGTTATTAAAATTAATTTGCAATATTTCTGTTCCTGTACAATTAAGTACGTGGTAGGATGCAGCGTTTGGGGGATAAAGAAGAAATTAGCGCCGAGTCCCTGCTGAAGGTTTTTCGTTTGAAAAGGAATGAAGCTCCCACCGGGCGGTGGGAACTCTTTAGATAATAATTATTTCTATTCCTATTGAGAATATATCCCAAACTTAAAAACTATCTGACTGATTAAACTAAAGTGCTATTGAACCTCATTTGGACAAAAATTGATTAAGGTTACACTACTTTATGTATCCTGTTAATTCATTAACAAATTACAGTCACACAATTTAGCTTTCTGTTACATTTGATTTTAATACGGAAAAGCAGTAGAGGGATGTACAACGTAATCTAGTCTATTAGTGGTAATGAGACCTATTAATTAACCCCCTAATCAAATTATCTGAAGTAGTTAGATTAAACTGACATTGCACGTATTTTCTAAATAAAACGCATAATTACACAAAATTTATCCAGTTTAATCTATTGTAAATTTTACAATTTTTTTTATCCATAAGTAGGTATATAAATTCTCGAAAGATTTTAACTTTTTATTAGGTAAACTTTTTTCTATACTTATTTCTCATATCAACCAAAACATATTATTAAGCATAAGCACGGTAGTCGAGTTGGTAAATGTGTTGATACGTAGTCATCACTTAAGGCTGTGTGACACTTCACAAGTTTTAACATTTTTTCATACAAAGTACAGGATTGCAACTTAAAACTAAAACGGTGTGAAATTGGCTGATATTTTGGGAAAATCTAGGGTTTTACGTTGCAATCCTGTACTTTGTATGAAAAAATGTACAAAAACAACAAGTAAACTATCACACAGCCTTTAGGTACTATTGGAGGTCAGAAATCGGGATTTTAGTGAAAAATGACATTCTGCTAAAGTTGCAAAACCAACTTCTTCCCCCGTTTTCGAGGGTGCTGAACCCGAATGTGACACTCAGCAAAGTTTTTACCCTTGCGCACCTCCTCAAACGGCCAAAAACCACCCCTCTTTTCGATTTACTTATACCGACGTTTGCCGGCGCGGGTTTTACTTAATGGGAATTTGAACGGGATGTGATCAAGGATGGAGGATAATACCAGGGAGAGCACCGTGACCACCCCTGGGGGTTGATTCTACCTTCCTAGGGGGAGGAAAAAGGGTGTACTCCCCGTTTTCGAGCATGCTGATCATGAAAAAAATACTATCAGAGGCATTTGACGGGTCCTACACTCTTAAGTGGGCATAAACCACCCATTTCGCGTATTTCCCTTTCTTTAATGCTCGGCAAGACTTGTTTCTACATGAGAATGTATTACAGGGTGAATTTTTTTTCACAATTAGTAGCTATATCTACTACTACTGGAGGACTCAAGTCGGAGCAGTATACAAACATTTCTTAATGCAACGAAAATACTTCTTCCCCCGTTTTCGAGGATATTGAATACGAATATCGCAGTTAGAAGATTTTTTATCCACTAATAACCCCGCAAACGGCAAGGAAAACACCTCTTTGACTCTTTCACCGGTAATCGCTTGGAATGCTGTTTTTTGCCGGTAAAGTGTGATGATATCTTCGTGGTTAATGGATAGGATGATGCCAGTGAGAGCCGTGTAAGAGCCCTTGGGGCTGATTCTACCCTATTTGGGAATGTAAAAATGATATTATCGATACCGCTGTTTTCAACTTTTACCCCTCATTTTCGAGGATGCCGACAAAAAAAATATTTTCAGGAATGGCAAACCACTCCTACCCTCGGAAACGGCCAAAAGCACTCTTTATCGCGGTTTATTCTTGCCATAATGCGCGACAACGCGTGAGGGAAATACCCGAGAATTTAATGGATTTACCTAATCGAGGAAAGGGTGAGGACATGGGAGGACCATGAGGAACCTAGGGGTTCATTGGACCCTATATAATGTGAAAAATTTATTTATTTCCTCCTTCCTAATAAAATGCTTACCTTCCTGTTTTCGAGGATGCTAGTGAAGAAAAAAAATATTGACAAGAGTTTTTGAGTATGGCAAGTTGATATTTCTTCTCCTCAAAGTGAGACGATGCGAGAATAAAACATTATACAATTCATCCGTTTCTTAATAAATTATGTATATTATATGCCTATTGTTTGTTTGCGGGGTAGGAGTGGTTTGCCACTCCTGAAACTATTTTTTTCTTGTTTAGTATCATCGAAAACTGGGAGTAAATTTTGAAAACAGCGGTATCGATATCCCACTGATATCCCCCTACTCCCTCTTCCATCATCCCCGACGATATCATCACCACTTTACCGGCAAATAGCAGCATCCTGAGCGATTACCCGTGAATTCGTGAAAAGGGGTAATTTCGCCCATGAGAATACTCAGTATATTCATATAACTGGTTTAGTGTTAAAGTTGCCTTTTAACAAATAGGTATCCATGACAAATTGCAATATAATGTTAGAATAAGTGTCAAATAAATCAATTCAGATAGCATCAGTTATGACACGGAATGCATGAGTTGCAATAATATCCAGAAAGCATCCCCTCACTCTAGGTCAAATAAATCAAAATTAATTTGATTCAGTTATTGTCAAATGCACAGAGCTAATTGAATTTAAATACACATCAATTACACATTCCGTTTGTACCTATACTTTTTATATTGGGGAACTTTTTTCCAAATTTTAAATATAATGCGGCTAAATAATTATATGTATAAGTAATTATATGAACTCGATGGTTGTTTTTTGCGGTTAGTACCTACTTGGGTAGGTAACCCATTTAACAAACGACGATCACGCCCCATTTCCTAGAGGCTTGTATACTAATACAATACCCATATATGCAAAAGTTACGTAACTTTAGGCAAGAGTTGTGTAATTGATGTGTCATCCTTTGGAGATCATGTAATGCAGTCGACCTCTTGTCTATTAGACGTTAGGCAAGTAGGAAATCTTTAATCTTCTACAAAGAAGATAATCGGTGAATTTCTAGATTAGGAGTAGCTCGTCTCCTGCCGTCAGAATTAGCTTCAGTAGCAGCAATAGGCTGCCCTTAAATAAAAAAGAAAAAAGGATTCTTCAACTGATCCGTTTAAATATAATTCATGTGGTGAACTCGCAGTTATTTGAAGCACAAAGAAAACGTGATATAAAATGATGTTCCAGTAACGTATATTTTCTTTTACTCGAAGAATTTTTCTAGCTTCCCTACTCTTTTTAGTCCCACACCACTCCCATTTCTACAGTTTTATCATGTCAATTTAGACCCTCCTGACAACACCTTTCATCTACTGTCTGTTTGCATTACGTTATGTTATGTAAGTGCTCAACACATGTACCCATATAAAAATGATGATAGAAAAATTAACGAGACTGATCAAAAAGCCAATGAACTGCTTAAGTAACACATACTAAAATGGGACATAATGTTTCATTTACTAATGTAAAGATTGTTGGATGAAACTTATAAAAAGAGAATTATTTAAGAAATGATCGACATAAAAATACAAAAGTGTAAATAAAACAACAACATATACTGATAATTTAAATGATGTTTAATGTTTTTATTTAATATTTTTAATATATTGACAACAAAAAGTAATAGTGTGTATAAACATCGCCCGTTTTACCCGCTTCGTCCCTCTACTATATCGTTTTCCTCGACTATACAGAATTTCTGGAGTCCCGATCTTTTTCTGAAGCGAAATAATTTCTGTTGGCCTTCTATTTATGCATTGGCAGGATATGTTCCGTCAACGTCAATTCTTTAGTGCACCATTGGATAAAAAATTCAAAAAAATTCAAAAAAATTCAAAAAAATTAGTGCAAATGCTGAGTAGAAATCGTAAAATGCTTCTACGAATCTGTTTTAATAATTCAAATAATTTGAAATATAAAATTATTCTCTACCTACATTTTAAAATTATTATTTCAATTTCAACGTTCTGTTTTTCTTGTAAACCGTTATGCGAGTAACTTTATTCTACTTTTACTTTATTTTTAAAGGATGCACCAATTGTTTACCAGGACTGAAGTTTTGTATAAATGGGTGTATAAATTACAAATAAGTTTCCCTTAGAAACTAAAATTTTTTAAACTAGAATTAAATTGGTAGTTCGATAAATTTATACATGCTTATGGTTTGCATGAGATGTTGCACTAAAAAGTGTCAGAGTAATTACAATTACTATTAAACAGGGTGAGTTAGAATGGAACGCGGTTTTAAAGATACATAATCTTTGAATTGTGTAATTCGTGTAATTACACAATTGTGTAGTTTCACGAATTACACAAACCAAAGATTATTAAGCATTGAAAAAGGAAACGGATTAAGTTTCCGAAACGTCTACGAAACATCATTGTTAATGTTTTAGTTTATTTATTTTTTAGATATCCAGATATTTTTTAGATTGTCTGGGAAATGTTCAGAGGTGGTAATAAATCCCAAATAAGAAAAGAAAGAAAATTGAACAATGCCACAAATAACTTTTAGACAATACCTACATTTATTATTCTTTAAACAAATATCGTGGCTCTCATAACAACTCGCATAACAACGTGCAGTTCACACTTACTAAATATATTTTTCCGAATATTCACTGTTCATGGCAACAACTTAGGTGAAATAAAAAAATTGGGTTAAATTTAAAAAAATTATGATTATAAATTTTTAGCTGTAACATATTATCGAAAAAAAGGGATCAACAATAAAAAAAGGTCAATGTGTTACTTTGTGTAAGGGTTTTACCCCTTATAAATAATCTCAAAATTTCAAATCGATACTTTTAAAAATAAATAAAAAAATAACAACGTGTATCACTCTTATGCCACTCATCCGTTTTTGGTAAAAGACGGATACTTACACATTGACTACTATGATTCGTCGGAGTTTTCATATTAAAAGGTCTTACTGCAATCAGTGGTAAAAATAAAAAATAAGAGATACGATGTTGATACACTTATATTCACAAAATTAATTTACTTTATTAATTAAAGAAGCAAGGATATAACGAAATTTTAAGATATTTATTAAAACGCGGCTTTTGTTTTAGTGTTATTTATTCATGATTATTCGGCTCTTAGAAATAGCGTCGAAGTCTCAAAGGAAAACTACTTTAATTTGTCTGATACGACTTCGGGGTTCAAGGAATTTTTATATTACTTTAATGTTATACGCTTGAGGTATTTTTGTATGAAATTGTGCCTCATTTCTTTAAAATATATACCATTTTATGAATTCAGCGAAAAGCTTTTATTTTATTTCGTTTGTAAAGAATTTAATATAAAAAGGAAATAGGTTATATCTCAAATATTTATATTAGTGTGGCATTTGTAGGGCAAACTAAAATTCTATGGTTTTTAGCTTAAGAAATTATGAATTAATAGCACATAAATAAAACTATATTTATAGGATTAGAAGACTTTATTTATAGTAAAATACGCTAATACAACTTAGCTTAATAATTATAAACATTAAACAAATACACAATCAATTCATCTTCACTTAATTATCCTTAATAATTTCGTTTTTTATAGCGACTTTAAATCCATTTAAACTACATACTTGTATTTCCTATACTTTTGGGTAAATTGTTATACACATTAATTCTTTTAATTAATATCGACTTTTGTCTTTTAAAAATTTTTTTTAGATCTATGCACAGAGTGGGCAAGTTTGGATGTTTTTATGGGGTAACTCGATGAAAATGAAGAGATATGGAAAAATGATTTCTACATTCTCGATGTATTTTTTTGAGAGACACCCATTGGTGAAAACCAAAATTAGCTTTCGTCTTTTGTTTTCGAGTAATAAACAGAAGTTCGATTTTTCAACTTTTTGATACACGCCGATATCTCGGTTGTAACTGAAATTAGAAAAAAGTTATTTGCACGTTCTTGCAGCACTTTTTTAAGGAGAATGTAATATGCTTAACACATTTTA
This sequence comes from Rhagium mordax, assembly GCA_963680705.1. Lineage (NCBI taxonomy): Eukaryota > Metazoa > Arthropoda > Insecta > Coleoptera > Cerambycidae > Rhagium > Rhagium mordax. Next base: position 87,378,735 of record OY796656.1, read on the forward strand.
AATATCTGCATGTAGGACAGCCCTCGATCAAAATTTCGAGTTGCCACGTCACGGGTAATAAAAATTTTTTAATTCGAGTCAAAGGAAACAAGTTTTATTTATGAAGGAATGTTCCAGGATGTTATGGAAAGGGTGAAAATCAGTTTCCAGTCGGTAAAGAAAAATACGTTGATCAGGTAGACTCGCTCTAATTTGGTGTGAGTTTTTTATGTACTTTGCCGCTTCAAAGGCTTTTTTCCAGGAGAGTGTCGGCGCGTGGTGTCGTATTTTATAGGCGTCTTCGTGTCGGGAAAATCTTTTAGGCGTAGCGTAGCGATCCTCCGAGTAATAAGAAAGTTATTAATATTTCAATAGATGTATGTGTAGAAATGGTTTCCGGATAGGTTATAGTTACATATGATTCATATAAATAAGATGAAGGAAAACCATTGAATGGTCACCTAGTTTTTCCGATCTAATCCATTAGAATGTTTTATATAGTCATCTTATTGGCACCACTTATAAGAAGTGTCTTGATAATGGAAAGTTCATAGACCAGATTATAATTAAAGATTAGAATTTGAAAGACAACGTTATCCTAAGCTTGAAAAAGACATTGACAATATTCTACCTTAATTACTCAAAAATGTATTGAATTAGATAGAAAAAACATTTTCAAAGGAAGAAATGGGATAGTATTTGAAAAAAAGTGGTGGAAGGTGGCAGCAGTCGAATAAAAAAACTTTAAGAACATTAACGTAAATGTTTGAAATTAACTTATTTTTTCATAAATACGATGTTATTGGCATTACGTGTTGCTCACTCTAAATATTTGGATAAATACCAAAGTATTTATCTTTTAATATAAAATGCCATTTGTCTTCAGTTACTTTTTCTATTTAAGTAATTATTAATACTATAAGAATATGATATGTATGTTCACTTTCCAATAAAAATGCTCCAATCTTATATGAATTGGTAAAAAATATTACAACAGAAAATCCCTACCGTTATGAGGTGAATCATATTATATTCTACCCTCACTTCGTCGTGAAATAAAATAATAAAAATAGGCATCATGAGCAATAAAATGTGCGTTTGAAATTTTATATTTTATGGTCCGAGAAACATAAAAGCATTATTTTCTCACAAAACAGGGAACCGTAACTTACATAATATTATCTTTTTAACTTTTCGAAGAAGTTATTATAGATTTTAGTTAATAACTTAAATGAAATATCTCGGCACGCAGCTAAAACATTGTTCCCATGTTACGAACAATCTGGAAGTTTTGAGTAGGCATTCAAGATAACGGCTATTACTTTACTGAATCATATTAAAGTCCGGAGTTCTGGTGATTTTCCGGCGTTTCCTGTGAACAATGGCGGTCAACATGGCGGAAAACGATGCTTATATACATTTCCAGTCAAGTTTGCAATGGCACGAGTAACTTTTTAGGACAAGGAATATACAAATAATAATAATTAATGGTATTAATTAAAAGTAATTTCTTTAGATTAAACTTGGCAACAATTTAGTTAGAAAGACCGATTATCATCCCTTGTATTTTTTATTTATCCGGTAATATAGCGAAAATTAATAAATTCAACACATTTAATTGAAGTGAAGAGTTATAAAATCTATTTTTGATACAAATCACGGTTCTGAATACATCGTTGTTTCGGATCTAAATATATTGATATGATATCTTGTAGACGTTTTAAGAAATGAATAAAATATTTGAATTATATTTATTTTATAATAGAATTAAAATATGAGAATAGTAAATAAATAATAGAATTCAATTGAATGTTTTTTGACAGTTAATAAAAATTTATAGTATTATAGTATTAAAGTTAAATATATACAAGAGTTTTTGTATGATGTTCAATGAAGAGAACATGAAGTTTATGTAGAATATAGTTTTGTTGTAAATAAGCGTTTAATATAAAAGATACAGAACAATTTTTGAAGTTTCACACATGATGTGAAAGATATGTTAAAAGAATATAGTAAAAGGTTTTGAAAATAAATACAATGTATCAAAAATTGTTTAGTGTTGATTAAGGAAACGATATAGAGTTAATTAATTGTAATATAAACAATGTTAATAATGTTATATATAAAATATTGAGTTGACATTTAAAATTTTGAATATGGAATGTAAGCAGATAAAAGGCATATCAAAAGGAAGCTTAGAAAACAAGGATTTAGAAAATAATATTAGAAAGGAGGTTTAACTTACCAGAAAGTAAAAATTTGAAAAAGAAAATATTTGTCATACAAAATTTATCAAAATCAAAAAAGCTGTGGACGATTTTATGTCAAGAGAGTCAGAAAATAATAATGGATTCCGTTTTTAAACAGTCGCTTTCCAACCATTGAAGGGTACACATCGTTCCGGCGGCTAAGGTGTAATATAACCTGAAAGAAAATAATAATTATAATAAAAGAAATAAAAGCTATAAATTGTACTATAATACAAGATACTTAATAAAGAAATCAAATAAGAATATTAGAATAAAATCATGATAAAGAAGTTTGACATACCTGTTTGATGTTTGAAGTTTGACAAGACAGAATATTAATAAGGTAGAATTGACGAGAAAATTAAGAACTTTTCCATTAAATATTTGAAGATTAAGAACTTTTCTATTGAAGATTAACCTGGTTAACCAAGGTAATATATTGCAATATAATTAACAAAAGGGTACCCGGACAAAGAGTCAATAATTTTTAATTATTTAGTAATTTTAATATTATAAATCAATATTTGTAACTTATCTTCTAACTTGTTTCAATATAAATTTTATAGAAATTTGAAATCGATTGAATTTTATTATTTAAGTTTTGAAAGTATAATTTTAAATTGCTATAATTGAACCTGCTCCTGAGAGAGAGATTTATAAGGTAAATATAATAAAATATAAATTTGATATTAGAAATATATCTAATATCTGGCGCCCAAAATAAAATAAAAGATTAATAAAAAAAATTTATATCATAACAATTATTTCAAAGATATACCAAAATCATAACAATGGCCGTTCAGCCGACACAACAGTTGAGTATGGTGACCTGTTGATTTCGCTGAACGGCATTTGTTGAGCTTGGTTAATTGGAACCGCTGCTTAACAATAGGCACCACTAAAATTCTATGGTGACTTTATAAACCAACGGTTTCTAGTAGCCACAGAAGCACAGAACACGTCACAGAAATTCTGTGTCTCTCTGTCTTTCGAACGTTGTTGTAAACTAAGCACGTTTTTTTTAAATTCCGATACTGAGTAATTAGGAATAGTGTGAGCTACATAATTTTCATTGTACGTAGGTTTTCCTCTGTTTGGAATAAAGTCTATTGGTGCTCCTAGATTATCCACAGCAATCTGAATATCATTCCAGTCTATTTCATCCATTGAGATAGAATAATATCATTAATATCTCAATGATTTCTCAAAATAGCACATAACCTTACTACTAGACAACCACAGATCCATATGTATCTTCCCTTTTAACTGTTCTGTGATCTGATCGATATCGGTGAACTTTTAACAAACCAAATACCGTTCAGGTGTTTTCATATGTTGTCTTCCACCACACCAGAAACATGTTTATGGTTTTAAGTCAACTGTTGTGTCGGCTGAACGCGCCCAATATGTATTCATAAATATACCAGTTTTTGAATTTCATGCACACAGTGACAGCTGATGAAATTTAAGTCAATCATATTATATTATTGAAGCAGGGAATACCAGTCGAATTTTGACACATTAATACCAAATAAAAAAGTTTCGCTAAAAAATAAATTGTGATTCCCCCTTTTGGAAATTTATTTTTAATCAATAACAAAATTTGTAAAATTTCAAAAACGTATAAAATTACAAAAAAATTAAGTTTCTTAATAAAATATTGAAGAGAAATAACCTTCAAATTCAAATATCTTGGGCGGACATCTTCTTTTAATTTTTTTTTCTGCAAATTTCAATTGCAATTGTTTTTCTTCATATGGTATTGGTCAATTTTCTAAAAAAGTGCATACCGGTGGTCATCAAGCCTTTATGTACAATAATTAATCTATCATTGTCAGAGGGCGTTTTTCCAGATAGACTTAAAATTGCAAAAATTAGACCATTTTTCAAAGCAGGATGTAAAGCAAACGTTGAAAACTACAGGCCCATTTCTATTTTAAGTTCTATTTCTAAAATTTTTGAAAAGTGTGTTTTGAATAGGATAATTAATTTTTTTGAAAAATACAAATTGTTTAATGATAACCAATTTGGTTTCAGAAGAGGTCGCTCTACTACCACAGCTATAACAAAATTCCTGACTGAGTTATATGATAATTTAGATAACAAAAATAAATGTATAGGAATTTTTCTAGATCTAAGTAAAGCTTTCGACCTTGTTAACCACAACTCACTTTTGCAAAAGTTAGAGAAATATGGAATTCGTGGTGTATCATTAAACTGGTTCGGCAGTTATTTGAGTGGTAGAAAGCACTATGTGGAAATAAATAATGTTAAATCGAAAGAAATGGATGTTTCGGTAGGGGTTCCACAGGGGTCTGTCCTGGGACCTTTGCTATATATAATTTATGTCTGTGATTTTAGTAGTACTAATTCTATTCTTTTTGCAGATGACACTTCTCTGCTTATCACTGCTCAGAAAACTACTGATGCAGTTTTAAAAGCTAATGAACAATTATGTGATGCTCACAATTGGTTCACTGAGAATAGCCTAATCTTAAATAATAAAAAATCTATTTTTATTCGCTTTAACGCGGGTTATTCTAATTCAAATGCTGACAACAGTCTATTAATTAAATCTAATGAAAGATCTATTGAACAGGCTGCATCCACTAAATTCTTAGGCTTACATATTTCTGAAAACTGTTCCTGGACAATACATATAAATGCGATATGTAAAAAAGTAGCCCCAATGTGTTATTGTATTAATCAGCTACGACAGGTTGTTAGTAAGCCGGTATTAATTACTTATTATTATGGAAATTTTAATTCAATCATCAGTTATGCTGTAATTGCCTGGGGCTCTTCTCCTGATATGGTGAGAGTATTTAAATTACAGAAAAGAGCTGTGCGTTCTATAGTAGGAGTAACAAGGCGTACTAGTTGTAGGGATATTTTTAAAGAGTTGGGAATACTTACACTACCTTGTTTATTTATTCTTAGTTTATTATTGTATGCTAAATCCCAACTGAACGGTACTACCCTTAATTCAAATCACATCTATAACACAAGAAATACTAATTTGTTGGAAATTCCTTATCACAGATTAGCATTATATGAAAAAAGCCCAAAGTATTTAGCTATTAAAGCATACAATAAATTACCTGAATCATATAAATCCATGAACGAAAAAATTTTTAAAATGGAAATAAAATGTTTACTCAGAAGTAAATGTTATTATTCTTTAAGTGAATACCTTAACGATAGGCTTTAATTTTATTATATGTATGTTAGTATGATGTTATTGTTAATATACATATTATGTGTTGTGTGTTACCAATGGACGATGTAATAATAATTGTACTATTTTACAAACTTTTTATTCTTATTGTTTTTGTTTATTTGAATAAGATTATATATATATATGTAATTATATTGACATGTTCTATATCATGTAAATGATCTATTGAACCAATAAATTATTATTATTATTATTATTATTATTATTATTATTATTATTATTATTATTATTGACGTTTCAAACTATGATGTGGTTTCCATACTCCAATACTAAGATATTGTTAACCTAAAATTTACTAATTCGATGACAGTTCAGTATTTGCTGGCCGGCTAACAGTGGAGATACTGTGGTTTATAGGTATTTAGTTATTTATTATAAGGGCAAAATTAATTTAAAAAAAAATCGCGAAATACCTATATGACTCTTGTAACTACCAAATATATACTAAATTCTGCACTTTTCGATCACAAGAAAAACTACCAATGTCGTTATTGACTTTGATGATGATTTTAATAATTGTAAAAATAGAGATATGTAATGTACGTACAATATCAGAAAACAATTAACAATACTTAAAATTATTATTATTATTCACTATTTGTGAAAATGTTTCAAATTAATTTTAAAACTCCTAGACGAATAAAACGTACAGGAAAACCCGCATTTTGGAGGGTTTATTATTTATTACTAATAAGTCTTTTGACCATCGACGTGCTTAACCAAGTTGTGATATAGATAGCTGAAAAGTGTCCGGTGTTGGAAATAATACATATCCTTCTCACCAAGCACGTTAAAACCAATCAATTTCTGAAAGAAATAAACACAAATTCTACAAATCCGGAACCGACTATGAACGTATTTACAAAAAGAAATTCCACGTAATACCAAAATTAATTTCCAAATCTTTTAAATCGCTAACGATCTACACCCAGATACCAGATACAACTTATTCTTTTCTACCATCCTTTTGCCAATCACCTTCTAAACCTAGCTGTTCGGCAGAAAATGTTCTTTCACTTGTTTCCATTTCAAAACTGATTTGTAAAAACAAGAAATCCTATCGGTATAAGTATAAGCTTAATCAAATCAGGTGATGATCTGTATTAATTTATTAATTTGTTAATTTTAGCACCAGAGGACATGCAACCCACTATATTATGCCAGTCTCTAAGCAACCTCAAATAAATTAACAGTTTTATGTCAACAATAAAACTACTTTTTTTCCTTCCTTAGGGCTCGTCTGTCCCAACGCCGACGACACTGCAGCCTCCTGAGCTTATATTGCGCTCTCCTTTAGCCAATTTACTTCATCCATTTCAGTACCTCTGTACCACTGCTCAAGTGATACAATTGATCGAGTGACACAAGTGATTTTTCCTTTAACTTATTTTTGTATCACCGTTGCTAACAAAGTTTATTCTTTTGGTAAAATAATGTTTCGGCCTCTTACAAACACCGTGTTTATTTTTTTGGAAAGATGTATAGGTCAGAGGATGCGCGATCAAAAACAAAAAAAAAACTTGGAGAATAATTTTTTCTGTCAAAGGAATATTAACAACGTTAGCGCCATGTTTCCACTTTAAGTGTTACACACTGTATATATGCAATTAAGACATCCTGTAGAAAATGTATAACACATAAAACAAGAAACTTTTAACAAGCAATAATTTGTTAATCTTGCACGTTTAATATATTTTATAACCATGACGCATTAATAAAACTAAAGATTATATTTTATTCGACATGTAGATCATATTAACTCTGAGCACTTAATAGTGATTTCCTGAAATGCTAACCGACTACTGGGAATCGCACTTGGAGTCTTGGGTAAATGTAATTTATAAGGAAATGGCTTAGCTTGCCAACTTTGAGTATTTGTGTAAAGATGTTTGTGTACCTGCTATACGAGAACCAGGGTGTAGTAATGAACAAACATGTAATTTCCACTTTTGTACTTTTTAAATAGAGCAAACATTAATGTTATGAAATAGGATGCCATTTTTATTTTTAGATGTGTTAAACAAATAAGTAAAATTTGACATGAAAATAAAGCAAATAAAAAGTATATTCATCTTTTAAATATTACAAATTTCTATAAGTATAGGTTATTTCTAATAAAAATTGAAGAAACACGTACTTATACTAAAAGTTAAAAAAGAAACTGATTATTAGCGTATGTCCACGAAGGGGGTTTGGAAGAAGACTCATAAACAATGATGTTTTTGTTAAAACTTTTTAATATACTTTTAGTTTATTTACTGCATGTCCACGTTTCCACGGGTGAAAAACATATCATTAATGTTATAATTTATAAAAAAAGTCGTACGTAAATTATTGCCTATTTACAGCATGTCCATTAAATGTAAGTGGATAAATTCAAAAAGGAGATTTTTAAAAAATATTTTGCTTATATCAAAATATCTACCTAATAGAATTTATAAAATTAGTATTAATTCTTATAGACTATTTTTATACCCTATTATTATTAAACATTAAGAAGTGTTAAGAATAGTACATTGTGTACCTAGTAGGAAAAGCCTTACATTCCCGGACGACCGTGAAGATTGCTTGTTGAAGCGGAAGCAACATGGAGTCCGGGAATGTGTTTTACTACGAGGTACACATACTATTTTTTTCTGAAATCGCAATCAATATTGTTATAAATATATTAATTTCGATAAGAAACCGTATCGGAAAGCTGACGGTTTCCTGATGATTGTTTAGCAACTAACATGGTTCGTATACGATAAATAATGCATCTGTGGTCAATTATGCATACATATTTATTAATAAAAATTATTTTATTGCCAACTGTAATATTCATTTTATCTACATGAAAAACAAATAAAATTTTCAGACTATACGAGCATCACAATATTTAACCATCTATAATTTATAATAAATAATAAATACACCACATGTAATTACGACCCTCTTTATCCCAGAAGGCTTAGAGCCTTGTGCGGGAGGGGGCTACACATTTAAAGACCAGGGACACACATCCAATATCCGTGTATAATGGAAAAATCCCTCTCACAGTATTTTCCATTGCCACGACCGGGATTCGAACCCGGGACTTTTGGGTGAGAGGCAGGTACGCTACCATCTCTACCATCAGTCATATAAATCTGTTTACCTATTTAACCTAAAAACTTAAAATTGATTCTAAATTTACTTACTGTTTTAAAATAAATCTAAAAAATAAAAATTTCGTGATTAAATCTTTTTATTATATAAATCCAAGGAATTAATTATATTGTGATGAATACAAATTGTCTTATCCTAAAAGAAAATAAATGGACCATTATTATTAAGTAGTTGATGTATCGCTGACACTATCCGCATTAGTAGAGAAAGGAAGATGAGAAAAGAGGCTCAACTCTTCAGCATACGAATATATTTATATGCCAATAATTCGTTTTTAAATAAAATTAAAATTTACATTTTTTCTCTTAGCAATCCATTCATGAGTTTTTCTATAAATTTTTAATTAATATGTAAATTACAGGAATATGCCTCGTATAGTGGCATACAGCAAACACTACGTCAATTTTCTAGCTACCTTTGCCGGTGCGTCGAATTAAAATTTCAAATCAGGAAATGACCTACTAAAATATAAATAGGTACACCACTGATGTTACAATGTAATCACAAGTATTACTTTCTCTGTGATAAGGTCCATTGCGAAATGGACTTTCTAAATGCTAATTTGGAATTTAACTATTCTAATGAAGGTACTGAACTAAGTGAACAACTATTTCAATTGGCAATTTTCGTCAGTGTCAGATTATTCCTTCATTTTGTCCCATTACAGTCATTTTCTGAGCATTCAAACGGTGTAATACAAAAATAATTAGCGAAATGCGAGAGAAAGGGGGTAAATATGTAGGTCAATTAGTTTGGCAACCCTGCGTAGGTGTCTAAATCAGCGCGAATTCTACGGTCTCCCTTGTAATTGTCTAAATCCTACAAAAAGGGCTGCCCTATCAATATCAAAAACAATTATGTTCAGCGCATTGCGAAAACAGAATTAATCCTTAATAAACAACGAATGAAGATTTAGTGAGGTATATAAAAGTCCCTGGTAAGTCTCTATAAATTAGTAACAAATATGAAATAACGAGTACGCGCTCCGAGACATGTATTACAAAACTGTAAATTACATCAATTTTATTGAAAAGTACTACCTCAGAATCCCACTACAGTTAAGATTCAGGCAGCGTATTGCATGACTTATCTAATATCAATATGCATAAAGTAAGGAATACATTTATTTTCTCGGAATATTAAAATTTTTCAAATTTCATTAAATGTGATAAATTTTATTTACGTGGTAAGTGAATAAGGCATGGATGGTTACAATATCTTCTTTTAACTATTGAAATTTTAAAAATATTTAAGATAAATTTATTTGCTGGAGATCAGAGTGATCAGAATTTAATACTTGAGATTTAACTATCCAGGTATTTCTGCTAAATAAAGCATTTTTGCGATCAAGAATAACATCTGTAAAACACGTATTAGCATAAATTTGGCAATATACCTATACTAACTTCCAGGCCTTTCATGGTTGAATTCAATTCTAGAGGGTGTTTAATATAGTAACTCAAATTTGTGCGTTTTTGAACTGTTCTAACTCAATATTTTTAAATGAAAATTCCCGAATCCATTTGGTGTTTAAAATGTTCAGCTACCAACGACCTATATGCTGATTAAATTTTAATCATAGTGTAATTTTTAACTGAGGAACTCATTACTTCTTTGGCCAATCTATGAAAAATAGAAATACGAATAATTTCTACCTTCCTAATGAGGCAGTTGACTAGATACTTGACAGATTGGTATGTGCGAACTCATTGAGCCATCAAGGTCTTATAACCCCATTAAATTATCGGTGGGATCACTTGAAATATATGAAAAATAACCTAAAAAAGAGTGAAGTTTTGAAGATTCTAACGTTTATTTCAAACAAAAATATGGTTCACCAAAACATTATACCCCTGTGTTCTATTTTTTATTGTTTAATAAAAGGTTGTCAGGAGTATCTCAGTTTTCTTTTCAAAAACATCAGCATCGTTAGGTTTTTCCACAATTTTCATGACAAAGTGAAAATTTGTAATCTTCACTATTTAATTCCTAAGGAAGGTTTTTCAATGTTGGTTAACAAAGATAACCGTCAGCTACTGTAAAATAGTGGATTCCTATTGGACGAGCAGCCGCTAACCAGTGGTTAACTTTGTTAACTAGACAATGAAAAACCGGCCCTAAATATGAGCAAACAAACAGGAAAACGTGCAGGTGGCAAAGCACTATAATTAATGTCCAAACGGTTACCAACAAAAGTTCAGACGGAATAATACGTCAATGTATCTCTTGATCGTGCAGAGGAGTAAAAATTACATACAAAAATGTCCAAATAGTTAGCAGGTTATTCTATGTAAAAACAGAAATAAGCAGGTAAAACTTAACTGGCCCCTCAGGGATAATAACACCGAACGAGCGGGATTAAAAGCAACAACGATGCGTTGCCCTAACGCCGTTGCTGTTAAGCCATTCCACATCAAATCCGCAGTCCTCCAAAACGTCGAAATGCAACAAACATATCTAAAAGTAGACATTCGATGAACGAGCTGTGACTGGATGTGGCTGCGACTGGCGACCAATACGATATGTCGCATCTTCAGAGAGCTGCGACTTTGTCCGGTAATTTTGGTTATAATCGGTTGCTTTGCTACTTGTAAAGTCCTTGGAGATGTATTAACTGGTGAATTCTATAACGCGCATCATCGTGTCGATTCCACAACTCATTTTGTTTTCGAGATATTGGGGACGAAAGTTGAAAAGGTGGAAATCTGTCGATTTTTCTTTATTTCAATTGCTCATATCTCAAGAACGAAAGAAGATAGTGATCTCGCGTTTGCGCCAATCGTTTCTCTCGTCAAATTATAGTATTACCATGAATTATTTCGGAATTTTCCTGGGACTTTTGATTTTAAATTTTTTTTCCCCTTTTTATTTCTTAAGGTATGGAGAATTTCATCGTTTTTCAACTTTTCTTCTCTTCATTCGAAAACGGAGCCATTTTTAATTACACAATTAAATTATTTCCGTCTCGCCACCGTGTGGCCACTACGAACAACAGGACCTGACTGCTTCTAGAGCAGTTGAATCGTATGGTTGAGGAGGAGATCTATGTAAATATATAAAGCAGTATACATACGACCGGCCGCATCAGTCTCAACGGTCGCATTGGCCGCGTCCATTGAACGGCTACCTTTAGGAACCCGATTCATAGTTGGCCCAGGAAAGTAGACTCTGGCCGCTATAAGAACAAGTCACCAACATCATCAAAGGATATCTGCGCGGTCGTCCATCGAAGTCCCTCCCTCTCGCATAAGCGTTTCATCATAATACTTTTAAAATCTGTTATTCGCAGCTTTGAGTTTGATAAATGCACGTCACTATTTACTATTGGAATTATTAGCAAAAATTACATCACCTTCGTTAAGCAGAACTCTTACTCTGTGTAATGTGATACTGTAAACTATTGACTAAGCGAGACGCACAAAATAAATCTAAGTTTTCGTTTCATGAGTTAGTTCTCTGTAGTATATTGTAAGAACAAGATTAGAAATAAAAAGCTGCGTAATATATTCGAGTTTATTATTTAATATTCTCCACTGCATAATAAATAAATTCCCATAGGTTATGGGCCCAGGCTGCAGTTTTAGTTAAGTGCTAAATTAAGTGCAAGTTTGTTTGAAAGTGCGAAAACCGAAGAAACTAAAATGTCTAGTGAAAAACGTACGAAACGAAACATTAAGCCTTTTAACGGCGATAACTATTTGGTGTGGAAATACAGATTACGTGCTATATTTGAACAAGAGGGTGCGTTAACTGTGCTAGATGAAGAACCGCCCGAAATCCTGACAGATGAATGGAAGAACTGGGAGAGATTCGCGAAAGGACAAATAATCGAACACATTGAAGATTCGATGCTAGGTGAAATACCAGAAGGTGCGACGGCCAGCCAAATTATTGAAAAATTCGACTCCACCTACGTCTGTAAGAATCTTGCCACGCAGTTAAACGTACAAGATAAGCTTTTCAATTATAAATTACGTTCTGAGATGCCTTTAAAGAAACATTTCATCGAATTAGATGAAATGATCAGAGAACTTATTGCATGTGGCAATAGTGTAAATGAGATGACTAAAGTCTGGTATTTATTAAACACTTTACCTCACTCATACGATGGAGTGGTCACAGCAATAAAGACCATGTCCGATGATCGTCTCACTTTAGTTTTTGTGAAAAAGTTGCTGCTGGAGCACGATCAGAAGTTAAAGAAAGACATTACCGAAACAAGTACTAAAGCACTGCAATTTCAATCAGTTAATAATAAATACTCAAATAAACGCAAGCCAGTGAATAAAGGAGGAAATTATTCTCGTAAACCATATTCAAAACCGACCTTCAAAACTGGACAAAAATGTTATTTCTGTGGCCGAAGAAACCATATGAAGAAGGACTGCTATTATTATAAGCAGGAACTGAAAAGGCAAGACTATCGTCAACCAAATAGGCAGGGACCATCCCGCAGATTTGAAAGCACTCCTGGAATTATGACTGTTGCTTTACCCTCTAAAGAAAAGGAGGACGGTTTCGCTTTTATGATGTATGCAGAAGATAGGACTGAACAGGTCGGAGGAAATTTAAAATTTGTATTGGATTCTGGAGCAACAGAACACCTCGTAAACGACCTGATTTTCTACAAGGACTACAAACAATTGAAGGTACCGATAAAAATAGCTGTTGCGAAAAAGGAAGTGTGTATTTCGGCAACACACGTGGGCAACATTGAAGTCTTGACTAACTTGGGCCATGTTGGAGTCCTGCGAGGAGTCCTTTATGCTCAAGAGGTCCCGTTCAATCTTCTGTCAGTAAGAAGACTGCAAGAGGCTGGATTTTCCGTGATTTTTAATCACAATGGTGAAGTAATCGCCAAAATCGGCCAGAAGACCATATTAACAGGTAAGCGCATGAACGAATTGTATACTTTACATTTTATTGTTCAAAATGCGTTATTAAATGGTCAGGCGGCTATAATTAGATTAGATAATAAAGACAAGCTATGGCATGAACGGTTAGGTCACATAAGTAAAAATAAATTTAATCAAATGAAAATTAAATTACTAGCCGAAGACAGTAATTGTCTAAAAGAAATAAATCTCTGTAGTATATTGTAAGAACAAGATTAGAAATAAAAAGCTGCGTAATATATTCGAGTTTATTATTTAATATTCTCCACTGCATAATAAATAAATTCCCATATTTACTTTGTAGAAGCATGGTATCGATAAAGCTAGCGCAGCGTTGCAACGCCCCTGGCTTGTTTTTATAGCGGCCGGACTCTATCGACTACGTCCTGTGAACGTTGCTAAGCGATTCCACGTAAACTCAGCAGGTTACCAGAACTTAATACGCGTAGCGCAATTTTCCTCTTCAGCCGGAAAATTATCCGTGACGTACTAACTTAGCTGTAAGCAATTTCACGTCAAATCAACTAAGCCACCAAACGTCAAGCGCGAGTTTTACAGAACAATTCGAACATAACAATAAAATAAAAATGATTGCAAAAATTCAAAGGTCAAATGTCAGATTAAACTTGCTGGACTAGTCGGACGGACAGCTAGAAATGAACTGAATGTCACAATCCATGCTCCAAGTTGCTAGAATTTTAAATGGTGCAAAGTCGGAGAATGCGCATTAAATCGACGTAGCAAATTTGTGGAATTCCAAATAGAAATTCCGGCCACAATAATAAAAACTATTTTAAGTTATAAAATTTATTTATTAATCCTGGACTATTCTGGCCGGCTGCTAGAAGCGAACTGAACTTCTTCTTGTGTCTCCACGGTGCAGCTCGCGATGACTAATTAATAACCGGTACAGAGTGGGGAAATGCGTAGTAGATCTGTGCGGTAAATTTATGAAAATGCAATCGCCTATATACAATAACAGAAATTATTATAAGTCTATTTAAATTTAATTACTTAAGTGCTACTAATTTGGTGATTTATTTCTGAGCGGAATGCCAACTGATAATAATAATAATTATAATATATCTTTATTAATAATAGCTGCTTGTGCTAGCAGCTATTTCATACATACACTTTGCAGTTACATAAAATATATATAACATCGAGTAAGTAAGTATAACATAGTAAACATAGTAATATGTACACACAATAAGTATATCTATTACTACCACTATACTTCAAATCACGAGAGATGACCGTTACGTCACAAATTAATTTCTAATTTTAACGTCCGCTTCAAGCGTTCTTTGTTTACAAAATAGTAAAACGAGAGAGACAGGGAAAGGGAGTTCATTATATGTGACTGTTAATATCTCCAACTGACATTGTTGATAACTAACGCAGTATTGATTTGATTATTACGAATTATAATGATGACGTAACGATCTTCTTTCGTGATTTGAACTATATAAATATCTAATATACAGGGTGAATTTAAAATACACTGAATATTTTTAATCTGTAATTTCTTATAGCATAATTAATGAAATCCCAGTGTTTTAATTTCAAAATTCCATAGTTAATGTTTCAACAAACAAACCTTAAACTCGTCCCGCTGGGAATACACTGACCGGTGAACTTGACATTGACATGGTTACGAACAAATACCTCTACGCAGTATTCGCAATGTTTACCAAGTAAATCCAAAACTGATATCTAAAACCTCGTCTAAAACACTAGGAAAAATTCACACTTGAAATCATGGATGCACAGGCTGAACTACGCGGGCAACGTGGTAGCTACGAACACAAAACTGAAATCTAAAACACTAGGAAAAATTCACAATCGACATCATGGATGCACAGGCTGAACTACGACAACACAACAACACGATAGCTAAGAAGAGTGGGGGTACAGGCATTTATGTCGCTACACACATCAGCTGTTCTGCACAGGAGCGTCGTAAATATTTAATAAGTATTCAAAAATTGTTTTCTTGACTGTATTTCATTTATTTTACAAATGACTATTTTTAAGAATTTTTACGGACCATAGAGCTTAACGGATTAAAATTATCCAGTGTATTTCAAATTCACCCTGTATTTATATTTATACAATTTACATTTACATTATTTTTGGTCACTAAATATTGCTCTAAATATAATATAATAATAAAATAAATAAAATAAATACATAGCAACAGGTCTATTACATAAATTAATATTCATTATTCATGAATTTATACAGATGTCTTTTAAATAGAAATACATTTTTTTATTGCTTTATAAACTCTGGTAATTTATTATATTCAACCGTTCCCTTGTCGTATATGGAGGATTTTGTTTTCATTAAATTTGAGTATTTGATATTTATGTGATTTCTTTGCCTTGTATTATAATTGTGTATATCCCCCCGACGTTGAACATTTGCTGACAAATATGTAGGTAGCAAATTATTGTGGAGTTTGTATAAAAATATCAGTGTCCTGTATTTTAAGCTATCTTTTACCGAAAACCAGTTTAATGTATCCTGCATTGTATTTTTATACTAGTATATCTATTACATTTTAAAATGAATCGCATACATCTATTTTGAAGTAACTGCAATTTTGATATATTGGTGTCATTACACATATATAATATGCTTGAGCAGTAATCAAAATGTGGTTTAATTATAGTATTTTAAAAATTTTTTACATATGTAATCTTTATGATCATTGAATGTTAATTTGTTGTCTATAATAATACCTAAATATTTCATAGTCGTTACTTTATCAAGGTGTTCCCCGTTATATTTTACATACGCATCATTAACGTTTTGATTTAAATATTTATTGGACCCTATTATCATGTATTTAGACTATTTTGCATTTACCATTAATCCATTTGTAGTAAACCATTCATTTATTGCTTCCAGCGTTGTGTTAATTTTTTGGACAACTTGTCTAATATTAACTCCAGATAAATATATTATAGTATCGTCTGCAAAAAGGTGTATTCTGCACTCTTCAGATTTAACTAGGAAAATATCATTAATGAAGAGCGTGAAAAGCATAGGTCCTAACACACTGCCTTGTGGAACTCCGTTATTATTAAAAAGTTTTTCAGACTTGGTGTTATTTATTTTGGTTTGTTGACTCCGTGCACATAGATAGGAATTAATCCATTGATATGCTGTATCAACAATTCCGAAATAATGACACAGTTTTTTTAATAAAAACTCTCTGTTAACAACTTCAAATGCTCTTTTTAAATCAAGAAATACCTTTACCACTACTTCACCTTTGTCTATGGAATACTTAAAATCATTAATTACTTTTTATAAAGCCGTCTCACAGGAATAATTTTCTCTAAATCCGGACTGGTTTTTTTTTTATTTTTTTTATTCACTTATTTAACGTCGGCCTATTTCCGCTACCAGGGCCTATCACCGACGCCAGGAGACGAGCAACCCCCAACCTGGAAATTTTGCCGAACCTCTTATCTTACTAAGAGTAGGGATTTTTTACTTGCCTAACATTTAATAGACAAGGGACCGACTGCTTTACATCCTCTCCGAAGGATGGTATATCCTCAATACACCTCTCGCCTACAGTTGTATTGCTTCTGCGATATAGCTGATATACAAGCCGCTAGAAGTAGGGAAACGAGACCGCGTCTTTCCGTGGATAGTCACCATCCAAGTACTAAACGCGGTAGCTGTTGCTTAACTTCATATCGCTATGAAGTGAGTCAAGTCAGTCCTCCGCTCGCTGCCCCGGACTGGTTTTCGTTTAGTAATTTGTTACTCTTTATAAATTCAGTAAGTTGGTTATGAACTACAAGAAGGTAATGTGTTTATGGGTCTATGCTCTTCATCTAATTTAGTTTCTGTAACTTTTGCTACAGGAATTATTACTGAAGTTTTCAGTATTTCAGGAAATTCACCATTATTCGATGATGTATTAATTATTTGTAATAATGGATAACCAATTACTTCAAAGTCGATTTCATCCTCTGAAAATTTATTTTGTTGTTCGAAGATGATTTTCCGTAATAAAGCAATATTTATGATATTAAATTTATTAAAACATGTATCTGGATGCAAGGCCCTGTTTTCAAATAAGGCATCTCTATTAATACAAAAAGTATTATTTTTTAATCCATCTACAATTAGATTATTACCAGTAATAAAATATATATTAAGTTCTTCTTCTAAGTATACGGTTTTTTCCACTCCTCCTAGTGTAAGAGATGATATAGTATAATAAGCTTTTGGTTTTATTATATTTTTTAATGTTTGCCATATAAATCTCGGATTCTGCTTTACATTATCTATTTTATTTTCATAATATTTTTGCTTTTCATTTCTTAGGACTTTTACAGCCTCATTGCGATTATTGGTATAGATTCCCCAGTTATTACCATTTTTGTTTATTTTATACTGAGTATATGCTAGGTCTCTATTTTGTAATGCTTTTTTAATAGTACTTTTAAACCATTCATTAGACTTCTTTGACTACTGTCTGATACTCGGACACTCTTTGTCCATAACAAATTTTATGTTATTTATGAATGACTTGAATACACTATTAGTGATAGTGCAGCCATATTGCCAATTGGCATTAATTAAATTTAATGAAATTTTGTTATAGTCTAGCATCCTGTATTTTATTTCTTGGCCTATTGGGGTATTTTGAAAATTTAAATTAATGCCTATAATTTCATGGTCAGTGATTTTGGGTGTAGTTTGCATATTTACCTGAATTTCATAACAATTTGAGAACACAAGGTCAATTATTGAGGAGCTTCTGTCATTTATCCTTGTAGGTTGAGAAATAAATTGTTTTATACCAAAAAGTCTTGATATATTATGTAATCTTTTGCTATATATGTCATCTTTAATGTCCCATCTAATATTAAAATCCCCTATGAAAATGTGTAACTGACTAAAATCTAAGTTTTCTATTAAATTTAAAAAAAAATTATGAATGGCTGGCACTATGAGAATGATATATGCAACCAATAAATAATGTTTCCCGAAATAATTTTATTTTTATTTGTAGAAATCAATAATTAGTTTCAACGACATTGTTTTCAATTAGGCTACTATTTATTGTGTTAACTACATAAATGATTACACCACCAGTATGCCGACTAAGGGAGTTGCATCTATAGATATTGTAATGTTTAATATAAATTTCACAATCTAAAATGTCTTTCGTTATTCTAGTTTCGCTTAAACAGAGAACAATGGGTTGCAATTTTATGACCAACTGCCTAATTTCATCCAGATGAGCAGTAAGACTTTCTGAATTTAAATATAATATATTATTTTCAAATACCTGTTTTATTTTATTATTGGTTATATTCACTTTATTGCTGTTTACTCGGGATGCTCCTGGAGTAAGGGCTTCTGTCGTAAAAAACGATTTTGGAATCGGTCTATTCCTACATGTTCTGGCCAGATGTTTGGGTTTTTGAATGTCTCGATATGGTTTGCAGGTACTGATACTTTAAAAGATGTATATAGTTCGGGATTTCTAGATTTCATAATTTCACACTTTTGATATCTGGTATATTTTTCGATTCAAGATATACAATAATATCATTCGCAGATAAGTCTAATGGACATCTAAACACATGATAATCTACATATCTTACAACTCCCTTAAATGTCCCGTCATCATTTCCTTTTCCATATATTACATTATTTCTTCTCCTATATTTCTGCTTAGGGAACTCCCATTTTCCTTCGGTTTCCTTTTTCGGTTCATTCAGTTCTGTGCTATTGTTGTTTATATTGTCATTACTGTGATCATTTATTGGATTATGGCTCAATCTAGATTGATCATTTATTTGACTTTTTAGAATTCTTCTATCGACTTTTGGTTCCACAATGTTTTTATTTTGATTTCCTTGTTGATTGACTGCTGTTAATTTTTTCCCTGCCGCTACCTCTCCATATGTTTTCTTCTTAGTGCCACTATTTTGAGTTCCTGCTTGGCATGATTTCTCAATATTCTTAAATTCATTTGAAGTTAACAAACCAACTAATTCGATGTCACTTTCCCTTAATTGTATCATTTCATTTTCCAATTTTGAAATATTTTCTTCCAATTTGCAAGTTTCACTTTTAATGCATTTATCGATAATATCCTTAAACTCGCTACTTTGTATAAATGATATTATCGTTTCTTCGTGTTTAGATCTTAAGTCGGGCATTTTAAAGTCACTGTACTAGCGAGAGCTCACTAAAACACGTGCGTACCCTATATAGGACCAAGGCTTATAGACTTTGTACAGGTTGCCTCAATGAGCAGCATTAGGGCGAGGAAAATGCGGCGTGTGGGCAGAGGTTGTGGCGACCGTGATGTGTTATTTACATTCTGTGTTATGTGTTATTTACTTTGCCGTTTTATTACGGACTGTTTAGTTGCGCAGAACTGCAACTTGTGTACTAGTTTTATATAATATTTAGTTAAGCGTGTTTACATAGCGGATTTTTGTTCATTTTGAAATAATAAACTTTTAGAACATATAAAGAATACCTACAAGTAAGTATAAATACAATAAATAGATTATTTATGTATAATATTCTACAATTTAAGACCTATTATCGATGATGGTACAAAGTTGCCTAATTTTTTAAATTATGTTCATTGTTTGTACCACTCTGTTACATTTTTCTCCCCAAATTTTTGTATGTATTGTAATAATTTCTTAATAAATAACGACTAGGTAATTATATTTTAGTCTATTTTATTCTTTACAGAACTACATAATGCCTGGAATGCGACGTACTATAGCAATCTGCAACAACAGCAGAGAAAATGCATGTACACAAATCAGAAAACAAATTTATTTTTATCGTTTTCCAAAAAATAAACAACTCAACTTTGACAAATTTGGGTTGAAAGATGTCGAAGACACGTAATATGGAATCCCGATAATTGCCGCGTTTGTTCTGACCAATTTTGCTTAAAAAAATCAAGTGGCCTTAGAACCCAATCAAAATGGGTCTTCTCACAAAGATATAATAATTTTAATACCTATACAGAATATTTCGCTAAAATTAAAAAACTTACTGTTATATCTGGAGAAACCAGAACTGTACGAAAATTAACAGGTAGACGCATGTCAAAAGGATATTGCAAAATGTTTCATCCGACAATGACCTTTCGTAAGAATTAAATATATTAATGAAAAAACAAAAGAAAATAAGGACAGTAAGAAACGCCGTGGCTTTGAGACACATGACAAGACAAAGCACATAAAAAAATGAGAAAAACAGTTAATTAAGAATATATTTTTGTTTTGTCCCAAATACAGTATTTAAACTTTTGTAATAGATTTTTTTTTATTTTAAATAGATAGTTATATGGAGAAAATTTTTTTGCATTATTAATAACTTAAGGCCCCTTTTCCATCATAATAGGAATTCTAGGTAAAAACCTTTCTTATTTTTACGTTACATTAAATAGGTCTAGCTATTTGTTTTAAAACAAAAATTCAGTCATTCAATATACTTTTTATCTGATAACTTATTTTGGCCAAATTGTTTTTATATTCCTTCTACATATTGTGTTTGTTGCCAAATTTTATTAAGAAATTAATAATTAAATAAAATACATTTAATGTTCAATACACATATACCTATAATTATATCATAATTAAATAGATGGATGGTCTATTCATTAATAGTTATTTTTATTTTACGTGCTTTAAAAAGAGACACTACACTGACCGAATGATCAGCTGTTGTAGAACAGAGGACGACGATCCCGACCTGAGTGCGCCGGGCTCCTTGTGACGTACGATGTGTTGAGATAGGTCAGGTTCGGATGGGGTAACCTTGTAAGTTTACGAGCCTTGATATAGGACGACCACATTTGATCTTATCCAATTACTGTAAATCCGTTACCAACATTCCATAATTCAAAATTATCACTCGACCTAATTACAAAACGATTTCATAATATTATTCCAAGAGCATATTTTGACTGCTTAAATAATTGTCTCTGTATAAAGTTCATCGATGCCAAACTAAGAGTTAGGGAAAAAATTTAATCACAGGCATTGCTGATCGCAAACCATATAATGGGAATTTGTTTAAAAGGCATTGAATGCAATAGTTTATCCAGTATTTAATCTCTCCAACTTGCACCAAACATTCATGTAAAAACACTAAAATAAATGGAAACTTAAATTGTAACAAAATTGGGCCGAACAGTGTTAAATACATTTTATCCAGTTCACTGTGGGATACTGCTATTAATAAAACGGCTCTATTATTAAGAGAGAGGCTTTGGAGTGACATACGTAATCATCTAATACCCAAAGTTGATTTTTCAAATAAGAGGTTCTTAAAGACAAAGTAGAAGACGCTAGCTAGGTCACAAAACTTAATCACCTATGCGTACCCTTCTCAAACGCTGTCTACAGCGTCACTCACAAACTAACAGATACCATTTATTTTGAGGCATTTACTCATAAACTAGTGAGAAATTTCTGAAATAATAATAAAAAAGAAGTTTATCAAGGTAAATTATAACCTTATTTCAACAGTCGGTTTATAACTGTGTATATAAAAGTCGCTGATTATTGAATTTCATGACTGTTATGTTACATGGAAATAATATTCTACAGAAGAGGAAACCTCTCGGGAAACCTAATATTAGAAATTACCTATATTATGTAATGTGTAAAATCGTCTAAGTTAACAAAATATTTTCGGTATAAAATTATACAACAGTAATTAGAATACAATAGTCAGAATTAATTTTGGTACACTAACCATTAGTTAATTTAGTCAAACACGCTATAATCTCGACAATATTAGGTACCATATACGATTCATTCTCTTGACATAATTTATTCTCTTTAAAGTG
Organism: Rhagium mordax; assembly: GCA_963680705.1. Classification (NCBI taxonomy): domain Eukaryota; kingdom Metazoa; phylum Arthropoda; class Insecta; order Coleoptera; family Cerambycidae; genus Rhagium; species Rhagium mordax. The sequence goes on from OY796656.1 coordinate 87,401,112, forward strand.
CTTAAATGCAACCGGACAGTATAAGGTTCTTAGTAAGTTTATCCAAATTAGTTTTAAGGATTTATTTGTATAATATACGAGTGCATACAAGGCAACGAGGTGTGTATAATGATCATATTTTATATATTAATTGTGGGTTTATTGATAATGTCGGCATGTTGTAAATAAAGTTAACTTTTGGCGTAATTTTCCTAACTGCGGTTTTAAGTAGGAACAAGTAAAGTACATGGGTAAAACGGTGGGGTAAATAAAAAGAGTTCGCATACTTGTTAGAAGTTCCTCAAACTTTCCTTATCTTTCACTAAACTATCTAATTAACAATTTATTTGTTCCTGAAGACGCTTGGAACGTTTGACGTGGCACTAATACTGACCTAGTTTCTACAAATACTACGTCAGTGTTAAGAACTCTTCATAGCTATTTATAATTTGGGAAATATATTTTATTAGATTAATCTGCTGATAATTAGCGTGTTTTCTATTAAAACTGGAAGTAGGTCTATCAATATATAATTTTACATATTATAGCATATGATATTTCCTAAAATTTTAACTAATGTAAACAGATTTATACTTAAAAATATAAATAAACTAAATAAACAAGTTTATAATAAAAAAACTATTTTTAGAAAGAGCTAAGACTATTCTACACGGTCCAATAGATTTTTTTTAAATAGAATACCATTTTTGCTAGTCATTATAATTATTGACTTTCTCCCATCTACTTGGATGTAATGATTTTTTTGTTGAAATAATGCCGTCTACACATGCATAATGAAAAAATCACTATAGCCACAATTATGAATTTTAGCAAAAAAATACGATACAACTGTGTTTCTGAATCATTTTCACAGACCTAGTAGGTCATTTAGTGGGACCATTTCTACCGATGGGTAGGTAAATATTATTTAGGTCGTATTTTATTGCACCTAAATAATGTTCTGGAGCACCATTTTGCTGAAGCCACATACCACATCCTATTTCTGATCCATTGAGGAAGATTTTGTAATAATTGTGGTAAATGTACCCCAAAGAAATGTGGCCCTATATTACATGATCTCCAATAATTCCTACTCAAACATTTATGGATCATCTGTTTTGGTTACCAACTTTCATGAAAAATGAAAATTTTTCGAAGCATAATAATGGAGACTGTACGCGTTACATGTCCAATTTTATGAAAAGTCTCATCAGTAAAAATAACTTTGGAAACAGTAGCATCTGCTTGCGTTTTACCTCTGCCTGGCCCAATTACAAAACTCTAACGCTTTTACAATCGCAATCACTTAATTCCTGGTGCATTTGAATGTGATATCACGAAATTTATTTTCAAGGTACGACCAATAGAACGTCTAGTTATTCCTACTAATGGGCTTACTTCCCTGTGATTAATATAGAAATTCTCAATCGTTGCCATCACCACAGATAGATTAATGTTTTCATTTGTTGGATATTGTGTATTGCCATTTTCCACAAATGTATCAAAGAAGCTTGCAACATCAGGGGACATTCTTTCAGGATACTGTTTATGGCCATCTTGTATATTTTAGAAATTAAAAATTATTCGGAAATGCCACAGAGGCGTTTTGTAACTGCTAATAATACGTTTTGTCTTCAAATCTGTAATTATGGCTGTTGCAATGTTTTCAATAAGAACGTTTAGATGACTGCATGGCATTATTTCTACAAATAAATCATTATCTACAAACGGTTGAGATAGATTCAATAATAATACACAATAGCTTTCTGCTGAAATAGGTTAAAAAAAATGTACTGATATCCAATGCCATTACATTATCTGTAGAATCGTCGTCGTGGCGCTGTATAATCGATCACATAACTTTAAATCAACAAGAAACTATGTTTTCCAGTGTTTGCCATAGGAACTGTAAAAAAAGTTAATGAGTTTTGATGCAGCTTACTTCTATTCAATTTTACAATATGAAATTGAGTTTTGGAGAAACAAACGCAAGCAGTATATTATTTATTCGAAAACGTGCTATCCGTACTTTGTGTGGCCTAGAGATTCGCAATTCCTTTAAAAACAATAAAAACATAGTAAGCATTCATCCGTGTTGGGGGAGTTTGATAAGCATAGAAAAAGTTATATAAAATTATGCAAGAGTTAATAGTTTTTGAGATAATTTACAAAAATAATTAGGTAGTTATTTTAGACATTCGTTTTAAATTCAAACTGATTAAACCACAAATACCACAGGATCCTGCAGTTGTTCTTAGGGTGATATTTAAAAAAATAATAATAAATGGGCAGTTGTTGGATAGTGTTTTAGCACAACTTCTGAAAAAGATATGTATTTTTTCTTTAAATTATTTTTTATTTACAAAATATGCTTTGATTTGTAAGAGATGTTTATGTTGTTTACAAATCAAGACAATGAATCCATTTAATTGTTCATAATCAGAACAGCGAAACAACTACAATTTATTTCACATTAAATTTATCAAATGTAGCATTTTGCTGCTTGACGCAGAAAATAATCAAAACTTTTAGAATACGAATTTGTTCTGAGAACGAAGTCTAAGGAACGAATTTATATGATCTAGCCCGCCTTAAAAGTTGAACTTCCTTGTATAAAGTAAGAAGCTACTTATGTCACATTCGCTCTTTGGTTGTAATATTTTATTCTTTAAAGCTTTCCGTCCATATAGATTTAGTTTGTTACGGCATGACACGGATAAGCACTTCCAAAGTTTAAACGATAATTTTCCTATGTATATTAAATAGTTAGTTTTGTATACAGTCTGGTTAATGACTTGACCTCCTTGTCCATAGTATTTAAATTACTTATAGAGTTGTTTGAAGGGTCAATATTTTCGTTCTACTAAAAGTTTAAAGAATTGCAATAGAAAAAAATCATTTTTATGTATACTTTATGACAAATTCCAACTCCAGATATGATGATAGCTAATGTCACAACACAAATGTCGGTGTGAACACGAATTTGTACCGAGAATAACGCTGGACAATTTGAACAGTTTTTATAAATTATTTGTTCTAGATTAACAATGTTTGTTATTAATTATGCTATCTTAAGTAGGTCCCTCTAGGTAGTGGTTCAGCAGTCGTTCAGAAGATGGCGCTAGCGTTACGAAAATGAACTACAAAACTATTGAAGTGTGGAATCTTCCACAGAACAGCAACTGATGGGTGAATATATAAAGGCCAGAATGGTTCACTAGAGTCAGTCGAATATTGGACAGTGAACTGAACAGAACTGAAAAGGAACAGCGACTATAGTGGCAAGTAGTAGCGAATACTAATGGTGAAAAGCAGTAATTAATGTTATAGGTTAAGTGACTAATTGATGTAGTAATTAGTGAGTTAATAAAATTAGTGGTTTAGTGTAATCTTGTTGCAATTATTAAATCCACGGTTGGAGGTGTTTACTAAGAGGTGTAAACACGTGACAATAGTCTTAATTCAACTGTTTTTTTATGATAATGCAGTGCCGTATTCAGCCAAATAAAATGGTTAAAGTAGCACAACAATTTTTTTACAATATTCTATAGCCATATTAACAATGACAAACCAGAAAAAAAATATTACAATATAATATATAAATGTCAATCACATGTGGATTAGATATATGTGTAATAGTGTTAGAAAACTGACTAGTGTCTTTTTCACCAAGCTGAAAATAATGCCCCATTTTCCTAACGCTGCAGCGTGCTTGTTATTGGGTTTAGAAAAGTTTTAATTGTAAAATTTGTTCAAAATTGTATCCTCCTTAAGATTGATAATAACTACCATAGCTCTAGACCCAACCAATACCGAGATTTTTGAAAAAATAAAAAAGTCCAAAAATTTCATGGTTTTTGTGCGACAGAAAGTTTGGCCGAGGTCTTTTGAATTGGAAAACTCGGTTTCTTACTACTGGCCTCAATTTAAACAAGTAAAAAAAATCAGATACCCGACCTTTTGCGCGGTAAGTTGTACATAGCTAATGGGCTATGAGGCACTTTAATGTTTTGTATCAAAATGATCGTGTTGTTCGTAGCACGTAGAGCCGACCCTGATGTCATTACAAGTTCATACCCAGTTTCTAATCATTAATTTAGTCAAGTCAAATCAAGAAAGTAGCAGTAATTAGAAGTTCTGAATTATTCTCTTTGTGTAGGTATATTCTTTCTTTGACATAAACAATAATTACAGTTTCCAACTATTAACCGTTCCGTAACTGATGGAGTTTAATCATATGGTGACCTATAATCCTAGCATACTAAACATGTTTGAGATTGAATGAAAAGACCACTACCACTGTTCAAATTGCCATATCTAATGAACATATTGGTCGGCTCCGCATCCTCGGGAGAGAATAGATTCATAAATGGAATAAAGATAAAAATATTTCATAGAATTTATTCCAACAACCTATTCGTAGAAATTTAATCATTATATAAAATAAATATCTGCATTTCATCTCATTTATATAAGTAAGTACATGGCAGTAAATATTAAAAAAATTAACAAATGTTATATTTATGTCAACACTTTCTTCTGGTTTAGACACATAAATTTGCATATAAATTTAATGGATATGTAGGTAGATTTAAATCTTATTTGTTATTATAAATCTCGCTCTAAACTTAGTAATCCTTTAATTGCTTTTGAAGGACGCTTAGCCCCTGTTAAAACAAAGGTCTAACAAAGTCTCGTCCTTTCATCCTTAAGATGTTTACGGAGGATCGCATCCCGCCACTATTCACTAGCGAGGCGTAGAATGGTGTGGGTAAACCACAAAACCCTGTCAGTAATTTTGTTTTCAAGCCTTTGCTGCATATGCGTTTAAAAAACTTACTAATGGTCTGGTTTAATAACTACCTACTTTAATTTTATATACTAAAAAAAGGGTATTCACATAGGTGTGTACCACATTCACATTTAATATTTTTATCACAGTTAAAATTATTTATATCAAGATCAAGAGTAAAACTTTTAATTAATTTTATTGTTATACTTGATGAATTTATGGTAATATACTGCTCCCAATTTGAAGTGGGACACACAAAAAATGGTCACAATTCCAAATGCCGTAAAATCCTTAAAACTTTACAGATTTCGACGGAACAAGCACTATTTTAAAAAACAATTCTTTGACATTCATTATAAGCAAACGAACAGGCCAAAATATGCAATGCAAACACTCTACTGAGTGTTCAATGCATCCATGTCATTTTGTAAAAGTTTGACATTGTGTATGGACTTAATGGGACATACTGTATATTTTGTTTTAATGACACCTTGTAGCCTAGAGTGTCGTAATAAAATCGTTCTTTGGTTTTTGTTTTTATCTCCACTAGTTTCGAAGATATTAAATCAAAATTAGAGATATTTTTATATGATTTTTTTTAAATCTGGCACTAAAAACTGAACGAAAATAAGTAAACGAAAATAAAATATAACATCAGTAAGAGCTAAACCTAATAATGTGTAGAGCCTCCTCTTGACCTCACAACCTCTTCACATCGTTGATGCATACTTTGTATTGTACTGTTTACAATTTCAACTGATATTCGTGCCCATCTTCAACAAGTGCATTTTCGAACCGATTTAAATTTTGTGGATGATTACGACGACTTGAAATTCGTCTCTGTAGCGCGTCCCAAATATGTTCAATTGGATTTAGATACGGAGATAGAGCAGGCCAGTACATTCACTTGATGTGTTCTCTGTGAATAAAATCATTAATTATTTGAGCTCTGTGAGGCATCGCATTATCATCCACGTAAACAAAATCGGGTCCAATGATTTGAGCAATTGTCAAAACAACTGGTTGTAATATTCGTTCCAGGTACAGGTTTGCAGTCATGGATTTGTTAAAAATAATTAGCTCTGTTCGAAAATCCGTACTTATACCTGCCCAGATCATGAGAGAATTGCCATGCCAGTTCTGATGTTCTAAACCAAACCTCAACCGATTTCTGCGATGATGCCTTGTCCACCTCGGGTGCCTGGCAGGTCGTCTGCTTAGTACTCCTACATTTCGCAGTCGACTTCTTATTGTTTCAGTTGAAAGGTGAATACCACTGACCTGCTCGAACTGTTGTTGTAACTGTGCCGCATTAAGTGTCCTTTCCAAAAGAGCTCTTTTCCTGGAGGTTTGTTTTACTGGTACAATTATTTGAAATGTCAAACTGATGCACTTTTTATTTTTAATTCCAAAGCGAACTACTGAAAACAAGAAGCTAATCCAATTTTTATGGAAAATATGACTTAATTGAGAAAAAATTAATATCTTCGAAACTAGTGGATATAAAAACAAAAACCAAAAAGTGATTTTATCGCGACACTCTAGGCTACAAAATATCATTAAAACAAAATATACAGTATGTCCCATTAAATCTGTACACAATGTCAGACTTTTACAAAATGACGTGGATTGAATTGAACACTCTGTAGAGTATTTGCATTGAATATTTTGGCCCGTTCGTTTGCTTATACTGAAAGTCAAAGAATTGTTTTTTAAAACAGTGCCCGTTCCGTCGAAATCTGTAAAGTTTTAAGGATTTTTACGGCACTTTGAATTGTGACCATTTGTCGAGTGTCCCACTTCAAATTGGGACCAGTATATTTTTCCAATTGCAAAGTTTCTATAATTATATCTAGCCAGTCAAACAAGTAATAACCAAGTATAATTTCTAAATAATTAATTATTTATGAGAACCAACCTTTTTACCCGTTATGTTTAGTTAATAGGACAGACGAGATGTAGACAAAGTTTGAAATACTTTTGAAAATTTGATTTATATGCAAATTTTTCGACATATTGTCACAATCACTTAGTAAGGGATTATTTTCCGTCTTGGAAAGCTACTAATATAATTTACATACTATTAGCGTAAGAGGAAATGTACGTAATTGAAACTAGGTCGGGAAAATTTAATTTTAAAAAGTAATTCCTATCGGCCTCGGGCGTTTGATAAAATGGATAAAAAGAGGCGCATATTATTTAAATACATTGTTTTTTAAATTAAAATGAACAACTCCAAGAATTTACCAATGTGATTGTCTAAAGTGTCCTTTCACTTTATTTAAATTGTTATTAAGGGGTTCAGCATTGCTTAGGTTAAAACTAGGATTTATCACGAATTAAGCGAATGTAATATTTCATTTTAGTAAATATTGATTGATACATTTTAATAAAATTGACAAAGCATTTAGAGAAGCCGACACATTGGGAATTTACTCAATTAATTGAGAAGCCCACTCCTGGGATTCTTGACATTGACACCCATATTCCAAATACACTAAACCTCTTTATAAAATTACATTATCTCCCACCTATTTGTGATTCAGATCATAACTTCATTACAGTGTCCTGTTCTTTTGTTATTAAATCGATCAGAAAAGCGCAGTCACGCAGCCTGGCATTTTACATCATTCATATCGATAACGTAATGCTTACTTTAATACAAATGATTCATCTGCCGTAGTTGGATAGTGTTAAAGTTACATCTCTAAAGAATAAGGTGTATTCAATCAAGCAACTGTTTTTTGTGACCAAATATAACGGCAAAATTATAATCTCTACCTCAATTCCAGAAATAGTATTCCGACACCGTGCAAATTGATGTATTCTGAAATAAATCTGAATAAATTAACGGGATCCAATGGCATCCCAGCCATGAACTGTGTCCAAATAACTACTACTCTATCACTGCTCCTGTGTTTTCCAAAGGAATGGAAAATTGTATTAACGTTTAACTGCTGCAAAATTTAGAATCGGTAGGTATCCAAAGTTATCGGCCAGAGTCTAACAAGCGATCTGTTCATATATGTTACCCATATATGGATTGAGGCATTGGATAGATTTGGGGCATTTGAAACCATAGTTTTAGATATTTTTAAGCATTTGATAGAATATGACATCAAGATTTACTAAATAAATTACCATCTTAAGGCTTATCAGCTCTGTAACGCATAAATATATTTTCTGCCTAACCTCTCATTTTATGTTATAATTGATGGAACTTTCCGTGCCAACTCATATCCCATAATAATCAGTATTACCATAAACTTTGTTCTTTCTTCAAATACATTAATGAATTACTTTCTTCAACGTTCTGCTTCTATAGAGGGTATCCCAAAAAGAATTCCCCAGCCACCGGGGGTAAACGCTACGACCAAAAATAAGACGAAAATCATTTACTTATGCAAAAATTTCATAAAGTGCCTCCTTAAGAAAATAGGGTCATCTTGAATACTGAAATCAAGACATTTTCGCAAATCAAATTTTCAAATATCTACTAAGTGAAAAAATAGTTTATTAATTTAAATCATCCTTGATGAAGACAGAATATGAAATTTTGAATGTCTAAGCTTAATTGTCACATAATTAGTAAACTGAAATGCAACGTTAAAAAAGTGAATTTTCATAATTATTATTATTATGCCAAGAAGGCAAAGCAATCGAGAATATTTGGATAGGATTAAACTACTTAAAGTGTCTTCATCAGGGATGACTTGACTTAAATTAATAAACTATTTTTTTACTTGGATATTTGAGAACTTGATTTGCGAAAATGTCTTAATTTCAATATTTAAGATGGCCATAATTTCTCAAGGAACAATTTTTCAAAATTTTAGCATAAGTGATTTTCGACTTATTTTTGGCCGTAGAGTTTACCCTCGGTGGCTGGGGAATTCTTTTTGGGACACCCTGCATATACAGATTGTCTTTTAAAAATTAAGTTTACAATCCAGTAAATACGAATTTCGCAAACATAGGAAATAAAAAATAAAAGTCAAAGTCATAGTTAAGGGATAGGATAATAATTATTCATAATTATTATGTTTCTATTATTTTGACAATATAAAAAATAATTCTCTACCTTTTATTTTTGTTTGATTATTATTCTTGGAGAATTACAATCAATAAGAGTGTTAAAAAATATTTAGCTACTTAGAGCGAATTATTCTAAACAATTTTCATTAATGTTTATTAATTATTATCCTCTATTTGCTAATGATGTATCTGTATTTCTGAACTATACCTCTGTAATATTATGCTTAATATATTTACTGTTTAAGACAGTACAAACGTTTACAATTTGTAGATGTCACCTCCGGCGAGTAATGGAGTACCTTGTGCTTTAGTAGAATTTTTATTAATATCAAAGGACAAACCTGCCACACCTTAAGTGTGCCATGGACGCAGGAGGGTAGGATGAGATATCTATTCACTTTGACCTTACATGTCCGAGCAACGTATTAAGGTTAAACTTATTTGGTACGAGAAATTCACGTTCTTAATAAATGAAGTTAAGATAAGGTTACATACGGGGTAAGTTAGTAATGGAAAATATTTTGATAAAGTAAAATAAAATGTTCTGAACACTTAATATTTTTAATTTCGAGAAGTTGTCAGAACACAAAAACACAGTTGATTTTCTGTATTCTAATGTTGCACTCTTTTGAAGTTTGAAAGATGAACTTCTCAGTATTTCTTTGATTTTCTTTTATTGAAGGAAAGTGTTGGTCGTTTATTACACTTCATGGATTCCGTGAGTCTGGAAAGCTTGGAGAATATTGGAGATCAATTGACAAGCAAGAGTCTTAAACGAGTAGGAATTCTCTGGAAAGTTGCTCATTTGTGTCCTTCATCTGCCCAAGTATTTGGTAGATAATAACTTTAGTAACCACACCATCCAAAAAGTTTGTAGTTGTTCTTTCTTCAAAGTCCACCACCACTTGTGATTGTAATATATTCATTTGGCCGCTAGTTGGGTTCTCACTTTTCATTTACAATATTTCTAATATTATTATCATCCTCAATGATTGCATAAGATGTTGTTAAAGTTTAGTAGATGTTGTACCTATTACAAAACGAAAAACTGAGGCAAATAATTTATGGTTAGATGTACGACATCAAGTAACCATAAATCCATAATATTTTAATAGAACATATTTTATTCAAGAGCGATGATAATGTAAAGTTCGCCAAAAATGTTACAAGAAAAATAAATACGCAGTTTCAATCATGGTATGTAATTTCCTAAGGTGATTTTTTTCATATGAGTACTACAAATAAAAATGTTGAAGCATGGTTGTAAATTAAGGGTTAGTAGTACAGAATATCACCTGATTCTGGTAAGTAGTTTAAATGATATGACTTTAAGAAATGTTGAGCAAAATCCATAAATCACTCTATAGTAAAATACAACAAATACTCAGATATTTTTCAATAACCATTTTAATTCGCCAAAGTGGAATCTAACTGCCATAACACTATGTCCCTTTCCTCATGATTCACCATATACAGGGTGTTTCATAACACGAGGCGAAAAATTAAGGATTTTTGTTCAAAAATGTAAAATAAATAGAAATGAAATCTAAAGGAGTCCATACAGGTAAATTTTTAATATAAAAATATTGCAATATTAATTATTTGCTTTCTACATTCATAGAACTGTGTTTATCAGTTAAATGTAGATTTTGCGAATAAGCCCTGTAAAAGATATTCATGTCTTTTTAAGACATTACAGGACGGTATACGGAATAATTTCCCAAACGCAAATATCACATTCTTTTACATTTGCAGCAGTTGATCGACGTTTTCGAGAAGACAGTACTTTCGTAGCACACACATACCGGTCGTCCCCGATCTGTAGTTACTGCAGGTATGGAAGAAGACATTTTCGACCTCGTACATGAAAATCCTGGTGTAACCGTCAGAAAATGTTTGCCACAACTCAACACCTCGAAAGATGTTCGCAGAACGTTTAAAGAGCAGCAATTAAAAAATTATTTCATGGTCAACGTCTTCAAGAGATCTTCCCACAAGACCTAGAAAATAGATTACTCTTCTGTAATTGGCAGAGAAATACATTAGCAATAGACAATAATTTTATTAGAAAGATATTATTTACCGATGACTCATGTTTTACACGTAACGGAATAACAAACTTTCATAATCTACACAAATGTAGTGATGAAAGTCCCCATGCTACGATCGTGAATCACTATCAACGAAAATTTTCTATTAACGTTTAGGCTGGCATTGTTGGAGATCATATTAACGAACCAGTTGAGTTACCTTCACGTCTTCATGGCTATCAAACTAATATCTGAATTTTTTATAGAATACTCTACCAGAATTATTCGGCGGCTTACCCCTGGGTAGCCGGCATGGGTATGCACAATGATATATTTCCTCATTTTGCAATAGACTTGCATAGTTATTTAAATACTCAGTTGCCTGAATGCTGGATAGCTCGTGGTCCTGACGCACCCGTAAAGTGCCCAACGAGATCTCCTGACCTCATGCCACTTGACCATTATTTATGAGATTGTATTAAGATCAAGATGTATGAAACTCCTGTAGAAATACAAGAACAATTATGGGCACATAGGTATTTTTCAAGCTTTTGAGGAAGTTTGTGTGTGTAGAGATGTAGGTACATCGTACATCGCCTCAGATGAGACAATCTCTTATTTATCGCATTAACTTGTGTATATGAGAATTTAAGTGTGCATAGATCGGATTTATGTCTCAGTTAAACCTGAAAGTATTGAGTTAAATTAGAAAATTAAAAAAGAGATAAATAGTGCAGTGGTGTTAGTAATTACGGACACGGACAGTTTCACATCCAGGTCAGATCAAGTATATTTTTTTAAACAAAAATTTCATGTAACCTATAAAATAGCATTGCCAAGGATTCGTGGAATTATAAAAATCTCTCTAAGTTATTCCCATACAGAGACATCTATCTATTAATCACGCATAAGTATGAATGGCCAAGAAGTTTCAACAACAGAGATCTACAAACTACTAGAAATTGTTAAGAATCAGAACGATAACATTGCCAAGCAGAACTCGGAAACTAAAGAGGAATTGAAACATTTTATAAAGAAAGTCGAAGCAGAATTTACAGATTTCAAAAAGCAAGTGGAAAATTTACAGTATGAATATGATATTTTAAAAACTCAACTATCATTAGCCGAAAAAAAATTAAAGAGAAATAAGTTGTTTATTTAGGTATTACAGAGAAAAAAGAAATCTTAAATACAGTAACGAGTGTAATTGTTGATATTCTGAAAGTACCATTACAACTGTCAGATATAAACAGTGTATACAGGTTGGAAAAAACACAATGGACATGAAAGAGGCCTATAATTCTTGAATTGAATTCCTACATTAAAAAAATTGAAATATTTAAACACGTCAAAGAAGTAAAGGGAACTGAAATAGTCTTAAGGGATAACTTTACCTTACAAGAATTAAAAGAAAGGAAATTACTTAACAAACACTTAATACAGGCTAAAAATAATAATGAAAAGGCAACTATAAAAAACAACAAATTAATTGTAAACGATAAAATATATTCATACCAAGAATTACTAAGAAGAGAAGAAGATAATATAAATATTACCACTCCAGCGCCCACTACTGAGGAAAACACTTCATCAACATTAATTTGTACATTTACTGTTGAAACAAATCTAGAGAATCCTGCTATATTAAAAGAATCTAGCGAAGACTCACAATGTATCTAGGAACTCTGCAAATCTAAAGGAAATTGAAGTGAAATCGAAACAAGGCAACATAATCCATCGTTCACGGAAACTATCAGATAGCAAGAACATCCGATCATTAGATAGACTAGCTAGTGGAAAAAAATAAATTATAAATACCTGTATCATTTACTTATAAGAAATAATTATCACTAGTTAAAAGTTTTTAATTGATATATGTTTTTCAATCATATTTTTAGTTATTTGTAAATTGCAATCTACCAATGGACCAGTATACAGTAAATTCACTTTTCAACCAAAGCACTTTGTGAGTGAATAGGAGAGAATAAAGCGAGAGTGCTGAGATCGACATGCAGTCACGCATGTGTAGTGCTCTCGCTTTACTGCTATCTCCTATTCACTCACAAACTGCTTTGGTTCAAAAGTGAATTTACTGTATACGCGATTATAATTATAGACCTTTTGAAACTAAAAATATAGACACAGTAATAGAGTACAATAGTATTTTAGGAGTTAATGAGCGTATATTTAGGGTATACCATCAAAATATCAGAAGCATATAAAAAAATATACCTAAATGAATTCAATGCATTTATAAGTCAGTTTAAAGAGAATTTTGATTGTTTGGTATTGTCCGAAACGTGGCGGATTCATGATAGCAGTTTTTTTGAAATTTATGGTTATGATCTAATTTATAACGATGACGATATTAACAAAAATGATGGAATTGTGGTGTATATAAAAAAAGATCATATTTATATATTATAAAATTGTACCCATAGGTGAATGTAAAGCTCTAGAAATACAAATTGTTACACAAAACAAAAAAATTACATTAACAGCTCTTTATAGACCTCCATCCACGAACATTGAAAACTTTATTGCTAATTTTGGAGTTTATTTGAACGAAGCTTCATACTATAATTCGAATAATAGGAGACATTAATCTGAATTTACTCCTTGATAATATTATCGTTTCCGATTGTTATTGTAACACATTTTTTTTCTCGAAGGACCGTATGTTTGTAAATTTCCAATTTACCCAATATTGAATTTATAATTAATAAATAATAATACGAGAACACGCACATTAACGGACACTCACCTTTTGCCGTTCCTGGGCCTCGTCGGAGAGCGCTCTCGTCTTTTCAGGCTGTGAATTTTGTTTCTTGTATAACACTCACAGTGACACACAAATTAAATACAAATTGAAAATAAATTAAAGTTTTCTGGGGCTTCCAATAAATCGAACCGTTCGGCTGTCACGATATCTTCGGAATGTGTTCTGATCATTTTTTTACATTTTTTGTGGTGTCCAAAGAATGCGCGCTGTACCGCGTACATTGAAAAGGAATTAATAAAAAGCAAAAGGAAACCCGCAAATCACACGGTACAACCAAACAAAAACAAATAAATGAATTAATTATACTAATTATTTGGATAAAAACAATAAATGGTGTGATTGTGAGTGAGTGGATTCTCAAGCGCTCCTGAATATTTGGTGTTTAAAGTGGTTTAAAGTGATTTAAAAAAAGTGGACTTTTTAGACGAATAAGCGAAAACACACTAGTTCTAAATTAGGAAAGGCATTTAAGGCAGTAAGCAATAGATATTGAACAATTTAATACTTAAAATCTGAGTGGATGTCTACTAATCTACTTTCATTCAAAAAAAAACTGTAATCCCAAAGAAACAGGAAAACAAAAAAAAAGCAGCTAAAAACAAAATAACACAGTAATTAAACATCGCCGATATGTTCTAAAAAACATTACCTACTTTAACTTATTCTACATATTATTGTATGAATGCGAAATATCTAGTATGGATAATAAGACAATGAGCAATAGTGGAAAAAATGATGAACATGAAATATCAAACAAGGATATTTATGAATTATTAAAGACAGTAATGGAAAAAAACTCAGAGCTACAAAAGCAAAACGAAACTACAAAAGAAGAAATAAAGAAGGAAATACGTAACACAAATACCCAACTAATAAATGAATTGAAAGATCTAAAGCAGGAAAATAAAGCACTAAAAGAAGAAAACCAAGAGTTGAAAAACAGGCTCTTAGCTAACGAGCGAAAACTTAAAAAATACAACCTAATTATCTACGGTAAAGCTGAGGAAGAAAACCTAACTCTAGATATTGAAACACTCCTGAAGCTAATAAATGAAAAGTTTGAAATAGATTGCCATCTTAGCGATATAAGAGACATCTATAGAATTGGAAGTAAGGTCGACGGGAAAAATCGCCCATTGGCAATTGAACTTATCAGTTACCAGCTAAAAGTTGAGATACTAGTAAATGCAGCGAAACTGAAAGGCACAGGAATTTTTATTTCCAGCGATTACACTGCTGAAGACTACAAAAACAGGAAAATTTTATATGAACACCTGAAAAAAGCAAGAGAAAACAAACACGAAGCTAGCATAAAAAATAGTATCCTAATCGTAAACGGAGAGAAATTTACTGTCGAAGAGTTAAAAAACCAAAAAGAAGAACAACCCCAACAAAAAATCGATAACGGAAATAGATCGCCAAATACACCTACTGAACAAACCAAGAACTACGAATATTTTAGCACTGCAACTGGATCAGGAAGTAAGAAAAGAAAACAATCCCACGAAAGTGAAAACCCTCTAAAAAGGTCAACCAGAATAAGAAACAAATAATATTGCTTGAAAAAAAAAATAATATTACTAAAAAAAAAAAAAAAAAAATATAATATATTAGTCCAATTCTGAATATTGTACATTAGTTAATGTTTACATTTTATATATCTCTTTTATTTAGCTAACTAGGAAATTTTAATTTAGATATCCAAAACTTTGAACAGTTTTATCCAAAGCATATTTTAATTCGTATTATTAATAAATAAACCAATATGAACCCTTACGTCAGAGACTTTACACTAAATAACATTGAAACTAGAATTGCAAGAAACATAGATGACTCAAAAAATATTTTAGATACTAATTGCTTGAACAATTTTCACATATACCATTGCAATATCAGAAGTTTATCGAAAAACATTGATGAGCTAAAAGTAATTCTCAATGAATTTCAAAAGCAGTTTGAAGTGATAGTACTTTCAGAAACTTGGAAACTTGATAATGTTTCATCCTATAACCTGCAGGGATATGATATTATTTACAACCAGGGTAAGATAAATCAGAACGATGGTGTAGTTATATACATTAAAAACAACATAAATTACAATTTTGATATCGTAGATCTTGATAATATTAAGGTAATAAGCTTAAAAATTTACAATGGTACGAAAAAAATACATATCATTGGAATGTATAGATCACCGTCTACTTGCCCATACAACTTCAATAGAAATCTTTATAATTTTTTAAAATCAAATGATAAAAATAAATTTGACATAAAAATCCTAGTTGGTGATATAAATATTAATTTATTTGGAAGCGATGACTATTGTCAGGAATATTTGAACGTTTTAGGGGAATGGGGTTACGTATCTACCATTAATGGTTATACGAGAGTGTACGGAAACAGCAAGACTTGCATAGACCACTTATTCGTTAAAACGGAAATTTCTAAAGAGTATATGCTACCTCTCATACTCGAAACACACTTAAGTGATCATTATACTATCATTTTACAAATTCATTTTCCAGCTCCTGAAACAAAAAATAAAATATCAAACATCGTCAATAATAAACATAAGCAATATTTTTTAAACAAAAAACAGCTCATAGTATTAATGAGAAATGAAAATTGGGAGGAAATGTATTCAGAAGAAGATGTTAATGTAGCAGCAAACGCGTTCGTAAAAACAATAAATAACTACATAGGTCAATGTACTCAAATAAAAATATTAAAGCGGAAAGAAGTAAAAAGAAATCCATGGATCACTACCGGCTTAATTAAATCAATAAATCGTAAAAACGACTTATACAAAAAACTTCAAAAAAACCCAGACAATCAGATATTGAGAGACGAATTCAAAACATACAGGGACACTTTAAAAACTAGTATAAATACAGCAAAAATAAATTATTTTAAAAAACAAGTCAATGACAACAGTAACTGCCCAAAGAAATTGTGGAGTATTTTGAAAAATATAAATGGCCCAACCAATATCTCTTTAAATGATATACAGAAAATAAAGAATGAACACGGTGAATTAATTACAAATAAACAAGAAATTGCTGAGAGTTTTGTTACACATTATACTAATGTAGGCAAGCGTTTGGCTAAAAAGATTAGTGTGCCTAAAAACATGATAACTCACGTAACCAGTGTTCCAAATTCTATATACATAGCTGAGACTGATCGCCAAGAGGTTAACCAGGTCATTGCTGAATTAAAGACAGAAAAATCTCCAGGATTAGATAATTTAAGACCGGAAACAATAAAATATATTGCTGAATATATATCAGAACCACTATCGCATATTATAAATTGGTCCATAAATACAGGAGTTTTCCCTGATATATTTAAGGAGGCGTTATTAAAACCGATATATAAAAGCCTTGATAAAGAAGAAGTGGCGAACTACCGACCGATATCCTTAATAAGTAGTTTAGCCAAAGTTTTCGAAAAAATCCTCAAAAAGCGTATTACAAATTTTCTCGACAAATACAATATAATTTCAAATAAACAGTTTGGTTTCAGGGAAGCCAAATCGACTGAAGATGCCATGGCGAGTGTTGTAAATAATATATATAAAACTCTGGATGAAGGCAAACCCGCCATCTGCATCTTCATCGATTTGGCTAAAGCCTTTGACACAGTATCTCATAATAAATTACTGAAAACCTTAGAGAAAATTGGCTTTAGAGGAAAAGCGCTTGACATCATGCGCAGCTACCTATCTCATAGGCAGCAATGTGTGTCGATCGGCAGTTCGGTAAGTTCAAAAATGACGGTGGAATATGGTGTGCCTCAGGGGACGGTCCTGGGGCCTCTCTTGTTCAATATATATGTAAATGACTTGTTTAACCTCAATACCCAAGGCGAAATCATCAGCTTTGCTGATGACACTGTTATTTTCTACAAGAGCTCAAATTGGGCTCAGTTAAAACAGACTATTGAGCGGGATATGATACAAATAGTAGACTGGTTCAATAGCAGACTACTAACCATTAATTTTAATAAAACCTTTTTCGTGCCATTTAGCTGCTACCAAGATACATTACCAGACTTTGAATCTCTTGAAATCAGTATAAATCAACAACAAATATTAATATCATCTAAAAACAAAATAAAATATCTGGGAATAATTATCGATAGTCACTTGCGCTGGAATCACCATATTGATTATGTTGTACAAAAAATCAGAGGACCGTTAGACAAATTCAAGATGTACAAACAAATATTTAATGAAAAACAATTAAAAACTCTGTACTATTCTTTGGTTCAATCTCACCTCACATATGGTATATTGGTCTGGGGCGGAATAACTAATACCTATTTAAAAAAATTAGATGTTATGCAGAAATGGATTCTAAAAATTATGTGTGGGAAAAGTTATACCTACCCAACTGATATTCTATTCTCAGAAGCCAAATTACTTGATATAAGGCAGCTATTTTTTCAGCGACTGGTAACAAGACAATTCAAACATCAAAATAGCCTAACACCCATAATGCACCAACACAATACTCGGTTCTCTCTAAAAACAACAACAATACCCAAAGTAAAAAAAACTATTGGTCAAAGATCTTTTGCCTACCTTTGTCCAACTGTTTACGCTGAATTACCACAAGACATTAGAAAAGCGAGCTCTCTGGCTGTACTAAAAAAAAAACTGAATACCTGGTTGATAAATATCCCCAGGAAAAAAATACACGAAATAATTGATAGAAAAAACATTTATATATACCCACAAAACATATAACTACTAGAAAAAAAAAAAAGAAATAAAGAAAAACAAAAACAAATAGGTATTTTCATAGAAGACATAGTCAACCTACCACATAAACTGAGTCTATCATCTCATACTCATTGAATTATCTGTACAAATAGTCAGCGCAAAATTTCGTCCTTAGTGATACAATTGGTTTTGCAATGGGCAGGTAAATAAATATCTATGCATCGTAATTTAGTTTGAGTCTACGTAAAGGGTTATATGGTTGTGGTAAGAGCAGTCCACGCGCGGGATTTTCCTTGTGGGTTAGCATCTTGCCGGAATTTATTTATGCTTACTTTTAACTGTACATCAAACCTACCGCTCACTTTGTATTTTAACTTATTTATATTAAACTATTATGTTATGTAGTATTTTTTATAGTATGTTCACTGTCCACTAGCAGGTTCGCCTTTGTGAGACACATGTTTATTTTCTAAATATTTATTTTTTTGTATCTATTAATTGTTTTATAATCTTTATGTATTATATTTGGTAAATAAACTTTATTATTATTATTATTATTATTATTATTGTTTATAGAAAAATAAACTGAAATTGACTCCAGTTTCCGACACCGATTATTTAAATATTTTAAGTGAATTTAATTTTATATCTACAATCAATGTACCTACACGAGTGCATGAACAGTCTAAATCATGTACAGGACCATATATTCGTTAAATACCAGGGGTGTAATATAAATGAAAACTGTTCATCTTTTGTGTTGAGAAATCGAATAACCAATCATTATGCAACAATTGTTAATTTAAATATACCTAGGGGAAAAAAATAATGAAAATAATTTTACAAATTCTATTGCTTACTTATATAAATTATAAAGCGTTAAAAAACAGAAAAAAATGAATCTAAAAGGAAGCCTTGGATTACACAGGGCATTATAAAATCTATCAATAGAAGAGATGAATACCAAAATAATATAAATGATAAAAAACTATTGGACGATTTTAAAAAATACAGAAATTACTTAAACAATTTAATTAAATTCACAAAAATTAATTTTTACCAAACAAGGATTAACAATAATAAAAACAATACAAAAAATTTATGGAATACAATAAAAGATTTAAGCAATCCTAAAAAAGAACATCATAATATTACACAAATACTTACAGAACTAAATGGTATCACTGAAAACGAAAAAGAAATCGCAGACACATTTGTGGATTTTTTTTCTGATTTGGGACCCAATCTTGCGAATAACATTAATAAACCTCCTATATTACTCCCTCGTAGAATTTCAGTTCCACACTCCCATCTATTTTCGACCCACGGATGCAAATGAAATTATTAGCATAATAAATTCACTTAAAGTAAATAAAGCTCCAGGAATTGACACAATAAAATCTGAATCTTTAAAAGAAATCCCTCATGAAATTGCTTTACCACTTACGTTTCTTATTAATAATATAATTGAATCTGGAACCTTCCCTGATGATTTTAAAACGGCAGTTATAAAACCTCTACACAAAAGTGGCGATAAGAACAATCCCACCAACTATCGGCCAATATCACTAATAACAAATTTGGCCAAAATATTAGAAAAGGTATTAAAAATTAGAATTCAAAAATATCTAGCAAAATATCAACTAATATCGGACAGGCAGTTTGGCTTTCAATGTGGTAAATCAAATCAGGATGCGATTTCCCATCTCACTTCCAAAATGTATAAAGCTTTAGACGAAGGATCTACAGCACTATGTCTATTCCTGGATCTTGCAAAGGCTTTCGATACTGTGGATCACCCGCAGTTGTTGGAAGCTTTGCAGGATATAGGCTTTAGAGGTGCAACATATAATTTAATGGCTAGTTATTTGGAAAATCGTAATCAATTCGTTAGAATAAATTCTGAAATTAGTAAAGGGCGATTAGTACAATGTGGAGTACCACAGGGCACAGTTTTAGGACCAATTCTATTCACGATCTATATTAATAACTACTACTTACTTTAGATACCTCAGGATCAGCGATAAGTTTCGCCGATGACACTGCAGTATTTTTCCAAGCAGAATCCTGGGACACGCTAAAGCATAAAGTAGAGTATGACCTTGTTAAAATAATAGATTGGTTCTCTCATAAACTTCTAACTATAAATTTTAAAAAAACTATGTATCTTCCCAGATGGTGTCAAGCTGTTATAGGATCAAGAGGTGTGTGTATGTATGTGTATTGCAAACATTAAATAAAGTACCTAAGAATTTAAAGTAAAAAAATGCTGTTGTATAAAAATCCTCAAAAAATCAAAAACATTTATGAGCAATCAATCAAAAACGAAAATGAACACAATGAATGAGGGTACAAAATGACTAAATTGTCATATCCGAAAGCTGTTTGGGACACTCCATGCACGATCTCAAACTTTGGTAGAAAAACATATCTCAACCTTCATCACCGTATCTCCAAAAATAAGCGAGGTAAGGAAAAGTTAAATGTGTTACATATTCTTGAGGCGTATATCTATATACCTACCTAAAAAGATTTATGGTTCTGTGATTCTTGCATCAAAAGATACGAGAAAAGATACATGCGTTGGAAGTTGATGTAAATTTTTCTTGGGTCACTTCAATTGATCGATCGTCAGTGTATTTGTTTAGGTCATATTAATACACTACAAAATAAGGTTGATCTACAATGTACTACATAATAAATACATAAGTTAATAAAAGTTTCGTAAAGTAAATGACGAAAAAGAAAACTATTAAAAACATTACCCAACTTTAGTAGGGTTCACACAGTTATCCACTTAATTCCCAGGTGAGTCAGCGTCCCATGTCGCCTGCTGTCTCACGGACATCTTATATCCCCTCCCTCAGGTGCAATTGTTTCGAATAGGTATTGGGAACACCCTTACGAACGTAACCTATGGAAATCCCTTTACTGCGGAAAGCTTGCTACTAGCTGTTGATGGTTACGGGTCGGACAATTTAGTTAAATTTAACATTGTTTTATGTACCTAATTTTGACATATTCTAGATAACATTGCTGATAGAGAGAACTATTATACAGGGTTCCCCATATTAAACTACCCATTTTATTATTCGATTAAAATCCTTTTAAGTTGAGTAAAAAAATCTTTTATTACACTAATGTACAGCTAATTGTATGGGATTTATTACGTACTCAAGATTTGTTCAACTTTTAAAAATCATGTCTTCTAAATGCCCTCCATCAACTTGAACTTTCAATTCTGAATGCAAAATTGTTCATCACCCGGCGAAGAAAATCTCCAACTATCCCTGTAATTTCTTCTCGAATGCGGTCTTTCAAGTCCTCAATTGTTGCAGGGACCCCTAGATAATACTGGAGCTTAAAACAGTTAATTGAGTAAACAATGTGTTGTACGGTTGATTCTTTTAAAATATTTTAATTAGTAGATTTTATCCTGCAATGTTTATTGCATCTGTTGTGTTGAAAAATATAATGAAACTCTTCTAATTTAACTTTTCTTTTAAAACTTATGCTATCCCCAAAAGAAAGTGTTTGTATCCGGTCATTGTAAAATTCACGAAAATATATCATAGAATATTCATTCTATTCTCTTTTGGAGTGTGTCCCAAAGATGTTTCCAGAACTTGTTTCTATTTGTAAATCTTAATACTGTAGTCAGAATACGAAAAATTAAATTAGTAATTTTTAAATAAATAGACAGACGTTATAAAAATTATAAGGAAGTGAAATATTAGAACAGACCACTTATAGATTAAATACCATTACGTTAAATTGCTTTAAATTTCTTTTTAATTTAATTAAAGCAACAAAAACCCCACACTAAATTAATTCAAACAAATCGCAAACAGACTAATTTGAATGAACAGGGGTGCACAAATAAACGGTTTTTGACGTTTATTATGAGAAATCTCGTGCCTCATCCATATTCACCCTTCGCGGTCAGAAAACGCATTCACAATTAACACAAATGCGAGAAACATGCTACGCTACAGCGATAACGTATTTCCCGAGATGAGAAAGATTACTATGATGTAACAGTTACATTTATCAAAATAACTTATCTCTGCACAATGCCAAACCAATTCTAGCTATGGGACATACAACAAATTAAAGGGTTCATAAATGAGGTTACAAAATCTTTTGTATCAAAGGAACAATTTGTCTGTTAAAACTCATAAATTTAACAGTTGGAATCTATAAATTTTGTCTGGATTAAGATAAGAGGAGTTAATCTGGACGACATGAGTAGCTTAATTGATTTGCCTAGAACTACGTAGTGGTGAGAAAATAATATTTATCCCAATACAATACTCGATTAAAACTATTGTCTATTAATAAATAGATATCTTATTGAATTTGAAATACTCAATAACCGTTAGACGAAATGGAATCTATCTCACAAAAAAAACTCTGGCGTTGAGTTGGTCCAATAAGCGCTTAAGGAAAAAACCTTCATAAATTGAAAAAACTTCAGTTAAACAATGATCAACGACTACTTTGAAAACATCTGAATGAAAAACATAATCTTCAGTAACAAACACTTTAGTAAGGTAAGTAAAATTGTCATTATGAATCCCCACACAAGAAGGAAGAATCTAAGTTTAGGTACATTAACTGGTCAGTTATTATCTTACTCAACTTGATTTTTCTTTGTAATGATGTCTAAAAATTTATCAATACCTCTATTTTTCACAATAAGTTAGAAAAGCAAGAGAAGAAATCAATACCATTGTAGAAGTATTACAGAGTTTATCTTATTTGAAGGTCAGATTTTTTAATTATTTCGAATAAAACGGAAGTCTGTGATATCGACAAACAAAACAAAAGTGGATACAAAACCTTTTTAAAGAAGGAACGCCATAACAAGGTATTTCAGCAAATAGAAATTACTCGATATGCTTGCTGTCAGATACAATCGGCATAATCTTAACAAAATCCTATAGGATAATACCTGGGAGTATTAAAGAACGAAGAAGATGTAAATAATCAAATAACACCATATAGGTATACGGTCGGATCAAATACGTCAAGCAGTATTGAAGTAACAGACTTTGGCCTAATCTGGGTAGTACTGTGACCGTGTTCCAGGCAGAACTTATAGCCATATAATCCAGTCAATGAAAAGAGGGGTGTAGAGTACATGGAATATGCGAGACTTTTTGACTTCATAACTTTGTTAGGAGTAGTTAGTAGGTAAATATACTAAAAGTCCCGGCCCCTGGGAGGTGAGCTTACGGTGGGAGAGGGGGGAGAAGGTCCCATTTTTGGGTTTTTCGATTATATCTCGGAGACTGTGGACTCTAGAAAAATATGTTCTATATAAAAATGAAAGCCAATTAAATATCCTATAAAATTGTATACACATATTTGTCGAATATCCAACGGTTTTCGAGATATACGTTATTGAAAATCGATAATTTTCTAAAAAATAATTTTTACTTTACTTTTTGTGAAACATTTGCTTCTAGTTCCTCCAACGATCGTTTCTCAGAAAAACTGTAAAAACGAAGTTGTAGAGCATTAAATTTCCTTCACTTTGATATACACTTTTGCTACTTTATCTTCAACCAATCAAAAGTTATAAAATTTGTATCATGTACGCTCAATTTCGATGTTCCTCTAGAAATGAGTATATTGGCGCTACCATTATGATTATGGTAATGATTTCCTTTCCATCTATCATAATAAGAGTCAGCTGATAAACCTGCTGATGATGCAGCTGCAGAAAAATGGGTATATATGCTCCAAGCTTCATGTGATGCTGACGTTGATATTGGGAAGACAGCTATCAACAGATCGCAAAATTCCTCGGTAGCTGTTATTGGAGAGGACGTCGACTTGGCTGTTCTCCAAAACCGCAACTGATCGTGCCATTCTGCTGGTAAAACCTGGAAGAGGAGAGGTCAAGACTATTGTATATTCCTCACAACAGCTGCAGCAGGAGCTGAAATGAAGGACAATGCCCATTTGTTATTCTTACATGCATTCACAGGCTGTGACTCAACATCCGCAGCGTATCGCAAGAGTAAAGTGGGTTTTGTCAAAATGTACCAGAAGTCCAAAATCATACAACGTGCAGCTGATGTATTTGCCAGCGGTTCTTCTTCCCCTGACTACATTGAGACAGCTGGGATCATCGAGTACTCTCTCATGGTATGACGCTCTAGCCACAAAAAAATCCCTCAACGAGTTCCACTACAAATCATTTGTCAAAGCAGCTGCAAACATGAAGCCTGATCGTGCAACACTCCCTCCAACTGAAGGAGCTGTTAAGCAGCATGCATTCCGGACGTACCACCAAGTACACCTGTGGTTAGAGGAAGAACCTAATGGTGGGGTGCCAATTGGGGTTGGGAGAGGAGGAATGACCAACTAGTTCCGAAACTGTCAACGTTGGATGCTGCTCCTGACGAAATCTTGAAGATGATTTTTTGCCAATGCACGAAAGGAGTGACAGTGGCAGGTGTGGTTGTAAAAAAGCATCGTTAAACTGCTCTGTCGCATGCCCGAATTGCAAGGGCAGTTGTAACAACAGAGTCGGCATATTAATTCAGAAAAAAGGCGACGACGACGACATCGATGCACTACCAATCTCTTTGGACAACGTCTCCACTGCTGACGAAGATGAATGAGCATCGACCCTTCCGCCTCAAAAAAACCAAGATGTCACCTTAAATAATTATTTTTTCATTTTTTAATTACTATCAGTCCATGTAAATACTTTCATTATATGATTCGTAATAATATAATAAAAGCTATAATTATAAAAAAGGTGTTGTGTCAATTGCAACTACCTTATTTCTATTGTTATAATGTTGTTAACCATCATGGTAGCGTCAACGTCCTCATATCTAGAGGAACATCGAAATTGTGCGTACATGTTAGAAATTCTATAACTTTTGATTGGTTGAAGATAAAGTAGCAAAAGTGTATATCAAAGTGAAGGAAATTTATTGCTCTACAACTTCGTTTTTACAGTTTTTCTGAGAAACGATCGTTGGAGGCACTAGAAGCAAATGTTTGACTAGAAGCGTTAGGTAAAAATGATTTTTTAGAAAATTATCGATTTTCAATAACGTATATCTCGAAAACCGTTGGATATTCGACAAATATACAATTTTATAGGAAATTGAAATAGCTTTTATTTTTATATAGAACATATTTTTTCTAGAGTCCACCGTTTCCGAGATATAATCGAAAAACTCAAAAATGGTACCTTCTTCCCCCGCTCCCACCGTAAGTTCACCTCCCAGGGGCGGGCACTTTTAGTATGTTTACCTACTAACTACTCCTAACAGGTCCTGAAGTCAAAAAGTCTCGCATATTACATTCACAAAATTTGCCAAAGGAATTATTAAGACGTTGGATCACTAGGAATGATTCATCGCACTTGTTTATTAGTAAACCATACAAATCAAAGACCCACTAAATACTAAGGCTGAGCAGAATACAGCTGAGATGTACAGTGGGAAAACTAAGCTGCACACTAAATAAACACCTGACGAAGATGTGTGGTTGCCCAGTCCTGTTGGTTGTGAGGCATATACACTTCGGGGGACATCTGGAAAATAGAAGGGATAGCCAAAAATGCTATTACCCGTACACTTGTCTTTTGAGGAAGAACAAGTCTAACGGAATCATTTCATCAATTATGCGGTAAAATAAGCTTGAGCTTTAGTACAATGTGTCTATAAAATATACATTAACTTTAATGATCAATATTTTCATTCTGTTTTAACTGATTACGTATTAATCCATTTATTTTATTAGTATACAAAATATAATTTGCTTTGGATGAAAACTGATATTCAATTAACTCTACCATTTTCAATGTATTTCAAATAATATAATATTTACAATTCGGCAAAAGTTCCTGGGCTGAAAATCAAATTAAAGAGCGCAGGATAAATGCAAAATTGAATATGTAAGCGGTTTGAAATCATTTGTTGTTCCACAGTTTTAAAACATTATTATAATTTGCATCTGTTTTGGTTTTCGTAGTTTGATTAAAATGTTACGTGCATTTGTTTAGTAATAAAGAAAAATGTTATATGTATAAATTAGTGTTACTGATGTCGAAAAGCAAGAGCACTTGTCTATCACCAGAAAGTTCTGGGTTCGATTTCTGGTCATGGCAGTGAAATTACTTTCAGTAGATATGTATGGGATATTGAATGTGGGTCCGCTGTCCCTTTCTCATCAGTTTTTTTAGGGATACAAAGTGGATATATTATGTTATATAATGTTTATATTATTATTATGTTGAGACACGCTAAAAATCGTTGATTACTGATTAAAGTATAAAATACTACTTCAAAATTATTAGTTTCAATTTGAAACGCAGAAGGTATTACAGCAATTAAATATTTATATATAATAATATGGTATTATAATAGTGGTATTATAATAATATGATATACCTACCTAATAATTTTCATATTTAAATTTTAAATTTTACGAATTTTATGAAATAAATATTAATTTCTGCCTGGGTGGCTGTAATGACAATAAAATGTCAAAATATGAAGGTACAAAAATTATATTGAAAGTGAAAATTTTTACAGGGAAATGTATAACAAGAAAGAGTAACAAAGATAAGAAATTACATTATTTATCTAAAGCCGGGTCCAGACTTGCTATATAACACTGCTATATAGCAAAGTTATATAACATGTTAATAAAATTTAAGCTAAATGTAGCAGATTTCCTTGCTATATAACTTGCTAGATGTTATCCGTCTTGAGTCGGTAAAGCCCAAATAGATCAAAAGAAGTTATATAGCACTGCTATTTCAAACGCGTCCAGACTTGCTATATTTTATGTCAACAATTGATCAGTGCTGCGAATAATATTTTTATTCATTAAAAAGAGTTTCAGTGTGGACGCGACCGGGTTTTGAAACAAAAGTTACATAGCAGAGTTATATAACAAAGTTATATAGCAATGTTACTCAGTCTGGACCCGGCTTTAACCAGTGCAATAAGAGCTACTTATAGCACGGATTTTGCGTGTTATAAGAAGCTTACTAAGGCACTGGTCGTTCTTATCGCACTGGCCGTTTTTATCGTACTGGTATTTCTACTTAACGCACTGGTCGGTTCTTATAGCACTAGTATTTATTCTTATCGCACTGACATTTCTTATCGAATTTTTAATTAATTAATTAAACTGGCGTAGATAAAATTTTGTACGAACCACATGTGATAACGCCCTAGTGTACTCGTGTGGATACATAGCTTATGATTTTGTCGAATTTTTCAATTTTAATATAAAATGAAGAATTTTCGTTAAATTCAAAAAGTAAGTAAGTAAGTAAGTAAGTAAGCTATGCAAAACTATATATTTTTGTAGAGCTAACAAAATAGCCTTCAATGTTGTCAAAGCCAAATATAATTTCCATTTAAAAAATGTACGTTTGCTCAATAACTCGAAAACTATAATAAAATGGAGTGCGCCACTGATATCTACGTAAAAAGCTATTAATAGTGATCTACGAAAGGAACGAGAGACAGAAATTTAAAAAAATATATATAAAATACTTTATAAATGTGAAAACCCTTGTCTTTGCCTCCATTAGTTACAGAGATAACCTGCGAAAGCATCGAAAATGGGACACCGTGGTACAGGTCTTCTCCATACATTTTTTAAAATTGTGATTTGGATTAAACAGCATAAATTTAAACAGCATGATTCAAATAGCTATACATACATTTGTATTCACAATAACTTACACAAGTTAGTTTTGTTTTATCATAATCATTGGATTGGCATTGGCATTGGCCATCATGACTGGGTTCGAATCCCGGCACCGGCACTGGTAATGTCGGTGGGTATGGATGTAGTCTGCGTTTTTCAAATGTGGGAGTCACATATATCCGGACAGCCTTGGATTTCGACTTGGGGGTTTTGTTTAATTTCTGTCGAGGTTTCCTATGTTTATAGAATCGGATATTTTTTTCAATTTACCTTTTTACGTGGGACATTCTGGAAAAGTTAAACAAACCAAAATTAAACATTTTACTTACATACTTGAAAGTTACAGCGTAATAAACTGTATTTTTATTGGTCATAACAATTTAGTCAAGTTGCTGACATGCCGGAGTTTACACTATTAAAGAGACTTTAAATTGCAGACAAAAAATTACATCGAGTCTCATGAAACCGTATAGGTTTTCTAATTTTCTACGTTAGTTCTCTTATAACATAAAAAGCATAATAGGTTTATATTCTAGTAGTAACTTATGTGTTTCAAATATGAGTTTATAAGTTTACTAAATCCATATCTGACGGTATTTTCTTAATGACGTCATCGTTATAATTTTATTAATATATTATGATATTTATTTTATGGGGGAAGAATAATACAACAACGTCCTCATCCCTCTTTATCCTTAAAATAAATTTATCGAAATTCACGAAATCATCTTTTACAATAATAGTTCTACTTAATATTCTTGGGAAACACATTATTCATAATTGAGAAGCAATAATACAAAACGCAATAAATCTATTTTTAACTTATTTTAAAGTTGATAGTTCACCTGTTTTAGTTAAGAGTTAAACCCAATAACGGTGTCAGACCTATTTCAAATGTCATAAATCCAATTGAAAATTAACACCAAATGGAAACGGTTCAGGCAAAACGTAAAAAATTCAACATGAAAGAATATTTCTTTATTTTAATTTTTCCACGTTGATTTATCGCTTTTAATAAGTTCACCCCTAGGGTATTCTACTGTATTCTACCATATTAATAGGAGGTTTTATGTAGAGAAGCTTTTTGTAAAAAAGTATGTCTTTAAAACTTTTTGAAAGAAATAATACACAGAAATCAGAAAAACGGGGTACAGTTACTCTTATGTGTCACATTAAGTAGGAAAATAACTAATTCAAGACACGCGGTTTTAATTTCATAGCTGATAGATTTGGTTTTTTATTTTCAGCACACGACAATCTTTTTAATTTTATTGGATATATTTTTTTTTGAAAAGTGACGAACATTTTTTTTTATTTTTTTTTTATTGGTCATAAATACACAAAAGTGTTTTGACAAGTCAGAAATACACAAAACAATATGTAGCTGCAATAATAAGTAATAAAATAATTTAAAACTTAAGTCATAATTAAAATAATATTAAAACTATTGTATACTATGAGTATATATAAAGACAAACAATAATAAAAATTAATAATAAATTAATGACAAGTCAGATGACAAGAATTCTTGAAAATCATAAAATGCGTTTTCCAACAAAAATCGTTTAATTACAAATTTAAAACGTTTACAGTCAAGTTACTCCAGGAAACGTAAGCTTTCAAGGCGGAAAACTATAATAGGATTTGATTTTTATTTTTTTTATACTGATCTTGGGATGCTCATTTTGGGTCTGAGTTTGTGGGACACAGCTGTCCCCGGAACATCCCCATCCACCCCCCAAAGGGTCTTTTTTTTGCCTTTTGCTTTATATCGAGCTTCCGGTGCATGCTATCGCAAAAGTACCTATATTGAAAATTAAAGAGGAATAAATAGTGCACAATATGAGCCATGCGTACTATAAAACGTTAAAAAAATATTTTTTTTAAAACTCTCTAAAAAATAAAAAATTTCGAATACAGGGTGTTGTAAAAAAAAATTATTATGAAACCTGTACATAAATCATATAAGCGAGCATACAACAATACGCGACGATTTCTCATAGAGGACCCTGAAGAGCGAATATTAAAGAAAAACCTAACCTAAAAACACTTTTTTTAGGTTAAGGGGTAGTTCCGGTGATAAAATTTGGTCGTCTGATACGAATTTTCAAACAGCACGTTGAAGTCTATATTTCCATAAATTTTGAACTATCCTATATGAACAACCCCGGTGATACGATGGAGTGAATTTTCGGATGGACGCCCCTGTATCTCGAAAAAGAGCAATGTCAGAAAGAACAGATATATACCAAAAATTCAGGTATTTATTGGTGATAAACTACCATATGTTTTATTTTTAATTAGTATTGTCTGTATGCCACAATAAAAAAATTACGAAGTGTCTATTTCAAAGAGAGGGCGAACTTTGAGGTGCCCGGTCAAAGAAACGATTTGACGTAGAACAACTAAACATGGCTCATATTATGCACTGTTTATTCCTCTTTAATTTTCAATATAGGTACTTTTGCGATAGCATGCACCGGAAGCTCGATATAAAGCAAAAAGCAAAAACAAGACCCTTTGGGGGGGTGGATGGGGATGTTCCGGGCACAGCTGTGTCCCACAAACTCAGACCCAAAATGAGCATCCCAAGATCAGTGTAAAAAAAATAAAAATCAAATCCTATATAGTTTTCCACCTTGAGGCTACGTTTCCTGGAGTAAGTGCTTGAACTGTATTCGGTAACACATTGAAGAATTTGATTGCATAATAGCTCGTTCCGTTTCTGGTCTTTGTTAACCTCGAAAAATTCAAATGAACATTAGTCTTATTACGAGTGGAATACGAGTGTGGAATATTTAATTAAATTTTCCTTTATATGCAAAAGGCACTGTAGGAGTCAGTAAATTCAGATTTTTAAAGGCCTCCCTACAATCGTCTCTGTATGCCAATCCTGTAATGATCCTTACTGCTTTCCTTTGTAAAGATTGTAAAGAAAAAACAGTTCCAGCATGTGCCGAATGGCCCCATATCAATATAGCGTACGATAAGGCAGACTGAATCAACGCGTGAAATGCAGTTAATACTGTGGGCTGTGACACACAATTTACGAGATACGTAATAAAAATATGTGCCATGATTTTTTCTTGCAGACCAATTCAGTATGTTTTTCCCATGTCAATTTGCTGTCTAAAGTCACGCCCAAAAATTTAACACAATGAGCAGAAACGAAATTTTGAGATCGATATTAAACTGAACGTCATCGATTCTGTTTTGTCACGATTAAAGATCAACTGGTTACTTAAACACCAATCTTGGACAATAGATAGAGACTTACAGGCTTCAGATATCATTACTGTGGAATCATTATGGGTTTGAGCCAAAGTTGTATCATCCGCAAAAAGAGTAAAGTTATTGCTATTTGGTATGTCGTTAATATAAATAAGAAAAAGTATTGGACCTAGGACACACCAAAATTAATATTAATCGAATTTGAAACTGCATTATTGTAATGAACAAACTGAGACCTCTCGGTGAGGTACGACTGAATCAAATTTCTGCTGTTTTCCGAAAAATTGTAAAATTTTAATTTTTTTACTAAAATGTCATGAGACACACAGTCAAAAGCTTTGCTTAAGTCTAAAAACTGTACATGTATAAATTCTTTGGCCTCAAAATCTTTATTTATTAATTAGTTAAAGCATTTATAGCTAAGGTTGTAGACATTTCAGACCTAAATCCATAATATTGACAGTTGTTAAAAAGTTTGTAATTTTCAAAATGGTTGGATATTTGAGTTTGTAGAGCTACTTCAAAGATTTTAGCAAATATAGGTACTATGGAAATAGGTCTGTAGTTTGCAGGGTCGTGAGCGGAACCTTTTTTTAACAACGGTAAAACTTTTGACAATTTAAAAAAATCTTTGGAAAAACACTACCACTAATACACTGATTGATGAGTTTAGTAAGTGTAATAAGAATAATATACTTTGTACAGTTCAACACTTTTACGTTAACATCATAAGCATCGTTACTTTTAGTCTGTTTCAAATTATCTATGATATTAAGTATTTGATTGTAAGATAATTGAGAAAAATTAAATTTCTCGTCTGAATGGGTGCTAGTAGAATTATTTAAATAATATTCAAATTTATTTTTATATGGTGGTAGAGTATTAATTAAGTTTGTGTGTAATTGCATTATAATAATTATAATAAGTACAATAATGTATAACAATTATTAATGATAATATAAAACTCTTAACGACGCGACAGTTTAAAAAAATACAGCAAAGTTGTAGAGTATTCAATCGTATGGTTGAATAATATACAGTGTGCCATTTGAATTTATGTAGATATTTCAAATTTTCTTTTATCATGTTTGGCATGAATTTATTCACAGATCAATTTCTCATATAACAAACATTTCAAAGAGTCACTCTTGCTCACCAATCAACCAAAAAATATTTTAATTGATGATTTCAAATATTATGAGGACCTATAAGTACCTACATCGAATTGAAAATTTTGAAAATTGTTATTATTTGCATTCTGTATTATACATACAGTACCTTATTATTTTTCGTGCAGATTTCGAAAAATTATAAAAATCATAGGTTGCTATTAACAAAAACAAAGCCCGGATGAAATGGGGGACACCCTGTATAATCGGAATTATTTTAATTTTGTAGAACTTGAGAAACTAGGCATGTACCAAATCCAGTTATCTTACAACGAAGTGATTTTTTGTAGGCCCGGTTAGGATACAATTTAGTTTAAAT
This sequence comes from Rhagium mordax, assembly GCA_963680705.1. NCBI lineage: Eukaryota > Metazoa > Arthropoda > Insecta > Coleoptera > Cerambycidae > Rhagium > Rhagium mordax. Next base: position 87,433,874 of record OY796656.1, read on the forward strand.
TGCGTTGTAGAGCAGCTGGTTAATAAGAAGTAAAATAATTGATTCATTTAAAATATATTTTGGTACTTTTGGATCATCCCCGGTATAGTTAAAAATACACGATTTATTAAAAATGATGTGGAAATAGGAAACCGAGTGTTGTTTCCGCGGTTGTCTCAATCCAAGTTTTTTTGCAATATAGTTTAAAAATTGTGAGAAAACTATTTCCGACCTCAGATATAACGAGTGACGCACGGTTGGAAATTACGCAGTGCGCCGGGACTTGGTTTTGGTTACAGCCTTCGGTGCACCGTTGCAGACACAAACGTCGAAGCCAACGTGAATAGGAAACGAATCGTTCGTCACTGCGAACGAAAGTCACATCAAAAATTTGTAATAAATTCGCCGGGAGCATAAAATAAGGGCTTTTGATTTTGATCTTTGGTGGACGCTTCGCATCCGCAATAGCCCGCTAGTTTAACATCTTGCTTCGTAGACCGCCTGAAAATCCGAATTTAGCCCGTCGTCTTTATTTTGGTAAGGATACGAAAATAGTCTGTCACAGCCTGTTTGTACCTGATTCGAATAAGCAGAGATATTCTGTATTTATGTCTTTGTGATTTAACGTGAAATTGTACTATTTATTCATACCAGAGCTTGTGGAATCCGGATTTTACAAATTAATGTGGTATTTATTATACGCCGCGCCGATGAAATAGTACCCTTCCGCTAGAAAGTTAAAATTGGATCTGAGTATATGACTTCGGTTGGCAGTGGAACTCTAGCAATTTCGTTCGAAAGATAGGACTGCACTGGAACGTCGTGCGAAGCTCGTGAGATTCTAGTCGTCCCGTTCTGGAGATAGAAACTAACCAAGGATCCCGGGAAATTTTTGTGTATTCGCCTCGTACTCGATGAATAAAGGAATAAAGGACGTAACTGCCCCTGTAATAGGAGTAGGAGAAAGTATTAGAAATCTGGCAGGGACTGTTTGTAATTAGTAAATTGCAAACAGCCTCCATAGAGTAAAAAAGAGCGCCACAATGTCTTTTATTGACCTAGATATTGGACTTATGTGGACACCCTGTATATTTTATCACAAATGTATGTCTTGCAATAATTTATTTCATAATTTTATCAAATAATTACAGTTGATCTTGAAATATGGCTCTTATTTTTCATCATAAAGCAAACTATGCCTGTTTTTAAATATTTCTCTTTATTACAGGGATAATGTCCATAGTGTTGACTGGACTGGACCAACTTAGAAAATAAATAATCTTGTCTATTTTTCACTTCACCAATTTCATAAATTGAAAATGAAAAGAAAAGATGGAACAATTAGAAATGTGAACTATAATAAATAATCTCGTAAATAATTGACAAAATAAGTTAATCAATACAATTTACTATAGTAAATTACCAGAAAATTGCAAGGAGAAAAATTAAAATAAAAATTAACGCTGGCTATTTAATATCATACTTATGTTTTATGTCATTAAGGTTGCAATTAAAGATATCAATATCGTTACTTAATTTATTGAAATTCTTGCAAATTAAAAATAAAGGAGAATTTTTTAATATGTTGTTTTGTGGAGTGTTGTCGCGTTCGATGGAACGATTGTGTTTCACCTCTTAGTAAACACCCCAAGCATGGATTCAATAATTTAAACAAGACTAAGACTGATTTATTAACTTAATAATTACTTAGAATAATTAGTCACTTAACTATAACACTAATTACTACTTTCAACCACGATTATTCACTACTAGTCACTCTTGCTTTTCTGTTCTGTTTAATTTACTGTCCAATATTTAGCTGTCTGTGAACCATCTTGGTCTTTTATTTACCTACAGATATACCTTCTAGAAGTGTCCCTCTAGATGGTTCCACAATTATCTTGTGTTCTAAATTTGGTTTCGTACCACTGACGCCATTTCTAGGACGACTGCTGAACCACTACACTCAGGAACCTGTTATAAGAGGGCTTACTACAGACTTCTGTAGAGTGGAAGTAAATTCATCACAATATTATTCATTGTCTCTCTTTTACATAAAGATCATTAATATATTTTTCTGATGTTTATGTGCTATTTGAATACAAATACACACAATACATATGTATTGATTTAGTAACGGCAATATAGTATCTAACTTCTCCAAAAATGTACACTATTTATTTTTATACTTTCAGTTAATGCCAAAGGGTACTCTTGTTCACAATGTCATTTAATTACGATTACTTTATTATTATGTTCCAGCTATTTAGATTAAAATTCTAGTTCCAGATTTATGTGAACGCGCATTACAAGAGTACATTATTAAAATTCACTCAGCGGAAATCCCAGTAAAGAGACCGTTGTACCTGCAAAAAATGCAGTTAATGTCACGAACATCTCATAATTTTCAGAGCTAAGCAGCATCTTGCATTATAAATTACACGTTATGGAACACGTTTCGCAATTCAATTTAATTTAAGAATGGATGGTAAAGTGGCTTCAATACGCTTAGAAAGCCAAGGGAGGATATAACAGACTTTTCGTTGAGAGAATAATAGATTTTATGAGTTTTTCGCAATAAAAATATTTAGTATTTATTATATTAAAATAAAACTGCTTAGACTCTATTATTAGATATTAGTGTATTGTTAAGAGATGAGGCAATAGAAATCAATGGGAGGTATTTACGTTTGCCAGCTACCTATCTACTAATGAAGAGACAACATCCGGTGTCGACGGCTTACTTAACAGCCTACCACTTCGATATTAGTTCGTTTTGCCTGAAAGAAAGAATATGTTCCCATAATAGGGAATTGCGTCCTACTCTCGAGTAGTGGTGGGCGATATTGAAAATTTGTTATCGAATATCGATAACTGAAAACCTATCGATAAGTTCGATATATCGATATGTCGATAATTATCGATATATCGCGATAATTATCGATATATCGATAGTTATCGATGTATCGATAGTTATCGATGTATCGATAGTTATCGATATATCGATAAATATTGATAGTTATCGATATATCGATAGTTGTCGATATATCGATATGTCGATATATCGATATTTATCGATATATCGATATGTCGATATATCGATATTTATCGATATATCGATAACTATCGATATATATCGATAACTATCGATATATATCGATATATCGATAACCATCGATATATATCGATATATCGATAACTATCGATACATCGATAACTATCGATACATCGATAACTATCGATATATCGATATTTCCAATCGCAAATATCGTTATTCGATATATCGATATTTATCGATATATCGATAAAAATTTCCAGAATAATCGCTACACATATTTTACAAATTATAATGCTCTTTTAAGCATCACAGAATTCACACAAGCGTCATGGGCAAAGTAATTTTACCAAGAAAACTGCTGAATTTTATGTAGAACATTTGTCTTTCAGTATTATACTTATGTCACCTAATTTTACAAATAAAGTTTCTAGGCTATTAAATGTCCGAGCGCGCACAATAAAATAAAATCATATTCTTTCACTGAACTCGCAGAATAAGGCGATACGTATTTAGCACGTGTTATTATTTCCAACCGCAAATATCGCTAAATATCGATATATCGATATTTATCGATATATCGATAATAATCGATATATCGATAACTGTCGATATGTCGATAACTATCGATATATCGATAACTATCGATATGTCGATAACTATCGATATATCGATATATCGATAATAATCGATATATCGATAACTGTCGATATGTCGATAACTATCGATATATCGATAACTATCGATATGTCGATAACTATCGATATATCGATAACTATCGATATATCGATAACTATCGATATGTCGATAACTATCGATATATCGATAACTATCGATATATCGATAACTATCGATATATCGATATATCGATATTTATCGATAACTATCGATATATCGATAACTATCGATATATCGATAACTATCGATATATCGATATTTATCGATATATCGATAATTCCAATCGCAAATATCGTTATTCGATATATCGATAACTATCGATATTTATCGATATATCGATAAAAATTCCCAGCCCTACTCTCGAGTCTCGATAAGTAGCAAAAGTGTAGTAATGGGCTGGTGCGAATCCCTACCATGCCACGGATGCCTATGTTCACTTCACACCTCCTTGAGCTTTACTGTAAATCTTACAAAGAATATATTTTTTTAAACCAATAATGGAGTTATCAACCGTATATTGGTAATTTCATGCATATGCACGGTGTGGCACCGGCAACTGAATCGATTGATATAGTGAAAAGTATATAACAAATAATTTTAAAATTTTCGGAATAATTAAAGCTAGTGGGGCCAATCCAACAAAAATAATTACAATCAGTTGTTACTTTCGGTTATACCGGAAGTCGATGTTTATTTAAAATTATATATTTTCGATTTTTCGAAATGATACAATTCGTAAACATGTAGCATACCCTATACCTAAACCCAGCGGTTTCGGGAATATTAATTGACGTTTGTTAAGCAGAAAGAACACAAGGTGAGCTACGTCCTACAATGAAAATAAGTTCCATAAATACCAAGTGATCCATTTTTCACGTTCCATTTTGTTAAATTCAAACTCAAAAACTTTTTTTAGTTCAAATGGAACATCCTGTATCTGTTTGCATCCTTCTCTTATTTGAGAATTATAGAATCCTTTCCTCAACTTTTTATAGCACCTAAAGTTCAACATTAATTTACATAAAAAGTGAGGAAATCAAATTGTGAATCATAATATTTCAATATGTATACATATCATATTATCTAAAAAATGGAAAGTTATATTTTACTTTTTCTTCGAAAGGGTATAATCTCAATTCATCTCCAATAATAAGCAATATTAGGCAACATAAAACATGCACAAAGCTCTTTCCTGGCATTATCGTACTGATTAGGTTAATCCACGAACTGAAATGAAAGAGTGCGTTTCAAGATTCCTTAAGGGTAAGCAATACAACAGATGAAATGATAATAATTCAATTTGTTCTTTTTAAATAAACTTTAAACAAAGGAAAGATAATACCAAAACATTGGAAATTGATGCATAAAATTAACGTTGAATTTTATATAAAATTATTATGTTGTACTATAAAATAAGCATGAAATATAAAATAATTAATATTAATACTCAAAATTTTAGGTATATTAAATCAACATTATAGAGGATATTTAATAGTAACAAAATAATTTTACACTAAGTTCTAAGGATATCTCCTTACCAATTAATTAATAATTAATATCTCAGCAGAATAATGTTTGTGTGTGTCATATACAGGGTGACCCAATGGATACTAACATGCGGGTTTTGGGCGATAATAGCGTAGATAAAAATAAACGCTCGGACAGGTCAATTTTATTTCGGATGGGGAAAACTGGTTTTCCAAGTCGCTTCAAACCTCGAGAAGTGGGGTCAACAATCCCTAAAATTTGAATAGGGAAGAAGGAGCGAGTCGTACATCATTGGAAAGCCTCTTGAATTCTCTAAACAGTGGTATGCAGTTTTTAGAGTTCACATGTACCGTTTTCGAAAAACTGAAATTCTGTTTCCGAATCTGTTTGATATTTACGAGCTGTAAACATTGCGTACGTCACTGTATAATTGGTTTGCATTTGCACCATCTTTATCAGAAAATACGATAACTTGAACGTTTTATTGAAAGTGTTTTTCTCTTTACCGATGATACAAATTTAAAACAATTGAAGAAATTCATCGAAATTTCAGTTTCAGTTTTTCAGTTGATTAATAAACGCGATTTATGTTATTGTATGGTGCGTGACTTACCTCTAATTAATCTAAAAAGCAACAATGGTTTATAAAATTGCACAGAGGGTTGAGGTGATTGATCTTTATTATGGGAACAATCGATGCGCTAATAGGGCTGCTGAACTATTCAATCAACAACATGAAAATATGCATGTGTCACGACAGTATGTTTCAGAATTGATTGAAAAATTCCAAGACACTGTAGCAATAAGAAATGATAATGATAATTCGAAAAATTATGATTTAGTTAATATTTTCCTCTAAACATAATTTCATTAACAATAGTTATTTTCAATAATTCATTAGTGTTAAAAGATCGTGCACAATTATATATTTTTATGATTATCCTCTGTAAAACTATCCTTGCCTTAGAACATTTATATTTGTTATATTTTTAAATCTTATTTCTGTAGCGATTACTTTCATTCTTCCCCACTAAAGGGACGAATAAAATTAGGTAATATCAAAGTTGTCATTAAAAAATTATGTTTATTTTCTTAACCGCTTCTAAATTCGTTAAAGCAGCCCCCAGAAAATCCAAGATTTTGAATTAGAAAAGGTAGATGAGAGCCTATAATTTATTGTGGAGTCCCAGCCATAATATAGTAATAGAGTATCGACAGTTGGCTCTTTCAACAAGTCCAAAGCAAATCACACAAACAATTTTTATGCTTCAAAATATAGTCGAATGATCGATAATCGCAACTAAGCAAGCAGGTATCAATACAATTTTCCACTCGGGTACAGTGCCTTTAAAATTAGAAGAATACCTATTTTCCTTCATGAGATCAACATATTTCAATTATAGTTCTTAATTAGATTCTTATTCTATGGAAAATAAATTTGTATTTAGTGAATTTTAAAACGTAATATTCTTCCTACACCATATTTTAGTACACACATTATTATATGTTTTAATGATATTTCGAATTTCTTCAGTTTAAGCCTTTAGTCTTCTTGGCCTTGATCTTTGTTTTTGCTACAAAGTTCAATTTTCGGTTGCAAAAAGGTATATAAATTACAAAATCTTATTAATGCCCCTGTCCCAATTTAATATCGATTTCGTTCCAGCAAAACGTCCTATTCATCCAAGCCATGCCGAAGTGAGAATGTATTCTAAATCTATCAAGATATTGACGTTAACTGAAACAAAATTGTCGCCTTACTGATGAATCGATATATTACAATATTAGTATTTATTTGTAGTAAATGGCAACAACATAGGACCAAGTTCATGAGTTTCCTTATAAAATAATGTAACGTATTGTACGGTTGTAATTAAAGCTGCATCCATAGAAGCACAATACCCCCCTTATAAAATAATAATAATTATTATAACCTACATGAAACTTTCACATCTAGCAGAAACTTCTTGAGCGTAATTTCCTGAAACTAACAAATCATTCATTATGAAACTATTAAACTAGGTATAGGACGATTATATAAAAACACTCACAAATTCTTTAATAAAATATACATTTCTTTAAAACAAATTGGAATAAAAAACATGTTTTTTATACATGTAATAGTTCAGACGAGTTCGAAAAAACCTACAAAAATTACAAATTGGTAATCATCATCAAGATTTTTTTTTAATAGACTTGTTTCAGGGATAGAAAAAACATATCAAAGGTTTTTTAGCGATAACTTGTATCCTATTCACTCTACTTTTTGGTTGTTTTTGAATTTAAAAATTTCGTTTTTGGTATACGTGAATAAGACAAACGTGGGCTATTTTTAGACTAACAGGGACAAAAATATCACTTCCGGTTGAACCGGAAGTGACCACAACTTTTTTTTCTTAAATGATGATAAATAATTTCCATAGCCTACTTAGTAATTTTCTTACATCGCATTCATCTGACGCGGCCATTTTGTACAAAATAAAAAATCGTCGTATCTCACTTATTTTTTGGAATTTTTGAAGTTGGAAAAAACTGCTGCAGTTAGAATTTCAGGTTTTATAAAACACCACAAAAAAAACACGGTCATTCCATTTAAGAAAAAAAAGTTGTGGTCACTTCCGGTTCAACCGAAAGGGATATTTTTGTTCCTGTTAGTCTAAAAATAGCCCACTTTTGTCTTATTCACGTATACCAAAAACGAAATTTTCAAATTTTAAAACAACCAAAAAATTGGGGGCGTACATTGACTCGTGGCCACCCGGTATAGACGTCCTATACATATTTTTGCTCGGACCAACGCTTTTCAAGCACCAGCTGCCTTAGCTGAAAAAATTCTTAACGGAGCATAAAATACGCACGGATACAATGACTGCATAAGCAATGTAAATAATGCAATTCTCTATGTAAGAATGATTACAGTAATCTGTGTTTATCAATTTCAACAATTAATTACAATAATTGGTTGTAGGTGAAGCAAGCTGACTCTCTGATAATAATTAGTAATGCAATAATTGAGATGTCCCAAGATTATGAATCAGTGATAGTAGTCGATGAGGACGTAGACCTACTAACTTGCACTACTGACAGGGCTGACGTGTTCAGTATCTAATGTTTTCTTCATGAAGCCTGCAATAAAGACGTTCCCAGAAAAATTTTACTTCTCAAAGAGCTTCAACTAACAAGAACTTTCGAAACATTATTATTATATTCTTCTTTAATACGTTAGTGGATGCGACGCAATTGCAGCATTTATCAAGCGTGGAAACCCAAGGCTTATTTAATGTATACTAAAAAATAATTCGTTTTCGTGGAGTACAGAAAAAATATTCCTAGACACAGATGTTATGCCAGAGTGAATTGAAACAGCAGGAATATTTGTCATCAAAGCTCTCTACGGCGTAAGTTCTCATAAATTATAATAATAATAATAATAATATTTATTTGCCAATTAATATACATGTTTAGTATTACACTAACATAAATATATCCAAAAGTAAAATGGGAAATAAATAGAGAGTAAGAACACACAAAAGCAACCTTGTATGTGAGCCCAAGTATATGAAATTTTATAAATACACAGTTATATGCAGCAAAAGGTGAATACTATGTCTAGGTAAAAGAAAGAAAGTGAGAGATATATTCATGATAGAAGAAATAAGGACGGAACTGACCTGGGTTATAATCATAAGATGTCGTCAGCTGAGGAACTTAAAAAATGAAAATGAGGAGATCGTAACCTATAAAAATTGGTAAGTATTTTTTCTATCGATTATTTGATGAATTTTTAGTCTTGGTTATATTTAACCATTATTTAATTTGTTTTTTTTAGCAGTCCGATAGAATTTATTTGCTTAATGAATGGTGGTACTTCGGAGAATATGATGGGACTAAGGTAAGGGCCAATAGTTTTTTTCTGTTTTAGGAGCAACAACAGATTTACTTTTATGTCTTGTGTCGTGTTTGTGTGAAATCTGGGTCAAGGTTTCCTAGTACTTAAATTGTCGTATGACTATATTTTGGAAAAATAATAATTGTCGTGGGTCAAATATTTGTGTTTCATTAAAAAGTGAATCTGTTGGGTAAGTATAATTTTTCCTGTAAATAATTTTTATAATCCATTTTTGTATGCATTCCAATTTTTTTAAGTAGGTAATTGTTTGTTACTCCATCCCATACTGTAATTCCATAGTTAATATGTGACTGGACAAATACATAATAAATAATTTTTAGATGTTGGATTTCAAATATATCTCTATACAGTTTAAATCTACCCAACACGCTTCTACGTATACTAACAATGACGTCAATTTGGTATATTCCATCATTGAATAACTGTAGATCTAGGCTCTTTGTGAAATTCAACTCTAAGAATGCCTGCAGTCTCGCTTCCTTGCCACCAACAGAAGCAGCAGCACATCAACATTCCAGGAGAGTTTACCATCAGATCCAAGAATGGTACGGAAAAAACAAAAATCCGTTATATTGGGGTTGGAAAAGTACCAACAAATGGCTTGACATCTGGAAGACGCTGCTCCGCATGAGCTTCTTATGACGATATCCTGTAAATGTACAAAAGGTTTGAAATCAATCTGTGGCTGTCGTAAAATAGGATTGCGATGTTCACCGATTTGTGGAAACTGTTGAAGTCAATCCTGTGCTAATGTTGACATTGAAGAAGATAATCTGAACTATGATGAGAAGATGAAGATACTTCCGACAATGAACAAGACAATGACGATTATGCTGCTAAGATAAATACCTTATCATCTGTGGCTAGAACATCAGCATAGCCTAAATAATTAGGCTATGACATCAGTCCATGATAGATTCCCCTCTCCAGAGCAACGTACCCCACGAAAAAAGCAATGCTTGGATTGAATTGTACTCTTTATATTGGACAAATAATAATTAATTTATTGATTGGAAGATTTAAATATTGTGGTAATCAATGTTACTCGCATACGTTATCAATATTTTTTTTTTAGGAAAACAGTCAGTACACACCCAGCTATTGAAGTCGCTGACTCTCTACAATTATCTTTTATAATTAAACGAGCAATCATACATCCAACCACACCTTTTTCTGAAAAGTGTCTGCTGGACATTACATAAGATATGCAATAATGTTTGAAGTAAAAACTAAAGACCGAAATGCCTTTACACCTTCTTCTACGATAAAGAGCTAATGCTCATGAACTCAGGCGGCTGGTGATCGAAAAGCGTTTGTATCTGTACAAAAATATGTATAGAATATTTTTTTTTTTTAGGGCAGCGAGCGGAGGACTGACTTCACTCACTTCATAGCGATATTAGGAGTAAAGCAACATTTACCGCGTGTAGTACATGGATGGGGACTATCCATGGAAAGACGCGGTCTCGCTTCCCTACTTCTAGCGGCTTGTATATCAGCTATATCGCAGAAGCAATACAACTGTAGGCGAGAGGTGTATTGAGGATATACCATCCTTCGGAGGGGATGTAAAGCAGTCGGTCCCTTGTCTATTAAATGTTAGGCAAGTAAAAAATCCCTACTCTTAGTAAGATAAGAGGTTCGGCAAAATTTCCAGGTTGAGGGTTGCTCGTCTCCTGGCGTCGGTGATTGGCCTCCGTAGCGGAAATAGGCCGACGTTAAATAAGTGATTAAAAAAAGAATATTTTTTATAGAGAATTTTAATATATTCAATTTTGTATTCCGCCATTATTCACGTAGGGTGAATAGGATACAAGTTACCCCTAAAAAAACATATTTTGGTACCTAAATTGAAAAATTAAGGGTAATAACCGACCTCGGGGGTAATCACACTTTTAATATGTTTTTTTGTCCCTAAAACAAGACTTAAAAAAAAATTTATGATTATTAATTTGTGACGAAAAAATGCCTGTCTCCTGGACTATAACTATATATCGGCATTTGTTTAAACTTATTGAGATCATTGCGATCGAAATTATTGTAACAGCTGTTTAACTGAGGAAAATAAGACAAGCACTGCTAGCTAGTGCGCGGTGCCATATTTTATACTTTGAAAATAAAGAGAATTATATATTTATATAACAGTAAATATATATTGTTTTATTTTGATAAGGTCGTGGCAACCGGTCAACTCATACAAACAATAGCTTCACCTATGACCTTTAATTATTGTGCTTTGTGTTTCCCACCCACACAAGAAGCTTTAGTTCTCTAATCATGTGGGACTAAAATTATCAAGCACTAATAATTGAATTGGTAATAATGATTCAATTTAGTCGTCAAGGAAAATAAAATACGGTTAACTTTTTTAGTACAATGCGGATGATTTTTGTTATAATTAAAAATACTTGACGTTTTGTTGAATACTTATTTATATAATAATAATAATAGAATTTTGCAATAGCTTAGATCTGCATATTAATAATACTGTCGTCGTTGTCTTATTTCTTCTCGCATAATATAACACAATTAAGAAATCTTACAGAGTTGCCAAATTAAGAGAACATAACAAGATATTAAAAATGCAATAACAACTAGATATTGTATTCTATATTAAAGAATAAACAAAATGGTCAATATTGTACAGGGTTATTCATTATAAATTACCCACCCCTTATCAGCGTTATTATTGCCTATAGAAAAAAAAGTTTTAAATAAAAGTTGTGTGGTTATGACTGAATTTTGTTAAAATGCCATCAAAAGTACAGTGGCGTGCAGATTTCAGGGGATACAAAAAAATAATACATTTTTTTAAATTGGATACCCTGTATATTATTACATTTTTGGAATGATCCATTTTTTCTGATTTCAAAAATATACCATATATTACCCCTACCATATACCGTTTTTGAGTTATTAAACGTCGAATATTTTAGTTAAACTAGTTACTGTAAATATGGAAAAGTTAACATTATTAATGTGAGCTATGAAAATGACACTGTAAACCATTTTGATAATTTCATTAAAGAAATGTCATTTATCAAACATAACAGTTGTCATTTTCATAGCTCACTTTAACAATGTTAACTTTTCCATATTTACAGTAACTAGTTTAACTAAGATATTCGACATTTAATAACTCAAAAACGGTATATGGTGGGGGTAACATATGGTATATTTTTGAAATCAGGAAAAAAGGATCATTCCAAAAATATAATAATATACAGGGTATCCCATTTAAAAAAATATATTATTTTTTTGTATCCCCTGAAATCTGCACGCCACTGTACTTTTGATAGCATTTTAACAAAATTCAGTCATAACCACACAACTTTTATTTAAAACTTTTTTTTTTATAGGCAATAATAACGCTGATAAGGGGTGGGTAATTTATAATGAATAACCCTGTACAGCTGACGGAGGAAACTTAGATTTAACTTCTAAGCTTTATTTTAATAAGGTTCATTGAACTTAATTCTGGAAATCACGCCAAATTCTAAAATATAAATAGAAATAAGAAAATTGCCAAAATATGTCAAGATAAAAGTGTAGTATCAAAGGCAAACCTCAACAGTTTGCCCCAGAAAACCACTGTATATAGTTCTAAATGAATATAAATACAATATTGTTATCTAAAATTCATATCAGTGGTTTTCTAGTATTTTACACTAGAAAATATAATAACAAAATGTATATTATATAATATATAGATATATATATTTATATGATATGTAAAAAACAATTATAAAACAATAACTTATCTTAACAGAACGTTTCGAACCAAAGTCTAGGTCCTTTTTCAACCGCGATTACAAAAAATGATTTGTCAAAAGAGATCATTTTGACACTTGACACTGATTTCTATTAACTATTAATTATATTAACTATCCGCCACAAACAAACTACAAACAATATTTAATAAGGTGTATTAGGTGTAAGTCGTAACAGCCAAAAATGTAGTTTAAAATATTTTGCATACCTAAAGAAAATCCAACCAAACAAAATATTATTATACAACAAAATTCAAAACATTTTGAAACATTTGTGAAACATGACGAAAAATGTATAATAACGCCAATAGAGGAGCTACAGAAAAGATAATTTTAGAAAATGTGTTTAATATTGCATCCAAATTTGAGGGGTCCAAAACAATTGCTCTACATTGCATAAAAAAATAAATTTAAGCCCTACAAAACTGGGATTAGGTATTTGACGAGGCTTCTGCGATGTGCTCCACCTTTGCATATTAGACTGGTCGTTAGACTGCTATGATTAAATTTCTGAAATTAAATTAGCTCCATTGCATTATTTAACGTAATATTTTTAATAAAATCTATTGAAAATAATCTCCATGTTGTGTTATCTATCAGAAGAATCAGATTTTACGAACACTCGGGCTTAATAATTAACATAATTCATATCAAAAGCTGAAAGTATGCCTTATTTCCTATTAGGTGAAATCATGGATTTGCGGAGGAAGTGAAATATCTAGGAATTACACTAGACAAATCACTGAACTGAAACTACCTCCTGGAGAAGGCGATCAACAAGGCAAGAGCATTCTTGTGCACATGCCGAAGAATTTGCGGAAAACCCTGGGGCATTGGCCCTCAACTGTTTTTTTGTCTTATTTTATTAATGAAATACTACAAGTATCGACAAAGATCTCTCAGTTATTTAGTAAGTTGGTTATATCAGATCAAAACCCATGGAAAATGAACCAAGAACTGAAGAAAATGGCATAATAGAAAAATTTATAACACCAGCTACAACATTGTTAAAAATATAGGTTAACGTACATGTTCTTGATGACAGTCCTCTTAGATCATACTGCTCATATAACTCAATGCAGCTTCTTGAACTAATTTTCATTATGTACTTGAACAATTGTATATTCCTAATAATTCTCGTTTCCGAATAGAAGCATATCAGAATAATATTAGTTAACCGAAACAATAATATAATACAGGAAAGACTTGTGGTTTTGTTTTATCAGTTGTCGGTATACTTAAGGCTGATACTGGTACAAAGACAGTTTAGCCAGAGAGAAACTGTATTGTGTTATTTTGTGTTGTGCTGGCGGTTAATTTGCGAAGCATGAGTTTAGGGAGTCGCGAAATCAATGGTAACAATAACAATGATAATAACGAGATTTCAATTAAAATACCGGAGGTTGAACTTCATCCAGTGGAGCATGAAACAGGTAAATTGAATGGAAATTAGTCTAGTTACGAAAATAACTCGGAAAATAATATGTATAATTGAGCAAAGGGTTGGAAATTTTAATCAAATATTGATATAATTTGAATAAAGCATAATATTTTACTTTAATATATATTACAAGTCAGGAGGTCGGTCGCCCCCTAATTATTACTGTATTTCTTAAGAAATAATAAACATCCTCTTGCAAATTGCTTTTGAAGGTTTAGTATTTCCTAATTAATTAATTGTATTATTATGTAATGCTTGTTTGAAAAATATTTTCATTATTTTTAAATAGGAAATATATAACAACAGATACCACTTATATTTTTCGTTCTAACTTAATGTAGTTTTTATCTTCCAAATTAAAGAACTTTTCTTCAGTTCAAATAAAAAATATGAAACAGTATGTCGTTTTTATTGTAATTATTGTACTTAAGTGAACTGTAATTAAGTGAACCGTCCACTTCAATCGTTAGTCTTCTGATCATAACATGATCTTTAGGAATCATTTTGATGTAAGTTCTTGAAAATGCCCTCATATAGAAACCTTGGAACCACTACTGTGTGCAGTGCGACTTATTGGATATGCCCAGCATTGAAGAAAATTAATTTCAAATATATAGCAAGCGATTTTTTATGCGGAGCTTATTAAGCCTCTATTGCAAAACGGGGCCAAGTGCTACAAAAAGAAATAGTTAATACAAATTCGTTAATGACAAAGAAAGACCATTAGTATTTGTGCTGCCGAAATAATAACATAATGGGTATAAAAGTCCAAGGAAAATGTTATTTCTTGTTTAATAACATTAAAAATAGTTTTATTCTCGTCTTTATTATATTGTTCTAAAAAATGCACATTAATGTACTGTGCATAATTTTTCTGTTTATAAAACTGTTAGTAACAAATCTAGCTCTTCAGTACTATTTTTTTTTGCCAAATAATCCGATATACTTAATTAATCCCAAAACTAGTGTCGTTTAAAAATAGAATATAATCGCTGTGGGGAATAGATTATTTTTCATTTATATAACGACTTCACATTGAATTAAAATTTTGTACTTTCTTAAATAAACTGTTTAATTAAGTTTTTTCAAAAATAGTGGATCTTTCCTCCTATCTAACATTTATTTGCAATGCAAATTTCAGTCAGACTATATTTTTAAATTATTATACTTACGACAAACGTGACATACAGACAGACATTACTTTGAAAGTCCTTTAGAATTCACTGTAAAATGGTATTAATATTGCTCTATGGTTGAGGCCATTTTAAAGTAAATTAATAATATAAATAAAGAATAATTTATCCACTTCACAGATTTTCGAAGCAATTATTTTTAGTGTAACATTGTTAGCTAACATAGAATTTATTCAATCGCCCCAAAATCACTAAATTAAAAGCAAAACTAGAGAGTTGGAAAAACCACTCTTCATAAAAAATTGTTTTATTGAGTTACTAATTTGAATCAGATTTGTTGTATACAGGGTGCCTCACCGGGAACTAAATCGATAGATATAGAGAAAAGCGTGTAACAAAAAGTTTTAAAAATTTTGCTAAGTACTAAAGCCAATGTGGCCAATCCAACAAAAATAATTACAATCAGTTGGTACTTCCAGTTATACCGGAAGTCGATACCAACTTGCTTATTTTAAATGGAACACCCTGTATATTTTCGACTTTTCAAAATGAGTCAAAAACATGAATCACACCCTATCCCTAAACCCAGCAGTTCCGGAGATGTTTGAGATATTTTAAAAAAAATTTGACAAGTGCAACGGTTTGCAAGAACCGTTATAACATTTTTCGTGTAGAAGATCTTCGTTTGCTTTTTGTCACGTAGAAAGGCCACAAGGTAAGCTACGTTATACAATGAAAATAAGTTCTATAATAATACACCAAGTGATCCATTTTTCACGTTCCATTTTGTCAAATTCAAACCTCAAAAATTTTTTTTTCTGGTGTAGGCGTTGTACGGTTTAAAGTACAACTTTTTCAAATATTGACTTTGAAGCTGTGCGATCATTGAGTCTCTTAATCAGTGACTTCAGAACTACAACATAATTCAATTTTAACAGATTTAACCGAGGGTCCTTTGTGAGAAGAGAAAACTTCCGTATCGACTGCGCATTATGTTTCAACAATCGCTGTATTTAATGTATTTTGAAAACTAATATTTTAATATTAGTTTTTAGTAGCTAAGTTAAAAGTATGGATGTTGCAGGCAACCCAGGGCTAATTTCAAGTCGAAAAGGCAATTTTTTTGTTTATAATCAATCAAAGCACAAAAAGGTAACCAATATTGACATACTAAACATTAAATGTAGGTTTTTCTATACCTATACTTTTGTGTTATACATATATTTTGATGTTTGACGGAAAGCCAGATATGTTACTGTGTATACCCTCGAAATGAAAAATTAATGCAAAAAATTGTTTGAACAGGAAAAATTTTTTTTTAAGAAAGTCATGTATGTAAAACCTCAGGTAATGTTTACCCTCCTACGAATTGATGTCCAAAATTGGTAAGCGATTGAAATTTCGATGATCTTATTGTTTTTTTTTTTTGCGGTTTAAATTAATCTTCTGATATACGATTTGGCATAATTGTTTAGTTTGATAAGAAGCACCTTTGAACAAAGTCCTATAATGTATTATTACCTGGGATATTCAAATTTGTTAAAAAGTACATTTTTTGGTTTTTATTTTTTGCAAATTAACAAACTGTAAAATATTCTTCTTGATGACATAGTTTCATTCACAATTTAATTGCAAACAAAGCGGTATTTCTTTCCCAATATCTTCATTAAAACCAATAGAAATCACAAAAATAGTCAAAAATTTTAAATTCTCAACATAAACTGGTAATTGTGAAGATGAAGATGGTCAGTTTCAATCCAAGCTTTCTAATTCCTCGTCATACGAAAAGCAAATTAGAACAATAAAATTGCTATAACCAAAAAAGTCTTTAAGATTCTTAAAACGACTCCATTTCTTATCTAATGTGCGTGATAAAGACAAATAAACAGAATTTCAACTGACCCACATTTATATTTTTTCTACGTATTTTTTTGCTGGTTGACCTCGACCGAAATTGCTCAGGTGCCAATCCAAATAACCTATTGGAATTTGTTGTTATCACTATTTATTTTAATAGAAAATTTATTGACCCGAATTGCAATATTTCTGGTAAAATACGTTTACCACAAAGGTCATTCGACAACATCAATCAGATAATTTGGAGCGGAAGTTGTTAATACGGTAGCAATTTGTGGTTTTCATGCGAATAACAATAAATATTTTCTATTTGTAAAACGGATTATCAAGGCATGTATAAAATGAGATTATTGTATGCACATATGATGCATTGTTATCGTAATATAAAATATTTATAACTTTTCGTTGTAAAAATTCAATTGAATTGTGCAACATGCGTGTTGTACTTGATATTTCGGCAAAAAAATAAATACAAAAATTGTGTAGGAGTAAAAATTTACACAACTTTTTCTATTTACAATATTTGTTAGTTGCATCACCAAAATCATTACTTGCGGCATTATACAGGGTGGGCCAATAGTGCGTCGGAATTCGATAGCACGAGTTCGAATATGATAGCTGGAAATAAAAAAAAAATTAAACTGAATAATAAAATCTACAACCGGAAATTATTTTCGAATATACAGGGCGAGTCAATGTTACAGGAGACAATGTTACAGGATCAAGTGCCTCTTTTTAAATGAAATGCTATATATGAGACTGTTTTGACTCCTATATTTTTATTATTGACTATCTCCCAACCTCTTAGATGTAATGAAATTTTTTGTTGAAATTAGGCCATTAGCAGATGCATATTGAAAAAATCACTGGTCACAATTATGAGATTATAAGGAAGAAATATGTGAATACTAGTTACGAGATATCTAACTAATCTTTCTGAATAATTTTCACTTCCTCAAAGTATACAGGGTGGTCAAAAATGTCAACTTTTTGAATTGATTTTCTCAAATTTTTTAAATGGAACACTCTGTTTATTTTTCGACGATGTAAATGTAAAAATGAAAAAGGAAAATTTTTTGTACATTTTGTACAATTAAGTACATATAACGTCTTTCCTGTAATAATATTCTGTATATTATTTAAATATAAAAATTAAAGAACCAGGAAGAAAATTATAAAAATATCTTTAAATAACTTTACACTTTTTTTTCGGTTCTTTTTTTTCACCCAAGGGGTTCTTCGACATATTGCCAAATTAATTTACCGTGCCTGGTATTACCAAATATCCTGTGATGATATACTCAATACTCACTTGTACGCTTGGTTAATTCACGATACACGCTTTCAAACAACATGCTAATAAAAACAAAGCTGGAAACAAGAGAACAATCGTGAGTTCGTTGAAATAAACAACGTAGACATAATGAATTGAATATTACGCACATAATATTGAAACTGATTTTATAACATAAGACAATAATTACTCTCAGTTAGCTACTTTTCCTCTAGTTTTTGAGGACTTCCTGCCCAAGATCATGAGTAAATGGTACTTGGTGTGCAATTGTTTCATTAGCAGCGTCAATGACATTTAACGAAGCTGCATCTTTTATTGTTTGTCTTTTAAGTAATTCATTTAAATTGGGTATGTTATTTCAATAAAGATAACAGACCTACCTGACCGTTATAGATTAAATTGTTTTGTCTTACGTATTTTCCATGCCTAAGTTTCATATTGGTTTATTATTATTTTGTAATTCAAGTGATATGATACACCATCAGGAAGAACATTTCAATAAATAATTTAGGGTAAAATTGCAATACATTACAATATTACGTATAGAACATTCGAGATATATTTAATAAAAAACATGTTTATTCAACTTGTATATAAACTTCACTACATACCATAAATACACATAAAACATAATGCATACGTTTTACAACTTTTCGCATCCATTTATGTATTACTTAGTCTTTGCCCTTTGGTGCGTATCTTGGAAATATATTATGATTCTTATTAATAGTTGATTCTTATGAACATCCAAAATTATAAAATTAATATTTATTTTTTTACAATTTATGTTATAGACAACACACGGATATCGTCCACAGAAACTATAGAAATAGAACCAGAAATAGAAAAAGTAGACATCAATAAATATAATGCATCACGTTCTCGTCGGAAACGAGGTAAGCACTGTTATGTTATTTTGCTCCAAAAGTAAATATTATCTGTTTTTCTCTTACCTTACATTTAGACCTAACTTAGTTAATTCGTATTTTCTATTTATTCAGGATATATTGATTGTAACTAATCAGAAATAATAACTTAATTTAGTTAATATAGAAACAGTAGTCCAAATTATCAATAGTATACAACAAGTTCCTGTTTAAGAAATATACAGTGAGTTCACAAAGTATTGGACAAATTCGATAAAAAAATTAGTGGTACCAATTTGAGAAAAATTTTGGGATAGCTCGATTTTATTTAATACACCCAAATCCATACCACATTTTATCTGCCTATCGCTAAAAGTTACTGAGTTAACAAGTGTGTCAATAAGGTATGGGATAAATCTAAAAATCTTGGAAAATATATAATTTTAGAAAAAACCTAGGCACACCTAACTTACTTTGAATTTAGTGTTCGTCTTTTAAGTCCAGCGATGTTTTCTGCGTTTGATAGATAATGTCATCCACATTGTTTTCAAATGACAGTCCTCATATTTATAGGTGCGTTAAGTACGGCTACAATCCTTTTTACAACCACATTTCTTTCAGCGTATGAATTAAACCTCTACACATTTATTAACTTGTGGATAAGGTAGTACCTTACCGCATTAGAGCTCTAATGAACCTTTATGCTATGCTATGGACGACATGAAATGAAATAATTTTATTTTATACTAAAACAGAATGAATGTCATGTACTTACAAACTGGACTGTCAATTTAAGTATATTTTATGTTTTTGATGCCGTATGAAAAACAGTAGGTACGCGCAACGTTTGGAAAGTACTTTATTGAAAATGTAGACTTTCAATCTTCCTACTTGTTCAAAGAATAACTTTTTACATTTATTAAATAAATAACTATAAAAACATTGCTATCAGTTTAGGAAATAAATATATTTAAATGACGTTAAGTCATAGAAAATCGAAAATGTACTCTCTATCAGATTTTTCATTATTTTCCTCCTGTGAAAATTCCACTAACATACAGCACTATATAAATTGCCAAAATAACTAGATATCTCTTACTAATATTAGAATGAACTTATTCTACATTTCCTTTTGTTGAGCGTTCTACACAGTTTTTACAAAACAAAGAGTAGGATTTATTGGACTACATCCTTACTGTAAATTTTGGTTTATCTAATCATAGTGAAAATTATTTTGTTGGTGTATAGTAGTTTGGATGTCACTTAGTATACAATGATGTGTGCTCATAGTTTGTCTCTAACGACGTATACCTTATGTGCTACAGCAAAACCTCTCATACTGGAATATTTGATGACAACTGTAATAAAACTTTATAATGCACCAGCAGTTGTGCACAAGATAATTTAGATAAATACTGACTTCGTAGCTGCCATAAATCTTTTACTGCGTTTAGATGTCCATTTATAATATTATCTTTGCAATTTCGCTTGATGCACAGTTTATTCTTTAGGAGAGCCCTCGACCAGGATTTTCGATCTCATCGCGACACGATAAATCTATTTTTTTCTTCAACAGTTCATGTCAATATAAGAAAAATTCTCTTGCGACTGACGTCTATCTTGTTGCTAAAGGAGTGAAAAAAATTTATCGGCAGACGGAAAAAAATGGGTCATAATAGTTATTTGATTATTCGAGCTCGGCCGCGGATGGTTAAGCAACGAAATTTTCAGGGATCCGAGAGGAAGGTTGGTTCTAGCTCGCTTGAAAGTTCGCTCGAAAAAATCCTACGGGGACGGGAGCAAAGGCCCCCGGAAAAGGACAGTTTTTTGGCAAAATCAACCTTTTTAAAAAATTCATCTCGGCTAATATTAGTTATCTGAATATTTTGAGAAAAACAATCTCTTATATGTTGGTCAATCGGGATTTAGAAAGAAGCATTCTTGTGAATCTGCTGTACAACTGGTGTGTGCCAAGTGGAGAAAGTGCAGAACTGAGGGAGATATCGCGTTGAGTGTATTTGTTGACCTTCAAAGAGCTTTTGAAACTGTGAATAGGGATATACTCATTGGAAAACTAAACAAGTATGGTATTAAAGGTGTTGTAATTAAATGGTTTCGTGATTATTTAAGCAATCGATTCCAAATAACCAAAGTCGGGGATAAATGTTCAACATTTATTAAAAGTGTACATGGAGTACCGCAAGGCAGTGTATTGGGTCCGCAACTTTTTCTGATTTATGTGAACGATTTGTATCAACACTTAAAAAATTATTTTGTTCATCTCTTTGCTGATGATACTCTGATCTCTGTTTCTGGATCCGATTTTAAACAAGTTGCCGTTCAAATGAATTCTGAACTAGTGGTTTTGTATAATTGGTTAGGTTTAAATTAATTGAAATTAAATTCGGGAAAAACGAAATATATGGTATTAGGAACAAAAAGTCGATGTTGCAAATTTGACGACGAGAATTTAAATATAACCATAAATAATGAATCAATAGAAAAAGTATATGAAATGAAATATTTAGGGGTAATAATAGATCCTCAGTTGTCATTTAATCTGTTTGCTAGTTATTTGTGCAAAAAAATTGGTAAAAAGGTTGGATATTTTTATAGAATATCAAGTAATGTGTCACAATGGGCAAAAAAAGTAATTTTTAATACAATTATATTACCACATTTTACATACTGTGCATCACTACTATTATCGGCAAATAAAACAGAGATCAGCAAATTAAAAATATTACAGAATAAAGGTATGCGTATAATTCTAAATTGTGACAGAACAACCCATATAAAAGATATGTTACTACAGTTAAACTGGTTAATTGTTTGGCAAATAATTGAAAAAGCTAATTTAATACTTATTTTCAAAATAAAAACTGGTAAAGCTCCTCAATATTTTAATAATTTTCTAAAAGCAAGGTCTGAACTAAATTCATATCCAATAAGATCAGGTGATAATTATCATATTGAAGTGCAAAATTCAGCAAAATATTTATTTAATGAAGGTCTACGTCTTTTCAACGGTTTGCCACAAGAGTTAAAACAATGTGAAAATATTAATATTTTTTCAAAAAAACTGTTAAAACTGTATCTTACAAAAAATTGTTAAAATCGAGATTAAAACTGTGCTTATCTATGTAGTTTTGATTTAGCTTCTAGTGATTTATTGCAAATTGTAAAAAAAATTGCTATTTCTTTTCCTAGCAATACTGCTAAATAAAAAGGTTTATTATTATTATTATTATTATTATTATTATTATAATATTAGAGATGAACCTAAAAAAAAAGAGTTCTTCATTTTTCTTCATTATTGTCCGTCGTCCGGGTCCGGATCCACTAGATCTAAAGGGAAAGGCTCGGGAAAGGCTGTATAGCGCGTTTGAAAAATCGTTAAAATTCGGCAAAATCGCCTCTTTTTAAAAGTTTGTCACTTTTTTGGGGAGGCAAAATTGAGAAAAACGATTGCGTCTCAGGATTTTCTAAATTACATAGTTTTCAAAAAACAAAAAAAAATACGCCGCCGGCCTATCTCGAAAGAGGCGCGAGTTAAGCTCGTCCCGGACGCATGTTTGGAGAGATTTGAAAAATTGAAACAATTTCGAAAACACGAAATCTTTAAACGCTATTTCCTAACGAAAAATCGCCGCCGGGCCGCCGGTTAAGAAATCCAAAATAGAGGGTCCAATTTAGAACTGCATCGTAAATCGCACGGGTCTCGCTACGATTTTCGAGACAGTAGGAGCGAACGAAAAAGTGGAATTTTAACGTTTTGACAAACATTTTGAGGTTGGGTTAAAATTTGCAAATTTCCTGACGTGGTCATTGTTCTCGCATCTTTTTCTAATTTCACAAATTTCACACAATCACACAGTATTTAAAAGTTAATAATTTTTCTAATACTTAATCGAAGGATCGCTAAGAAATTAAAAGATTTTCCCGATACGACGACGCCTATAAAATGCGACGCCACGCGCCGACACTCGCCCGGAAAAAAGTGTTTGAGGCCGCAAAGTACATAAAAAGCTCACACGAAATTAAAGCGAGTCTGCCTGATCACCGCAATTTTTTTTCCGACTGAAAACTTATTTTCTCCCTTTCCGCGACATCCTGGGACTTCCCTTCATAAATAAAACTTGTTTCTTTTGACTCGAACTAAACATTTTTCATAAAATTTTGGTCGAAAGTATGAACGTAAAAATAATAATTTATTAACAAATTTCTTGCTGTACGTCATTTTGGGTGACATTAGGTCACGTACACACACTTTAAATCTTTATTTTTTAAAACAAAAATTTTATGTATTTACATTAATTAAATTAGGTAACCTGCTTATATATCAGTATACTGATACAAACTCAATATTATTGAATTATCCTCATATAAATAGGGAAAATCAACAATAGTAATATCATCTAAAATATGAAACTCTTTGTACCATTATGATGTAATAGCTAGGATTTCGGGGTATTCAATGAAGAGAAACATGAATATTAGGATAACAGTTAAAATTGGATACATTTGCTTGCATTTATTATTCTTTTAAATTCATAAGTTTCAGCAAAATACGATCTGAAATTATTATTCTCCATAATATGTCATTAAGTTCCCTTCTGCGGCTCCTATAAGTTAATTTTTAATTTAAAAATTAAATTTAAAACAACTTTGGAATTGAAAATATTTTATTTAGCTTTCGTCCACTCTAAAATTTATCTGAGTGAGGAGACTGTTGTGAAAGTAAATAATAAAACAGAAATAAACGTACCATGAAAATAAATTTAAATAAAAGTTTCATGGCTGATGATAAATTAAGGAGTTTCACCGGATAGTTGTTATTCCAAAGGAAAATTTTGATTCAGTAAAATATCTTTAAATTTTTGATAATATTGATTTGTTGTTGGAAGATGTAACGCACGAATAATTATTTTAGTATCTTTCAAGTTGAAGGTTTTAAATAACAGTTGCTATAATCAGTTACTCTATCTATCTACGTAAAACTTTATATTTCACTTTCTTGTTTTATTTTAAGTAACAATGAAACATGAACATTTTATCTAACCCCCTTTGCACATACACTATGACATTTACGTAATAATTTTCGCACAGCGTAAGATGTTTTATGAAAATTAAAAGTCAATGACAATACACTACTAAATGTAAATAGAAATAGAAATAGAAGATGATACTTTTACTGTCGTCGATTTTTCAATCTTTGATAAAATCTGTTTCAACTTGCACTATGGTATTGTAGGTACTTGCCTGATTTAGAATTAGATTTTGAGTTAATTTGACTAAAAAGTAAATATTATCAGACATATATTTTTTGGTCTTACGAATACCCAGCATAGTTTAAGCATGTTAACCAATTAATTGTACACAGATGGAACTGACACAAAATAAGATTTTGGTTCTCATTCTGTATTTCTTCTGACAAATGATAAGTACTAATAATAAAATAATAATTATAAAATAAAATGTATTTATCTACTTCTTTGTGATATAAACTTTTCATCGTACTTTGTTGTTCTTTTTACATAAAAATCATTTGCATTAGCAACCCGTGTATTACGTGTACGTGTACATGTCGTATGTAATGTGCATAAATTCTTAGCTTGGCAAATAGATTAATTAGGATTAAAATTAATAAAAAATTAAGAGGAACGATGAAAGTGTGTTAGGAAAAACTATGACGTTAAATATTTACACGGCTCGATATTGGACTTGCCAATTTTCAGTAACTTTAAAGCTTTACAACACACATAAATGCGAACGATGTTCTAGTTCTCATTAATCACAATGAAGTAAGTTTAATAGAAAATTATTATCCACTAGCAAAAATACTTATTCCTTGAATAGATTGAAAGATATCTCTGTCACCCTATATCAAGATAGTGCGTTTCTTTAACATTATCTTTAGTGTCTCATAATTGACAAATACTAGTTTTTTACCTATATTGAAAATAGAGAGAAATATTCACTGCTCCTTATAATCTGCGAATATTGGAAACACAAACTTAATCTAATATAACTCGTTTCATTAAAATAGTTTCAAAATACTGGCATTCTAAATTTAGAAATATATATTATTTTAGAGGAAAATTCGTCCGAAGGTGAGGAAGATAATATAAAAAATGAGGAAGAAAATTATGATTTAGATGAGTCAGATGGCCCCAGAAAAAATAAATCTCATTTTGTCCAAATAGAAGAAGAGGATTCTAATGTAGAAGAAATAGAACTGGATGATCAAGAACCTAAGAAACAATTTAATAGTTATGCTGCTAAAAAAACTGTTGCGCAAGGTAAATATAAATTTTTTAACTAAGGTAAGAAAAAAATTCAAAGACATGTAAAACATAAAATTGCAGGACATTCAATAGTCCACGACTGATCTCTTATGCGCTATTTGCCTTAAATTATGCATTTGCAATCCCCGATATAGGACAAAAGTATATAATATGTGTTCCCTGTTAAACGATAAAATTATGAAGAAAATTAGATTAATCCTAATAGAAAATATCACTGCAAGTTCTTATTTGTTTTTCATTATTGTAATCACATATTTTCCGTTATCAAATATCTAATTTCAATAACAAATTCCTTTACTACTTTACTATCAGGAAGTGTAGTACATACATCGATAATAAAGAAAAATTCAATCCATTCTTTTCAATTCATGATTAATATTTTATAAAAGTTGTTTACGTAGCAACGAAAACGAACGCGGTTTTATTATGTATAGGAAACCAAACAAAGCCTTACTTAACGTATAAGGTAACTGTCTCTATTTATTCATGAAACTTCGCGGGAAAACGGTTAATCTTTTTGATCTATCATAAATTATGCCTCATTTGCAGATTTCTTAATTGTTTTAGAATTTCTTGCATTTTGAGGATCTTGAGGATCTTGTTTAAATTTAGTAATTATTATTTATTCAAAAGTCGGTACACTTTAATGGTCGCATCAAGACTACAAAAAAATACAACTTCAGAAAGCTAGTTTAATTATAGGTAAGTATGGATTTTAATACTCTAATAGTGTAGTTCTTGAAGTAGAGTGATTATTGTGAGAGCCTAACCACCGATATTGAAGCTGGATAGAAAGCCTTTTTTTATTTGTAATTTATGGGCAATAGGGTATGCGCATATGTGAGATTTTTAAGCAAAATTGGTTATAAAAGATAGTTAATGCTATAAAAAAATGAATAACAATAAAATTTTATCAACAATGTACCCTATATTTATGTATTTGTTAATTAAAATTCATATTATTTTTAATTTTACGACCACTGGCCGAGAACAAACGATGAAATCCGAATCTCACCCTGACGTCAATTACTCGATTTTTTGACAGAACTTTACAGAATCTTTTATGTTCGCCGTTGTGCAATATGTCATACTGTTTACGTGTAGATTCAATGTGCGATTTCGGTGTTAAATATTAACATTTTTCACGGAAAAGTGAGTGGAACAGATTTTGTAAAAGCCCAGAGAGATAAGTTGGCCAATGTTGCTCTCTTTGTTGCTGTACTACTTTTAAGTGGAAGGCGCCTTTTTCTACCAGTTTGACAATCAAAATCCCTGATCTTTTAAATGTATGTAACTACCCATTAATTTAAACATCATATAGTTTTCTAAATCTTCCTCTAATTGAAAAAAAAAGTAAAATACATACCTAACCTAAAATTGTATGATTTTAAAAAGGTACAAAATCGCACTTACGTTGAAATGATCCTCACATACAACCCCTTTAGTGTTTTCTGATATATCAGTTTCACTCCTTCTCATGGTACGTAACCATAATTTTCGTGTTTTTCTTTAATTTAGCGCTTGATCGTATATTGGTAATGAGACAAATCTTTTTTCTGGTATTTTTTTTATGGACGACTGGCACTGCGGTATTTAACAGTACCTTGGATGATTAATATCAATAATATCCTTGTTTTCCATTGTAAAATGCTGCGTTAAACGCTATTTTAACAAGTTTTACACAACATCCAACATTAAATGGAAATGCGAGTTTCTGACGTCACAACACCACAGCAGCCATTTGCATGACGTCACAGTCATTTTTGGAATAACCAATTTTTGTTAATTTTTTTTTGGATAATGGGTTACATTTTAGCCGTTTTTTATTATTGCGATAGCCATTTAGTAAGATAATTTACAAAATTACATTTAATTAAAAAATTATGCGCATACCTTATTTTTCGTAATACTACAAAAAATTTTATAACTATTATAACACGTAGAGATAAAATAATTCGATTCAAAAAGGAACACTATATAATAGAATATAATGCGACAAAACTGGGGTGACCAAGAATGTGACCTAAAGGACTATACACTATATACCAAACGCCATGAGAGACTCCCAAATGTACAGACAGTTTTACCTTTCTCTGTTAACCTGTAATACCTACTTAGTAAATACCTATCAATATCCCAAATTTGTATTCTAAATCGTCCGTGGCGCCGTGATTTAAATAATCGTTTCTGGGTTCTTTTTCACATCGATAATTTTAAATTTTTGACCTTCCAAACATCTGCTTTTGAATCAAAGTTAACTTATTTGTTTATAGAGCAGCACGTGTGCTTTAATTTCAGTAACATCACGTGACGTGTTATGCACACCAATGACCTCCACAATATGGTAGAAGCAACTCCATTCCAGTCATATTCCAGAACATTAATTCCCATGACCAGTCGTAGACGGATGCGACGCGCGACGTCGCTCAATTTTTGCGAATTTCTAAGACTTCTCAGTAACTTCTTGGACAATAACATCTTATATGTGCTAATCTTAGACCAATTTTCTTTGAATATTCAATTACTAAAAATTTTGAGGTGTTTCAATTTTTTGTGTGAACGATGTCTTCCTGAAGCTTAGTCTTCCCATCGTAAACTAGTCCAAATGAAAAAAAAAATACTATGAACTTCTGGTGGATGAAGTTGTTTGTGTAACTTGTATTTGGAAAATTTATGTCCAATTTTCTGCTTCGAATCTAGATCACTTTTACAATCTTCTTTTCTAATTCAACTCCAATCCTGTCTATGCAATATTTTATATAATTATGACAAATAAATAGTCATTTTATATTTTTCCTCTTCTTATTCTAACTTCTGTTTTCTGATATCGTTGGATTTAACTTCCCATAGAGATGTCTTTAGAGTCTAGAATGCATCTTGGTGCGACGCTGTCGGAATGAGATTTAAGCATTCAAAATAATTTACACGAAAGAGAACTTAAAAGAAATTTTGTATTCCAAATATTTCACCGACAGAAAAATTATTGAAATCAACTACAGGTGTTTCCTGAATCCTAGAAAGATTGTTAACAATTCCAAACTCGATCACTGTGGGTATCTAGTATAACCTCTGGATAGTACTTCTCATACCACAACAGAAGAAATAGAATTATTGACTAGCAATTTACAGGGTGATTCATAAGTAATGGTACACAGACCAACAGCAAATTTCGAACGTAAAAATATCGCGATTTAGCCAAACTTACCTTTGTCCAAAAGTTAATAGTAACCAGGATACAGGGTGTCAAAGTTTAAATTTATTTTTTAATTTTCCTTTGTAATTTAATGAGTTTTTATAATTTTCTTGTGAAAATTTATGAGTGGGGGTTATTTGGGGTGAGGAATCATAATACACGTTCAATTTTGGTATAACTCCTAGAGGGCGCTACGTACGCTGCGTTTAATGTGTAAAGATGACCGTAACTTTTTTGTCGGCATCCATACGGCAGATTTCGCTTATTAATTTCATTCTTCTATTATTTTTTAATAAAAAAGGTATACTTGTTTCAAGTCTCTAAATACAACAGTTTTTGAGAAAAGTGCAAATTAAAAATTCTATGCTTATTTATTATGCACTGTGAAAAAAAAGTACCTGTCAAACAACCAATCTTTTAAACAATAATTAATTGTTGCAGAAGTGTGTTGTTTTTTATTTCTTTCTAAATTTCTTTTTAATAGGTATCTAGAAACTGATCGCCACATTTTTTTTGAATTCTGAAATGAGAGAAGTGATCAAGTTGAACATTTATTGTAGTACCTATTCGTTGTTATGATGTTGTTATTTGTGATGCATTGTTTGCCATTTGGAATAAAATTATTTGTGGCTACTAGTTAAAATTGTTTTGTTGTAATGTCTGAAATTTTGAAAAGTTGTTTAACGCCAATAACCACTTAAACGGGATTAACTACATAAGAGAAAACAACATTTTCAACGAAAAATTTTCGAATTTTGCCGCCAAAATAATAAAAATAATTTTTCACATCTCATAGTGAATTTGCATGAAGTTTTTGATTTGCACTTTTCTCAAAAACTGTTGTATTTAGAGACTTGAAACAAGTATACCTTTTTTATTAAGAAATGATAGAAGAATTTAATTTTTAAGCGAAATCTGCCGTATGGGCGCGGGCAAAAAAGTTACGGTCATCTTTACACATTGAACGCAGCGTACGTAGCGCCATCTAGAAGTTATACCAAAATTGAACGTGTATTATGATTCCTCACCCCAAATAACCCCCACTCATATTTTTTACAAGAAAATTATAAAAATTCATTAAATTACAAAGGTAAATTAAAAAATAAATTTAAACTTTGACACCCTGTATCTTGGTTACTATTAACTTTTGGACTAAGGTAAGTTTGGCTAAATCGCGATATTTTTACGTTCGAAATCTGCTGTTGGTCTGTGTACCATTACTTATGAATCACCCTGTAGATCAAAATGTGGAAAAAGTACTGCTTACCTTCGAAAAATATTCGGAACTCTCTATAAAACATAGGTGTGGAAATGACGACACGACACAGTCATAGTCTATATTTAAAATATGATGACATCATATTTTAAATATACAGGGTGTTCCGAAAAATACTAGCAAAAATTCAGGGGCTGATAGAATTTCAAAAAATATTAAAATTTGTTCCTATGAACCATGGGCGTATCTTTTTCCGTTTTCAAGATACAGGGCGTTAAAAATAATTTTTTTAAATCTAGTTTCGGTCCTATGTGTTAAACTTTTCCAGAAATAAACTAACTATTACTTTTTATCATTACCATTCAAATAAAAACCAGCAATTTGGGATACCAGCTGCTTGACTTTGGTGCACTATACCCGGTTTTTCTCGAAAACGGGCAAATAGCACTTCTTACAAGAGCGCCTTTTTTGTTTAGAATAAAATTTGCCATAACAGCAAGTAACAAAAGGGGCAGAAAGATTAATCTCAAAAAAGTTAGGACGTAAAATGTTCCCACGGAGTACTGTACTGAACGCCCTGTATGATATAGTCAAAAATTAATAACACCAGAGCATTTAGCATCCCCAGAAACCTCACATAGCAAAATTTCAGCTCATTTGGTCGAATTTTGTGGAAGATAGGACCGAAACTAGATTTTAAAAAATTATTTTTAACACCCTGTATCTTGAAAACGGAAAAAGATACGCCCATGGTTCATAGGAAAAATTGTAATATTTTTTGAAATTCTATCAGCCCCTGAATTTGTGAATTTTTGCTACTGTTTTTCAGAACACCCTGTATATGACTAATGGTCGAGATGGTAGCGTACCTGCCTCTCACCCAAAAGTCCCGGGTTCGAATCCCGGTCGTGGCAATGGAAAATACTGTGAGAGGGATTTTTGCATTATACACGGATATTGGATGTGTGTCCCTTGTCTTTAAATGTGTAGCCCCCTCCCGCACAAGGCTCTTAATCTAGAGCCTTCTGGGATAAAGGGGGTCGTAATTACATGTGGTGTATGTGGTGTATTTATCAGAAGAGGTCTCTTCAAACAGACACAATACATAGTTTTAGACTCAAATCCAAATAGAATCGTTAACAATAATTGTGCTGCAAGACAAAACTAATAATGTAGTAAAACTAAAAGAATCGTTGCTTATCTGGTGCAACAGAACTAGAACTTATACTGATTTTCAATTTAGTCAATATAGTTATTTTTATACAAAATACAAAATACTGAAGGATTAATAGAAAATCAATCAACATTGATACCTATACCAAAAACTGAAAATTACGGAAAAAATCTATAGAATCTCTCCAGAACCTAAAAATAAATTCAAAGTTCTCATTAATTGGGTTTGACTTGACATTGCTTTCGAACTTTCAGACCCTCACATAATATGCAAAATGTATAAATCAGATATTGTTTATACGAAATAACACCGCAAATATTCATCTGATATAATTCCAATTTGAAACTTATGAGGATTAAGTTAATTGAGTATTAATGGCAAAACAGAAATTCAGTCGCAGATAGATTGCAGATTGGGATATTTTGTTTATTTGCTCCGTAATTATTTTGTCAATAATCCAACTGAGGCTTATTCCAAATTATTATACGCAAGAAATTGTTGCATTTTCATTGGGACGTGAAATGAAAACATATAACCCCCTGGCAAGCATTAACATGTTAATATTGTTTATGTAAACATTAAATAGAAATGTTTCTATTGTATTAAACATAACGTCTACAACTAAATATAAAAATACCTAGATACATTTAGAATAAATTATGAAAGCTTCGAAGCCAATTATTAATCATTAATTTTCACACTATTCATGTCGGAACTAAAACACTTGTTTTACTTTAATTGTATATAAATAAATTATATAAGTAAAAGTTAAAATTGTTTATTTAACCCGAATAATAGTGTTAATAAGAGTACTTACCACTCATTAAATTTATATCCATATTTATTTTCAAAGATAATTTTCTTATCTTGAAAATGACAATCTATGCGTAGGTACTTAAAAAGTAAATGCAACAAAGACCACAAAATAAAATTAATATTTACATAAAAATAACGAGAAACGGATTAATATCCCTTTCATGTTATCATATATATCGTCATTTAATACCTTTAATAACCGATATTCATTACACCAAAAACAGTCGAACTAAGTAATTGCTAATACTTCAACTCTTTTTGTTCAGCGATTAAATGAAACAGTCTGACCCTCCAGGACTGGTATCCCATAAAAAGGTAATTAAAACATTGTTCAATGAACGATAGAAATTCTATCAACGATAAAAAAATGCCACCTTTATTTAACATGTTCTCCCTCTTTTGTTGCTAATGCAATGGCTAAAGTGAAATATTAGATTCTTTAATACATTTCGATAAGGATATACTCTGGCTAATGAATGTTAGTCTTTGCGTCATCACTGATAATCGTATGGATCAAGGCGGCCGATTATACCAGTGGCGGCGATGAAAAGTTAAATGATAAAATTATTAAACACTAAATATTATTATTAATTAACGTATTGCTATTTTGGGAGACTGTTTAAAAATTACATTTTTCGCATTTTGACAAATAATTACTAAATTCAAATTCGTTTAATAAAGTGGCAATTTCTTTCTGTTCTTATTTGGGATTTACGGCCACACTTCTGAACATTCCCAGAAGTGTGGCCGTAAATCCCAAATAAGAACAGAAAGAAAATACAGAAAGATGCCACAAATAACTTTTAGAAAAGTGACACTTTATCACATAGAAATGTCACTTTACTATTATAGTAATGTCAGTGTTAATAAAAAACAGTTTGACAGAAAGTTATTCATTTAAATATTGGAACCATTGTTATATACATTAAAAGTAAAATTATTGTATGAAAAAAACTAAAATATGTATAAAAATAGCCTTAGCCTTAAAAATACGCTAGCATTACACTTTCATCAGTTGCGTTTTTTTTTTGTCATCCTCCACTTACAAAATATTTCATTATACCTTTACAATCTCATATTAGTAAAAAAAATATCATTGACCAAAACTGCAAAATTAATCTTATAGATGTTGAAAATAACAATTTATTTTATATTGACCTCAAATTTTTTTGTATACTGTAAAAATATTATAGCCTGCTTATTCTCGACACAAACGAACGTCTATGAGTGAAACCAGTACCGCGTCGTAAACGCTCAGACAAACTTGCATCCACCTTTGTCTAACGCATAGCGTGCGAGAGACGCATTTCTGTTCAGTAGGTGGCGTTATGCCGACGACGTTCGGGCCTTTCAGTTTGATAAACACAGTGCGCGTGCAATAAAGACAGCATTTAGATTGCAATGTCTGTGATACATTCAATCAGTTGTGACGCAACGACTAACATTCGTTACCCAGAGTATATCTATTATACAGGGATTTACTCTTAAAGAATTGTAAATAAATAACCAGTGTCTTCAAAAAAAAGAGGAGAATCCACAACTCCATTACTTTAATATTTGTGGTGATAAGTAATGAGCATTACTTCCGGTTGCTATTGACAACTAATAAAGATAGGGTATAATAATAATTATTGAATTTTGTAAACGAATTTTGAATAGAAACATATTTTATTGCGTCATAAAAAAGGCATACTTTCAGCTTTCATTTGTTAAGCCTGAGTGTTTGTAAAATTCAATTTATCTGATAGATGTTTTATTATCTATCATAAGAATTGATTTTACGAGCAAATCTAGAAATAAATCATATTCATATTTTGTTTCGTTCTTAGTCTATTTTAATTTTAGTAATGATTAGTTAATATGATTCGTTATTAGCAATAACAAATTTATTTTGTAAGTTTAGAAATAATTTAAGTGTCAAGTGAGACATTTAGACAGACTATTGAGTTAGTCCCATTTACATGCAAGAAAAAAAGAACAACAGCAATACACCGATCCTGGCGAGATGCGGTAAATACGTCACACAGTATGGTGCGTATGCAACAGAAGGGCAATAGCGTGGACGAGAGAATAAATTGATTTTTGTCCACGTTCTTATATTTTTTCCATTTTCATGAAAACGGTTAACTTTATAAAAAAATCATAGAATGACTTTTTTATA
Organism: Rhagium mordax; assembly: GCA_963680705.1. Classification (NCBI taxonomy): domain Eukaryota; kingdom Metazoa; phylum Arthropoda; class Insecta; order Coleoptera; family Cerambycidae; genus Rhagium; species Rhagium mordax. The sequence continues at coordinate 87,468,213 of OY796656.1, forward strand.
GCAGACAAAATTTCCTTTCCAACGATGTATAACGCAACCTATATTCTTTTTGTATAGATAGTTTATTCAAGTTTAATAATTACAAATAGAATTATAATTATCAATACTTATGTCAATTAATTACAAACAGACAAACAAATACTATAATATATAACGACCCGGATACGTTTCAATTAAGGGGCTAATTTAAAAATTAATTCATTTTTTTACGACTCTTTAACCTTTGAACCGCTCTCACGTATAAACTATTGAATATAGATATATGCCATCACGGACTTTTTTATAGGAAATTTGATTCTCTATAAAATTGTTTATATGCATTTTGCCATAACTGTAATGGTTTCGGCAGCGTTTCGAGTCCAATTCTCAGCTGCAAGTCTTGGTAACTTATGTAACCTTCCACGAAGAACTTATATCCTTTACACTTTTGTCGGACAGTCCACCAATTTTTTTTTAAATGACTGCCATTTCAAAATTAAATTCTTTAAAGCTACCTAAACTTTTCCCCCACATCTTACTACGTTGAAATCACACGTAAATGTAATCATAATAGTTATGGACCATTGTATTTCAATAGAATCAGGCAGCCACGGTAAGCGAGTGTCTCTTCAGGTGCTTAGAACGAACCACGCATCGATTTACTGCGGCATGTTTGACTCGAAACGCTGCCAAAACCGTTACAAATATGATGAAAATGTATATAAACAAATTTATAGAGAATTAAATTTTCTATAAGAAAGTCAGTGATGGCATATATCTATCTTTAATAGTTTAGACGTAAGAGTGGTTCAAAATTTAAGGAATCTTAATAAACTCATTCATTTTTTAATTTGTCCGTAATTGAAACGTATCTGGGGCCGTTATACAAAAAGCATATAGTTTGTGATATACATTGTTCGAAAGGAAATTTTGTCTGCTATAAAAAAGTCGTTCTATGATTTTTTAATAAAGTTAACCGTTTCCATGAAAATGGATTAGATATAAAAACATGCACAAATACATGCAAGGGTTCTCGGCCGCACAGACTGTTGCCCTTGTATTGCGCAGAACGAACTACGCACGGCTCTACTGCTCTACTTAACACATACGCTGTATTTATCTTTCTCGCTTGCACTACCTGGATAGGTCTATTGACGAGAGACAACTACGTTACTACGTGCTGGAGAGGGAAGACTTAAATTGCCTTGCGTTCTTTTTTACACCAGTATGATGTGGTGGATTTAAACATTGGTTTTCAAATTCATAAATTTCCCACTCTTTACCTTGCTAAATCCACCAACTCACCGAGCATTGCAGTCGGTGACTAGTGGTTCCATCAGGTTAATTCCAACAATACTTTAAGAACGCTTACGATTAATTTAACCAAGCAATTAGAACAGTTTTGGGACACCGGTTACACCAGGTGGATCCACCGGTGTAAAAAAGAACGCAAGGTTTCTTAGGAGTGGTACACCGCTAAATTCGTTAATGTTGATATACTCTAATTTTTCTAATGATTCAGGCCAGAAAATCGAGATGCTTCCATATAAAGACTCCTGTGGTAAATTCTGTATATCGACATAATCACATATCGTAATTAATATCGCAATATTCAAATTTTGAACATTAAGGTTCAAAACAAAAATCTTATGGACCAAAAAAAATTGTGAATTAATTTTTTGTTCACAAAATTTACATGTTTTTGAATTTTTAAAAATATAAAATCTGCTGGGAAAACACGTTTGTATAATTAAAGAGAACTTTGTGTATAGTCTTTCTATTTCCAATTGAAACAGTCAGTCTGATGAGTTTATACCAGGCTCATTTCATTACAAAGCCTGTCTGCGCTGAAATAACATCGAAATCGTTCTTGAATATAACTTACGATACCCGTATCTATACTGCAGTCGACCACATGAGTAACCGGCATACATAAGGCGATATTTACTGATGCTTTCATTGACCTAGCATAGGACGCAGCTGTTAGTACATTTACGATTGGCCTTCTGTACGGTCTACAGTGCGGTGCTGTAGTTATTTTAAAATATTTCAGGAAACTACGTGTTTGTGCAATACATCCCAAATTGAATTATGTTCTGTAAGATATTGTGATATTATTTTTTATGGAAGTTTTTAGGTGTTTCAATTGGAAATATAAAGGCTATACATGTAGTGATAAAAAGACACACGCATGCAACAAATTCAATAGCTACTCTTTATAAAATTCAAACGTAAAATCCCGTAGGGGCTTACTTATCCATTGATTGTCAAATGTACATTTTTATTATTTTTCATGCGATTGAAATTATCGATAATAAATCATTAATAACACAGACAGTAGTCTTCACCTGCTAGACGAAAATAATGCACTATCCTGGCTAAACAAATATTTATGTATTATTTATTTGATTTTAAATTTTTGAAAATGATTTTTGATTTTTTGATGATATACGACATGTTCCCTTTTATTTATTCATTAGCAGCCAAATTCATCTTTGTCTTATTAGAATTGAAACTAAAATTCACAATTCTAATAAGACAAAGATGAATTTGGCTGCTAATGAATAAATAAAAGGGAACATGTCGTATATCATCATGAAGATAATTTGATGTAGAATTCACACATCGCATAAAAAACATAGACCGTTCCTATTTAAAAAAAAAATGTGAAACATTCAGCTTTTGTTTTCAAATACACGAAAAAAAGAAAATGATCCTAGTAGACATTATGCATATGCATGTCAAATGTTTGCAAATAATGCTATCAGCAAAGCAACAATAAATCATTTTTTTGTTTCCACAGCCTCCCAACCACATTTTGTTTTCTGGCGGCGAATCAATGGCCAACTTAAATTTAGTAGGTATAAAAGTAATATGTCGCCGCCATCTTAAAATCAAATGTCAATGTGCTATACATCATTAGAAAGGGAATTTTATGTAGATTTCACATATGGAAAAAAAATTGGGTGTTCTCATTTAAAATAAGAAAGTTGATACCACTTCCGGTTAAACCGTTTTGACACATGATAAATTAACTCCTATATGAAAAAGTCTATTTGACAGTCACGTTTTGTCACTTTGACAGCGATAAAAAAGGTGCATCGTTTTTTATCACCGATAAAAATGCCTGCTCCTCAAATTCAGTGTACATCTAGTAGTCGCACGTCACTTTAAAATCAGTACACCAAACCAAACCATTTATAACAACTGTATTTTTAATAACTGTTCCTTTAAATAATTGTATAAATAAAAATAATTATTGTTGTTGTTCGTTTACATATTCTGTCGTTAATTTATCTTGCCAAAAAACACTCGAGCTTTTTCTTTATGGATAAATTTCTTTGTAACTCAAAATTTTGCCAATCAGTAATTTTGCTAGAAAAACTGACATTTGACAAAATCGCTCGACCTCCGGTCTCGCGATTTTTTCATGTCAGTTTTTCTCTTAAAATTACTATTTGGCAAAATTGTTTCGTTACGAAGAGAAATTTATCCGATAAAAAAAAGCTCTTGTGTTTTTACTGTTGATAAAATATGATAAAATTTTGAAATTTTCATCTATGAAAATGCTAATAAAAATGGGGGGAGGGGCTAACTATTTCTTGTGTCACCCGGTATATAAATATTTAAAAATTTACCTGTTCGATATTTTTTTGTTATTCACTTTGTAGCGATTTTATCTAATTTATGAGGAAACTGGATCAGTCATGTTTTTGTTTCTTATACAAATACATATATGACATACGCATACTTATTATTTACATGCGATTGCTGAGGAAAAAATATAATTCTGACTGCATAATGTTGTAATGGATTATTTAATTTCAAGCTTTATTCCTTTAATACATTTCTTTTATCCTATTCAAACATGTTTGCTGAATAATACTTATTTTTTTCTTCCTTTTTCCACAATACTACTAAATATTTTTGAAGTTACGACCTTTGGAAGTGACCCTAAAACTTCTTGAGGGGCAAATTTTTACTGGTAAACACATTGTTGTTCCTGTTGGTACAACTTTTTTGTCTGTAGCTTCAGTTGCTGCAATTTCACTACTTTTAAATGCTATACCTATTTTTTATGTGAAAAAGTCAAACGTTAAGCAACCCCTAAATGTTAAATTATGGTGAATCGCTTCCCAGAAGTTGCAGCTAGTCGCGATCTACAAACATCATTGTAATATACTCAGCAGTTTTAGTAAACCATACACACTCGTTCAATGATAGTCGTTTATGACTCATATGTGAAGTTAATCTGCCGTTTAGATAAATTCTGTTTTCCACAAATTAATAAACAGCTGTACCCAATGACAAATTTGTAAATTGATAAAATTATAAGGTCATTTCTTAAAAATACTCGTAGGTATCCAATCTGTGCGAGAAGTTACTCCAATGGACTAAAGAAGAATTATTGTTCATTATGTTGTCTTTAAAAACTTCGGTCACGATGGAATGCAATAATTGCGTTCCTTCCTTCCAGAGTGGAAGGAGACTAGAAAATGGCTTACGAAAATGTACTGATATACATTCCATTCCTTTTAAAAAAATATGCACTTAACCTTGGCTCCCGCTGTACATATTTAAAAATAATACAGTTTGTTTAATTTGCTTATGTTTTTAAGCCAAACTTCTAGCTATCATAAAACTCGAAATGTCGAAGTCGAACGCACTAATGTCACACCCTGTACATTTATTTTGTCTAAAATAATTATTCAGAAATTCTTTTTAAGAGAAACTGACTATAATATAAATATTTAGAAATTTGCTTATGTCACTAAAAACATCGACATTTTTTATGTGAAAATTTTACTCTATTATCAGTATTACTCTATTAAAAGAGTATTTCACTGTATTTATTTATTTTAGTTTCCATTGTTTACTCCACATTTACCAACCATTCAACTCCTTTGGTTACCATAATTCTTTATTGCAATTAGCTTTCATCATCACTAGAAAGCATTGACCATGACTGAGGCTAATTGATTTATATTTGATATCTCGATATTACAGAGCAAAGCATTAATTAATTAGACATGTAATATGATTATCCAGTCTGAGAATCTATTACCAGTACTGACATAGATAATTTAGTTACTGATTTTTGAATGGTATTATATAGGAATGTTATGACAAATAAATTAAATAATTAACAAAATATTTATAGTATCTTTTAATTATATTAAGTTGGTCGCCTGATTAAACAATTTCGGTATTAAAAAAAATAAGTTTAACTAAGAATAGTCCTCGTGATTTACAGAACCTTATCATTACAACCCACTACAAGTTCTCTTTTGTGGGCTATCTTTTCTCCTTATTTATTTACAGTATCATTATTTCAAAAATGTTTTTTAAATAAGTATTTTTTGTTACATTTAAGTATAATACAATATACTTTCTTTTCTTTTTTAGTATTGTATCTAGGACCTAATTGTTTATTTTTATATAATGTACCACTTATATTAGACACATATATGTGTATATGTATGTATACTACGTAAATAAGTATTATTATTATTATTATTATTATTATTATTAGAATCGGATTGTTTTTTTTTTCTTTGAAAATTTTAATGTGGATCTTATAAATTAGAATATCGTGAGATAGGAATCAATTACTTAAAATAAATAGTTTTTTAAAATAAAACAGTCCATATTTTATATCACCAAAAATAGCTAAAAACTACCAAACTATTAGTGGAGTCCATTAGTAGCGATTTTGGCTAAAAATAGTCGACAACATTGTGGAACAACGAAATCTACGCGCCCACACCCCCTCCCGGTTTTGAAGGTGCTGAAAACGAAAAATATAGTGAATGAAATTTTTAGCGACCACAACCCCCCAAATGATCAAGAACTACCTCAAGAAGACGAGATTATTTAAAATATTCATTGTATTGTATTGCAAGAAAAAATATTTCACATACGTTATTTATGAAATAAAAAAAATTATAAGAAGTGATTTTTTCTCGTCCAGCTTTCTCAAAAACGGAAATATACAGATTAGAAACTAATCGAAATTAAAATCAATTTTCAACCCTCCTGAAGGGTTGCAACAACCCCCTGGGGTAAGGCCTTCTCCTATCAATACCTTTCACTTGTCCAATTCCAACTAGGTTCACAGCTAATCCCCTCCAACTCCGCACTGTCGAGCATACTTACTAGCGAAAGCATGGAAGGGTAGTTTGTGTCCGTAAGGCGGTAGGAATGGTCAGAAGCTGATAGATAATATAGAGATTTAAAAAAAATGACAAGAAAATCCATTTTTCAACCCTTTGGAAGTGGTGTAACAACCCCTAGAGGTAGCAAAGGCCTTCTCCTGCCGTTATCCTTCCCTTTTTATATCGAACCCTAATGATTTTCCCAGCTAATTTCCTCCAAATATGACTTATAGGTACTAACCTTACAACCGGAAAACGCTAAAAAGGAATATTTTACCATTTGAGGGGATTGCGGTCGCTAAAACCTTGATCCACTATGTTTTTCATTTTCAGCATTCTCGAAAACGGGGGAGAAAGTAAGTTTCGTTGCTGTAGAATTTTGTTGACTATTCTTCCGACTCATGGACTCCGCTATTATATGTATTAACCGATTCGGTAGCACAGCGGGCTAGAGCGTGAGTGACAGGAATGGCTTTGGTCTCATTGTCTATCGTGACTGGAGTCGAGACCCAGGCCTGGCAATGGGGTTTGTGTTTTTCTAACGTGTGACCCTCTTCTGGGCAGCTTTGGATTTGGGGGTCGTCTAATTTCTGTGATGGATATATTTATTAATATGGAATATTAATTAAATTCTATATGTATAAGTATTCAAAACAATTTGGATTTAAACTCGATTAGAAGACATAATGATCGAAACGTCAAAATATCAAAATAATCAGTACACAGGGGAATCTAGAAGTTTTTCTTCTAATTATTAATACTGTGAAAACCGTAGAATCAAAAAGCATAAATAATTAATATTGAAATCTGATTTTAATCTAAATCTAGTAGGCAAACAAGTCAGTTTGAGACACGATTTTTTCCTATGCAACAATTTAGTCCTAAATAGAATTGCGGTGAATGTGAGGTAAAACAAAATAAATATATATATACATCTATATTCATGAATAAGTGAGACAGCTAATAAGTCCCCGACACTCAATCAAAGTGTGGGGTGGGTAAACTGAATTGTAAGGATGCAACTAGCTTATTTTCGCTACTTTAAATTTGCTAAGCCTCTGATCTAGGAATCCAGTTTAAAAAAATGTTTTAAACAAATTTAAATTTTCCGTGTTTTTCCAAATTAGTTGAAGAAAATCAAAAATGAACTTCAAACTTTGACACCCTGTATCTTGGTTATTAATAACTTTTGAACAGAGGTACCTAATTTGGTTAAATCCAAAAAATTTCACGTAAGAAATCTGTGGTTTGCTATGTACAATTAATTATTGGACACCCTATATAACAACACATGCATATATTTTCTATTACTGAGAAAAGAAAAAACTACTTAATTGCGTAATCTTCCAAACCCCCTTATGTATGCAAATATTATAGGTGTAACCACAAAAATAAATACTAGTCAGTAAAATTTAGAATTGACTTCTTGAATGACAAAAAAACGGTGGAAGTAATTAGTTAACAATAACAGGTTGCAAAGAGATGATCTCCTATGCGCTTTGTCAGCTTATTTTGAGCTGGAGTAATTATCTAATTATATATTCTAATTATTACGAAGCAATACATACAGACAACGCAAAACTTCTTCGATCATAGGAAATACCAGGTGAATTTACAATTCCCAACAAATAGTATAGTAAATGCGTATGCGCAAGCGTACTAACGAATTTGTAGCTGGGAAGTGGCAACGATCAACGCTTGTAAGTTGTAGACCGCATCAAAAGAAATACATGCGTTATTTACGTGCGCTTAGTCCACAAGAGCCCTTCATGCGTAAAATTCTACACTAGACATTGTTTAAAAAAGGCGTTTAAAGCACAAATCACAATAACAACAATACAATAATAACAATACGTAATTATCGCGTCCTTATAAATACCTAATAACTGAAATTAAACAGTTCATGAAGTCGAAGAACAAATGCAAGTACCCTTTTACGCAAATTACATACGATTGACGGAATTGTAAATTCGCCTGGTATTTCCTATGATCGAACAAGTTTTGCGTTGTCTGTATATATTTGTGCGTGCAGTGTATACAGGGTGGAACAAAAGTATCAAATAATGGCTTTAACTTTGTTATTTGCAAAGTTACAAAAAAATGTTCAATATTAAAGTTGTTTGGTTCTTTACAATGCATGTTTTGAGTTTTTTAGTTTGTTGATATCTTCTTCTGGTTTGTTCCTATGGCAACCAACTTTTTCTTTTTGAATGGCACCCATAATTTTTTTTTGTTAATTTGAAACAAGCATAATTTTCTCTCACTCACTCACTCGTCGCCTCTTAATAAAGGGTGCCATGGAAAAAGTCATGCTGCTATAAAATACAAACATTACTTTTGGTAAATAATGCCATGGAAGTTTGACAATTAAATTTTTACAAACAAACAACTAAATTTTAGTGTTGTGATGTTGTGAAATTAATTAATTTAGTTCCGATTGAGTCGTAATAAATATTTTTTTCACGCTTATTTTTTTCCAAAAATTACAAAATTTTATAACTGAATAGAGAAAAATATGCTTGTTTCAAATTGACAAAAAAAAATTATGGGTGCCATTTAAAAAGAAAAAGGTGGTTGCCATAGGAACAAACCAGAAGATATCAACAAACTAAAAAACTCAGTACATCCACAGTAAGGAACCAAACAACTTTTATATTGAACATTTTTTTGTAACTTTGCAAATAACAAAGTTAAAGCCATTATTTGATACTTTTGTTCCACCCTGTATAAACTAGTCATAGAAGTTGTTACCCTTCAGGCGTAATTAACCATGTACATGTAGAGTTTACAAGCAATGTAGGTAGGAATAACGTAAACAAATTTCCTATGTAATTGTATTTTACACTAAATTTAAAGTACGCTCAAAAATGTCTGCACATAAAATAGATATTAACCCAAAGTAAATGTAGTTTTCTTGCCTTTTGTAGCTTAACTTTGGAAAAAAGAAATAAATAATTTTCTTCATTAAATAATTGAGTCACTATAATATTAATATAAAAAAAATATTATAATATATAGAATATATAATTATAATTCTCTAATATGCTCGCTAATATGTAACTGTAGGAATGGATATTATATTTTTATAATAAATAGCGGCACTAGCTAATTACGAAAACAACATAATAATAATAATAAGCATGCAATCTTTTTTTATATTTTCTGTTTATCCAATGATAGTGGAAGCGCATACGGCTAAATTAGGGGGTTCGTGGGAAATAAATGATTTAAGTTTGAGACATAGTTATTTTGTTAAAAGGCATCTTTCTATGTATGAAAATCCATGTTTCCACCTTCAGCTTCGCGGGCCTCACCTTCTGCACCTTCTGAAGGTTAAAATATTTTGATTAAGATATCTCAAGAACTATTCATCGTAGAATATTCGTTTTTTCGCCAAATTAAAGGTCTCCTTATTACGAAAAAAAAAAGGTATTATTGATTTAGTCGTATCTCTATGCGTTCTTAACTTATTCGGAAAAAACAACATTAAAAAAAAAGTTCTCTGTCCCTTCATCGGTGTAAAGCAAGCAGAACACTTTTTCAAAAATATCCCTAAATAAAAAAGTTGCACTCGTTCTTTAGCTTTAAAACGATGTATATAACAATATATTTCGTTTAAATGTCAACGTGTAAAATTCACATTTCACGCCACCGACCGAAAGCCGCAAATATAGAAACACCGTTAAAATGTGGATCAGCGCGCAGACTGAACTGGCTTGAAGCTTATGAAAGTTTTAAGATGACTCGGATCCACAGTAATGACATGAATCTATGGAATCCAGTCAAGAAATTAAAACTTCATCTCTGCCGTGAAGGCAATAAAAAAATATTTACCAAAAAAGATAACGCTATCACGGAATTAATAGCTGACCGATTATTATTCTCAAGACTTTTAATACTGTGCCGTTCAAGACCCGACCTAAACCTGAAACAAATACTAGGAGATTATGAACTTTCAGCAGTTCCTCGGTCATTGTTTGCTCTTGATGGAAGTTGAATCTATCATCCAGAATGACACTCCCAATAGTAAATAATAATAATAATAATAATAATAATAATAATAATAATAATAATAATGCCGCTATCTGTTGGACTCCGCCAAACCCGCGGGTATCAGTGTGGGCCACCCAGCAACCGGAGGCATAAGGTCACCCATCTATTTTATATGGATGACCTTAAACTCTATACCTCCGGAGAGCGAGAACTTCAAAATGCTCTCAGGGTGGTCGAGGAATACACGCGGGCAATTGGAATGGAGTTTGGGTTGGACAAATGCGCAGTCGTCCACCTCAAGAGAGGACGATGCGGGGAATTCCACGAAGATGCGCAGCTCGCAGACGGAAGCATCCTACGACATTTGGATGCCGGAGAGACCTACACATACCTGGGTGTGGAACAACGCCACATCCAGGATGTGAACCAAATAAAGGATTCTCTCCGTGGCAAGTACAGACACCGACTCCGAAAGATCTGGTCATCAGAACTTTCGGGGAAGAACAAGGTGTCTGCCACTAATATGCTTGCCGTTCCGATTCTGCTCTACTCCTTTGGTGTAGTCAAATGGGGAGTAGATGAGCTGCGTCAATTGGACAGGAATACCCGCAAGATGATGAATATTCATAGGAGTATTCATCCTAGATCGTCCGTTCCTCGTGTGTACCTCCCACGTCAACGGGGGGGCCGAGGACTCTTGAGTCTGGAGTGCATGCATGGCAGAGTGGCACTGAGTATGGCATGTAATGTCATCAGGAGCTCGGACCCACTCCTACAGTTAGTGAGAGATCATGAAGCTGTGGGAGTTGGCGCTTTATTGTTTAGGGCAGCACAGAGGGCCGCAGATGAACTCGGTCTCGTGTTCGACTACAGGCGAGAAGGCCGGCGAGGTGACTCAGTCACTGAGCTTCCGCCTAATCGTCTGACAGCCCACATCAAAGCTGCCGAACAGAGAAATCTGTTCAGGCAGCACGTCGATAAACCCCTGCACGGTGTTTTCTATAACAACATAGAAGCACTGGGTTTATCGACAGAGCTGACCTTTGCATTTTTAAGGTCAGCGGGGCTGAAGTCGGAGACCGAGGGATACATTGTGGCCTGCCAAGATGGTGTTATTAACACATTGGTCTATCGCAGTCGCGTGATGGGTGTAGAGGTGCCTGATATCAACTGCAGGACCTGCCGTCAGGCGCCGGAGTCGCTCATGCATTTATTATCTGCATGCCCGATTTATGCGACTTCGGTCTACATCCAACGACATAACGCGGCTTTACGAGTGCTATACTACCATCTACGGCACTCGTACCAGATAGACCAAACACCAATGCTGCCTTACGTCCCCGGAGATATCGAGTCCGTTGTCGAGAACGAGAAATGCCGGATTTACTGGAACTACTCGTTCCCGACCGTCAGGCGAATTCACGCCAATAAGCCTGACATAGTCCTCCTCGACCATCAGACCAAGGTGATGTATGTCATCGAGTTCTCAGCACCTGCTGAGACAAACATCGCCTTGAAGGAGGAGGAGAAACGGACTAAATACAGAGATCTCCGGTACGAGCTCCAAGTGCTATACCCAGGCTACTCTGTCAAAATGGTCGTCCTGATAATCGGTGTTCTCGGAGGTATAAAGCCCACGCTGCTCTCCGCATTGAAGACCATGCCTGCCTGCCAAACATCGGTAGAATGGTTGGCTGGTCAAATGCAGAAAGCGGTCATCCTGGGATCCCTTCGTCTACTTAGGGCACACGAGTCTGGAATCTACAGTAACTAACCCTGCGGGATGTGGGGAGTTGCTGAAGATTTATTTATAATTAATTTAAAGAAGCTACAAGAGCAAACCGTTATCTAAACAATTTCATATATCAGAATATATCTACAAAATATTTGCTGTTTCATAATAATACGAAGAACGACCTAACTGAGTACCTTTCAGTGAAGTTAATGAAATCGGCTACGTTTGAATCTAAAAATCTGATAGTATCGTGGCATCTGCTTTTCTAATAAAAAAGGTCATTTGGAACATTTAGCAAGTACGCAAGAGGAAGTGGACACAAAACTTATATTGCATTCTCTAGCAGCGACCAAGTTACATTCAACATCAAGAGAATCGCTTACTATTACCGTATGCTCTCCAGATTCTGATGTATTTTTTCTTTTATTGAAGTATTATGACGACTTCTCCTGCCATATCACATTTTTAACAGGAAGTGGATCCAAGAGAAGAGGTGTAACAGTTTCATCCGTAGCATCTGTGCATTGCGTAAAAAATAATAAAGAGGCGCAACTGTCAAGGTTTCGAGATTTTACTGTTTTATTTTTTTACCAATAGCTTCATGATTGTCTTCAATTCTAAGGGCTATACAGCCACATTACAAATACCTTTCTGTAGCACTAAAAATTGATGACAATCATGAAGTTATAGGCAAAGAAATACAATACTAAAATCTCGAAACCTTGACAGTTGCACCTCTTTATTATTTACTCAATAATCTGTGCTAAGCAAAGTACAAATGGAGGCCCTGCTAGCAATGCATGCATTATCGGGATGCGACACAACGGAGTATTCAGTAGAGTTCAGTAGTGACGAGGATCAAGAAGAAACGTCAATAACTGACCTCAGCGAGGAAGATTTGTAGAATGTCTTGAACTTGCTGTTCATTTATTTATGTATTAGTTAATTACGTTTATTTCATTAGGTTCGATTTCTCAAATTTCTGTACAGGATTAAAAATATAACATTTTAATAGACCGACTTTTATTATAACATTCAGGTCGAATAGTTTCAATGCAACAATAATCACTGGTATATATCATATGAAAAAGTTCTCTTGAAACTACCTACGAATATATTCATAATTGTGGCAAACGATGTATAAATGCAATTCATCTATTTAGGACAGAACATTTTGAAATAATGCATCATTTTAGTTCAAAACTCAATTTGTATAGTTTCCACCAAAGCAACGTAGATACCTCACATCTCATTATCCTGTTGAGTGTTCTATTGCATAAATAAAGTAAATTAATGACAGGTAGGTATCCATACCATTTTGAAGCTTGCACCATCACCTACAATTGTTTTGGAAGCATGTTTCAATTCAAGTGCGACAAAACAACATAATTTTCCAAATTACCTCCCTAACTATTCGAAATATGACAAAAGCTTATCCGACCTTTTTCTTTCTATACAAAATACAATCATTTCAAAAAAAAAATCAAGTCGCTATCTCATACCGTTCACGAGATATGAAAGATTGAAGAAAACACCCCTTAAGGGGGTGAAGATCAAAGCCCGCTCGTCCGCGGGTGGAAACATGAGTTATCTTAAATAAAACAATGTAACTCAACAGAAAAATTATGTATCTAACTTTAATCAGTTATTTCCCACGCCATGACACATGCGCTTCTACTATGATGGAGGTTCTGAAATTCCTTTACAATATCATAAATGTCCACTTCTTTCTCTCTCAACTCAAAAATACTTCCACACAAAACCCGAGAGATTCCAACAGACGAAAAATTTATATGAATATTTTGACGGACGAGCACTACAAGTAGAGACCTAGATAAATTGGCACAAGAGGCTCAAGATAAAACCAAACGCATAAACATTTAAAAAAATTAGTCGCAACATAACGCTATCCTATAAAGGACAATCAAAAAAAGAAGGAAAAAAGGTTTACATTTCCTTGAAGGTTTCCTATTCACCCAGTAAATGATCCTTTGATGTTCCAAAACAGAAATTGGTGATATTGTCCAGTCAAAAATGTATTATCGCTCATTTAAAGAATGGACTCATTCAGCAATTTTTTTAAATTTATTATTTCGTAAGAAAGCCCTTGAAATAGTAGCTACGCAAAAAATCAGAATTTTATTTCAACGTTAAATCTGTTAAATAGATTAAAATAACCACCGCGTGATTTTAATGATTGACGTCATTGCAACGTTGACGATAGCGTGCTATGACTTTAATAAAGCCAGGTTCTACAGATATTACAGCTAAATACACTCAAATGCAACACCACAAAACAATCCAGAACACTGAGACATAAGCACAACTCTCATAAAGCCAAAACTGAGAAGGGATACCTACAACACGTCTATCTTAATGACCGTGTAATTACGTCACACCACTCTCAATCTGATGTCTAAAAGCTTTAAATATCCCAGCTATGAAATTTTCAGGGCATTAAAGGTAGACCTAACAGTGTAAGAGAATGCAAAAAAAATCATTGAATGCATTTTAGTGAATGACCCTATTGGCTAAAACATATTTGATTACTTAGATTACAATACTCTAGAATCTGCTTCTTCAGTAACCCTGAAGGATGCATGACATGAAATGAAATGTATAATATTTCCAAGCTAAAACCACGTGGTTTAAATATATTATCATGAGAGAATTGTTTGACATAGGTACCAGCAATGTAAACATTTTACTAAACATTCGTAATGTTTTGTACAGTTCGTACTCAAAATATAAATATTCTAATAATTATTTAGTTTTTGGAATTTTTAAGGTATTGAAAACTCTATAGGGCGTCCTTAAACATTAAGTTGCCTAAATATAACTCAGGTTGCGACTAACTATTGAGTGAATGAATTATAATAATGTTGGTTGCGTGGCAGCCAATTGATTCCGAAATTGTCAGTGTAGTTTTAAAATTGTCGCACTCATACGGACAACAAGGTAGTAAGTCGTAAGTTAAAACGTTGTAGAGGTTAGATCGTTGTCTGTATGTGTGTGATAATTTTAACCGTATTGACAGTCTCTGAATCAATGCTACGGAAGCGTAACCTATATTTCAGAACTAGCATTGTTACGACGTTGCGCCCTTAACTATTTAACTTTTCACTTATCTACAATTTGAAATAGTCTGTATAAACCACTAATATCACATTGTTACTAACATTAATGATCTTTGTGTTGTATTTGAATTATAATATAATATGTCTTCATAGACGAGAATCGATAATTTGAATACTATTATTTTCGAGATTGATATTATGCTTATTCCTTTACTTTGAAATATTTCAAATTACACCATGTAACAGCGGTTGAAATTAGTTGCACTAAAATGATATCAAAGCTCGGTAGTAATTTCCCTTGAGGTTTTCGAAAGTGTCAGTAATTTAATGCCTGCCACCAACTACTGAAGTTAAATTCAGAAAATTAAATACTCATATATATAATAATTTGACTTTTCGCATTTTAAAAATATAATTGCACCGATATTTTAAGAGAGTTTTTATTATAAGGTTTAGAAAAAACTTTGGCAAAAAAAACCTGTTTAACCTTATACATCATGATCCCTATATATTAAATAAAAATATGGCTTAATAAGAATTAGGCATTCTATTTATTTTATTATTAACTTTCATTAAAAAAATTTCAATCCACGTTTTATGTGGAAGTTTAAATAATGCACTGAAATTTTCGATTTTATTTCAATATTGATTTATTACTTAATAATTTGGAAATTAGCCTGTATATTAGTTACACTGAATCATAAACAGTTAAAATATACAAAATCTTGTTTCAGGTATGATGGACATCGCTCTTATTACTGCCAATGCAAACCAGCTTCGTTATTTGATTGAGTTTAATGGAGAGAGCCCCACTTTCTATTTTATTGTTTTTCTGATTGTTGTTTCATTATTTGTGCAAGTAGCTGTAGGGGTAGCTTTAATTTTTAAAGGGAGGTTAGATATAAAAGGTAGATCGAAAGACCCTGGTGCAAAAAAAATAAATAATTATGTTGTTGTTGGGATATTTTTAGTTACAATTATTAATGTATTTATCGCCAGCTTTACGATAACAACAGGAGGAAGTACAACAAAGTAAATTCTCGATATGGATTGTTTTTTTACTACTTACGTTTATTATTTATTCACCACTGTAATATATTTTGTAATAAATATTGTTTTATAGAATAGTTTAATAGTTATTTTTTTAATGATCCCCATTTCGAAAGTCTAGAAAATAAATGAAAACGATAAATTGATCCTATTTCTAAAATAAATTAAGTCAAATACACTTCGCACATAAATTATGGAATAGGTAAAAAAATGAGTCAAGTTTAAACATTCATATTTTTGTTAATATTGAAGCAATGTCAATAATTTTTTTATTGCGGATTTCTTCTGCAGTTTAATACCGTATGTTCGATTTAACTACGAGTTTTGTTATACAGGGAAACGCGAAAAGTATGAGTGCATGTAAATTCCCTAAAATTTCAATTTGATCTGTGGCAATTAGGAGCCTATGAAAATTTATTTTTATAAGTATTTCGGTTACGGCCTATCCTATTCTACTCACTGCGCCAAGCAATTTGCCATACGGTTTTTGGTAAATAAAAAATTGGCAATTCTTTGAAAATTGTTCTGTTGCCAATAACTGTTAAAAAACAATAGTTTTAGTGCGATTTACTTGTGCCCGCTTTAGGCAAGCGGACACAGTGGTGGGAATCGTGGATCTCCGCGCTGTAGCCGATGGCTCTCGCGTCTACTGTTCCTTTGTTTGGATTCTTTTATAATAATTTTTATTACACCTGCAACACTTGAGGTGCAGCGACAATTAATTTTATGTTGGAGAATCACATTTTTGTTGCGAAAAAACAAACAATGGAAATATTTAAATGTGTTTTGAGTTTTTGTTAAAACAATAATTAATTCTATCTAGGATGAATTATTGAAGTTAGAAAAATTTCGAAACGTAGGTCCAGAATACGTAAATCAAATTTCTTTAAGACATGAGTTCTACATCCCAACACGGTTAATGAGATACTAACAACAGTCTGCTCAGCTGACTGCTGAGGCTGAGCAGTGAGTGGCCACAGCGCACTGCCGCGCCCTTCTCCTAATGTACAAATTTCGAACTGAGGCGAGTTGTCGGACACTCGTATATTCGTCGCAATCCCTGTCGTGTTCGAAGCATCCTGGACTTATCTGTATATCACTAATAGTGCTGATAGTATTGAATATTAGCTTTTTGACGGAATTCTGTCTATCTGGTTCAGTCAGCATTTATTATATTTGTATTATTATGTGACTTCTACCAAACTTCCATATAATTTTAAATAAATTATTTTTTCACTATTTACTAGATTTATTTAAAGGATAGCGATAGGCATCAAATTAAATAAAATGCTTTATTTATATGAATTAAATTTTGTTACTATAAATTAAGTGAATGAAAATACAAAACAGAAATAAAAATTATAACTTACGGGTCGATCTTTCCATATCATATTACATTTATTCAACAAATAATTTCCTGGGCACACGTGTCTCTTTAAAAACTATTTATTAAATAATATTATTGAAAGATGAGAAAACCGGATCTAACTACGGTTTAAAAAATGACAGTCTTTACTATTAACATTCAAGACAAAATCTTAGACTTAGTTAATCTGGTTTTGTTAGATTATTATTTCGATAATTATTACCGTTTGAAGAGATCGTATTTCTTTATTCAACGTAGGCAGTTTCAAACTCATAACAACTGCTGCGATACAATTTTACCTAGAAATTCAGATTTTTCCCGATTGATATTTATAAAGTATAGTTTTAACCCCTAGTTTTATTTTTAATGCCTAGTCAGTTGAAGTTTATTTTCGATGCTTAGACATTTAAATGTTTTTATCTGGGTACTAGGAAAAGTGCAAAACATGGGACATGCTTTAATTAAAAATAAATTCCTGACTGCATACATTGTTATCAACTGTTATTTTGCCACTAGTGAGTAGTTATTAAAAATTAACGTTGTGCTGTTATTGCCACTTATTAGGCTAAAGTAATAGGAAAATAAATCATTCTCCAAGATTTCTTCGAATTTTTGGGTGTGAATTATGAAAAATAAGTTGAATAAATCATTAAAATACCTTACTTTTTTGCATAAGCGTGATGTGGTACACTATTTTGGATTCAAGTATCCGTGGTTCATATTACATAAATTTTTTAGATCCCTAGGGAATACTAACAATTTGTTTTCTGTTATACAAATATGAATTAATAAATTTAAAGTACCTATACATTTAATAAAAACCATAAAATTCTGTGGTAATTAATTCATGATTAATAATTTGAAAGATCTTGGAACAATTTAAAAGAATTATAATAGTGGCATTATTCTCATCAAATCATCTATTACGTGACATAGTGTCGAAATTTTGCAATTTTTAATCCAATTTTTATCATGCATTAAAGAACATACAATAAACTTAATAATTGTATGTTTAGAGATAAAACATCAATGTGAGTATATCAAATTAGATATGTTTTTTGTTATTATGCTTGTATAAAGCCTAAATAAAGTCATTTATAAATAGTGTCGAATCAGTGCTATGGCCCAATCACGGTGATAATTGAATAAATTATTTCTCCAGAAATTTTTGTTAACGCTGGAAAAATACTAATTGATCACTCAACAGTTGGGAGTTAGATACCTCAGACACTGGTGTAATCAATGGACATATCTAGTTTGTACATTCCACTGAGAACATTGATATTTATATGCGAAAATTTTACTCTATTAAGAGTATTCCATTGCATTTATTTATTTTGAGATGTTTTCATTGTTCATTCTGTATTTTCCAACTACTCAAGCCCTTCGGTTATCATGATAGTTCTTTAATACAATTAGCTTCCATCATCACTCGAAAGGAGCAACCATGATTGAATCTAATTGATTTATATTTGATATCGCGATATTACCGAGCAAAGCATTAATTAATTAAACACATAATATGATTATCCAGTCTGCGAATCTATTGTCAGTAACACCATAAATAATTTAATTACTGATTCGAATGTTGGTATTATGAAGGTAATATCACGAGACAAGCTAAATAATAAATATGTATCTTCTAATTATATGAAGTAAGCAGCAGATTAAGCAATTAATTTCTATTAGGAGCACTACAAGTTTCTTGAAATCAAATAAAGGTCCACGTAAGCTAGAATCGCACAATATGTATATATAGAAAATTGAAAGCTTCGTTACTAATAAGACACATAAATTTGATGATGATTCTTTCGAAACATCAGTTTTATTAAAAAAATACTGTTTTCAAATGGAACGTATATTATTTTAAATCATCAAGACATCTAATAAAAACTACGCTACGCTGATGAGGAGCAATAAATCCGAAACACGTGTCCGTAGCTGCATCATGTTTCTTTTGAAGCAAATGGCAACAACTTTCTCTCTATTTTATTTAACTTCCCCAAAAACTTCTTTCTTTTAATTCAGGTAATATTAAAAAGTAATATGTAACATTATTCTCTAAAAATAGTTCCAGCTGTAACAGCCAAGGAATTTTTTCTGAAGATTAAAACTTTTTAAGAATTTATTAGTACTAATACTGACAGTCTAAGTCGCCTCCGTATGGAGTCATAACAACTTTATTTTCAGCAGCAGGTCCAAAATTTAAAATTCTTCTACTAGTAAGTGACCCGTATGCCAAAAACATACAGAGTTTCCAAAAGAGAAGGTGAAATTTAATCAACGGCAACCTCTATTAAGTCACTTTTTTCAAATGCACCGGCCTATGTAAGTTTAGTCTAAATTAAATTATGTATTTTAAAAATTTTGTAAAAGTTCTGTCATTTTAGATTGATCAAAAGTCTTTTAAAGATAAAAACATTTCCTCGCAGTATTATGGTGTTTTCTATGTCCGGAGGGAAAATAATTGGACAACCTGATTTTTGGCACTTAATAAGTGTGCTACTGAAAGTATTATACGTAAAAGAGACAATAGGATTAGATACAAATATATACTTTTTAATTTTACAACGGCAACAACAAAGATAAAATTGTAAATAATTATAAATACACCAATAGCAATAACAATATTTATAGTAAGAATATGAGGGTAAAAATTTGAATACCTACTGACGAATTACAAAGCATTGGAGCTTGCAATATTTATTACTAGAATGCGAACACGTAGATTGTGACTCGTGTATCCGCGATAGATGTCAATTTACCCATTTTTATAAAGTTAGATAACTCAAAAACTGCATATTTGAAATGTAGGGAATGCTATTATAGTTCGAAAGCGAATCAATAATGTATTAAATCAGATTATCAAATACACTGCATTCCCTTTGAAATAAGTAACTTAGCAGAAGTGGAAGTTATCGGAGTTTGTTTTTTCTGAATATACTTTACAAGTATTCAAGTTGTGTTGCTGATGTAGATATTAAAAATTTTGCTTATTTGGTTTTAACCCCATTTTTGTGTAGGTATATTTCTTCCAAGACCACTGTTAAGTGCACAATAAGATAATTGGTTCTTAACATTCTTGTTTTCCCTAACATACTATACCCAATATTGATATCAATTTACCCTTCTTTATAAAAAAAAAAAAACGTAATTCAAAAACCGTACATTAGATGTAGGGAATAGGTACTAATATGATTCAAAGAATATTAATAAATTGTATTAAATTTGACTAAAGAATACATGCCTCAATTGAAATAAGCATACAATTGGAGGTTGAAGTTGCAAAAGACCGATTTTCTCTACTTGGTATTATGTATATTTTGAAGACTAGTAAATTGCCTTCAAGTAACCTCAAACATTCGGAAATATAATAAATACACAATATTTCCAATTCCGGATGAGCAGTATGGTATCCTACGAAAATAGCCTAGAAGTATAATTCTCAAAACATCATATATAATATTATTATATTCTACCAAGATGCGCTGCTTAAAAGACATTGAGATCAATTTGAAAAAGCGACGGCGACCTAGATATAACAAATAGAATACCCAATCTTTCAATCAAAATATTTCATACCGAATTCTAAATTGATAAAGGTATCCGTTTGCTTTAATACTTTTGTAAAGGTTCTTGGTGTTTTTATAGTCAGAATAAATAGAGTTTTAAGGAACCATGGGCAAACTGAGGAATTACCTACCGAAAAAAGTAGCCATTATAGAAAATTAGACACGGATCGATCAAAAGAGACTATGCTGTTATGAAATTTCTAAATAAATTAAAATGTGTTGAGAGTCATTACTGTCATAACTATCGTTCTACTCTTTTCTAAGAGATTTCCTACAGATCTAAATATTCTAAAATGTTTAATAAAAATCCTGGTGTTGTTTCTTTCGAAATATTTTTAATACCAACGTGGTATCATTTAATTTAGAAAACTATACATATACATATACATAAAAAATGCAATAATATGTAGTGTTTTATTTAAAAATCAAGTTAGTGTTACTTTCGATGAAATCGGAAACAGAAAAAAAAACATGTATGTATCAAAAAGGGACGTTTATTAAATATATAGGATGTTCTAATTTCAATCGTTTATTTTCTAAATTAATGGAAAAAAGGAGGGTGTACTATGATCGTGTTACACCCTATAAAATTTAACCTTTGGTTCACCACGCACTGTCGTTTATTCTACCTCTTTAGAATTAGGAGAAAAAATAAAACGTAAAACGATGAATATATAGGCCAGGCGTCAAGTAGATTAACATCGTTTTAAATCAATCAAATATTTTACTGGCGTAATCAGTTCATTATAGGCCTCTTTTAGACATACTAATATCGCTCAAAAATAACTTATTTTATTCCCAGAAGAATATTCAGACATTTTGAACATAATTAACTGTGAAAAGGCTACGACACGGCTGTCGATATATGATCAATAGAGAGAACGATATTTAAGAAACATAAACATAAACGTATAACGTATATTATTATTAGCACTGAATCATGGAGAGTTAAAATATAGATGCTTGAATATAAAGAGGAAAGAAAGGAGCATTAGATCGCCTTGACAAGATCAGGATGGTGTCTCAAAATGGCGGAGTTAGTTTCCTGTTTATTATTTATTATGAAAGAAAAAGTAATTTAAGTATTTTTGATGGTTTTATTAAATGCCTGGTATATTTTCCTCGTATGAAATATTTCAAATATAATTGATGATGAAAAGTAATTTCTTTTAAGTTTTGTATTGAACGGCCACACGCCACACAACTACTGCTCATTATAATAATAATAAATCCACAGAGGTAAAAAAAAATATTAACACTAAACAACTAATTAAACGTGGCAACCACTGATCTTATGAAATAATATTTTAAAAACACAGAATTTGCTGTATAAAATGTTTGTTGATTTTCAGCAAATCTGCTAGTAATAAAAATTCACGTTTGACTCTTTTCTTTCCTCTTTATATTCAAAGTATATATTATGAACATCGCTCATATTGCATTGCAAAGCAACTTCATTATATTATTGGATTTAACACTTCATTTTCTATTTTATTGTTGTTCTGATTGTTTTCTCATTATTTCTCCAGGTAGGGCTGTAGGGATGGCTTTAATTATTGAAGGAAGTTTGGATACAAAAGGTAAATCGAAAGATCTTTGAGTAATTAAAAATAAATATTTTCGCCTTCGAGATATTTTTATTTATAATAATTATTAATATATATTTATCTCCAATTTTACGACAACAACAAGAGCAAGTTATTGGATATCCTTTGTATTAGTATGTTTATCGTACATTTATTTATCACTGTAATATATTTTATAGAATAGTTTAATTTATTTAGATGTTTTTAATAATCTCATATTTTTACTAACTTTAGTAATATACACTTCTCTATGTAATTACTGTTGAATGTTCACTTTTTAACGAAATTGTGTCAAGCTAATTCAATCAGTATTATAATTTGTATTGTAAAATAAAATGTTTAAAATTCTATGCCATTGGCCGTGAATGAATATTACCCGTTTCTACGAGCAACAGAGGCTCCTGAAAATTTGAGCGAACAAATAGCCCGAGAGCGGACTACGCACGGACCTCTCCCCAACATTCCAGATGAAAATGTACGATACTGGTTTTGTAAAAGCATTGTACTGCCCGTTGTCTACATATAAAATGTGTTTTTAACTTAATGGGAGGATTTAAGGGGTGAAAGAGATGAGAGGGAATTTGACACAGCAGGCGATGCTTTGATAATAAATTTATACATATACGCATACACCATATCTTTTATGAATAATTAAATATTTATATTTCGTTTGTATGGTATATGAGTTTGACTAAACCTTTAACTTTATATTTGAATATTATGTATAATTATAAAATTTAATAAATATTAAATTACAAACATAATTGGGAAAGATCAGGTATGCAGATTAGATTGAGTAGCACTCAGAAAGATTGTTTAATAACAAAATCTGTTAATTAAATTTCTCATTATTAGTTTGTATTTAAGAATTTATATTATACAAATATGTATTAATACTTTACCGTGGCTCCTTTTATAACTCTTTACAAATGTTTCAGCATTGTGATTTGTGAAGAACAATGTACACCAAATTTAGCTATAGATAACTCGGTAATGAGTGGCAGCATACATTTTATAGTCGAGTATATTTTAACTTGGCCGGTCCAAAGGTCGCTTCGTCGTCTGAACTAAGATGTATTCGATGGGTCAGATATGCCAGCGGTTCTCAAACAGTTCACCTATAACACTGATGCTGTCGCTAAATAATTATATAAAAATATTAAAGGTGTTATCATAAAATGCTAAGAACTTACTAACTTTATCGTTTTAGTTGTCATTTTGATTATATATAGGTTCGGGCACAAATGAAACTGATAATAAAAAATAATTTGCCCAATTCAGTCAATAACAATATTAATTATTATTAAAAGAATAATGATCGAAAAGCAATATTGTTCGAAAACTAATATTGTTACAGTCCAGCAAGTACCGCGGGGAGGTATGGGCGACGGTTACAATATTTTCTATACCTAAATTCATAATGTTTTAGAAGTTTTAAGAGACTTACCTTACGTAAGTCTATGATTCCCCTATTTTTCAGCGTTTCCTTCAACGTATCGAGTGTAAAATGTGTTTTTGATTCATAAAAATTATAAATTACTTCCCTTATTTCCATTTTAACACCATCACATACATCCAATGTTTTTGGTTTCTTCCTAATTCGTTTTATTTTTTTTTTTTTGTCAAGACAATATTAATGTGTTGGTGCTTAATCCTGCAGATTGTTCTTAGACTTATATTTAAAGCTTCAGAAACTCTTTCATGAACCTGTTGAAGTGGTATCAACGGTCCTTCGTTTTCTCTTTCTTTTATAAAATAATCCATTAAATTTAAAACCAACTTTTTTGACTGTTCATTTAAGACGCCCACTTTAGTTGCCATAATTATCAAATGTATTTTTACAATTTAATATTTTCCTAATTAAATATTACCGTCACGAATACACGTTTACCTATTTAATTTTTTACCACTAAAATAATAATCCCTACCGGCTTCTGTCTAGAACTCCTCGAATCCGCAAACTGTATATAGAGGGTGAAAACGTGTGTTTATTGGTTAAAATATAGATATATCACGCCCATATCAGATGTTCGGCTTTGTTTGACACCGGCCAGCACCGTAAAATTCTATTTATTTAGCAAGAAATTTAAAATACGAAAGATTGAAGGCGTATTTGGTAATGTGTAATAAATAAAATTTAAATAAAAAATAAAAGCCGTGGATATTCGTCTGAGAATCGGATAAGTAACGTCTGAAGGTTGGTTTTATTTACCTACTTAAGACAAACTCGCTCAGAATAATAAAAGAAAAATATTTAGGGAAAATATGGTTTTAACAAAATTCGAGGAACGGATTAGTAAAATAAAATTTTAAGAAGGAACATTTTTTACTTTTAATATAATTTAAAAAAAGTAGATCCAACAGGATTTGACTTGAATTATTTCATTGCCATTTCATCCACTATTTATCGCAAAAAATAACTTAAACATTTCTTATAAAGACTAATTTAATT
The DNA here is from genome assembly GCA_963680705.1 of Rhagium mordax. NCBI lineage: Eukaryota > Metazoa > Arthropoda > Insecta > Coleoptera > Cerambycidae > Rhagium > Rhagium mordax. Next base: position 87,493,178 of record OY796656.1, read on the forward strand.
CTAATATGAGACGACTGTTAACCCAAATAAATAATAGTTCACAATAACGACTGACAAATTTTCACAGTTTGAGAATCGCTGAATTTATTGAAAACATAGATTATTTATCTCTCTCTTCAGTGGTATGTTGCATATTTCCGTCTAAATTGAGGTGAGAGAGAAGCTCGGTAGACATACGTGAACAACGTTTTCGGGCTATTGCTTTAACTTTGTGTGCAACAGAAAATGAAATCGTACGCGCAATATCAACTCATACAGATGCCAAGTTAAAATATACTCGACTTTAGACTAAACTATTGATCATCTGCCACACGATAACGTTTGATTTTCAATGGTTCGATTTTACGTTATAATTATTATTATTTACTAATGAAGAAATGAAATTCGAGACGATAATGCATAGGAAAAATCACAGTTATGAGAAAACCGCTCCTATCCACTGCATATTGGTAATAATTCGACTTTCAGCTGAAGCAAGTGACGATGTTCTAGGCACTGTTAGTAGTGTTAACGTTATGTGCAGGTGCTTGGAAATTAACCGCACTGCATTAATAATAATAAAAATAAAGCAAATCGTTGACCTCTACGAAATGTACCCTAGACAGAAAGGGGAACCTGCTCTAACAAAAAATCAAACCGTTTGATTCCAAAACTTTTTTCTAGGTCTTGGAATCAAACGTCTTGGTCCCTCACAATCCATTTTATTCGCATGGGAGTCAAACAAAGTTACCGGATGGTCTTAACAACGGCGACACTGCAATTATACTCCGACGCTTTATGTGGACCGAAGACTACAGAATAACCTGTGCAACTGACGTCATTATTGTTTAAGGCGATACAAAAATCAGCAGATGAACTCTGTCTCGTATTCGACTTTAGGCGAGGAGGCCGGCGAGGTGTTAATGACAGAATCAGTAATTGAACTTTCATCTGTCAGCTCAAATTAAGGCTTCCAAAACAGGGGAATTTGTTTAGACAGTGTGCCGATAAACTCATGTGTGATGTTTTTTACAACATATAAACACCGGATCTGTCGAGAAAACTGACGTTCTCATTTTTAAACTCAGCTAAGCTTACGTTGGAGTCCAAGGGATTTGTTGTGACCTTTCAAGATGGTGTTACCAGCATGAGCTACTCTAGTTCTTAGTCAGGGGTCGGTCTACTTCGGCAAACACGCTACAAAACTCTTCGGACCTTACTTAAATGCCGCCGGCTCCGTCCACCCGGCTCTCCTCCTGCTGACGCGCACTTCTCGCTTTTGTGTTCATTTTCTTCATCTCGCGCCCGTTGCATTTCTCTATCTGTCCCAACCAACCGTTAGAACTGTGCAGTGGCGGAGGCATAAAATCGCACACCACAAACACACTGAACTACTACTACTGTTGCTACGGGATGGGTGAAGAGGTTTTTGGTATCAACTAAAGACCTATCGTCGAGTACCGAAGTCTCCCATACATTTATTTTCTTCATGCTCCATCTACTCAACTTCGGCAAGCATCCATAGACACCACTCGGCATGGCTAGTGCTATATTGCAATTTACATATATTACTATCTCTAAGTGTTGTATCCAGGGCTGCTCGGTTAAGATGTCGTCCTAATATTCGGTGTACTAAGAGGTATTAAGAACACGCTACTTTTGGCTCTGAAGACCATTCCAGCCAGCCATGAATCGGAGTAGTTGACGCGTCAAATACAGAAAACGGTTGTCCTGGGGACAATTTGCCTACTTAGGGCACAGGATGCCGAAATTTATAATCTCTAATCCTGCGAGGGTAGGAAGTGGCTGTAGATAATTCGCTGGCACTTCCCTCGTGAACTTCGGAAGCCAGATTGCCCAGTAGGTTTATCTGAAAAAAGAGGGGGAAAATAATGTTTATTTATACTTTTAATTTCGATAACACAGGGATATTTTTCACTAAGTTCTCTACAAGAAATATTTATATTTAATATATTATTGTCAGTTAAATGTTTTCTTAAAATGTTTTCTTAACCGCCTCTCAAATCAGCGAAATAACCTACAGAAAATCCTAGGTTTTCTGTTAGGTAAGTAGTTCGAACCACATCTAGGGCTTCGATAGTTCTCTATCCATCTAAGTCCGAAGCAAATCAGAAATATATTTTTTTTAATTTGTCACACGATGGATTCAAACCACGATCTCTACAACTGAGTACGTAAGTACTTATCAACGCTTTTACCCACGCGGCTACCGCGTGCCAATCTATAAACAAATGAGATACAATATCGCTGTATCTGGCTGTATGGTCCTTGACCAAAAAAGAAAACAAAAATATCGCTGTATCGTCTGCAAAACTTACATTAATTGTTTCTGTTCTATTTAATGTTAACAAATTTCTCACATATATTGTAACTAATATTAGAACAAAAACAGTGCCTTGTGGACCTCCAAATTCAACAATCTGCTTGTCACATTTTTGTTCTATATACGAACATCCTGACTATTTTTGTAGCTATAACTATAGGGGTTTTTCTTTCAATCCCAGAGCTTGCAAGGTCTGCAACAACTACGAGTAGCTCACTATGCCAAAAGTCTTTATAAAATCCAAGAAGACACATAAGGCCCTTTTATCATGAGCTTCATACATTCGTCCTGTTTTTTTTTCAATCTACTTTGTAACAAGAAAAATGAATAGTGCCGCAGACCCGAAAGTGAAACAAGATGCAGCTACGTAACTTTCAATATTTTTTTACAATTTTTGTGTAATTTATAATTAGAGAAATCGGCCGATAGTTATTGGAAGTGATATCTTTATCCCCACTTTTATATAAATTCTTTATTATGTTTATTTCAAAATTTTCAGGATATGTACCAACCTCTCTCAATTATTTTAAGTGTGTTAATGGAGACGCTATCTCTAAAGTATCATCTATTTCCGGTATTTGATTTTAAAGTTATCATTATATTTATTGCCTCTGCTTGATCAATCCATTGTGAAAAAAAGTGCAAAGGAAACCGAATTTGTGTTTGAAGAAGTTGAGAATGTTACTACTTTGCTTGCAAGAGTTTTTCCAACATCTGCAAAATAATAATTAAAATTGTTCGCAATAATTTCGCGTTCGTTTTGTCTAATTTTGTTGTGTAACTTTATTTGTTTTATAACTTTTCTTTTACGGTATTCCTTAAACGTTCACAGTCATGTTTACTCTGTAATAATTATATTTTCTTAATAATATTTAAAAAATGTGGTAATTATTAAACTGTTGTTAATTCTACGTTTTCAGACTTTCAATTTCATTTCTTTTGAATTTTGTTTTTTATACTTATGATTTGATTGGGAATTTAGTAATTCAGGTTTCCTTTGTACAGCCTTCCTTCCTTTTTTATTTATATGTTTCTTAATTTGTGTATATTCATTAATTTTTTCAGTTACTAATTGAAATTAGAAATGAAGCCGCCTAACTGATGTCATTTATTTTGTAAAAGTCAATACATATTAGGTATAATTTATACAAGGTGTCCATTAATAATTAATGGACCAAATTGTAACAGTAGGTTCCTTGAGTAAAAATAAATCATTTTAGCTGAACATACTAGCGTTTTCTACTTGCAAAAACTCGCCAAGTGTCGAGTGCGCTCCGAATGCACGAAATACTCTGAGAGTGCATTCTTGGTATGAACTATGAGTAGAGTGGTAATGGCGGAGCTGGGTCTCCCCCCACCCTTTTTTTTTGGTGGTGGGGGGTAACTAGGGTAATTAGAGTAATGTAGGTAATTAGACTGATGTAATTGCAATAGAGGTAATTAGAGTATTGTCGGTAATTAGCCTGATGTAGTTGCAATAGAGGTAAGTAGAGTAATGTGCAGTAATTAGACTGATGTAATTGCAATAGAGGTAATTGGAGTGGTGCAATGCAATTGTAGTTGTAATTAGTGTATGTACTGATATGTGTATGAATATTTCAAGTAGAGGTGGTGGGGCAGCTTCACTCCGTGTATATAAATGAGGATGAGGAGCACACAGCCATTTGTGGTGCTAGTCTCCCAGAGTAAAGACATAAAATGTATATTTGTACTTCTTGTGGTGTAAGTTTTACACGTGGTGACAATTTGCGAAGACATCAGAGGCAATCTTGTAAGAAGATACATGATAGTGGTCCGCAAGCAAAATATCCTAAACTGGAATGTAATCCTTCAACATCTACAAATATGGAAACTTGTAATTGCTGTAATGTGACTCTAAGCACAACCCAAATGAATTCCCATAGAAGGACATTGCAACATAGGACAAATTCATGTGTTCCGTTTATAGAAGGTGTAGAAATTGTGCAGAGCGCTTTCAAATACAGGATTGTAACCTATCGAGTATATAGCGAAAATAATCACCAAGACTATGTAATGTTCTTCAATGAAATTAGACCAAAAATATTAAATCTCTTCGAGGAAGTGTTACGTATTCATAATACAGTAAAAGTAAATATGGAAACGTTTGCTACGTACGTATTACAGACACAGGAACTATCTGAAATGAAATCATTTAACACTTCCAACAAAATCTTGGATCAAGCTATGGATTTGAACAATACTTTGGACACCTTTGTGGATGCTATGATTACACAAACTACGGAGTTCCTGGAACGTGATTCAGGTATTTAAACATACATTAAGGTGGAAAGAAAATGACTAATTATAATTTAATTTTAGGATGGGCCCTCGAACGAATTGCTTTTGTTGAAATCAATGTGAATAAATATAGTCCTCTGGGTGGTTCATCATATGTCAAGTTGCCAAAATCCATAGAAAACAAGAAGGCAGTGGTAAATGTAAAAAACCAGGATCAGTATTGTTTTGCTTGGGCTGTAACTTCAGCGTTGTATCCTGCAAATGGCTGCACATCTGAGACCTCATCATATCCACATTTTTCAAGAGTTTTAAATTTATCAGGTATGAATTTTCCAGTAAAATTGCGGGATATTTCAAAATTTGAGGAGATGAATAATATTTCAATTAACGTGTACGGGTTAGAAGAAAAATTTGAGAATAATAGAATAAAGTATGAAGTTGTTGGGCCTTTACGTTATTCTGAAAAAAAACTATTTATGCATGTAAATTTGTTACTACTTTCCGGTGAATGTGGTGTAAATCATCACTGTAAGAAAGATTGCGCTAATAATCACTATTGTTGGATAAAAAACTTGTCTAAGCTAGTTTCCGCTCAAATTTCAGCTCATGATCATAAAAAGTACTTTTGTGATGGTTGCTTACTATATTTTAATAATGAGCGTCAGTTATTCCAGCATCAGAGAAATGACTGTAATCATGTTTATACAACAACACCATCGACACAATTTCGGATTGATAAATATGGTAAACAAGTACCTGAAAATATATTAAAATTTGAAAACTTTGAAAGACAAATGCAAGTACCATTTGTAGTGTATGCAGACTTTGAATCAATTCTGAAACCTATTCATACTTGTGAACCGAACCCCGAACGTTCTTATACAAATAAAACTTTTATACACGAACCTTACTCCTTCGCATATTTCATAAAATGTTCTTTTGACAATTCTTTATCAAAATTTGAACTCTATCGAGGATCTGATGTAGCCAAAGTTTTTGTATCGCGTATTGAAGCCGATGTAAGGGAAATCTATAACAGATATATGAAAGATATAGTCCCAATGGCTAAACTCACAGCACAAGAAAGACAAGACTTCCTGAATGCGACCGTATGCGGTATATGTGAGAAACCATTTAAAGTAGAGGATGTAAAAGTTAGAGATCATTGTCATATAACTGGTAAAGTAAGATTTGGTGCCGCACACTCTGTATGTAACTTAAATTACAAATTACCAAATTTTGTACCTATCATATTTCACAATATGAGTGGCTACGACAGTCACCTATTTATAAAACAGCTCTGTGCACATAAGGACAGAGTTGATGTTATAGCACAAAATAAAGAAAAATATATATCTTTCACGAAACACCTTTATATGCATGATTACGTCAATAAGAAAGGGGAGAAAAAACGGAAATTTATACAACTACGATTCATCGATAGTTTTAAGTTCTTATCAACATCGTTGCAAAATTTAGGGGGCAACTTAACTGATAACCAATTGTTTGTTACGGGAAGTTTCTATACAGATAAGGAAAAATTTAATTTAATGAGGCAAAAGGGTGTATTTCCATATAGTTTTATGGATAGTTTAGAGAAACTAAATAATGTAGAGTTACCCTCGAAAGATGAATTTTACGATAACCTAAATGAAGAACATATAACAGATAAAGATTATCAGAGGGCTAACGATGTGTGGAACTTGTTTGATTGTCAGAATTTGGGCGATTACTCAGATCTTTATTTAAAATCAGACGTACTCCTTTTGTGTGACGTATTTGAAAATTTTCGTAAAATTTGTTTGGAAAAATATAAACTTGATCCTGCTCAGTATTACACTTGTCCGGGTCTCTCGTGGGACGCTATGTTAAAACTAACCAAAGTGGAGTTGGAATTATTAACGGACATTGATATGATCCATTTTTTTAAAAAGGGAATACGTGGTGGAGTAAGCCAGTGTACGGAAAGGAAACATATTGCGAATAACAAATTTCTCCCTAACTACGACCCCAAAGAACCTTCTTCATTCATCACATATCTAGATGCCACGAACCTATATGGGCATAGTATGTCGCAACAATTGCCGACAGGTGGATTCGTGTGGCTGTCCGAAGAAGAAATCATGAATTTAGATATTACGAGCATTTCAGATGAAAGCACCCATGGGTATGTTCTCGAAGTAGACATACATTATCCACAAGATTTACACGACTTACACTCAGACCTACCCTTTTTAGTAGAAAATATTATTCCACCAAAATCAAAATCGAAATTGACAAAACTGATACCAAATTTAAACGATAAGAGGAGATATATTGTGCATTATATAAATTTGAAACAAGCGCTAGATAACGGGTTAATGGTTATAAAAACACATAGAATACTTAAATTCAAACAATCACCTTGGCTTAAAAAATATATTGACCTAAACACTGATATGAGAAATAAGGCTAAGAATAAATTTGAAAAAGATCAGTATAAATTATTAAATAACGCAGTATTCGGTAAGACAATGGAAAATGTTGATAATAGAATGGATATAAAATTAGTTACCCACTGGGAGAGCGTTAGGCGGAGTATGGGTGCAAATGCATTAATAACACGCCCTAACTTTAAATCATGCTCAATATTTACTGATGATTTTGTAGCCATCCATATGGGTAAACTAAAGGTAGTCTACAACAAACCAATTTACGTTGGTTTTTGTATCTTGGAGTTGTCTAAGACAGTATTATACAACTTTTTCTACGACGTTATCAAAAAACATTTCGGCGATAATGCTTCTTTGCTGTATACAGATACGGATTCGTTGATTATAAAAACATTTACAGATAACTTCTATAATTTCATAATACAGAATCCAGACAAATTCGATACATCTAACTACGAAGAAATAAATAAATTTAATATTCATAAGGGCTTGTCGGTGTTAGGTAAAATGAAAGACGAGTTCCCCTCTGATCCCATTATTAGTTTTTATGGTACGGGTGCGAAAGCTTATTATATACAATCGGTGGATAATGAACTCAAAAAAGAAATCTGTTATTAGAAAGCAGCTGTCAATAGATGACTATAAGAAAATCGTTGAGCGGGGAGGTTTAATATTTAGAAAAATGAATACGTTTCGGAGTTGCTTGCATGACATTTACACAGAAATAAAGAACAAAGTGGCCTTGTCCCAACACGATGACAAACGTTTTGTTATTCCTAATACTACTAAAACATTACCGTGGGGGCACCGTGACATATCATTTTTTCAGAGCGAACAAGAACAAAATATAGAACGACTGATAGTTGCCATAAATAATATGGAGAAAAAAAATTAAAACTTGGACGCTTTACTTGCAGCAATAGCTGATTTAAGCCAATAATTAATTTAAAATTTTTATTTCATCTTCTAACGTAAAGGTCGAAAATTCGAATACATGAACTAAACTGGAAAATTCAAACTACAAAATTTCACCAATATTTAATTGTAACATTATAATACAAAATTATTGTGATAATTTTAAGTACTTTCAAATAATAGAATAAAAATATCTAAATAAAAATCACAGTGTTGTTATTAGTAAACCTTTCTCCCAAAATAAGTTAAATATCGATTAGGTTAAATCGTAAATTATAAATAATGTAGGTAGTGACTTGAAGAGGTGTGTGTAATGATACAGTTTTACAATGTAAGAGTAGGTGACGTTGCTAAAACTAAAATGTCGTTTTATGCTGCAGTCAGGAATGTGATGTCATTTCAAATAGAAAGTTGTTGCGTCAGTTATTCGATGTGCGCATGACATTTAGAAAAGTTTGACGTCACTTTGTAGCGGGATTCTGTTGAGACAAAGAAAATCAACAGTGGGGTGAAAGCTTGGCTTGCATAAATCACGTGATGTCGTCCAACCAATGAGAGACGAGAGTGGTCACCCACTCCCTACCGTTGGAGGGGGAAGTTAGCTTGGCTTGGGTTTGAGGACGCTTACAAGATTCTTTCCGTCTTCGCCTGTGCTAGTGTGTGCAAGTGTGCTCTCGTGAATTTCATTGCTCAGTTTTTGTGAACAAAATGGTAAGAACCGTTAAAAATGTATCATCTGCTGGTGGGCGTAAAAGGCGCTCGTCGACACCGCCACCAACTTTACCGCCCTTGACTTTAATGACGTATTTGGCTACGTTTAAACCATCACCTGACGCATCTACAGCGTCAGGTTCCGCCATTAATGGCGGTGCTGTGAAGTCAGCAATACAAAATCCATCCTCTGGCAGGGTTAATGTTTTAAACAACATTATTGTTAAAGATGGTATTGCTGCTGACGTTGGGGGCGCTTCGTGTTCTAACGAAGGCGGTAGTCAGCTAGCGTATCATGGGCACCATCAGCAGATGCACGGCAATATACATCCTGGCGCAGATTTACCTGTTTTGCACCTTGAAGATGGTGACCTCGGCAATACCGTCAATGTCACCGTATCCAGGGGTAATGCAGGTAAAGCCGTTCATACCCCGAAATTACATGGTTTGGCTTTAAACAAAAAATTTAAAGTCACACCATCTACTTCAGGGTGTCAGGATGTACGCGCATCTCATCCGCGCAAATCATCTATGTCTCTGGTGGCACATGACTCCGATGACGACTTTTTGCCTAGTGTTAGCACTGGTAATGTAAACAACAATAAAAACACAAAGTCGTCGTCGGCGCCATCAAAAGGTAAAGGTAGACGTACAGAAACACAATCCATAGACTGTGACGCGACTTTATGGGACGAGATAATGGATTTCACGCAGACAGTTGTACCTGCCCCTCTAAGTCCGCTACCTGCTTCACCAAAAAAAAATAAGGTTTCGGCAGGTAAAGGGCAGGTAAAACCGTCTGCGTCGTTTGTGGCTGTACCTCTACCTGGCAATAGCGCATTACAACAGCCAAGCTGTTCTAATGCGGTGTTGCCACCACCACGCAATGACGCATTAGAACAACCGGGTTGCTCTAATGCGGTGTTGCCACCGCCGCCAGAGGTAGCTCCGATTGTTAATGAGAATCCGCTCCCAGCACAAGCGGACTCTGATTCTGAATCGGAGGTGTTCTCGCAAGTTGACACCAAAACATCTGTTAAACAATTTTTTAAAATATACGGTCAACTTAAGAGAACACATGATTTAAATTTGAGGCTTTGTCGGGATCATCCGAAAATCTTGCGTCGTGCTGCTGATCTGCGGGAAAGAGCCGCAAAATTAGAGGCCGACGTAAAGAGACAAAGGGAGGCTCTCGACAAAACTGCAAAGCAGATGAGGTTTATTTCGGATCAAATGGGTGGCTGAGCACTTGCGCACACGCGGCGGAAAGTTATTTTAAGTTAGATTTTAAGTTAGTTAAGAATATTGTTAGTTAGATAAGATTATTGTTAATTAGGTTTAAAATATAGTATTAATAAAAAAACATTAAAAAAATAAATGCCAAAAAAAATTTAAAATGTTTGTCAAAAAAAATAAATGACAAAAATAATTAAAAAAATAAATGCCCCCAAAAAAAATAAAAATTTGTCAAAAAAAATAAATGACAAAAATAATTAAAAGATCATACAAATAAAGGCAAATTAATTAAGTTAGATTTTTAAGTTATTTAAGAATATTGTTAGTCAGATAAGATTGTTAATTAGGTTTAAAATATATTATTAATAAAAAAATATTAAAAAAAATTAAAAAGTTTGTCAAAAAAATAAATGACAGAAATAATTACAAAAAAATGATACAAATAAAAGACAAAAAATGATAAAAAATAAATTACTGTGTATTATTATGTAAGAATATATTGTTAGTTAGATAATATTATTGTTAATTAGGTTTAAAATATATTAATAATAAAAAAATATTGAAAAATGATAAAAAAATTATTAGTATATTCGTAAATTATTATATAAGAATATGTATAATTATAAAAATTATTTACCATAATTATGTAAACATATATTGTTAGGTTAGGTTAGGTTAGACTAGGTTAGGTTAGGTTAGGTTAGACTAGGTTAGGTTAGGTTAGGTTAGGTTAGGTTAGGTTAGGTTAGGTAACGTTGGGTTACATATTGTAGTATAATGCAAAGCGCTGGGGGGCGAAGCCCCACAGCGGGGGCCGCCGGGGGGCTTCGCGAAGCGGGGCGGGGCGGGGGGGCGGGGGGGGGGCGGGGGGCGGAGCCCCCTATAGGCGGCGAAGCCGCCGTTATAGGGGGCGCAGCCCCCTTTATAGGCGGCGAAGCCGCCGTCATAGGGGGCGCAGCCCCCTTTATAGGCGGCGAAGCCGCCTTTATAGTGGGCGCAGCCCCCTCTATACTTTACAGGGGGTGAAAGCCCCTTTATACCTAAGAGGGGGCGAAGCCCCCGATACAAAAAATTATGTGACATTCTTAAAATTTATTAAATAAAGTATTTATTAACATGACTTATTTATTAATTTATTAACTAAAACTATTTATTAAATTATTGACAATGCATCAACTAAATCTATGTATTAAAATCATGTAATATTCTTAAGAGTTTATTAAGTAAATAAATGTATTAAAATGACTTACAATTAATTTATTAACTAAAACTATTTATTAAATTATTGACATTGCATCAACTAAATCTATATATTAAAATCATGTAATATTCTTAAGAGTTTATTAAGTAAATAAATGTATTAAAATGACTTACAATTAATTTATTAACTAAAACTATTTATTAAATTATTGACATTGCATCAACTAAATCTATGTATTAAAATCATGTAATATTCTTAAGAGTTTATTAAGTAAATAAATGTATTAAATGACTTACAATTAATTTATTTACTAAAACTATTTATTAAATTATTTACAATGTTTAATTTATATGGATGCCTAATCTGTTCCCTCGCGGACATTATCGCACTCTATCAAGAGCTGATAATCTGACCAGTGGCTCTGGTCAGGTGATGGCTGGCCGTCTGGATCGTAGAACACCGTTTCCATAGACCATGCTGATGGTGATGTTGCCCTATCAGTGCTGCTGTCCGGGGGGTTATCTTGGTCTCCCTGGTCCTCGCCTAGATTCTCACCTATCCAATAAGATGAAGGTGATATTGGTCTGTCGTCAATGCTATCTGGGGTAGCTTGGTCTTCCTGGTCCTCTTCGTCTTCCTGGTCCTCTTCGTCTATCGAATACGATGGAGGTGACCGTTCCCACCAATCACTGCTCTCTGGGCCGTATTCACTAGGCATTGACCAGGTCGATGACGTTGATCTTGAGTCGGTGCTGGAGGAGACGCAATTTACTTGAGAAGTGTCCATGATGTTAATAATTTTAAATCTGACAAACAAGAGCGTTGCTGTGTGTTATATAAAGCAAACTAATCTCCACCCCCAACAGTGGCGCCTCCTACAAACATTACTTTACAGGCACCTCTATTATTGATGAGGTGCCTGTATAGTGTTTTACTGAATCAATGAATAAGTCAGGTTGGCCGAGTGGTTAAGGCGTCAAACTTCACTAATTAAAATTCATAATAACACGTATCCTATGATTGGATATGAATACCCCCTCTATTATTTTAGAGTGACTCCCTCCCCACACTACTATATATATGGGAGTAATATTAAACCAAACTTAGTTGCATTTACTATTTCTATCTATATACCACGTATCGAAATGGCAAATCCATCTATTATATCTATTCTAAGACGGTTGGCGCAAGAAGATTCCAATAATTGGATGCTGTTTAATCATGAGGCTGCGGAGATGGGGATACCTGCTGAGGCTGTGGAGATTGGAGCACCTGCTGATGTTGATGCCAATGGTGCCAACATCGATATCCAGGAAGTCATCGAAGGCGGCGAAAATGGTATAGTGGACGATGGAGTCGACGAAATGGTGGACGATGGTATAGAAGTCGATGTTGCGGACCTCATCGAGGAAGACCAGCACGAGATGGCTTTCCAGATAAAATATATGGTGGCTGGTACAATGGACAAGGTGTGTGCTACAGCGGCCTTCGTTGTGGTATGCAGCATTGACCAGGGAAAATATTTTATGTGCACTAGGTGCTACGTATCGTATTCTCGCATGGTCGTAGAGGGGGCTGTTCACCAACACGCAAGTCTGCACAACACGGTTGAGTGGTGGGACGTACCTACCATAAAGTGCAAAGCTTGTGGCGATGACACAGTGACAGTCGGTGCCATCGAAGGTTGTTTTGTGTGCAATAATACTGGAAAAAGAACAGTACCCATATAATAATATTAGATTTTCTAGTTTGTACTTTTTATATTATTTTTTATGTTTGTTTAATGTTTAATTATAATTTTTAATTATATTTAATTAATTTTATGTTTTATGTTATATGTATATTTGTATCATTCTTATAATATAGATTGTAGGAAAATAAAAAGGAATTAAAACATTTATGTGTATGTTTATTATCTTTCAAGTGTTAGCATCTACATTAACTATTAGGGCTAAACATTTCAATATAAAATATAGCAAAATAATTATTACAGCTAAGATAAAGAATAAATATGTATGGGCTATTTCAATACAATACTAGTTTGTTTCATGAGAAAATAAATTTTACCCCAGCTAATAGTTATGGGTGTAATACACTAAATCTAAAATTTATTAAATCGACTGATGATATTAAACTATAGCAGTTTCATCAATCCATGAACTCTGTTCTAAGGGCAATCCCAGCCATTTAACGAACAGTTTGTTTCCTTTCTTTCTTAAAACTTTCTCTACTAAATATACATCAGGATGTTTACTTTTCTGCAACTCCATTTCATAAAAACCACCCTTTATTAGTCGACCCGTCATATCTTCAAGCAGGTAAGTTGTGGGGTTCGTTACATTTATTTTTACGACTTTAAAAAGTTCTGTTGAAAAATTTGCCGTATACCCTTTTTCAAATATACCTTTGAATTTACTAATTCTCACTATGTCCCCAATATGAAATTTAGGTTTTACAAAAATTTTAATACGATTGTATGCAGTTAAACGTGTAGTAGATGTGACATCCGCAGGCTTCATACCAGTTGTACTATGCACCTTATTATTGTACATTTTTGTTATGTTGGATAGAATGTCGAACCATTTGTATTTTCCTCTAACTGAGAACTCCTTATATAACCAGTTTTTTAGGGTTCTTATTACTCGTTCTACTATTGCTGCTTTTTTCGTGCTATACGTGGAATAATGATTGATATTATGTTCCTTCATTAATGTGGCAAAGATTTTATTGTAAAATTCTGTACCATTGTCACTCTGCAAGTTGAGAGGGGTGTAACCAGAATCTTGAAAGATGCTTTTCATAGCCCAGCTAACTTGGCTACCAGTTTTATTTTTAACGGGTCTACACCACACATATTTGGAATAACAATCAATCGCCACGAGAATGTAGCGGTAACCTTTATTGTCAGATGCAAATGGTTGCATTTCTGCCAAATCTATTTGCCATAAATCGCCATATCCTTTAATTATAGTCCTTCTTCTACGAAAATTTCGTCTAGCACATCTATGTAACTCGTTAACAACTTGTAATTTTTCGCTGCTAACATCCATTATAAAATTGTCTTCAGTTACATATCAACTTCAGGCATTAGTTCTGGTGGAAATGCTAGGGCTCCGGATTGCACCTTCTTTGGTTGGAGTTCGGTGGCAATATGCTCTAATTTAGAGATTCTAGTGATTAAAGTATTGTGATTGTTTATGGCCGAACGTTTAACTTCAGAAATTGCTTTGTCAACATATTTCCTCATTTCTATTTTCATTTTCTGCATCATCTCATTATTTTGTTTATTAAAAATAGTGCGATTTTCTTCTCCACTTTTTATAAGTCCCACATCAACATATTTTTTCATTTCCCCAGTAATTATATCGGCTGTATTAAAAATAGCTTTGGCAGCATTTTCATCATTTGTTTGTAGACGCTTGTTAACGTAATTACATGTTGCACCATCTTGATCATCGACAGGTTCCCCTAGATTTTTTAAACGCTTGTTTTGAATATCATAGTGATTATCTCTGGTTAGTTTAAAACCAACACCAGGTAATCCACGCAGGGCTTTTAACTTATTCACACTAGCTCTTTTACTGCGTCCAAATTTGTCAATAGTGTTGTTTACAGTAGACATTTCTGACTGCATCTGATGCGGTTTATAAATTGCAGACTATATAATACTTATTGTGTATAATGATGTTTTATTTCCTCTTTAATACACAATTTTTTCTTCCCTAAGTTCTGATATTATTTCTATTATTTCATTGTCGTGGTTGTTATTTCCCGCCATTTTTGAACTCCATAAAAGGCGTAGACGATCCACAAGTTCGTTGGGTTTATTCCAGTAAATAAATTCTTTATCATTATTTCTATACAATTTGTGGGTAGGTACACGTCTTAATCCATAACCACTTGTTGATGATCGTGTCTCAATTGTAGAGGATGTTAATGGTTTGATAATTTTGTGAAATTTTGTACGTTTAGTGGTGTTATAGCCACTCGCTACATTGAATTTTTTGTAAGGCGCTTTTGTTTTTCTTAGTATTTCTCCATATATCTTGCTCCACTCATCATCGAGAACACCTTCTCTTTTATCATCTAAAATTGGTGGGCGTTTTAGAAATATTAGATCGTACAATTTAGGACTACCTAGATACACGCTAAGTTTCTTATTGCCATACCACAGTGTAATATTTCCATGGGAAAAACGTATTTCCGCATTACCCATAAGCAGTTTGTCTGTCTTGGGATCTACACGCACTCCATATAAAGTATCATACCTGGAATCACCAGATTCTAAATTTTGTATATGTCTTTTTACTACGTCATATCCTTTTTCTAGTTTTCTAGCTAGAGAAGTTTCAGATACGGGGGTTGTTCTTATAGACGATGGTGGAGTTTCCATGATGGTGGTAAACGGTGGATCATCATCATCGCCTAAATACTTATCAGATACTCCTTCAGAAGCACTCTCCCATGGCACTGCCCTCTGAGTAGACACCCTCGATGATGATGATGGTGGTTGTTGGGCGTGTGGTTTGTTCTCCGCTGCTGAAGATATAGCATTTAAAGGTTCAGTTATTGGTTGATAGATCTTTTCAAGTGTTACATGCATCTCCATATCTTTGTTCTTAATAGAGTTAAACTTCTTACGTACCGCATCTGTAGCCTCAATCAACTGTCGCTTGAGGGCTATTTCACTACTGGGATGTGCAAGATTATTATATTTTTTATTATCTTTGGTAACCTTCATCTTAGCGCATACGTAAACGAAGTAACCCTAACGAAGTATGTGGTTCAATTGAAGTTTTCATTAAAATGCATTATGGATATATGAAGCTATCAAACCCTTTTCTATATCGCCCACCTTGTACTTCTCTATCCTTATCAATCACTAGAAACCCATATTTGTCATTCCAGCACTCTGCACACATATTTTGAAATACTGTAAACGTTACATCGGGTGACACATGATCGGAAAATATGTGGTGAAGGTTCACGTCGTCCTGTTTAAAGACAATAATTAAATTACTATTGTCTCTTATTAGCTGCTTCGGTATTCGAGAATATGTCTGACCAAGATAAAAACAATCCACATTTCTATGGCGGCCCATACTAAAATATGCTCTTATAACATCTTGCTTCTCACATATCACATCATCAAATATAAATAAAGACTCCGGCTTTGCCTCGGATGGTTCCACTATTTGCGTTCCGTTACTAAATGTATAAAATCCTAACCCCTTAATCGGCGCTAGTACCTTACGTAGATACTCATACTTGGGTTGATTTATAGACTTTGAGTATAGGTAAATATTTAAAAAGCGTAAACCTAAGCGATGGGTGATCAAAGATATTAAGACATTTGTTTTCCCACAATTCGACGGTCCTATTATGAGGGCACGTACAGTTGAAGGTAGTAGTGGTCCATGACGATTATGTGCACTTAACCCACGCCCAACTTTTTCATCCAAATTATCTATGGAAAGAGTTTGTTTCTGCTTCACAATGTGCATTGTATAGCGGCTAATTGGTATATAAATAGATGTGTGACTTGCAACTCTTATTTAAATGGTTTCCACCATACGATACACACGTGAAAAACGTACGAAGCGCGGTAGAGGATTAGTTAATTCCCTGATTAATAAGCTCCCCGTCGAGTTGCATTTGCCAGGTTATCAATTTTGTGGTCCAGGCACAGATTTAAATAAACGGCTGGCACGAGGTGATCCTGGCATAAATCAGCTCGATAAAGCGTGCAAGCAACACGATATTGCATACGACAAAAACAGCAGTAACCTAGCAGCCCGCCATAAAGCAGACTATCAGCTTGAACAGGCTGCGTGGAAACGGGTGAAATCCAAAGACGCAGGACGTGGAGAAAAGGCCGCTGCTTGGTTAGTTACAACTATAATAAAAGGAAAACAACGTCTTGGTATGGGATGTAATTTAACAATATCTCGTAATCCAATTAGGAAACGAATCATCAAGAAAACAAAGAAGGGTAAGAAGAATGTTAAAAAGACAGCGTTTGGATCTGGGATAGTACGAAAAGTGCGTGACACACTGCGAAGTGCTGGAGGCAAAAAAGTAAAAGACCAAAAGAAGGTGGTTGAAATTGCTCTAAAAGCTGCACGTCGATATATAAAACAGGCCGGTGGAAAACGCAATATTCGAACACCTCGAATTATACCAATACCAAAAGTTGGCGGTATTTTACCTCTAATACCCATTTTTGCTGGATTATCTGCATTGGGTAGTTTGGCGGGTACGGCTGCTGGTATTGCTAAAGCTGTAAATGATGTGAAAAAGGGTAGAGAAGAATTAGCTGAAGCAAATCGGCACAACAGAAGTATGGAAGCAATAGCTATGAAAAGTGGTAAGGGGATGTATATGAAGCCATACCGAAAGGGGATGGGTCTTTATCTAAAACAGAATTCAAAAAACTAATAGACTCCCTACCTCGGAGACCTCTTACCGACATTGATCTTAAATATTATGCTAATAAAATGAAGGTAGCATACTTTCGAGGTGTATTTATGCGTGACTCACTACCAAGACATGGGCCACATTACAATGAATCCGCAATAATCAATTTGGATAGTATATATGGTCCTGGGACACATTGGGTGGCATATAAAAAACGAGGTAGTTTAGTAAATTATTTTGATAGTTTTGGCGACTTACCCCCACCTATAGAATTAGTTACATATTTCAATAACGATTCAAGGAGGGCCAACCAAATATTCTATAACTACAAACGTGTACAGAATTTTAACACAGTGTTGTGTGGACATTTGTGTTTAAAGTTTCTCTCTACGAAACAAATATAAAACGCCATGGAACTGAAATCTATGACCCCAGCAATAGATCGAGAAGGTATCAAGTGAATGGGTCACTCACTAATTGCATTCTCCCGTTTGCGTAGTCTGTTGAAGATGAGCAAACAACAACTAGCAGATATGCCCAAAGAGGTGATGATTGGGTTGGCTTCACATGAAATTGCATTAGTATGGGATAAGCTACCTACACATCTTCAGAACGATGTCGATATATTAAAATATCAATATTGTACAGAACATTACCTTAATGATTATGAAAGCAATGTTGACGTAAATGATGGTCCAACACCTAGAAAAATGTTTTGCTGCTATTGTAAGGTAAACGATGTAAATGTGGCATCCAATAACAATGTAAATATATTACCATCAACTTCTAAGAAGAGGAAATTATACCATTATTGCTGTAATCCACAATAAATTGGGTAACACAATTTAATTATATCAGTCATGTCGTACACGTTCACACTAACGAGCCGCTTAAGTGAGCTAAGTGTCAACTTTGATCCACCCATTGAACTGGATAGGAGCAGTCGTCATGGGTTAGGTTTAATTGGATTCTACTCTTACAACTCCATATACAATGTGGATGAAACAAATAACATCTTCCAATATAGGGTTAGTGCTAAAGATACATTCACTACTGTTCACATACCTCTGGGGGCTTATGAAATTGATGAAATCTATGCTGCAATGTTGAAAGCTATGAATATTGATGGAAAGGATTACACGCAAATATTCACTTTAAGGGCAAACAACAATACCTTAAAGTGCGAGATTTTGTCAAAGTATGAAGTAGATTTTAGACAACCAAATTCAATAGGAAGTCTGTTGGGATTTGGACAAATATATTTACAACCAAATAAAAATTACGAATCAACACAGCCTGTTGATATTATGAAAGTAAGGATGATACGCGTAGATTGCAATATTATTTCTGGAGCTTATCTGAATGCAGAAGAGTCACACACTCTCTTTGAATTTGACATAGACGTTGAGCCTGGCTACAAACTTACTAGAGAACCCAAAAATATCATATATTTACCTGTTAGACCTAAAGGGTGTCAGTTAATAGACAACATCACACTACGCATACTGGACGACAACAGCATAGATAAAAACAGCAAGTACATCACCATCAGTATGATACTGTAGCGAACAACAGTATAGATAAAAAGAAAGGGAGATGTGGAAAGCAATTCATTCAAAGTCTATACCTTAAACAGTTAAGACATAGATTGTCAGTTGAGGATCAAGCCTTTTTAAAATCTATTGGATTAAAACTGCGAAAAAATTGGTCATAATAATGGTGGCTACTGCAACTAGTGACAAACTTGAGGTGTTTGATGAACCTGTGTTAGATCATTCCCTAGTTAGCCTACATGAGCATACATATAAACCATATGGATCCCCATATTACAGAAACTCTGATGAAATACGTATTCCCATCAATTTTCAAGATGTTATACTCGACATTTCAGAAAGTTATATATACATAGAGGGAAAATTTACTCCTAGCGACACCACAAAGCGTTGTTATTTATCCAATAATGCACTAACATTTCTCTTTGAAGAGATACGACTGGAAATGGGTGGTGAACAAGTAGCAGTAGTTAGAAGACCTGGTATTACTACCACAATGAAAACTATGGTGTCGTATGGGCAAACGCATGCACGCTCATTAATAACAACAGGTTGGGGTCTCACTCAAACGAGACAAGATATTTTAGATACCGCCAGTCACGTGTTCAGTGGCAAACTACCCCTTAAGTTCCTTATGGGTTTTGCAGAAGATTATACCAAAGGCATTCTGAATGTGAAGCAAGAATTAATTATGATAATTGCACGCTCATTTAAAGACTCCTATATCGGTGAGGTTGATGCAGAGTTGGAAATCAGCAAAATTGAGTGGAAGATAAGGCACATTGTACCTGAAGATCGACAAAAGTTAAAATTATTGAATCGAATTAATAAAAGTGGTAATAATACCAAAGTTAAGATGGTCTACCGTGCGTGGGATTTTTATGAGCTTCCCTGTCTACGCGATACTACCTATGACATATGGGCTCTTAAACTCTCCACCCGTCTTGAAAGCCCACTTTTCATCCTTCTTGGCTTTCAAGGCACTGATCAGGCCAATGATAGAACAAAGGATGTTACACAGTTCAAACACGCAGACATAAATAATATTCGACTATTTCTAAACTCTGAAGTATATCCATATGAACGTTGGAATTTAGATTTCGATAAGAAGCTCGATTCTGCAGCATATTATGCTTATGAGAACTTCCAACGTAGTTACTATGATAAAGATATGAGCGAACCCATGATGGATCTTGGGGAATTCAGGAAGAATCCTTTGTTTGTCATTGATTGTTCACACCAACCTGTTGCAGTGAAATCATCTACTGTCGACATAAAAATAGAATTTGAAACACGAAAAGCGAAATTTCCGGAACAAACTCGAGTGTATGCACTTATACTTCATGATACATATTTAAGTTATAACGCATTAGATGGCTCGGTTCAGAATGGCTTTCTCGATGTCAAGTAAAAAAAGAAAATATTTATTATTGTGGAATTAAGTAGTGCAACCTATTTCTATCAAGATATCTGGATAATTTTATCAACAATAATCATGATGTACTTGCAACTGTTTATTTTCTCAGAATGTAATTGTAGAATTAAATATAAAATTAAAATAAAAACTGTTCTAATTATACTAATGTATTTTTTGTTGTGTAATAAGAAATATGAAATAAAATGAATGTAATCTTTTAATGTGTATTTTATTTATTCAGTTTTATAATATAATATAAAATACAGAATATTGTTTACTACAGATACATACAATATTTGGTGTAATAAATATGACAATAGAAGATGAATATTATTTATGTATCTACATTGTTATCTTCTACATCAGACTGGTCGAGTTGATATTTTTCAATAATATTCTTAGGTAGGTACTCCATTATCTCGTATAGAAAATGTTTTAGTTCCACTCTGTCCATATGCTCACAAAACTCATCCAAATTTAAGAAGCCACGGGAATATCTACCACATAGATTTACACCAATGCTATACGCTTTAGAAGCTTCTTTAACCCGTCGAACTTCTTCAGCGTCGAAGCAGATATTCATATCATAATTTAATGAAACCAATGCATCCCTTATTAAGTCATCTAGTTTACAAGACAATCTCTCAATGGCAGATTTAATGTCTTCTGCAGGGGTCCATGTTTGGGTTGAATATTGCATCCACATCTTTGCTGCGTACCTACAAATAAAAAATGAAATGTAAAAAAATATATAAAAAACAGCACTAAATGGACTTACGTTTGAGCTATTGGTGTACACGAAGTAAAAATATGTTGTACAAATGTCAATTTAGATATATCAGAATCTTTATAGGCTAACAAGTGATACTATTCTATAATACTCCTAGCATTCTTCCACAATATTCCATTTCTACTTAATACTTAAACTTAGCTAACTTAAATACTTTACGATTATTTTTGTTTGAGAATTAAACACCGAAACTTATTAATGGACTAGATTTTGCTCCAGGATAAGCTGGAGAACTTTGTCCTAAATATGTCAATGTAACTTTACCATTTGACGAATTTATTTTATCGATAGTGTTCTCACATATAATTTCCACAAACCGTTTCGGTAAAAATGATTTAAAAGTCGTAATTGAACTTTCCTCAAACAAAGTTACTATGATTGATTTTCCAAATCTTGTATTAACCAAAGATATTTTTTTTATGATATAAGGTTTATTTAAAATTAACGCTGAAATGGATCTTTGCTCTAAAACCTGCATATCTTGATTTATTAGCTCATTAAGTGCTAATAAGTCAACTTCGGAAATTGCCATATTTAAAATGAATATAATGAAAGAATTATAAAGAGTAATATAAGATATTGCTCACTTGAAATAACTGAAGTCACTGACTGCACTAGGCTGATTTGTTAGCTGTAGATGGTTCACGATAGAACACGATAGAAATGATTTTGTGTTGCGACTACATCTTCTTTATAGCAGTCTAGCTGAGCTACCCCACCACCACTACTTGGAGTACTCATACACATATTGGTACATACACTAATTACAACTGCAATTGCATTGCACCACTCCAATTACCTCTATTGCAATTACATCAGTCTAATTACTGCACATTACTCTACTTACCTCTATTGCAACTACATCAGGCTAATTACCGACAATACTCTAATTACCTCTATTGCAATTACATCAGTCTAATTACCTACATTACTCTAATTACCCTAGTTACCCCCCACCACCAAAAAAAAAAGGGTGGGGGGAGACCCAGCTCCGCCATTACCACTCTACTACTATGAATTTGAACTATACACTACGTTAACCTTAACCTCAAAATGGTGGGTTTGAACATCGCAGATGAAGATATTATAAGTTATTTTATTAATAATGAATTAGTAACAATAAATGTCCAAAACGACAGAAATCTGTTTATAAGATTAAGCGGTAAATATGCAACATGTAATTTAAATTATTAATTTCCCGTTCCCTTCGAAAATTGTCCTTAAACTATTTGAATTGATAAATAATTTGTGTAACAAATAATATACATTTAATTTCGAACCTATTCATCTGAAAATAATGAGCACCACATCACTAATAAAGTGATACACTTTAAGTTTTTATTCCGTTTTAGGAATATAAGCCTATACCCTGTATAGCTAATGTAGTTTGGTTGTGTCTTTATAAAGTATTTTGAATCAATTAGTGAGATAATCAAGGTAGAGAAATGACCAGTATGTATTATTTGAGTAAGAACGCTAAGCATTTGCTTTCATTAAGATGTTGATACTTACATGGATAGAGAATTATCCAAGCCCTAGATGTGGTACGGACTCCACAATAAACTGTAGGGCCTCGTCTCTCTTTCCTAACACAAAATCCTAGGATTTTCCGGGGGTTACTTCGGCAACTTAAGAGGCACACATTTTAAGAAAAACCATTTTTGATAGGAATAAAATCAAAACAATTAAGTTATATATACGAAGTTAAATTAAATTTGTAAAGAGTTTAATTACTCGAAGATGTTTATGTCCATTTCAATCATTCATTTATATCGTGTAAACTGCATTTACCCTTATATAAATTGTTCAGGATTTAGAGATGAGGGTTTGCAGTTTATACGTTTTCCCAATTTAACATAATTTTATTTTGCATAACTTTGCAATCTGATATATTTATTATATTTGAAGTGTAATTAAATTAATTTTTTATGTAAACTATCATATCATCGTTTTTGCTTTCTTACTTTTTACATGTTAAATTAGGTACAATCATTAGGTTTCCTATGTTATGTAAACTTGTATTTATTTAACGATGGATTATAAAAACGTTTTATTAATCCGCTTAGATTATTATGTTTATTAGGTTAATCCTCTGCAACACAGTCATATAAAAATGAACGGTCTGGATATCGTAAAAGAAACTCAATTTTAAAAACAGACAGTTTTATTTTTCGATCTTAAAAGTGGACAGAAGTTAAAATAATGTTGTGATGTTTACCTCAGCTTTGTAAGCAGATATTACAAGGATCTGAGATGAATCTTGAATCTACTTGAAGTTTTGTTAGTTTGGATATTATATTTATTTTTGTCGTAGTTTGATAGCCTGTCCCGAAATAACGTGAAAACATCTTAAAGGTAGATTCCTCATCAAAAAATAAGTATAGTCTTTTATGTACAGTAAGGTCGAAAACGGCCTCCTTGAGCCGCTAGACCTCCTCAAAGGGGGGCACAAAAAAGTGATTTTATTTTTTTTTCTCGAAAGTGACTAAAGTTAGCGGTATGAAATTTGGGTACGACTTTGTACTTATGGAAGGTCTTCTTTTCAATGCATTTTTATTTTTCTACTTACTTTTTAAATAAGTTAAATAAACAACCCCTCTTGAATTTTTAGTCAGAACTTTTAAACAGATGAATTTTTTTTTTCAAATTTATTTTCAGAAAGCCACATGTATTCTACTACTTTCATCTCTCTTGAAAATTTATCGTAAATCTCATCAATTTCAAATAAAAAAATATTTTCTGACCCCTTGCATAATAGCCGTTTCTGTTAAATTGAAAACGGAGTTTTTTTTTAGAGCATGCATTTGAATATTAAAATGAATTTATCTTGAAAACGGTGCCTCCGATCGAAGTTACACAAGAGGGCATTTCCTTTGTGAAAAACTCTGATAATTCATAATTTGAAGTCAAAACTCAAAAAAATTTACAAATAAAAAAGTTGGGGTAATTTTTACCCCCCACCCCAACAGCTTGACCCACCCTTGGTAAAAATTTTGAGATGATATTTACCTCATTTTGTTAGGCTTAGAAAGATTAATGGATGTGCAAAATTTGATTACTTTAACTTGAACAGTTTCGGAGATAATAAATATAAACCGTCTTCAGGGGCCCACATTTAGGGGCCTGCAGCTCTCTTAGGAAGCATTTTGGTATAGAGGTAAGTTTGGTCCAATCGATTTATTTTGACCACGGGAATATGTGGTTTCTTTTTGTGCACTTATTTCTGGGACACCCTGTATAAGAAATGAAATATATTTATTTTATTCTACGTAAAGGGTGTTCCAAAACTATACGGTTAAACTCTTAGACTAAGCAAGGTTGTAAATTCTTTAATACGCGTTATCAATCAAATGTATAGAGTTTTTACTTAGTTGAACCCTTCTACTATCTTGAGAGTTTGGAATTTTTGGTTACTTTGTATACAGAGCGTTCCTATATTAAATTAATAGACCCCTCGATTCTGTATTGAAAAATAAGAACATTTAAATTTTTTTAAATTCATATCGAAACAACAATAATTACGTTGCATAAAAACTAATGATGCTCATTATGAACGCAAAAACTAGTCATATAGTTAATAATTATCATTAACTACATCTCATATTTTTGAAAATTTCTTCCAAATTCATATTATTCATAAAAGTACTTTAAGTGCTAAAGTGAATTTAATACGAATACATTAAATCATGAATTCAGTCTGGCAATTTATATTTAAGCTTTCGTTCTCTGTAACGGTTTGATTTACCCTGAGTTATGTTATTAGAAAGGCCCTTTAGACAAGGTTTGACGCACTATTTATATAAAATGATTTGGGCTCTGCTGTTCTCAAAGACTTTATGTAGATTTGTAACTTGAAATATGAATTATAGATTTCTGCCAAGCCGGAGAGTTCCATTATACCTATAAAATTGAATAATAAATTATTTTAGTACAGTAAATAATGGTCAACTTCATTATTGCAATTTATCAGGCAGTGCAACAGATTGGTAAATTAAAAATTATCACTGTTTTAAACGTTACATTTTTGAAGTTAAACAACTTATTTGAATTTAGAAATTTACATGCCAATGTGAATGAAGCGAAAAATAAATGAATAATACCAAAATATTCTCATGCAATACAATTACATCGTTCTGAATTTTATTAAAATAATGCTCGCTTTTAACATATAACTGCAGTTACAAGTTTTGTTTTAGGTAAACGAATAAGGTCCAAAATAATGTAAATGGTAAAAAATGTATTGACTGCTGTCTTGAAGCTTTTACAAAAAAAGACACTATTTCAGAGTAACGAGGATTAACGGATTGAAATTTTAAAGGCACCCTCTTGAAAGCCTATGTAGGTTTTTTAAAATAAATCATATGGATTGTTTACTCTTTAAAATGTTTTATTTTTCTTTTATCCATAGAGATTTATTACATTACGGTAAAGACAGAGACAGAATGAATAATACCAGTATAAAGTACCTAAATATTAAAATAAAAATTAGCACATAATATACTGGGTCCTTTTTTAATTTTAGAGGATGCATTTTTGAAACTTAACGAATCTGATGTGCTTAATAAGCGTTTCTTTTTGACATAATATATTAATGTTTTCCCACTTATAATTTCAATGCATTTAATTATAATTGTACATTAAATAAATTACATAAATGAAACACGACAAATTACAATGGTTTAAAATATTGTCCATTGACGTTAATGCACTCTCATAGCTGTATTTCAATAACTCTGGTCAATTTCTGGCCGTTAGATTATTGTTACTTGCTATTTGCAGTGCAAAGTTTTTGCGGATTGTAATAGTAGTTG
Source organism: Rhagium mordax (assembly GCA_963680705.1). Taxonomy (NCBI): domain Eukaryota; kingdom Metazoa; phylum Arthropoda; class Insecta; order Coleoptera; family Cerambycidae; genus Rhagium; species Rhagium mordax. The sequence continues at coordinate 87,519,243 of OY796656.1, forward strand.
GTCTGACAACTTCAATAATTTTTCCTAGAAAGGTACACGGCTTCTTTAGCATCTGATAAGGATATATACTCAGCTTCAGAACTTGTTCTCTGCTTCCGTGACTCCCAAGTTTATCTCAAATTTAAAAACTTATCCTGTATATAATCTTCTATCTGTGTTCGCCGCCCAGTCCGCATCAGCAAATCCAACTAATGATTCGTTCGATTTTTAGAAAATTAATCACAAATTCTGCGTTTGCTTCAAATAACGTAGAATTCTCTTTGCTGCTGTTCAGTGTCCATGTCCAAAATTTGTATTAAACTGACTGAAACAACTTACGGCATAGGCGAGTTGAAGTTTCTAGTACCTACTAATTTTGATATGGAATTTTCTCCATTTCTGTTTTTTCTTTCGGTATCTTGGGGCTTATTTCCTTAGACAAATTCATACTTGCATTCATTGGCGTGGCAACTTCTTTCTCCATTCGAAAATGTTTTAAAATACTTTTGATTTACTTTCCTTGACTCATTGTGATCTTATCTTCATGTTGCTTGAATTAGGTTCCAAAACAATAATGATTTTTTCCAAAGTCCTTCATATGAAATGACTCAGATATATTCTTTTTTAAATTTAAAATACTAGTTTGGATGTTAGACATAATAATAAGATCGTCAACATAAATCGTTACTGTGATTATTCTGGTTTGTTTCTTTATAAAATATATGCAAGAATCAGCATCTAGTGGCTTTAATCCTATCTCTTTCAATTTTCCATCCATCTTTTTATACCATTGTCTTCCTGAGTGCTTCAATCCATATAAAGCTTTTTTTAATAAACAAGTTTGGTTTCTAAATTTTTCGGCAGTTAGGATTTTTTTCAAAATACGCTCATTCATAGTCATAGTAAAAAAAAATTATTGAAATATCTTTAAAAAGGAAAGTACATGCACTCGCGATTTGCGATTTGCGATTTGCGATTTTCAGAATTTAATTTGATTGATCATTATTTATGACAGATTTGCAATTCACTTTAATTTGAGAATCGCAAAATTTTAATTTGGGGGCGGGAAAATAGAAATGGTTTCAATTGTTCGCGATTATCGCAGAAATCTTTTTAAACTGCGCATGCACTTTTCTTCATAGCCATATCGATTAACTATATTTTTGTGCATTTAAGGCCTTGATCATTTCTTTTCTTCTCTCTTACTGCACAAGATCTCTGTATTTTTTTTCTTTTTATGATTAAATACTAATAAATGACTTTATTTAGACTTTATACAAGCATAATAATAACAAACATATCCAATTTGATACTTATATTGATGTTTCATCTCTAAACATACTATTATTAAATTCATTGGACTTTCTTTAATACGCGATAAAAATTGGATTAAAAATTACAAAATTCAAAACGTCTAAAAATAAATTATTAGAAAAATTTTCCAATTCGCCACAAAATTCATTCATTTACCAATTAAAAAACGATGTTCCCAAGAAGATGTAGGTACATATTCTATCGCTTATCAGGAGGACGGGAAATCTTGCAAACAAAGTTATTTACTTGAATTTACATTTTGCAATTAATAAACTGTCATGTAACCATAAGAAACAAATTTCATTTCTATAATTAATGCCGCCTACATTTTCATGCTCTCTTATAAAATACTCTACCTCTCTTTATTCGAGACTTGCTGTTTATAAACAACCTTATTTAAACCTTAAACTGGCCCAATAATAACAAAAATATCTAATATATTTTTATTGATGTTCCATTTCTAAACATAAATTTGTTCTAATATTTCCATTTAGATCTGTTCACACATTAATTCAAAATTATAAGTCACGTCCTGGGCCCATAACCTATTGGAATTATCAGTGAAACAAACCAAGCTGCTAAATGGCAAAATTATATATCTCTTTACTTTTTATTTAATATAATTACAATATGACGTTATATAACAAATCTTTTTTTTAACAACTGAACAAAACAGTATTTCAATAATGAATGTATATAAAGTTATAACGTAGTATGTAGTTGATAAATGATGATATTTCCAACAATTATTAAGGTTCTCTTTTCTAGGAGGGCAATGTCAATCAGGAAATCGTTCGACGTATAAGTAAGTGGCAGCAACTTAATTTTTATGATATTTTCCGTAAATATTTATCCACTTTTTCATCTCTTGAATAAGTAGTAAGAAATTTGCACAAAATTAATTGTAAAAAATACAATAGAAACACATTTACGCATGAAACAAACCAAAAGTTGGACGACCTAAATATTTCATTGTTTTCTGCGACATATTACTATTTAAATAGAATAAAGTCATATATTTTATTTTCGATGACCTATAATTTTAGTTAGTATTTGTCTCAATTGCAAAAGGGGCATTATCAAATGAATAGTTAATGGCTCAAAAATTAAAAAAAAAAACATTTTGAAAATCGTTGCGTATCCATAATTTAATATTCCGATGTTTCTGAAATTTCAACTGACACTGGAAATGGAAAACAATTCATTTATGTCAAAAGGTAAAGTATATACGCCGTGGCAAGATTAAAAAATGTATCTTAAAAAAATCGTGCGCAATATTTGTGTACCACATGAGTGTCAAAAAATTTCGTTAAATTAAATTATTGATATTAGCAACATCTCTCTAGAGCCTTTTAATTTAAGTTATCTTTAGGTATCTACATAGAATTAAAATACTCACTAAAATATTACGTTCTAATCCTAAAAAATGTACACAGATTGTGAATTGATTTATATATTCTGCTAATAGCGTATAATGCATAAAAATAAGAAGGTATACCTAAAGGTGGAAAAATCAAGTCAGGTGGAATGATTTGTGATGCAGCTCTTACAAGTTTACTGCTTTGGAATGCTATTATATACGAGTAACAAAATTTGTAGACCTAAATCACCGCGAGCTATGTGTACTAGTGTATAATAGTTCGTTACCCTTGGATGCCACACCCTTTATCAGACTTTATAAAACATCCTTTCTGCCACTGACAGTGAAAATATGGAATTCGTTTATTTAAGAATAATTTGCGGATATCAAGAAATTGATGAATGGATATCAACAAATGGATGAATGTTGCAGCTTTAGGAGGTCACACTCGGTCACAGTGTCACTGCTTTCACATATCGATGGATTTCGATGCTGTCAAACGTATAGTAATGATTGTATTATAATTTAAATAAGCAAGTAAAACAAGACGATGAACGTAAAATGAACGTAAAATTTCTAAGCAAAAAGTAAAATTTCTAAGCAAAACCTAGGGCGGAACTTCAAAATCTAGTAGTACTTGTTAAAATTTTCTTTCAACTTTTGAAACTTCCCAACACAGAAAAATTGACAAATATAATGAATTGAACAACTCATCGCAAGTTTTAATTAATCTTAACAATAATATTGTCACAAATGGCTAATTTAATTATTTATTCAAAATGTTATTTGCTGCAACGCCCAGTATAGTACATAATTTTATTTAATCAAAACCAGGTCATGAAAGTTAGGAAAGATGCTAAACAAATTAACTGCTGAGTAATACAAAATACTGCTGACACCAAAATTCATGACCGTGGCGGAGAGACTGGGACGTTGCAAGTAGTTGTCTTTTTGGGGCTGGTAAGGCCAGACGCCTCAAGGGTTATCCCTTCAGGGTCCCTTGGTTTTAAATGCATATCTCCTCAGGCTACTCTGACCCCTATTGTAAGTATTACTCTATTTTGTATTAATTGTGTTTGTGTTGTCTTGTTTTTTAATTTATTAAATACTGTTTTGTTGGAACCTTGCCGCTATGTTTTATTTTATTAAATACCACTCTTATTAATGAATGATTAAACGGACAATGCCTAGTCTTGTCTTGTTCGAGTAGTGTTTGAGTGCGGACGTATTCTCTGAAGTTTTAAACTAAAATCTCAGTAAATAATATAAATATAATAATGACTAGAGTGCAGACTAGAAGTAACGTTAACATATATGAAAATCTTGAAAATGAGACCATTAAATTCATTAAAAGTCCTTCATTTGCTGAAATAATAAATAAATTAGTGGAAGCTAGGACTAGTGAGCTTATAAATAAAGTGAACTGTCTAGAAACCAAGTTACAAAATATGTGCGACTCAAATAAAGACCTTATAAGACTTTTGACAAATGCACCAAGTGCAGATATAAAAAGCAAGCATATTTTTAAAAATAGTTTAATTGATTTAAATAGTTCAAATTCCTCTGTTATACAGTTATAGAACAAAAAACGCTTGCGGATAAAAATCTATAAACAATAGCTGATAAGGACAAAAACTTTACAATGGCCTACAAAAACCGTAAGCAACGCCGCCGAGCACAAATTCAATCTGAATCACAAACAAATAAAGACAAAAACAAAAACGGAAACAAAGTCATTATAGGCACCTCGATAGATAATGGCGACCCTGAAGAATCCTTAGAGGCACCTGAAAAAAAATTATGGCTATACATAGCCCGTTGCAAACCTCATTCGACTGAAGACAAGTGGAAAACATATTTGGAAAAAAGTGTCCAGGTAGGCAGTTTACAGTACAAGCACTTTCAACAAAAGGGAACCCGACTTTTAAAGTCGGAGCTGATCTTGATTTAGAAACAATTATGTACAATGCTGATGTGTGGCCAAGAGGTGTATTAGTCAAGCGATTTGAATTTTTTCGATCGTACACGAACAGAAAATACTCTGGAAGACCTAACCGAACCTAGTAAAACAAAGAATGCTAAAATACAATTATGTAATGACAAATTCATTAAAAATGACATAAAAATTTTGCATCAAAATATACAAGGTGTAACAAATAAAGTTGGAAAATTTAAAATATTTACAAATGAAGTTAAGCCAGATATCATTTGTCTTACAGAACATTTTATTCTTACTGATCTACAAATTCCTTTAGAAGATTATACAACTAACTCTCTATACCATAGAAGCATGTATAAGCATGGAGGTGTGGCAATTTTAACAAGAAACGGCCTAGAAACAGAAAAGTGTAATTTTATAGAAGAATATTGCGTAGATAAACAAAGGTGATACTGAAATTTTTTTTAATACATTTACTCATATTTTAGAGCTGATATTCCAAAAAAATAATAGAGCAAGAATTGTAATCACAGGTGATCTAAACATTGATTACTCCAAAAACTCAAAAAATAAAAAAGAGCTGGTATCACTTCTGGAACAATTTAAACTAATAAATCTAATAAAATCTCCAACTAGAATAGCTATGGCTACTGAAACTAGTATTGACTACATACTAGTCTCTAGTGATCTGGTTAATAAGGATTACAACTACAAGGCGGTAGTATATGAAAATGGCCTTTCTGATCACACTGCCCAAATTGCGACAATAAAAATAGGAAATCATCAACAAAAAAGTGAAAAAGTACAAAAGCGCCGCTTCACGGATGTGGGTAAGCAAAATTTAATAAAGCTTCTAAATTTACAGGATTGGTCAGCTGTATACGAAAAAACTTGCAGCAATAGTAAATTTGAACGATTTTCTCATATTTTTCTTGATATATTTGATAAATGTTTTCCTATTAAAAATTATACTAAAGGTATTAATCATAAAGTTAATAAACATTGGGTAACTGAGAAATTAAGAAATGATAGTAAATTAGTAAGGTTCTTCTATGACTATAGTAAAAGCAAAAATTGTGAAGAAAGCTGGAATATCTACAAACAACTAAAAAAAAATCACTCTACTAATGTTGATATAGCTAAGAAGCAGTATTATCAAAATCAAATTAAAAATTCAAAAAACAAAAACAAAGAAATTTGGAAATTAGTAAAAAATACGACTGGAGCGGGAAAAACTGTAGTAGACATTAAATTAAAAATTGACGATAAAGTCATAAATGACCCTACGATAGTAAACGAGCACTTTGCAGATCAATATAGTAATGCTACAGAGAAAGCACTACAGGATCACTTTAAAGATAATATATCTAACAGCTGTACATTACCTGATCATAATAGAAAAACCATGTTTATAAGACCGGTTGATGAAACTGAATTAACCAGTATTATTCAAAATATGCAAAATAAAAAATCAACGGGTTACGATGATATTCCGATTGGCATATTAAAGTTATGCTTTCCTCAAATAGTAACTATATTATGCCATATTATCAATACATCTTTAGAGCTTGGATACTTCCCAGATTTATTAAAACATTCTACGATAATTCCGATATACAAGAAAGGCACTCGGGAAATTCCATCAAATTATCGTCCCATTTCCCTGCTGACTTGCTTTTCTAAACTATTTGAAAAAGTTATGTACAACCGGCTGTATTCGTTCATAACAGCAAATAAAATTATGTCAAACTGTCAGCATGGCTTTAGGCCAAAATATTCCACATGTACTGCATCAGCCCATTTATTTGAAAATATTTGTGAAAAAATTGATAAAGGCTATTTAGTAATAGGCCTCTTTTTTGACCTAAGCAAGGCCTTTGACACCGTGGAACACTCTTTTCTTCTTGAGAAGCTAAGCCACTATGGTGTCAGAGGTGTTGCTTTGGACTGGTTCAAATCATATTTGGAAAACCGAACATATAGCGTAAACATAAAAAACATGAATTCAAACAAAAAAAATGTAAAGACAGGAGTGCCTCAAGGCAGCGTCCTTGGGCCGCTTCTTTTTGCACTTTTTATTAACGATTTAGTAAAATACATTACAGATGGGTCTATTATTTTGTTTGCTGATGACTGTACTGTCATAATTGCTGCAAAAGCGCAAAAACAACTACAAAATATAACAAATAATATTATTAAAAAAATTTTTGAATGGTGCTGGGCAAACAGACTACTATTAAATTGCGAAAAATCTACATATACAATTTTCTGTAATGATAGAAAACTAAACTTTTACGATTTAAATCTGAATGAACAAAATCTAACTTGCTCGGATCCCATACGTTTTCTCGGAGTTTTAGTAAATTCTAATTTAAAATGGACGGCACATGTGGAAAACATTTGTTCTAAATTAAACAGAAGCAAATATGCAATTACTATGTTAAAAAAATGTCTTGATAATTCTTCGTTACTCAATGTCTACTATGGATTAGCTTATGCAACGATGAAATATAATATTATATTGTTTGGACAATGTCCTGATAAGCAAAAGATATTTGTTGCCCAGAAAAGAATAATTAGAAATATTTTTAACTTGAAATATGACGAATCCTGTAAACCATACTTTAAATTATACAACATTTTGACATTCCCCTGTATTTACATTTATGAATGCTGCGTTTTTGTGAAGTCCAGTCTAAATAACCCAACGTTGGGACAATATATTAAGCTTGTGAATAATGTCCATGATAGACAAACTCGCAACACGAATAATATATATGTAAATAATTATAGAACAAGCGTGTATCAGAAAAGTCCCATTGTAGCAGCAAGTAACATATATAATAAATTGCCAAATTTCTTAAAAGAAATTAATGCTTTAAATAATTTCAAAAGTAAAGTAAAAACTTTTCTAATTCAGAAATGTTACTACTCTTTAGAGGAATTTATGAATTAAACTAATCTTAAACTAATTTTAATCTTTAAAATGGATGTTTGTTAGATTTCTTTTTTTATACTATTATATGTTTGTTAGCATTAGCTATGTTTATATTTACAGTGTATATGTGATATACTTATATGTATGTATATATATTTCCTTTTTGCAATACTGTAATTATTGTGCAGTGTACCCTATTGGTTACATAATTGACCTGTCTTTTCCATTGTAATGGTTACAAGATGAAATAAATTTCTTTATCTTTCTTTATCTTTAAAACCCTCTCGTGTTCCAAGCGAGTCATTTAACTTATTTATGCCAAGCGAGTCAACTATTTAGTAAAATAACTTAAAGTGACTTAGTATTTATCTCATTAAGATCAACCCCTAACGTAACATATGGTTTAGGTGTAAACCCTACCATGACATAGTTAAACCATACCATGACATATGGTAGAGGTGTTTAACCCCCAACGTAACATAGGTAAACCATAACCATGACATATGGAAGTGTAAAAAACAGAACCAGATAATGATCGACTCTTCCTATATTTGGTGACTACTATTGACACCCATGTAATGAAATAATTCAAAAAGGGTATCTCATGGCAATCCACAAAGATAATTAACATTTACCACGAAAATATTCATATACACTGACGACCAAAATTAACGTACCACCCAAAATTTACTAAGACTTTGAATTCAGTTACCAGCTTCGATACTGGCAAAACTATTAGTACATAGGTACTACGAAAAAGTCGAAACGGATAAAATAGCTTTTAAATCATTTAAGTTTTTTAAATACATTTTTATATGATAACATTCGAATCAGCTAAAAAGTTAGAAAACGACACTTCAATCAACATTTAGAACCGTTCCAATTAGTAGAAAATTTTATTACAATGTACATTTTTATATTTTTTTTTGAATTTGCGAAAAAATTGAAAACTTTGAAAATTTTAGTCTTCATCTTCGGAGAGGCATAACTCGTTAAGGAAACTTTTTCCTTGTTTTGAAGTTCTCAATTTAGATTTTAAGTGTTAAGTGTTAAATTTTCCAAGCATAATAATATAAAAAATATAAACCCCTTCATCTCTAAATTAGTTAATTTACCTCCTCTGACACAAAGTTCTGTGTTAGAGGAAGTACACATTTAGAAACAATGAACACAATGACATACCTAATATTCATATATAGTAAAAATAACCTATTTCACAATTAATTTCACTGCCACGACCGGAAATCGAATTTACAACTTTTTGTTGAGATACAAATGCCCTTACCTTTCAACCATCAGTTATAATTTATTACTTCGTAAATTAAATAAAAAAAAAATAAATTATGGTAAATTATGGAATATATTTTTATCGTTTGTAACTCCACCCCATTTACTTACACACCTAATTATTATTATAATTTGTTTGTCTACTATTTAATTTCTTTATTTTTTTGCATATATTGATTTATATAGCGATACATATGAAAAGTTATTTCCTGGTCTCGTTGATTCGTACAAAAAAAATAATTAAAATCAGATGGACTTGGCAATGGCATCTTTTACGATCTGATTATCAGACAAGTAAACTCTCAATACAATAGCAGATGTTTAACCACATAGAAGTAATACTTTACATTATGCAGTTGAATCTTTAAATGGAATTGCTATTTTTAAAGTTACATAGCATGGAACTTAGCCAAGTGAGCGATACAAGCAAGATATTTGGATCGTAAAATCCTTAACCCGGTTTTTTTCTTTTAATAGGAAAAGAGATTATCTTTATCTAGTTCAATGACAGTAAGGGATGTTATAGTTTAATCAGAGTTTCAATAGATACAGTTCTATATCAAAAATTGTAAAAAATAGAGAAGTTTTTTTCTCTAAATAACTTATTTCTTTAATACATTTTACATTTAACCAAGAAAAATGTGTTCTAATAAAACGTTTGCGGTTATGCATTGGTTTGGCCAATCCCCGCTATTGCGGTCGCAACTCGCCAAATTGTTCACTATGTAGTGTTTTAAAATTAAACACGGTACATATCGAGGAGATTTATTTTATAGAAAGAAACGATTTAATTAACTTTAATAATTTAATTTCGGCATAAAATGACATAATTTTGTGTAATTATATATTTCTTTCACATGTACCATATCTGGATCATATTAGTAATAGCCTAATATTTTTTTATGTTCCTGTTCGTTGCTTTCCTCGATTCATACCACGTCAATGGTCCAAAACGCAACCCCAAGTGGCCAGAGCTTAAACGATAAAATTGAATATTTAAATAGTAATCCCAAATGAAAATGAAATACATAAAATCTGAATGTACAATTCCATGTGAATTGCCTATTTATGTATATTCCGTATATAAACGTTGGCGCTTAAAATGGGTACAGAATTATAAAAATTTTTAATTTAAAATAGTTTATTATTGTTGTTTGGTTCATATATTTTTATTCAACACTAAAGGTTGCTGTACAAAAAAAACATTAATCGCTAAATTATTTCTTTAAATTATTCAGTGTGCGATATATTTTAATAAAGGATAAATATTTTAATAGTAATAATAATCTTAATTTGAGAGTTTTCTTTTACAATCTTATATCTGCCTGCTGATTGTGTTAGGAGCCTTGTTATATTATATTATATACAGTGTGTCGCACTTAAGAGTGAAACACCCTTATAACTTTTTTCATTTTTATCCGATTTAAACCAAATTTCACTCAAAGATAGAATCCATTAGGATCAACTTATGGCCCAAAAATCATTTGCCCCCTTACTAATGCAAAGCCACCTACGAATTCAAAATAAACGGAGAAAATAAAAAAAACATATTAGGCATTTTTATATCAAAAATTTTATTAATATAAGTTGTTCAGAATTGTTCAAAAGCCTTAAGTCCAAAATCTAATCAAAATAAAAAAATATTAATATTTTGTTTGAAAAAAGTCTGAAAATATAATTTTAATGGATTATTGTATTGCAATATTTTATTTTTTATAAAAAAAAACTATAGAAATACTCTTACTCCAGGAAACGTAGGCTCAAGGTGGAAAACTATATAGGATTTGATTTTAATTTTTTTTTATACTGATCTTGGGACGCTCAATTTGGGTCTGAGTTTGTGGGACACAGCTGTCCCCGGAACATCCCCATCCACCCCCCAAAGGGATTTTTTTTTTTGCTTTTTGCTTTATAACGAGCTTCCGGTGCATGCTATCGCAAAAGTACCTATATTGAAAATGTCAAACCGTTTCTTTGCACGGGCACCTCAAAGTTGGCCCTCCCTTTGAAATAGACACTTCGTAATTTTTTTATTGTGGCTCACAGACAATACTAATTAAAAATAAAACATATGGCAGTTTATCACCGATAAATACCTGATTTTTTGGTATCTGTTTTTTCTGACATTGCTCTTTTTCGAGATACAGGGTTGTCCATCCTAAAATTCACTCCGTCGTATCACCGGGGTTGTTCATATAGGATAGTTCAAAATTTATGGTATTATAGACTTCAATGTGCTGTTTGAGAATTCGTATCAGACGACCAAATTTTTTCGCCGGAACTACCCCTTAACCTAAAAAAAGAGTTTTTAGGTTAGGTTTTACTTTAATAATCGCTCTTCAGGGCACTGTATGAGAAATCGTCACGTATTGTTGTATGCTCGCTTATATGGTTTATGTATAGGTTTCATAATTATTTTTTTTTTTACAACACCATGTATTCGAATTTTTTTTTTATAGAGGGTTCTAAAAAAATATTTTTTTAACGTTTTCTAATACACATATGTTTTTACTATATGCCATCTACTTTGTATATCCCTATATGGTTTGTTAATTAGAGTACCTCTTCACCCCAAAATCAATACCGCGGCGTAACAGTTTATCAGAAAATTACATTATTCATGTTATGCACATATTCTATACGCATGTATGTATTGCAAATGTTTTCCTCAAATATTTTCTCTGAGGGTTATTGAAAACAAATATTCTTTTACCGCCTTTTAATACGCATATATTATGTAGCTATTATTTACTATTTACAGTATTCTTCTGTTCTAAGTGTATTTACGACAGAAATACATTGACAATGAGTAAACGTTACTTATGCTGACTGTACTCCTTCCCACACCACCTGAGAGGTATAGAGTATTTGGCGCGTTTTTTTAATTGTGGTATCCCCATTAGGCCTTCTCCACAGCGATAAATCGTCCCCGTTAATAAAACTTGCGTCGCTTAATTCCGGAAGGAAGGAAAAGACGGTCTACTGCCAGTGTCTACACTACAGTCACAAGCTCCTGAAAAATTGCTGAGACTTATTTCCTGCAAATGCAAGAAGGACTGTCGCCGCGCGTGCGGGTGTAGTAAAGCAGGCTTAAACTGCTCAAGTATTTGCACAAATTGCAACGAAGGCTGTACGAACATGCCAGAAATCGAAATTAATGTGGAAGAGGACTACGACGATGAACAACTGATCGGCCAATGCGGACGTTACAGAAGATGTGGACGAACTTGACATTGATTTCGAAGAGGACGTAGCGCAACCGATGCAAGTTTTATTAACGGGGACGATTTATCGCTGTGGAGTAGGCCTAATGGGGATACCACAATAATTAAAAAAACCGCGCCAAATACTCTACCTCTCAGGTGGTGTGGAAAGGAGTACAGTCAGCACAAGTAACGTTTACTCATTGTCAATGTATTTCTGTCGTAAATACACTAAGAACAGAAGAATACTGTAAATAGTAGCTAAATAATATATATGCGTATTAAAAGGCGGTAAAAGAATATTTGTTTTCAATAACCCTCAGAGAAAATATTTGAGGAAAACGTTTGCAATACATACATGCGTATAGAATAGGTGCATAACATGAATGTAACTTTCTGATAAACTGTTACGCCGCGGTATCGATTTTGGGGTGAAGGGGTAGCCTAATTAACAAATCATATAGAGATATACAAAGTAGATGGCCTATAGTAAAAACATATGCGTATTAGAAAACGCTAAAAAAATATTTTTTTTAGAACCCTCTATAAAAAAAAAATTCGAATACAGGGTGTTGTAAAAAAAAATAATTATGAAACCTATACATAAACCATATAAGCGAGTATACAACAATACGTGACGATTTCTCATTCAGTGCCCTGAAGAGTGAATATTAAAGAAAAACCTAACCTAAAAACTCTTTTTTTAGGTTAAGGGGTAGTTCCGGCGAAAAAATTTGGTCGTCTGATACGAATTTTCAAACAGCACGTTGAAGTCTATAATACCATAAATTTTGAACTATCCTATATGAACAACCCCGGTGATACGATGGAGTGAATTTTAGGATGGACGACCCTGTATCTCGAAAAAGAGCAATGTCAGAAAAAACAGATATATACCAAAAAATCAGGTGTCTATCGGTGATAAACTGCCATATGTTTTATTTTTAATTAGTATTGCCTGTGAGCCACAATAAAAAAATTACGAAGTGTCTATTTCAAAGGGAGGGTCAACTTTGAGGTGCCCGTGCAAAGAAACGGTTTGACGTACAACAACCAAACATGGCTCATATTGTACACTGTTTATTCCTCTTTAATTTTCAATATAGGTACTTTTGCGATAGCATGCACCGGAAGCTCGATATAAAGCAAAATGCAAAAAAAAGCCTTTTGGGGGGGTGGATGGGGATGTTCCGGGGACAGCTGTGTCCCACAAACTCAGACCCAAATTGAGCATCCCAAGATCAGAATAAAAAAAAATAAAAATCAAATACTATATAGTTTTCCACCTTGAGCCTACGTTTCCTGGAGTATCTGCAACTAAATACGAATGATAATTGATATTGTAAACATTATATTTTCGGACTTAAAATTTTTTAAATCAAATACACCACACCACATACACCACATGTAATTACGACCCCCTTTATCCCAGAAGGCTGAGCCTTGTGCGGGAGGGGGCTACACATTTAAAGACAAGGGACACACATCCAATATCCGTGTATAATGGAAAAATCCCTCTCACAGTATTTTCCATTGCCACGACCGGGATTCGAACCCGGGACTTTTGGGTGAGAGGCAGGTACTCTACCATCTCGACCATCAATCATACAAAATAACAATATTTTTTTATTTTTATGAGATTTTGGATTTAAGGTTTTTAGATAATTCTGAACAACTTTCATTAGTAAAATTTTCCGATAAAAAAATGCCCAATATGTTTTCTTGATTTTTTGCATTTATTTTGGTATCGCAGGTGGCTTTGCATTAGTAGGGGGCGAATGGTTTTTTGGTCATGAGTTGACCCTAATGGGATCTATCATTGAGCAAAATTTGGTTCAAATCGGATAAAAATGAAAAAAGCATTTCTATTGACTATTTTGTATCTTAATGAAAATAGTGTTGTGAGTATAATGGTGAAGCGGTGTACATCTCATGACGTCAAGCTCGCGATACCCTTTACTCTCAGGCAGACCCGACTAGATGAAATTTAGAATCTCCCAAGGCGTAATCGTTCTTCTCGATTTTGTTTCCTAAGAATGTTATGGTTTTTTAAAAAGGAGTGATTTTGTAGATTATTCCGACATGCACCATTTAGAAATACGACACAGCTTTTCCCTTTGGATTTAGAGGATCAGGACCCGGACCGGCGGGCAAGAAGAAGGAAAAATGAACTCTTTTCTTTCGCACATCTCCTTTATTAGCCGAGATATGAATTTTTTAAAAAGGTCGATTTTGTCGAAAAACGGTTCTTTTCAAACCTACAGTATACCTATCTTCCAAGTATGACGTCATGCGCAGAAATCGTCAAAAATACGACCCTTTACCACCAGACCATTATACTCACACCACGGTACTGCCCCATAATGAATATCATTAACGTACAGGTGGTAAATATCCAATAAATCAATTAAAATGTGGAAGTAGAAAAAAAATTTTACGTGTTAGTATTCATATTTCTTGTGCTAAGTTCGAATTTAATATTATTTAGCTACAAAATTGCCGTCTTATATCAAATAAAATTTGTATTAGCGTTCAAGATATTATTTTTAATGAATATTGACAAATGAGAAGGATAGGATTGTTTAATCACCCAATATTGTAAATTAGATGACAAGTTATGGATTTTGTCCCTACGACGACTAATGGAAGACTTAATTAATAATTACGTTAGATTCTCCAATTTTCAGCGATTGCTCCATATTTGTGATCATGTTCAAGAACCTTAGAATAAAAAACAGAATATTAATCTTTGCTTGGAATTATTTGGTACATATTTTGTACAAAGATCTCATATTAATTTATGTAATAAAACACAATGACACAATTTACATTATCGTTATTTAAGTCATCTCTAAGGATTGGTAGTAAGTTAAAACCAATTTAAAAACTCTACCATTTCTATCGTAATGTTTGTTAATTCAGCACTAGATTAAGGAGTTTTGACAAAAATGTTTCATATATTTAGATTAGCCTCGCCTATTTAAAAAAAATATATTTTTATTATTTTTGCCAAATGTTTAAATAAAATTAATTAACAACTACTCCGTAAATTTATCAAAATTGTAGGTATTAAACAAAGCTACCTCCTCACATTACTAGTTCAGAAAGTCCCCAGATGCGAATGTGGTTTATGAACCTAGGCTGCGGTGTATGTGTTGTGTTACTGTCCTGTAGTGTTCACGAAGCCTCATACTGGGGAACATACGTTACTGCCAGTATAGGCGACACTTCACTCGAGCTCATCTCCACTAACAACCCCGAATTCAACTTGTGTGATCTATTTCCATTATTTTGTGAAAAAGTGTATAATTTTATATACACTTATCGTAGCTTATCTAGTGTGACATCCACTTCAAATATTTGGTTGATTTTACATTGTCAGGATCGTTCGACAAAATATATTGTTAACAAATGGCAACAGGTCAGCCTAATTTTCCATTCGAGTCTTAAAACTACCCACGTAACTACTTATAAATTGATGCTATATAATGAATAATGACGATCCACCACGCTTGTTGCTCGAATCCGGGCCTTTATGATCCTACCACGGATATGGAGCGTAATGATAAAATAATATCAAAAGCCCACGAGCTTAGTCAATGGTGGACTTTGAATATACTGCATGGTAAAGCAGCATATTTAATCACCGTCAATTTTTTTGCAAATAATATCTATGATTACGTTTTTAAGTTTGTTTTTCGCATTTTGACTAATAATATGCTATTTTACTAAATTCAAAATCGTCTAACAAAGTGGCACTTTGCCATATAGAAATGTCACTTTACTATGTAGAAATGTCACTGTTAATAAAAAACAGTTTGACAGAGTATTGTTTATTTAAATATTATCGAGCGGCATTTAAAATATCTTCAGAACAATTTTCTAAATTGTTTTCAGTAGCAAGACTCATTTTTGTGACTAATAATATAACTTAAAATCAATTCGACTCACAAAAATGAAACTTCATTGTTGTTACGTAAATAAACAAAGCCGTGTCAGGTTACTACACAAGTACCTACTATGATATTTTTTAAATTTCAAACTTTGTAATGTTTTTAAGTCTATCACTATATGCTTATAATTACCTACTAACACAAAATGCGAAAAAATAGTATAAACAAATCTCGTAAGAAAAACAGTTTTACTAAACTCATATAGTTTTGAGTTACTCACTCGCTGCGCTCGCTCGTACTCAAACATTATATTCGTTTAGTAAAACTTTGCTTTTCTAAACTTGTTGTTTACTGTACTATTATTAATTGAATTAGCCTAATTTATATATTTAATTTATATAACTTGTTTCATCCATATTATCCATTTCATCCAATTATCGCTTTTATTTATTTCATTCATTTGTCTATTTATTTCATTTTATTTATTTTATTTCACTCAATGTATTTAATAATTTGTTTAGTTTGTTTAATTTATCTCTTTATTCGCTCTATTCATTATATTCATTATACATAATAATATGCATTATATTTTATTATATTTATTTTATTTAGTTTGATCGTTTTGTTCGTTTTGTTCGTTTTGTTCGTTTTGTTCGTTTTGTTCGTTTTGTTCGTTTTGTTCGTTTTGTTCATTTTATTCATTTTGTTCATTTTGTTCATTTTGTTCGTTTTGTTGGTTTTTGTTAGTTTTACCTAGTTCATTTTTGTTCATTTTTCTTTGTTAACTTTTTGTACAATTTTTGTTCGATTTTATTAATTTTTTGTTCGGTTTTATTCGATATTGTTTATTTTATTCGGTTTTTTCGATTTTATCTATTATTAATTAATTAATAATAATTCATTAATAAATGCAAAATTGTTAATTTTTTTTTTTTTTTCGTAACTGTTATTGAAATATATATTTTGCTACCAGTTGCCAGTAGAGTAGTAATGGCGGAGCTGGGTCTCCCCCCACCCTTTTTTTTTTTTGTGGTGGGGGGTAACTAGGGTAATTAGAGTAATGTAGGTAATTAGACTGATGTAATTGCAATAGAGGTAATTAGAGTATTGTCGGTAATTAGCCTGATGTAGTTGCAATAGAGGTAAGTAGAGTAATGTGCAGTAATTAGACTGATGTAATTGCAATAGAGGTAATTGGAGTGGTGCAATGCAATTGTAGTTGTAATTAGTGTATGTACCAATATGTGTATGAGTACTCCAAGTAGTGGTGGTGGGGTAGCTCAGCTAGACTGCTATAAAGAAGATGTAGTCGCAACACAAAATCATTTCTATCGTGTTCTATCGTGAACCATCTACAGCTAACAAATCAGCCTAGTGCAGTCAGTGACTTCAGTTATTTCAAGTGAGCAATATCTTATATTACTCTTTATAATTCTTTCATTATATTCATTTTAAATATGGCAATTTCCGAAGTTGACTTATTAGCACTTAATGAGCTAATAAATCAAGATATGCAGGTTTTAGAGCAAAGATCCATTTCAGCGTTAATTTTAAATAAACCTTATATCATAAAAAAAATATCTTTGGTTAATACAAGATTTGGAAAATCAATCATAGTAACTTTGTTTGAGGAAAGTTCAATTACGACTTTTAAATCATTTTTACCGAAACGGTTTGTGGAAATTATATGTGAGAACACTATCGATAAAATAAATTCGTCAAATGGTAAAGTTACATTGACATATTTAGGACAAAGTTCTCCAGCTTATCCTGGAGCAAAATCTAGTCCATTAATAAGTTTCGGTGTTTAATTCTCAAACAAAAATAATCGTAAAGTATTTAAGTTAGCTAAGTTTAAGTATTAAGTAGAAATGGAATATTGTGGAAGAATGCTAGGAGTATTATAGAATAGTATCACTTGTTAGCCTATAAAGATTCTGATATATCTAAATTGACATTTGTACAACATATTTTTACTTCGTGTACACCAATAGCTCAAACGTAAGTCCATTTAGTGCTGTTTTTTATGTATTTTTTTACATTTCATTTTTTATTTGTAGGTACGCAGCAAAGATGTGGATGCAATATTCAACCCAAACATGGACCCCTGCAGAAGACATTAAATCTGCCATTGAGAGATTGTCTTGTAAACTAGATGACTTAATAAGGGATGCATTGGTTTCATTAAATTATGATATGAATATCTGCTTCGACGCTGAAGAAGTTCGACGGGTTAAAGAAGCTTCTAAAGCGTATAGCATTGGTGTAAATCTATGTGGTAGATATTCCCGTGGCTTCTTAAATTTGGATGAGTTTTGTGAGCATATGGACAGAGTGGAACTAAAACATTTTCTATACGAGATAATGGAGTACCTACCTAAGAATATTATTGAAAAATATCAACTCGACCAGTCTGATGTAGAAGATAACAATGTAGATACATAAATAATATTCATCTTCTATTGTCATATTTATTACACCAAATATTGTATGTATCTGTAGTAAACAATATTCTGTATTTTATATTATATTATAAAACTGAATAAATAAAATACACATTAAAAGATTACATTCATTTTATTTCATATTTCTTATTACACAACAAAAAATACAATCATAGTATAATTAGAACAGTTTTTATTTTAATTTTATATTTAATTCTACAATTACATTCTGAGAAAATAAACAGTTGCAAGTACATCATGATTATTGTTGATAAAATTATCCAGATATCTTGATAGAAATAGGTTGCACTACTTAATTCCACAATAATAAATATTTTCTTTTTTTACTTGACATCGAGAAAACCATTCTGAACCGAGCCATCTAATGCGTTATAACTTAAATATGTATCATGAAGTATAAGTGCATACACTCGAGTTTGTTCCGGAAATTTCGCTTTTCGTGTTTCAAATTCTATTTTTATGTCGACAGTAGATGATTTCACTGCAACAGGTTGGTGTGAACAATCAATGACAAACAAAGGATTCTTCCTGAATTCCCCAAGATCCATCATGGGTTCGCTCATATCTTTATCATAGTAACTACGTTGGAAGTTCTCATAAGCATAATATGCTGCAGAATCGAGCTTCTTATCGAAATCTAAATTCCAACGTTCATATGGATATACTTCAGAGTTTAGAAATAGTCGAATATTATTTATGTCTGCGTGTTTGAACTGTGTAACATCCTTTGTTCTATCATTGGCCTGATCAGTGCCTTGAAAGCCAAGAAGGATGAAAAGTGGACTTTCAAGACGGGTGGAGAGTTTAAGAGCCCATATGTCATAGGTAGTATCGCGTAGACAGGGAAGCTCATAAAAATCCCACGCACGGTAGACCATCTTAACTTTGGTATTATTACCACTTTTATTAATTCGATTCAATAATTTTAACTTTTGTCGATCTTCAGGTACAATGTGCCTTATCTTCCACTCAATTTTGCTGATTTCCAACTCTGCATCAACCTCACCGATATAGGAGTCTTTAAATGAGCGTGCAATTATCATAATTAATTCTTGCTTCACATTCAGAATGCCTTTGGTATAATCTTCTGCAAAACCCATAAGGAACTTAAGGGGTAGTTTGCCACTGAACACGTGACTGGCGGTATCTAAAATATCTTGTCTCGTTTGAGTGAGACCCCAACCTGTTGTTATTAATGAGCGTGCATGCGTTTGCCCATACGACACCATAGTTTTCATTGTGGTAGTAATACCAGGTCTTCTAACTACTGCTACTTGTTCACCACCCATTTCCAGTCGTATCTCTTCAAAGAGAAATGTTAGTGCATTATTGGATAAATAACAACGCTTTGTGGTGTCGCTAGGAGTAAATTTTCCCTCTATGTATATATAACTTTCTGAAATGTCGAGTATAACATCTTGAAAATTGATGGGAATACGTATTTCATCAGAGTTTCTGTAATATGGGGATCCATATGGTTTATATGTATGCTCATGTAGGCTAACTAGGGAATGATCTAACACAGGTTCATCAAACACCTCAAGTTTGTCACTAGTCGCAGTAGCCACCATTATTATGACCAATTTTTTCGCAGTTTTAATCCAATAGATTTTAAAAAGGCTTGATCCTCAGCTGACAATCTATGTCTTAACTGTTTAAGGTATAGACTTTGAATGAATTGCTTTCCACATCTCCCTTTCTTTTTATCCATACTGTTGTTCGCTACAGTATCATACTGATGGTGATGTACTTGCTGTCGCTGTTTATATCGAAAACCCATTTGGTTGGTGATATCCGACTTTCTTCAATTCTAGCCTTACAATAATTTTCTCACCTCGAAAATCGATCAAATCACCGTTGTCGTCCAGTATGCGTAGTGTGATCTTGTCTATTAAATGACGCCCTTTAGGTCTAACAGGTAAATATATGATATTTTTGGGTTCTCTAGTAAGTTTGTAGCCAGGCTCAACGTCTATGTCAAATTCAAAGAGAGTGTGTGACTCTTCTGCATTCAGATAAGCTCCAGAAATAATATTGCAATCTACGCGTATCATCCTTACTTTCATAATATCAACAGGCTGTGTTGATTCGTAATTTTTATTTGGTTGTAAATATATTGGTCCAAATCCCAACAGACTTCCTATTGAATTTGGTTGTCTAAAATCTATTTCATACTTTGACAAAATCTCGCACTTTAAGGTATTGTTGTTTGCCCTTAAAGTGAATATTTGCGTGTAATCCTTTCCATCAATATTCATAGCTTTCAACATTGCAGCATAGATTTCATCAATTTCATAAGCCCCCAGAGGTATGTGAACAGTAGTGAATGTATCTTTAGCACTAACCCTATATTGGAAGATGTTATTTGTTTCATCCACATTGTATATGGAGTTGTAAGAGTAGAATCCAATTAAACCTAACCCATGACGACTGCTCCTATCCAGTTCAATGGGTGGATCAAAGTTGACACTTAGCTCACTTAAGCGGCTCGTGTTGACACTTAGCTCACTTAAGCGGCTCGTTAGTGTGAACGTGTACGACATGACTGATATAATTAAATTGTGTTACCCAATTTATTGTGGATTACAGCAATAATGGTATAATTTCCTCTTCTTAGAAGTGGATGGTAATATATTTACATTGTTATTGGATGCCACATTTACATCGTTTACCTTACAATAGCAGCAAAACATTTTTCTAGGTGTTGGACCATCATTTACGTCAACATTGCTTTCATAATCATTAAGGTAATGTTCTGTACAATATTGATATTTTAATATATCGACATCGTTCTGAAGATGTGTAGGTAGCTTATCCCATACTAATGCAATTTCATGTGAAGCCAACCCAATCATCACCTCTTTGGGCATATCTGCTAGTTGTTGTTTGCTCATCTTCAACAGACTACGCAAACGGGAGAATGCAATTAGTGAGTGACCCATTCGCTTGATACCTTCTCGATCTATTGCTGGGGTCATAGATTTCAGTTCCATGGCGTTTTATATTTGTTTCGTAGAGAGAAACTTTAAACACAAATGTCCACACAACACTGTGTTAAAATTCTGTACACGTTTGTAGTTATAGAATATTTGGTTGGCCCTCCTTGAATCGTTATTGAAATATGTAACTAATTCTATAGGTGGGGGTAAGTCGCCAAAACTATCAAAATAATTTACTAAACTACCTCGTTTTTTATATGCCACCCAATGTGTCCCAGGACCATATATACTATCCAAATTGATTATTGCGGATTCATTGTAATGTGGCCCATGTCTTGGTAGTGAGTCACGCATAAATACACCTCGAAAGTATGCTACCTTCATTTTATTAGCATAATATTTAAGATCAATGTCGGTAAGAGGTCTCCGAGGTAGGGAGTCTATTAGTTTTTTGAATTCTGTTTTAGATAAAGACCCATCCCCTTTCGGTATGGCTTCATATACATCCCCTTACCACTTTTCATAGCTATTGCTTCCATACTTCTGTTGTGCCGATTTGCTTCAGCTAATTCTTCTCTACCCTTTTTCACATTATTTACAGCTTTAGCAATACCAGCAGCCGTACCAGCCAAACTACCCAATGCAGATAATCCAGCAAAAATGGGTATTAGAGGTAAAATACCACCAACTTTTGGAATTGGTATAATTCGAGGTGTTTGAATATTGCGTTTTCCACCGGCCTGTTTTATATATCGACGTGCAGCTTTTAGAGCAATTTCAACCACCTTCTTTTGGTCTTTTACTTTTTTGCCTCCAGCATTTCGCAGTGTGTCACGCACTTTTCGTACTATCCCAGATCCAAACGCTGTCTTTTTAACATTCTTCTTACCTTTCTTTGTTTTCTTGATGATTCGTTTCCTTATTGGATTGCGAGATATTGTTGAATTACATCCCATACCAAGACGTTGTTTTCCCTTCATTATAGTTGTGACTAACCAAGCAGCTGCCTTTTCTCCACGTCCTGCGTCTTTGGATTTCACCCGTTTCCACGCAGCCTGTTCAAGCTGATAGTCTGCTTTATGGCGGGCTGCTTGATTACTGCTATTTTTGTCGTATGCAATATCGTGTTGCTTACACGCTTTATCGAGCTGATTTATGCCAGAATCACCTCGTGCTAACCTTTTATTTAAATCTGTGCCTGGACCACAAAATTGATAACCTGGCAAATGCAACTCGACGGGGAGCTTATTAATCAGGGAATTAACTAATCCTCCACCGCGCTTCGTACGTTTTTCACGTGTGTATCGTATGGTGGAAACCATTTAAATAAGAGTTGCAAGTCACACATCTATTTATATACCAATTAGCCGCTATACAATGCACATTGTGAAGCAGAAACAAACTCTTTCCATAGATAATTTGGATGAAAAAGTTGGGCGTGGGTTAAGTGCACATAATCGTCATGGACCACTACTACCTTCAACTGTACGTGCCCTCATAATAGGACCCTCGAATTGTGGGAAAACAAATGTCTTAATATCTTTGATCACGCATCGTTTAGGTTTACGTTTTTTAAATATTTACCTATACTCAAAGTCTATAAATCAACCCAAGTATGAGTATCTACGTAATGTATTAGCGCCGATTGAGGGGTTAGGATTTTATACATTTAGTAACGGTACGCAAATAGTGGAACCATCCGAGGCAAAGCCGGAGTCTGTGTTTATATTTGACGATGTAATATGTGAGAAACAAGATGTTATAAGGGGATATTTCAGTATGGGCCGACATAGAAATGTGGATTGTTTTTATCTTGGCCAGACATACTCTCGAATCCCGAAGCAGCTAATAAGAGACAATAGTAATTTAATTGTTGTCTTTAAACAGGACGACATGAATCTGCATCACATCTTTTCCGATCATGTGTCACCTGATGTAACGTTTACAGTATTTCAAAATATGTGTGCAAAGTGCTGGAATGACAAATATGGATTTCTAGTGATTGATAAGGATAGAGAAGTACAAGGTGGGCGATATAGAAAAGGGTTTGATAGCTTCATATATCCATAATGCATTTTAATGAAAACTTCACTTGAATTACATACGTCGTTAGGATTACTTCGTTTACGTATGCGCTAAGATGAAGGTTACCAAAGATAATAAAAAATATAACAATCTTGCACATCCCAGTAGCGAAATAACACTCAAGCGACAGCTGATTGAGGCAACAGATGCGGTACGTAAGAAGTTTAACTCTATTAAGAACAAAGATATGGAGATGCACGTAACACTTGAAAAGATCTATCAACCAATAACTGAACCTTTAAATGTTATATCTTCAGCAGCAGAGAACAAATCTCATATCCAACAATTACATTCAAAACCATCATCATCAAGGGTGTCCACCCAGAGGGTTGTATCATGGGAGAGTGCTTCTGAAGAAGGATCCGATAAGTATGTAGGTGGTGATGATGTTCCACATTATATCCCCATTATGGAAACACCACCATCGTCAATAAGAACAACCCCTGTATCCGAAACTTCTCCAGCTAGTAAACTAGAAAAAAGACATGAGGTTGTAAAAAGACATATACAAAATTTAAAATCTGGTGATTCCAAGTATGATAGTTTATATGGAGTGCGTGTAGATCCCAAGACAGGCAAACTGCTGATGGGCAATGCCGAAATACGTTTTTCCCATGGAAATATTACGCTATGGTATGGCAATAAGAAACTTGGCGTGTATCTAGGTAGTCCTAAATTGTACGATCTAATATTTCTAAAACGCCCAACAATTTTAGATGATAATAGAGAGGGTGTTCTCGATGATGAATGGAGTAAGATATATGGAGAAATACTAAGAAAAACAAAGGCACCTTACAAAAAATTCGATGTAGCGAATGGCTATAACACTACTAAGCGTGGAAAATTTCACAAAATTATCAAACCATTAACATCTTCTACAATTGCGACACGATCGTCAACAAGTGGTCACGGCTTAAAACGTGTACCTACCCACAAATTGTACAGAAATAAAGATAAAGAATATATTTTTTGGAATAAACCCAGCGAACTCGTGGATCGTCTACGTCTACTATGGAGTTCGAAAATAGCGGGAAATAACAACCACGACAATGAAATAATAGAAATAATATCAGAACTTAGGGAAGAAAAAATAGTGTATTAAAGATGAAATAAAACATAGTATCATTATACTTAATAAGTATTATATAGTCTGAAATTTTATAAACTGGATCAGATGCAGTCAGAAATGTCTACTGTAAACACTATCGACAAATTTGGACGCAGCAAAAGAATTAGTGCGAGTAAGTTAATAGCCCATCGTGGATTACCTGGCGTGGGTTTTAAACTTACCAGAGATAATCACTATGATATTGAAAATAAGCGTTTAAAAAATTTAGGGGAACCTGTCGATGATCAAGATGGTGCAACATGTAATTACGTTAACAAGCGTCTACAAACAAATGATGAAAATGCTGCCAAAGCTATTTTTGATACAACCGATGTAATTATTGGGGAAATGAAAAAATATGTTGATGTGGGACTTATAAGAAGTGGAGAAGAAAATCGCGCTATTTTCAATAAACAAAATAATGAGATGATGCAGAAAATGAAAATAGAAATGAGGAAATATGTTGATAAAGCAATTTCTGAAGTTAAACGTTCGGCCATAAACAATCGCAATACTTTAATCACTAGAATCTCTAAATTAGAGCATATTGCCACCGAACTCCAACCAAAGAAGGTGCAATCCGGAGGCCTAGCATTTCCACCAGAACTAATGCCTGAAGTTGATATATAGCTGAAGACAATTTTATAATGGAGGTTAGCAGCGAAAAATTACAAGTTGTTAACGAGTTACATAGAAATGCTCGACGAAATTTTCGTAGAAGGCGAACCATAAATAAGGGGTTTGGTGATTTGTGGCAAGCAGACCTAGCTGAAATGCAGCCATACGCTGATAAAAATAGAGGGTATCGTTATATTCTTGTAGTGATTGACTGCTATTCCAAGTACGTATGGACCAAACCTATTAAAAATAAAGCAGCTGTAGAAGTTACCAAGGCTATGCAGACTATTATTCAAGAAGCAAATTATTCACCGAGAAATTTACAGACCGATAATGGTACTGAATTCTATAACAGAAAGTTCTCCGCATTAATGAAGCGGCACGAAATTAATCATTATTCTACGTATAGCACAAAAAAAGCAGCAATTGTTGAGCGAGTAATCCGCACATTAAAAAATTGGTTGTATAAAGAATTCTCAGCTATGGGTAAATATAAATGGCTCGATATCCTACCAAACGTTACAAAAAGTTACAATGACAAAGTCCATCGTACAACTGGCAGAAAGCCCATTGATGTCAAACCAACTACACATTTAAACGTATATAATTATATTAAGATTGCTCTGAAACCGAAATTTCATCTCGGTGATATAGTTCGTATTAGCAAGTATAAAGGTGTATTTGATAAAGGGTTTACACCGAACTTTTCAACAGAACTTTTTAAAATTACCAAAATAAACATAACAAATCCCACAACTTACCTGATAGAAGACTTGTTTGGACACCCAATCAAGGGATGTTTTTATGAAATGGAGCTACTAAAAGCAAAATACCCCGATGTGTATCTAGTTGAAAATGTATTAAAGAAGAAAGGAAATAAAGTGCTGGTAAAGTGGTTGGGGCTATCTGTAGAACACAATTCGTGGGTTGATATAGCTTCTATTGTTTAAAATTGTCATTAACTAGAAAAATATATTAATGTATCATTATATAGTTATGTCGATTGAAATATTTTAATATGTGTCACAAATGAATAATAAAATGAATATACTTTATTAATATTTATTTAATTTATTTCCTTCATTTTAAATTGTAAAAAAATTAAAAATAATCATTTTTTTTTTTTTTTTTTTTTTTTTTTTTTTTTTTTAACACTTGAAAGATAATAAACATACACATAAATGTTTTAATTCCTTTTTATTTTCCTACAATCTATATTATAAGAATGATACAAATATACATATAACATAAAACATAAAATTAATTAAATATAATTAAAAATTATAATTAAACATTAAACAAACATAAAAAATAATATAAAAAGTACAAACTAGAAAATCTAATATTATTATATGGGTACTGTTCTTTTTCCAGTATTATTGCACACAAAACAACCTTCGATGGCACCGACTGTCACTGTGTCATCGCCACAAGCTTTGCACTTTATGGTAGGTACGTCCCACCACTCAACCGTGTTGTGCAGACTTGCGTGTTGGTGAACAGCCCCCTCTACGACCATGCGAGAATACGATACGTAGCACCTAGTGCACATAAAGTATTTTCCCTGGTCAATGCTGCATACCACAACGAAGGCCGCTGTAGCACACACCTTGTCCATTGTACCAGCCACCATATCTTTTATCTGGAAAGCCATCTCGTGCTGGTCTTCCTCGATGAGGTCCGCAACATCGACTTCTATACCATCGTCCACCATTTCGTCGACTCCATCGTCCACTATACCATTTTCGCCGCCTTCGATGACTTCCTGGATATCGATGTTGGCACCATTGGCATCAACATCAGCAGGTGCTCCAATCTCCACAGCCTCAGCAGGTACCCCCATCTCCGCAGCCTCATGATTAAACAGCATCCAATTATTGGAATCTTCTTGCGCCAACCGTCTTAGAATAGATATAATAGATGGATTTGCCATTTCGATACGTGGTATATAGATAGAAATAGTAAATGCAACTAAGTTTGGTTTAATATTACTCCCATATATATAGTAGTGTGGGGAGGGAGTCACTCTAAAATAATAGAGGGGGTATTCATATCCAATCATAGGATACGTGTTATTATGAATTTTAATTAGTGAAGTTTGACACCTTAACCACTCGGCCAACCTAACTTATTCATTGATTCAGTAAAACACTATACATTAAATGTTTACCCCCTCTCCATCATCAATAATAGAGGTGCCTGTAAAGTAATGTTTGTAGGAGGCGCCACTGCTGGGGGTGGAGATTAGTTTGCTTTATATAACACACAGCAACGCTCTTGTTTGTCAGATTTAAAATTATTAACATCATGGACACTTCTCAAGTAAATTGCGTCTCCTCCAGCACCGACTCAAAATCAACGTCATCGACCTGGTCAATGCCTAGTGAATACGACCCAGACAGCAGTGATTGGTGGGAACGGTCACCTCCATCGTATTCGATAGACGAAGAGGACCAGGAAGACGAAGAGGACCAGGATGACCAAGCTACCCCAGATAGCATTGACGACAGACCAATATCACCTTCATCTTATTGGATAGGTGAGAATCTAGGCGAGGACCAAGATAACCCCCCGGACAGCAGCACTGATAGGGCAACATCACCATCAGCATGGTCTATGGAAACGGTGTTCTACGATCCAGACGGCCAGCCATCACCTGACCAGAGCCACTGGTCAGATTATCAGCTCTTGATAGAGTGCGATAATGTCTGCGAGGGAACAGATTAGGCATCCATATAAATTAAACATTGTAAATAATTTAATAAATAGTTTTAGTAAATAAATTAATTGTAAGTCATTTAATACATTTATTTACTTAATAAACTCTTAAATATTTATTTAATTTATTTCCTTCATTTTAAATTGTAAAAAAATTAAAAATAATCAAGTAGTGTTTCATTTGGACAATTGTCTCGAAATTCTTTTTTCTGCACTGGGTTCTGAATTACACACTTTTTGCACAGTCCAGTGCATGGGTTGATAATTTGCTTCCTCCATGCAGTATAGCAATTATGGCAAATTCTTGAATTATTGTAACTATACGGTTGTACTGCTATTATTGGTTTTAATTTCCACTCTCTTGGTAGGACCATTGTATGCACTTCTGTTTTAAGACACGATTGTGTTACGTAAGAAGTTTGAATGCGTTCCTCTTGTGGTCACTCTTGGTTTAAATAGCTAATAGTAAACTTGACGCAATAGGAAGGGCGTCACCGTCACGAATTATAGAATATAAAACGGAGGAGGTTTAACATCAAATCAGTTGAGTTCCAACATTTAAAGATGGCTTATAGACGATTCCTCACTGAACTGGCAGAAAATGATATGGGTGCAATGGTGTTACACCGAGATGGTGTAAATCAAGAGCTTCAGGACTTGAATCAAGATGGCAACCTGGTTCCCGTCAGTGTAGATGAAGGTCTTGGGGATGATGTGGAAGACGAAGCGGAAGAGTTAGCCTTCTCCGGAAAAATATTAAACAATTATGATGATCGGCGGAGACTATATTGCACGTCAGCGTCTTTTGTCATAATCAGAACCAGGCCGGATGCAACCAAACACTTCCTGTGTGGGCTATGTTATATATCCTATACACGGATAGTGTCCGGACGTCACCAGCATGTAAATATTCACAAAACGACGACGTTGGATGGTGCAATGATAACGAAATGTAAATGTTGCAGCACAAACTTGGTGCAATTGCATCGAATTGAAGTATGTCATACATGTAATAATGTAAATAAAACAATTGCGTGAACGATACAACGTGTTTTACTAAATTTGATTCGTTATAAGTAGTATTTATTAATGTAAATTTATATTTCATTTTATTTTTAAGTTTAATTGTATATATTTTTTAATTAATAAAAATATTTGTGCCACCCTGTATATTACAAGTTGTGAAAATTAGTAAATCATATAAATATTAAAACAAATGAACATATGAATGATTTTATTAAAAAGTATTTTGAAAAAAAAAATGGTTATCTTTTATTTATTATTATTTAAATTAAATTAAAATATCTCAAGATATAAACTGATTCAAAATAATACAGTTGTAAATGTATAAAGCCGATAGCTTGGGTTGATTTTATAGCCTAAGGCCATGCGACCCTGCCTGGTAAATACGGATCGATGAGCAGGTAGTTTTTTGTTGAAATTAGGAAATAGACCTAACGGCGTTCGAGTAGCCGAGCGGGCAAATACGCGTCGATCTTGAGGTCACTCAGAAGACCACAGGATCGAATCCTCGGACGCCCCCCGGAGAAAGGAGGTGGTGGTTCTCCGGTTTTTTTTTTAAATTTGACCTTTGACCTTTCCTAATTAGCCATTAATTTTGATTTTCATGTGTTTAAAATTCGATTTTTTTAATTTTTTTTTTTTTTTTTTTTTTTTATGTTGTTATTAACCTATTAAACTCTTTATTTATTTAAATTAATTAACCTTTACATTATGTGTTTATTCATGTCAAACATGTACTCATAATATGCACAATTAATTAATTACATGTGGTGTATTTATTTTATTAACTAATTAATTTTTTTATCATTTTTTATTCACTTTTTAAAATTTGTTTTAAACTTTTTTATATTTATTTTTAACAATATATTCTTACATAATAATACACAGTAATTTATTTTTTATCATTTTTTGTCTTTTATTTGTATCATTTTTTTGTAATTATTTGTCATTTATTTTTTTGACAAACTTTTTAATTTTTTTTAATATTTTTTTATTAATAATATATTTTAAACCTAATTAACAATCTTATCTGACTAACAATATTCTTAAATAACTTAAAAATCTAACTTAATTAATTTGCCTTTATTTGTATGCTCTTTTAATTATTTTTGTCATTTATTTTTTTTGACAAATTTTTATTTTTTTGGGGCATTTATTTTTTTAATTATTTTTGTCATTTATTTTTTTTGACAAACATTTTAAATTTTTTTTTTTGCATTTATTTTTTTAATGTTTTTTTATTAATACTATATTTTAAACCTAATTAACAATAATCTTATCTAACTAACAATATTCTTAACTAACTTAAAATCTAACTTAAAATAACTTTCCGCCGCGTGTGCGCAAGTGCTCAGCCACCCATTTGATCCGAAATAAACCTCATCTGCTTTGCAGTTTTGTCGAGAGCCTCCCTTTGTCTCTTTACGTCGGCCTCTAATTTTGCGGCTCTTTCCCGCATATCAGCAGCACGACGCAAGATTTTCGGATGATCCCGACAAAGCCTCAAATTTAAATCATGTGTTCTCTTAAGTTGACCGTATATTTTAAAAAATTGTTTAACAGATGTTTTGGTGTCAACTTGCGAGAACACCTCCGATTCAGAATCAGAGTCCGCTTGTGCTGGGAGCGGATTCTCATTAACAATCGGAGCTACCTCTGGCGGCGGTGGCAACACCGCATTAGAGCAACCCGGTTGTTCTAATGCGTCATTGCGTGGTGGTGGCAACACCGCATTAGAACAGCTTGGCTGTTGTAATGCGCTATTGCCAGGTAGAGGTACAGCCACAAACGACGCAGACGGTTTTACCTGCCCTTTACCTGCCGAAACCTTATTTTTTTTTGGTGAAGCAGGTAGCGGACTTAGGGGGGCAGGTACAACTGTCTGCGCGAAATCCATTATCTCGTCCCATAAAGTCGCGTCACAGTCTATGGATTGTGTTTCTGTACGTCTACCTTTACCTTTTGATGGCGCCGACGACGACTTTGTGTTTTTATTGTTGTTTACATTACTAGGCAAAAAGTCGTCATCGGAGTCATGTGCCACCAGAGACATAGATGATTTGCGCGGATGAGATGCGCGTACATCCTGACACCCTGAAGTAGATGGTGTGACTTTAAATTTTTTGTTTAAAGCCAAACCATGTAATTTCGGGGTATGAACGGCTTTACCTGCATTACTCCTGGATACGGTGACATTGACGGTATTGCCGAGGTCACCATCTTCAAGGTGCAAAACAGGTAAATCTGCGCCAGGATGTATATTGCCGTGCATCTGCTGATGGTGCCCATGATACGCTAGCTGACTACCGCCTTCGTTAGAACACGAAGCGCCCCCAACGTCAGCAGCAATACCATCTTTAACAATAATGTTGTTTAAAACATTAACCCTGCCAGAGGATGGATTTTTTATTGCTGACTTCACAGCACCGCCATTAATGGCGGAACCTGACGCCGTAGATGCGTCAGGTGATGGTTTAAACGTAGCCAAATACGTCATTAAAGTCAAGGGCGGTAAAGTTGGTGGCGGTGTCGACGAGCGCCTTTTACGCCCACCAGCAGATGATACATTTTTAACGGTTCTTACCATTTTGTTCACAAAAACTGAGCAATGAAATTCACGAGAGCACACTTGCACACACTAGCACAGGCGAAGACGGAAAGAATCTTGTAAGCGTCCTCAAACCCAAGCCAAGCTAACTTCCCCCTCCAACGGTAGGGAGTGGGTGACCACTCTCGTCTCTCATTGGTTGGACGACATCACGTGATTTATGCAAGCCAAGCTTTCACCCCACTGTTGATTTTCTTTGTCTCAACAGAATCCCGCTACAAAGTGACGTCAAACTTTTCTAAATGTCATGCGCACATCGAATAACTGACGCAACAACTTTCTATTTGAAATGACATCACATTCCTGACTGCAGCATAAAACGACATTTTAGTTTTAGCAACGTCACCTACTCTTACATTGTAAAACTGTATCATTACACACACCTCTTCAAGTCACTACCTACATTATTTATAATTTACGATTTAACCTAATCGATATTTAACTTATTTTGGGAGAAAGGTTTACTAATAACAACACTGTGATTTTTATTTAGATATTTTTATTCTATTATTTGAAAGTACTTAAAATTATCACAATAATTTTGTATTATAATGTTACAATTAAATATTGGTGAAATTTTGTAGTTTGAATTTTCCAGTTTAGTAGTTCATGTATTCGAATTTTCGACCTTTACGTTAGAAGATGAAATAAAAATTTTAAATTAATTATTGGCTTAAATCAGCTATTGCTGCAAGTAAAGCGTCCAAGTTTTCATTTTTTTTCTCCATATTATTTATGGCAACTATCAGTCGTTCTATATTTTGTTCTTGTTCGCTCTGAAAAAATGATATGTCACGGTGCCCCCACGGTAATGTTTTAGTAGTATTAGGAATAACAAAACGTTTGTCATCGTGTTGGGACAAGGCCACTTTGTTCTTTATTTCTGTGTAAATGTCATGCAAGCAACTCCGAAACGTATTCATTTTTCTAAATATTAAACCTCCCCGCTCAACGATTTTCTTATAGTCATCTATTGACAGCTGCTTTCTAATAACAGATTTCTTCACACCTTTAGCTTTTTTGAGTTCATTATCCACCGATTGTATATAATAAGCTTTCGCACCCGTACCATAAAAACTAATAATGGGATCAGAGGGGAACTCGTCTTTCATTTTACCTAACACCGACAAGCCCTTATGAATATTAAATTTATTTATTTCTTCGTAGTTAGATGTATCGAATTTGTCTGGATTCTGTATTATGAAATTATAAAAGTTATCTGTAAATGTTTTTATAATCAACGAATCCGTATCTGTATACAGCAAAGAAGCATTATCGCCGAAATGTTTTTTGATAACGTCGTAGAAAAAGTTGTATAATACTGTCTTAGACAACTCCAAGATACAAAAACCAACGTAAATTGGTTTGTTGTAGACTACCTTTAGTTTACCCATATGGATGGCTACAAAATCATCAGTAAATATTGAGCATGATTTAAAGTTAGGGCGTGTTATTAATGCATTTGCACCCATACTCCGCCTAACGCTCTCCCAGTGGGTAACTAATTTTATATCCATTCTATTATCAACATTTTCCATTGTCTTACCGAATACTGCGTTATTTAATAATTTATACTGATCTTTTTCAAATTTATTCTTAGCCTTATTTCTCATATCGGTGTTTAGGTCAATATATTTTTTAAGCCAAGGTGATTGTTTGAATTTAAGTATTCTATGTGTTTTTATAACCATTAACCCGTTATCTAGCGCTTGTTTCAAATTTATATAATGCACAATATATCTCCTCTTATCGTTTAAATTTGGTATCAGTTTTGTCAATTTCGATTTTGATTTTGGTGGAATAATATTTTCTACTAAAAAGGGTAGGTCTGAGTGTAAGTCGTGTAAATCTTGTGGATAATGTATGTCTACTTCGAGAACATACCCATGGGTGCTTTCATCTGAAATGCTCGTAATATCTAAATTCATGATTTCTTCTTCGGACAGCCACACGAATCCACCTGTCGGCAATTGTTGCGACATACTATGCCCATATAGGTTCGTGGCATCTAGATATGTGATGAATGAAGAAGGTTCTTTGGGGTCGTAGTTAGGGAGAAATTTGTTATTCGCAATATGTTTCCTTTCCGTACACTGGCTTACTCCACCACGTATTCCCTTTTTAAAAAAATGGATCATATCAATGTCCGTTAATAATTCCAACTCCACTTTGGTTAGTTTTAACATAGCGTCCCACGAGAGACCCGGACAAGTGTAATACTGAGCAGGATCAAGTTTATATTTTTCCAAACAAATTTTACGAAAATTTTCAAATACGTCACACAAAAGGAGTACGTCTGATTTTAAATAAAGATCTGAGTAATCGCCCAAATTCTGACAATCAAACAAGTTCCACACATCGTTAGCCCTCTGATAATCTTTATCTGTTATATGTTCTTCATTTAGGTTATCGTAAAATTCATCTTTCGAGGGTAACTCTACATTATTTAGTTTCTCTAAACTATCCATAAAACTATATGGAAATACACCCTTTTGCCTCATTAAATTAAATTTTTCCTTATCTGTATAGAAACTTCCCGTAACAAACAATTGGTTATCAGTTAAGTTGCCCCCTAAATTTTGCAACGATGTTGATAAGAACTTAAAACTATCGATGAATCGTAGTTGTATAAATTTCCGTTTTTTCTCCCCTTTCTTATTGACGTAATCATGCATATAAAGGTGTTTCGTGAAAGATATATATTTTTCTTTATTTTGTGCTATAACATCAACTCTGTCCTTATGTGCACAGAGCTGTTTTATAAATAGGTGACTGTCGTAGCCACTCATATTGTGAAATATGATAGGTACAAAATTTGGTAATTTGTAATTTAAGTTACATACAGAGTGTGCGGCACCAAATCTTACTTTACCAGTTATATGACAATGATCTCTAACTTTTACATCCTCTACTTTAAATGGTTTCTCACATATACCGCATACGGTCGCATTCAGGAAGTCTTGTCTTTCTTGTGCTGTGAGTTTAGCCATTGGGACTATATCTTTCATATATCTGTTATAGATTTCCCTTACATCGGCTTCAATACGCGATACAAAAACTTTGGCTACATCAGATCCTCGATAGAGTTCAAATTTTGATAAAGAATTGTCAAAAGAACATTTTATGAAATATGCGAAGGAGTAAGGTTCGTGTATAAAAGTTTTATTTGTATAAGAACGTTCGGGGTTCGGTTCACAAGTATGAATAGGTTTCAGAATTGATTCAAAGTCTGCATACACTACAAATGGTACTTGCATTTGTCTTTCAAAGTTTTCAAATTTTAATATATTTTCAGGTACTTGTTTACCATATTTATCAATCCGAAATTGTGTCGATGGTGTTGTTGTATAAACATGATTACAGTCATTTCTCTGATGCTGGAATAACTGACGCTCATTATTAAAATATAGTAAGCAACCATCACAAAAGTACTTTTTATGATCATGAGCTGAAATTTGAGCGGAAACTAGCTTAGACAAGTTTTTTATCCAACAATAGTGATTATTAGCGCAATCTTTCTTACAGTGATGATTTACACCACATTCACCGGAAAGTAGTAACAAATTTACATGCATAAATAGTTTTTTTTCAGAATAACGTAAAGGCCCAACAACTTCATACTTTATTCTATTATTCTCAAATTTTTCTTCTAACCCGTACACGTTAATTGAAATATTATTCATCTCCTCAAATTTTGAAATATCCCGCAATTTTACTGGAAAATTCATACCTGATAAATTTAAAACTCTTGAAAAATGTGGATATGATGAGGTCTCAGATGTGCAGCCATTTGCAGGATACAACGCTGAAGTTACAGCCCAAGCAAAACAATACTGATCCTGGTTTTTTACATTTACCACTGCCTTCTTGTTTTCTATGGATTTTGGCAACTTGACATATGATGAACCACCCAGAGGACTATATTTATTCACATTGATTTCAACAAAAGCAATTCGTTCGAGGGCCCATCCTAAAATTAAATTATAATTAGTCATTTTCTTTCCACCTTAATGTATGTTTAAATACCTGAATCACGTTCCAGGAACTCCGTAGTTTGTGTAATCATAGCATCCACAAAGGTGTCCAAAGTATTGTTCAAATCCATAGCTTGATCCAAGATTTTGTTGGAAGTGTTAAATGATTTCATTTCAGATAGTTCCTGTGTCTGTAATACGTACGTAGCAAACGTTTCCATATTTACTTTTACTGTATTATGAATACGTAACACTTCCTCGAAGAGATTTAATATTTTTGATCTAATTTCATTGAAGAACATTACATAGTCTTGGTGATTATTTTCGCTATATACTCGATAGGTTACAATCCTGTATTTGAAAGCGCTCTGCACAATTTCTACACCTTCTATAAACGGAACACATGAATTTGTCCTATGCTGCAATGTCCTTCTATGGGAATTCATTTGGGTTGTGCTTAGAGTCACATTACAGCAATTACAAGTTTCCATATTTGTAGATGTTGAAGGATTACATTCCAGTTTAGGATATTTTGCTTGCGGACCACTATCATGTATCTTCTTACAAGATTGCCTCTGATGTCTTCGCAAATTGTCACCACGTGTAAAACTTACACCACAAGAAGTACAAATATACATTTTATGTCTTTACTCTGGGAGACTAGCACCACAAATGGCTGTGTGCTCCTCATCCTCATTTATAT
This sequence comes from Rhagium mordax, assembly GCA_963680705.1. Classification (NCBI taxonomy): domain Eukaryota; kingdom Metazoa; phylum Arthropoda; class Insecta; order Coleoptera; family Cerambycidae; genus Rhagium; species Rhagium mordax. The sequence continues at coordinate 87,555,397 of OY796656.1, forward strand.
ACACGGAGTGAAGCTGCCCCACCACCTCTACTTGAAATACTCATACACATATCAGTACATACACTAATTACAACTACAATTGCATTGCACCACTCCAATTACCTCTATTGCAATTACATCAGTCTAATTACTGCACATTACTCTACTTACCTCTATTGCAACTACATCAGGCTAATTACCTGCAATACTCTAATTACCTCTATTGCAATTACATCAGTCTAATTACCTACATTACTCGAATTACCCTAGTTACCCCCCACCACAAAAAAAAAGGGTGGGGGGAGACCCAGCTCCGCCATTACTACTCTACTGTTGCCAAATGTGAACAATTTCCTATAAATTTGCGGTTTCGAAATTTCATTCAAATTTAAATATCAAAATTACGAGAAAAAACGATTTCTTTTTATTAATTTCCGGAAAACAATATAATTCTGCGTTATTTTGATGACTGTTGTTTAATCGAAAAATATATGTTGTTTTTGGGTCGGACAGGTAACAAATATATTACCCTAGCTTTTTAATCAAAATTAACGCAAAGTAATTTTAAAATTACCTCTTTTCCAAGAAATGTTAGAATATTGTATAAGCCAATTGGGAGTGTTTAATTAAATTGCTGAAGTAGACAATTCTTTTAGAATTAAATTAATGCGGTTTTCTTTGCCTTAATTTACAACTCTTTCATCACCTTCACTGCTCTCCGCTTCTATTAAATGAATAAAAAACGGATATTTGCATTTTTAATTTATTTCAATGTAACTTCACCAGAACTTGGTATATAACGAAGTTTAATTAACCTCGCAACTAACGATTAATTTCGAAGATATATACCTAGTTAATAAATAAAAAATAACTAGTTGCATATTTACAATTTCTAATCAAACCAGCATAATATCAACTTGGTTGGTAACTTCTTGAATTTTTTATTTAAATTAAACAGTTTTATTTTATGAACATTACAGAAAAAATAAAAATATATTTATGTGTTATCCTTGTGTAATTAATTATAGTGCGAGTAATTTCAAAAAGAAAAGAAAATCGTGCACAAGAGATCTATTCAGATTAGCCACCATTTAACATCGCAATATATTGATCTGTATAAAAACAAAAACTAAATCATGTAATGGCTCTTATTATACGGAGTGTTCATTTAATACTTGAAATAAACTGAAAGACTTTCTTCACACTTCAATGGCAATCACAATCCTAATTTTCTACTAAACGAATTCTCAGAATTAATGAGAGAGATACCCATTCGCATTAGAACAGGTATGGGGTTTGTACAAAGAAAGGTGTATGCGTTCCTTTTAAATGTCCCGTTTGCTTAGCGCTGGTTGGTGGTGCTCCTGATATACTCGTAAAATCATAGGCAAAGGTCACTTGACCTCACACACGTGATCGTTATTTCTGAAGTTGTATGTAATCGTTATTTCTGAATTATTTCTGAAGTTGTATGTAATATTAAAGCCGAATAAATTTTTTTAAATTATACCCAAGAAAAAGGAGATTTTGAATGTTAAAATAGCTCAATTTTAAATAATTTTTCACATTCAAATTCACAATTTCTCATTTGAATTGTTTTCTTAAAATGTTCTTATGACCACCTCTGAAGTCACCGAAAAATTCTAGGATTTTGTGTTAAATAGACAGAGGTTTATTGTGGAATCCGAACCACATTTAGGGCATCGCCGACGGTTCCCTCTCCTATCTAAGTCTATAAAGTAATTCATAAATACATTTTGAATTTGGATTTTTTTTTGTCTTGTTTAAATTTGATGTACCTACTTTAACTTTTCAAAACGTTTTTTTTAAACATTTTTGGTCAATCACCAAGATTCTCACACAAGAGTTCATATGTCACAATATTTTCAACTCTGTATTAATAAAATTCTCCAAAATTAGTTGTAGTTGTTATAAATTGCCATTGATATTATTAAATTGGCAAAACAGTAAATTAACCACCACCAATACAGCTTTCTCAGATGAGCCCTGTCATTGACAATACAGGTTATACAAGACCTTATAATAGCTCATATACAAAATGTCATTTTAATTTAAAACCGCTAGCGGTTATAAATGAAATGATAGGAGGTAAGGGAAATGAATCCCACTCGTTGAGTTAATACAGACTTGTTTTGATGAAATTTTAACATATTTACCTTCAAATTAATTACATTACTATTTTACAACCCTCATGAAATTGTTGTTTTATTTACCGACACAGATTTAAATATATTTTAAATAAATTGTGTTGTAGTATTTGTATAACATGAACTATATGGAGGTTTGTACCCAAAATTTAAAATTATCTTTTAGCTACAAACGAGTAGTGAATCTATCAAGTAATTTTTCTTCTGAATGAAGATTCTCCTTAATAGGGTAGTGATTTCTTCAAATCACCTAGGTGGTAGATAGTCAAATTTGAATGTATCCATATCACAAAGTCAATAGTAACATACATTTCCATTTAATTATTTTATTTAGGACATACAGTACTAAGTGAAATGCTTAGACTAAAAATTGGATAAAAAATATAAAACAATAAATATCTCTATACTATATTCTCTTAATACGCTACTTTTATTATAATATATTTAAGCCTTACTGAAGTGCTACCGAAAATTGTCCGATTTTTCAGTTTTTTGCCTATAACTCCGTTTCGGTGAACTTAAGCGCAAGACGAGTTATTTGCAAATCGTTTAAGAGTTATTGATATTAAAAATTAATTTTTTGGAAAAGGAAAATATTTTTAATATTTATTTTTAGGTTGGCAACAAATTAAAATAATTTCAACATGTGTTCAAAATGCCTCCCATTGGCTACTTGCCTAAACGATTAATAAATTCTTCTTGACTTTTCTAATAATTTGCCTGTTCAGTGCGAATAAATGTTAATAACTCAGAAGCGATTGATTTTAGATAGAGGGTGTGCATAAAAAATGTTTAGAATTTAACAAGGAATTCGAAATTTCCAAAAAATGGGGGGTTGCCATTTGAAAAATCGACATGTCTGAGCGATTTTTCCAAAACTTAGGCGTTTTGAAGATATTGAATTTGTTCCTTACTTTTCGACCCCACTGTATATGTATGTTCAGAAGTATCAATATAAATATATCAAATTGGATATTTTTATTATTATGCTTGTATAAAACCTAAAATGTTAGTTAATTTATGCTCATATGAAAGAAGGGGCTAGAAGTTGAGTTTTAAAATTATATAAAAAATTTAACAGTATAATCAGGCACGTTTATAATTTGTTTTAATGTCATTTGTTTAATGCTTATTCGTTAATTCCGTTTGAAATCAATACCAACTAAAATTCTGGCTTTAATAAAATTAATTTATCAAACTAGTTGTTTTGTGAGAAGGTAGAAAATGCAATCCAATAATGTTAATATTTACAAACGAAATACACACAATAAAGCATAAAAAAATAAAAAAATATTCTTTATATATTCATAGGCAGATCCTGTTGCTAACGAGAACACATTTTGCTTATATTGTCGTCCCTCAGCCAGAGGCATTGTAAAAATTTACTTTGATAGCATAACCAAAGGGATCACTTGCCACTTTATCGTATGGGACATGCTCTTTTTTCGAAACTCTTTGTTATTCCTGTTCAGTTAGACATAAAGCTGCTGATATTCAAAAGAAACTTTTATAATATTTGGTCCTGTTATACCTATTTGATAAAAATCAAATCAGGTCTGATATAATCGGCTTTGAGATACCTTTCAATTCGTTGTGAAATAAAATATACAAAGTTTTACATATTTTCCATCAATTTAGACGACTTATTTTATTCCCAATTTGCTCGGCATATGTTGTTAAATTAGTCTGTGATATGAAATGACTTACAGAAAGCTGATAAAACATCAGATTGTAAGGGATCTTTGTTCAGCCAACTCCATTCAATAATTGATTTTAATTGACTATTTTAAAAAGGAAGATAATTTGGTGTAATCTTTTAAATACTGAGATTCTTTAATTACAGTATATAATCTAAACGAATTTTTAGGGGTTAGGTCCTCATGAATTCAAAAGAAAACTATTAATTTATTAAGTTGCCGACGTTTCGATCTTTATTAATATCATCCTCAGGGCAATTGCGTACACCATAACTTAATAATTATTAAAAAATTTCAGGATGTAAATATAGGGTTCTAAAGTGTAGGTAATATACAGTAATTAGATAGATTTATTGTTAAGATTAAGACGGTAGTGACACGAATTACTAAGATTTGTGTGTCAGGGGACAGGAGGTACATAAAAGTTGGTTCAGACTTCAGACGTATCAGTTATCTGATCAAAACAGTTCAGTGTTCCCGACCGATGAAATAATAGCTATTTATGTATCTAGTGCAAAAAGTTAGTGTTTATGGCACGCAGCATGAAAATTAATCAAAGAGGCGCAGCCGAGTTGGATAACATGCTAAGTGCCATAAACACACTTTTTGCACGTGTTACATACACGATCGTTGTTTATTTAAGAAAAAATATTTAAAATTACAAACAAATTTAGTTCCATGACAATTTGTGTCAATATTAATGACATTATAAAAATTTGGGAAAAGCGTGTTTTTACGTTTTTATTGCACTGTTACCAAGGCAACGCGCAAAAACGCATTTTTATTGCACTGGTATCAAAGCAAAGTGCAATAAAATTGAATGTAGTATACACAGTCACTTTTGGCACTGCAAATGGTGTAAAAGTACTAACTTTTTGTGCAATCGTAGAAAAAATATCAAATGACACCGACAAATATAAAGTGACACTTCCTTATATCTATTATATTTTGGATCAATTTTATTCATGCCGTATAAAATAACTGTGACTATATAGCTCACAAGATTGCTCGCCATGACTTCCATTATGTACAATAGAGCTGCAGTTTTAATGATTAATATAACAAATGGTACAGTTCCTATCACTTATTACATTTTTTATTTTAAACACCTTATGTGCAATAATTTGACAAAATAATTGACTATTGCATATCTTGAATGTCTCTCTTTAGAAAGAAGTACCTATGAAAATTTGTGACAATATATATTTGGCAACATTCTTCGTTACTTTGTTAATATCATTTAATTAATAGGGATAACCAAATCATAATTTAAATATATCCTACATTTTCCGTTACTTAACTTAACGTAAACACAAGAATATATAATGCAATTTTGTAACCGATAAGCATATCTGATATTATGTAGGTAAAAGACAACTTGTTAAAATAAATGGCAACATCATCACACAGTACATATTCATAATCCCAACGTAACAACCGCACTGGGGAAGTTTAGTAGAAAATTATGTCCGTGTACTTCGCTTGTCTTAAACAAACACGATTATGCCGAGAACAAAGTCTTGTTGGGATGTATATTGTATAGATTAAATAAGTAAAATGAGTTTCCATGCTCTTGTAGTATTCACTATTTGATAATTAAAATGCCTATGTGTGAAATGAGTTCCAGGAATTTCGCACGCAAGAATGTTTGGTGTGAAATAACATGCTGCAGTAACTCTCATGGAAAGTTTTAATTAAGGTGGGTATTTTTTTTTTCAGAGATAAATACCATTTGACACACGGTGTGCCCAGAAATGCTCGAATATAAATCAATTTCCATTGTGAGGTGATATTTCATTTTTATACCAAATTTTTCTTCTGTAATGGACAAAAATTGCTAATTGCAAAATTTAACTTGATGCTTTTGCATGTCACCAAAGATTTGTTTTAATTTGTTGAAATTCGTGTTGGTTCATAATTTATTATATTTATTTGATCCCATTCAATTGATTTTTGGATACCGCACTATACATACACCTGTCTCTCTCGGACCATCGCGTCGAACGCACTATTTTAACGCGTTCTCTATTGAGGTGTATCTTTTCTATACCGGGTGACAACGAAATCATTGTACAAGACGCGATTTTATTGTCTTTGAGTATAGACTTGGTTTTCGGATCGAAGATATAATTCATCAAGACTCATATTTTCCATAAAAAACATTTGAAAATCACTTCCGGTTTTTTCGGAAGTGGACCTGTCGAGAATTTTAAATATACCTATGTATATTTTTTTCACCATTCGATAGTGCTTAAAACTCCCTTTTCAATTGTATACTCGTCAGAATTTGCTTCAGGACACCTTAAAATTGACCAAGATTTATAACGGGTTTTGTGCCGGGTTTTTAGCGTTTCAAGAGAAATTTAATTGGCTTTCATCTTACCTATTTAACTCTAAGATAAAGTTACAAAAACATGTTTATACAGGGTATCAAACGAAGGCCTGTTTTTTCAGTCAACTTTTATCTTGAGCACAGCGTTAACCAAACACCCTGTATATTAGAATTTTAAAACATTTTTTGAATTTTGCTCCTATCTTTTTTGTAGGAAAAGGTTTTAATAAAATGTTACATTTTCACAATAAAATAAAAAATCTCAATCTTTTATACTTTTATAATCAAAAGGACTCACATTAACATTAATATCTTTTATTTAGCAATATTAAACATTAAAACTTAACAGTAATGTAATTATAGCAATGAGTTGGGCCACCTCTGGATGTTACAATTCTCTGCAATGTTGTGTTGTGGCATGTTCTGAACCAAATTATTTATTAATTTGTTTGGAATTTGGTTCCACTCTTCTACAAGGGCTTCTCTAAGTCCTCGCAATGTATCAGGTTGATGGTTTCGACTAGATATTCGTCTCTGTAGAACATCCCAAATTTGCTCTGTAGGGTTTAAATCTGATGATAATGCAGACTACCACATGCGATTTATACCCTCTTGGTAAAAAAACTCGTTTAAAATACGTGCTCTTTGTGGTCAATCACGATGTACCCAAATTTTGGTAATCAAATCCATCCGTTATTTTATTGTGAAAATGTAACGTTTTACTAAAACCTCTGTATCTTTTTTTACAAAAAAGATAGGAGCAAAATTCAAAAAATGTTTTAAAGCAGACACATAAGAAAAAAATTTTTTATAAAATTCTAATATACAGGGTGTTTGGTTAACGCTGTGCTCAAGATAAAAGTTGACTGAAAAACAGGCATTCGTTTGAACCCTGTATAAACATGTTTTTGTAACTTTATCTTAGAGTTAAAGAGGTAAGATGAAAGCCAATTAAATTTCCCTTGAAACGCTAAAAACCCGGCACAAATCCATACATTTTTGACAGTTTTACAGCGTTATAAATCTTGGTCAATTTTAAGGTGTCCCGAAGCAAATTTTGACGAGTAGGTATATAATATCACAAGTGACATTTGTTTTCAAATTGGTGGCTCAGGCGACATAAATAAATTATTTACCTACTGATAATGAAAAAAAGCATTTTAGGTTTTCTCTGTTTTACTAGGGAAGAAAAATTAAACGCGTAGGGTAACAAGCATTTCCCTGTAAATAACAAGATATGTTTTAATGTTCAAATATAAAAAGTACCATTTCCCATTTAAAATCTTGGAGAAAATGTAAGAAAAAGGATGAAATTAATGAATAGTTTAGATAATACAACAAACTACAAACCGTACAGAAAAAAACTTAATGATTTAATAAAAAATGCAAAAATAAATTACTATCAAAACAAAATTGGACAAAATAAAAATAATGCTACAAGTCTGTGGAACTGTCTAAAGGAAATTACACAAAAAAATAGAAATAAAGTAAATTATGAAATAAGGTTAACAGAGGGCAATATATGTACAGATGATAAACAAATAGCAATACTTTTGTTAAATATTTCACTGAAATTGAAACAAAGCTAGCCAACCAGTTAGAAAACACAGCGCAAACTTCAGCTACAGTGAACAACTATTCTGACATTCCTAATTCATTTTTTCTGTCTCAAACGGATGAGAATGAAATAATGGACACAATAAATAAATTAAAAAATAAAAAAGCTCCTGGAATCGATAATATAAAAGCTGAAGCGTTGAAATTTATAGCCGGTGTGATTGTAAAACCTCTAGTGTACGTAATAAACCTAGCGTTTAAAACAGGTACTTGCCCAGTTGCATTTAAGTTTGCTGTAGTACAGCCAATCATTAAAAACGGAGGTGAGATGGACGTGGCTAACTATAGACCTATCTCCCTGGTATCAAATCTAGCAAAACTATTTGAAATGCTACTAAAAATACGCCTTATAAAATATCTTGATAAATATAAATTATTCTCGAACAAACAGTTTGGTTTCAGAAATGGCAGATCGACAGGAGATGCTATAGCTTATTTAACAGCAAAGATTACAAAAGCTGTTGATGAAGAAACACCAACCCTGTGCATCTTAGTCGACCTTGTTAAGGCGTTTGATACTGTTAGCCACACCCTACTTCTATGTGTATTGGAAAGTATCGGTTTCAGAGGAATTTCATATAAACTTATTAAAAGCTGTCTTCGACCCAAATGTCACCCTACACCCTAGCAGCCTTGTAAATTAGTTGTCCCAATTAAAGTGAACAAATATCATTGAAGTTGAAGATCATCAAACTGATACATTTGAGTGTACAAAAAGATACCACATATTCCCGACGTCAAAATGAATAGATTGAACCAAACTTACCTCTGTACCAAAATGCTTCCTAAGAGGGCTGCCGGCCCCTAAAACTGGGCCCTTCAAGATGGTTTTTATTTATTATCTTCAAAACTGTTTGTTTAAGTTTTTGAGCCTAATAAAATGAGGTGAATATCATCTCACAATTTTTACCAAGGGTAGGTCAAGCTGTAGGAAGGAGGGGGGGGAATAGCCACAACTTTTTATTTATACTTTTGTTAGTTTTTCCATCAAATTATGGTTTGTCAGAATTTTTTACAAAGGCAATGTCCTCTTGTGTAACTTCGATCGGAGGCACAGTTTTCGAGTAAAATTGTTTTCAATTGTTTAGTACATGCCTAGTGATTTTCTCATTTTTACCCCCACCCCTACAGCTTGACCTATCCTTATGAAAAATTCAGTGATTGTGCTAAATTTTAACACTTTAAGTGGAACAATTTCGGATATAATAAATAAAAACCATCTTCACGGGCCCACATTTAGAGGCCTGCAGCTTCCTTAGGAAGCAGTTTGGTACAGAGATAAGTTTGATCTAATCGATTTATTTTGACGTCGGGAATAAGTATCATCTCTTTCTGCACTTATTTCTGAGACACCCTGTATATGAACCTGAACATTATCAGATACTGACTGGAGATAAATTAAAATAAGTTTTCCGATGCTCATTGTTATTCTTAGTTTTCAAAATATAGAAACATAGAATGATTGTTCTGGATTTAGTTATTTTCATGGAGTGGTATGTCTCAGAGAAAAATTAGGACTTATTATGATCATACGGTTTGTATCAACAAACATCAACTTAATATGCAGGTTGAACCGTTGAGACAGAGTTGCCACACACTCATTGGACTAAAATATGACTCAGTTAAATGTTACTGTGAAAAAGGCACAGGGTGTCAAAGTTATAACAACTTTTTACTGTTTTGGTAATAATTTCGGAATATCTTTCTAAATTGTTATAAAATTTGGCAGAGTAGTATTACTTTAGGCAAGAATATGATTTTATTTAATATTTAAATTTAATTATAGGGAAGTAGAAAACCTACATGCTGTTAAAGAAAAACATTTTCAGCATGAATTTAAAATAAATATTTGGTGTGGCATGATAGGCGACCACTACTAGAACCCTATATTCTTTTTCAAAATTTAAATGGTGAATTATACTAATTTTCTTACAAAATAGTCTTGCTGACCTTTTAGATAATTCATCACTAAATTTAGGTAGAAAAATGTTGTTCATGTAAGACGAAGTTCCACATCATTTCCCCATTGTTGTTAGAAACCATTTCAAACAGATATTTCCTCAATGATGGATTGGCAGATGAAATGACTTTTATTGGCCAGCAAAGAATCCTGACTATAAACCCTTTGGATTTCTATTTTTGGGATATATGAAATCAGCTTAGACCGATGAAATTTTTCACGAGTTGAACTCTGGGAAAAAATACAAAATGTAGCTAGTTAATGTTGTTAGAGGACAAAATAATATAAATTTTGTTATTTATTTCATTTACTTTTTAATATAGTAAAACTTGCAGCATTTTTACATTTAATAATGCCATCTATCACCTTAAGTCACGATTTACTTTATTAATTTTATTAACTATCATGTACCGTTTTTTTAAAATGCCAATTTGTTGGCATATATTTTGTGCACAATTGAAAATAAAAAATATTTTATTTAAGAAATACATTTAATAGGATGATCAGAAAATCATTTATTATCTTTTGGCAACCCAGTTTTACATTTCAAGTTCTATAAACACACTTTATACCGTAAGGATCCTAAACCTTATATTTTATTAAAACAACTACCCTTGAAGAGAATAACATCGAAGCTCTATGCGAAACTTAATTTGGGACGGTCTAGCATATATTTTTAAAATAATCAAGTTGAGCAGATAAAGGCAAAGTAAGGAAGATTCTTATGTGGGGTACAATGAGGTAGTTGAGCCCTGGGGAACACTTGAAATCCGCTACGTGTAGAAGCGGAACGATATGCCTTCGAAAGTATTAACAACAGCAATATATATGACGAGTTATTTTATCTCCCTGTGTCAGCACATCCTACGATACCTTACAGAACTTTACGACCTCACCGAGTTGATAAATTGCATTGAATTGGAAGAGAAGGTAGTTTATTATGTATTTCTAAACTAAATTTTGTTTATTTATAATTTACTGACTAACATTTAATGTAGTAATGAATAAATCCGGCCTTTCTCAACGGCTAATATTTATTTCAGCAAATGGCTTGGACATTTATTATAAAAAATATAAATTTAAATTCGTATATAATTCTAACGAATTCATGTAGTATTTAAGCAATTATTATCAACGACATCGTATCGATACATGTTTGAGTAACTTAGAGGAAGTATAATTGGGATGTTTCAAAACATAAACAGACCGTTATACTAATTATATTTAGTACCTATAATATATTTCTCAATTAATTTTTAATAATAAAGATGTTTCTGTGAAAACACATTCCTCGTCGACATGTATTAAAGTAAATAAGAACTATTATCATAACACAAAAACAAATAAGAGATATATTAAAATAGTACACGTGCAAACAAAATATTTTTAGTAGTACGTTTTGGATTTTAGTTATTTAATAATCTGATTCTAATCTCAATTTTTTTTTGCAAATTATGAAATGATTTCAGATCTGTAGTTTTTAAAGGTGGCTTGAATGAAATATTCGATTTCTTAATGTATAATATCACAAGTTATTTAAGCAGCTTATTAGGCTTATTAGGCGTTCTATGACCTTTAGTGAAACTGGCAGACGTAGCTGTCTGTCTTTATACTGGATGCCACAGGATACTGGCTCACCCATATTTCCTTTATTTTTAAATTTATCCATTTGAAATTCGGGAAGCAGAAACTACCGCTAAATGTGTATTTTTGTACATAACAAACAATATCATACCACTTCCGATTTAGCCGGAAAATACCTCAACCTTCGATTTTCAAATGGAACAACCTGTATATTTTTACATATTTGGATGCAGGACAACATTCTTAATATATCATGGGATTTTCTGCGAATTTTTGAGCCGATATTCAGTTTTTTTTTTTCAAGAATATTAGGAAATTCGTCTAGAGTGCATTGGAATGCAAAAATTCATTCTACGAGAAGTAAACTCTAAAGGAAAAATATAATTTCTCTTTATATTTTACTAACTGTCTACGAAGCCTTCAAAGTTGAACATATCAGTTTTTTATCGAAAACTGTTATTAAAATCTTGTGTAAAATACTAGAAAACCACTGATACGAAATTTAGATAACAATATTGTATTTATATTCATTTAGAACTATATACAGTGGTTTTCTGGGGCAAGCTGTTGAGGTTTGCCTTTGATACTACACTTTTATCTTGACATATTTTTGCAATTTTCTTATTTCTATTTATTTTTTAGAATTTTGCGTGATTCCCAGGATTAAGTTCAATGAATGTTATTTTCAAATGGGAAAGTGGTAGCTCATAGTATTTGATATATTATAAATTTTTCTCTGATTTCATTGACATTCATTTCATATATGTACACTAGTGTAATGTAGAACTATAAATATTACGTTGTTAACTAATATACATACACACAACCAAACTTATATGGAATCACCCATTTTCTCCTATTTGATCAAATTTAAAGAAAAGAGAAATTGATAGAAAATAAATAGAGGTGTGTGCAAACCACTTTTATTGAAAAAATAAACTACAACTTTTGAAATAAGTTCTGTAATAATACGAAACATAAAACGTATCTTTTTCTCAAACAAAAATTTTAAAATAATAGGGAATTTACGAAACAAATAATCATTTTTTGTTAATTTAATAATCAGTGTTGCCACCTCTAGCCTCAGTACATGCGCGAATTCGACGAGGCATGCTTTCGATTAGGTTATTAATATTTTCTTGGGGAAGATTTTCCCATTCTTCTAAATCTGCTTGAATCAGTTGGTCTGTGTTGCCAGGGTTATTGACTCGAGCTCTAATCCTTCTTTTAATCATATCCCATAAGTGTCTATGGTATTAAGAGCAGGTGAACAACTAGGCCACTGTAAAACAGTCACACCTTTTGTTTCCAAAAAATGTGTGGCGGCTCTGCCTGTATGAGGAGGTGCATTATCGTGCATAAATAAAATTTTTCGCCAAAAGCGCCTCTCCAGTTTCTTACTATGGGTCCTAGAATTAAATCAACATACCTAGGACCCGTTAAGTTTTGTCTTATGGGAAGTAAAGGAGTTTTCTCATCCATCATAACTCCACCCCAAAACATTACAGTTCCTCCTTTGTATTTGGGGACAGATTTGGCAACAGCGAGTCTAGCCTCTCTCCCACGACATCTCAAAACTCGAATTCGTTGGTCGTCTGAACGAAGGCCAATTCTGGTTTCATCTGAAAATAAGACATTTCGCCAGTCTTCTATAGTCCAGTTTTAATGCTCCAAACACCATTGTAAACGGTCAATTTTATGTTGTCTTGATAGTTCGGGAACCCTTAACTGTCTTCTGCTAAATAATCCTCGAACTCGAAGCCTCTTCCTGATCGTTTCGACGGAAACGCTAATACCCGTAACTTGCAAATGTTGCCTTTGAAGCTCGGGACGATATACAGTCGGATTTCTTCTTGCTATTTGAACTAGAAACCGGTCCTGCTCTTCAGTAGTAACTTTTCCATGACTTCTTCTTGATCGATTTTTTAAGGTTCCCAATTCTAGAAACCTTGAATAGGTTTTCGAAACGACTCCTTGTGTAACCCCTACCGTCCTTGCAATTTCTCTTTGTGACATTCCCTGTTCTACCAGAGTAATAATTATTCCCTTCTGCAGGTCTGATAATCCCACATAAGGCATTTTTTCAAAAATTTTCACACAGAAACAATTTATAACCTACCTACGATTTTACATGTGTACAGCAATATCACCACTGGAATAGCAAATTTCATCAACTTGGAATGAACCTACTTGTTATTGTTAGTAAACACATTTATCTTTTTATAATACGCATTTCACTTTTTGTAGGAAAAAAATTGTTTGCCGGGGATACCGTGTGATTCCATATACCTAAGTTTGGTTGTGTGTATATCGGTAATGAGATATAATACTTACTTTTACAACAATGGGCTCTTACACCTCAATTGATTTAAAGGTTTTTAATAGATCTATCTATGTCAAAGTTGAATACATATTAAATATAATAATGCAATAAATTCCAATAATATATCATTCTTACAGTTGCTTCGAATATCAATATCAAAAGTCTCGCCAGTTTTCCGTTAATGACGTCAAGAACGGGCGGTCTTGCTATTGGTTAAACTCCAAACAAATTCGTTTGTGTACGTGATGTCACAATACTAACCTTAAAAATATGCATTTTTTACGATTTTCGAATATTATATCGCTTTTATCAAAATTTCTGCTTGGTTCCTGTACTATCAACTAAACCCTTGTTCAGCGCATTATTAATGAAGTTTTAATTGCCTTGATCTAATAACATAAGATCGTTTTTGTTGGTTGGAAATCCAACCTATAATTAGCCGCCTATTTTTAATAATAATTAACAATATTAAAATTTTATATATCTTCTGTCTGCGAGAATTTTTAAATCTTATAATGGATCCATGTTAAAACTACAAAAATTAAAATAAAAATTGAAAATAAATTTACAAAAACAAAATATTTAAGGTTATATGAGTTATATGATATACACGACCTATACCAATGACTATCCGTTTTTGACGTCGCATGAATTTAATAATTACTTCGGTTTGAAATTTTTGTTTTGGTTTTAAATGAAAAATACTAGCAAAAAGAAAAAATACGTCAGAGCTATTTTAAAAAACACTATAGTCTGGTACCATTTGCAAAATTTTGAGGAAGAGCCCATTAGTATCTATAATAATAATAAACGACTTTATTATAAAAGTATACAGAATACTAATACAATGGGCGAAGTTTAGCCAGTTTTACCCGGCTACTCTTACACTTAACCTATATTAACTTATGGTGGATTTATAAACCACTAACCACTAAACATTAACCACTAGCAACTAAGAATTATAAGATAAATACACGTATTCCCATAAGAAGGTTTAAAAAGACCATTATGCATTATGGACTAGCCATTAACCATTACAAAGTTGGCGAACTTTTATCTTTTTTCATAATGCTTAGTGGAAATTCCAAGTGCGACTGCGCGTGATACGTCATGCCGGTTGAGATTTGACATTTGGAGCTGGTTACATGATAGTTGTGGAATATAGGTCGTTGTATGTAATAATTGAGAACTTCGACTTCGAAGGTTATTTTAAAAACAGGAATAAAGGATTCCTATAACCTACTTTTTCGACAAATTTACCAACTGCCTAACAAGCAAAGAATTCTGCAACGACTGCACTGCTGTAACAAATGTACATCGTATGTAAACCAGAATGGAGGTATCGTTTCTTTTAGTTAAACTTAAAGCATCGTAAATATTATACGTGACGGATCGTGAAATTGCAAAAGGGGCATTGCTTTTAAAACAAACTTGTAAAATTTAGTACGTGTCAAACCCAAATGATGAAATATGTTTACCACCCACAGTTAAGATATACCATCATAGAAGAGCCATAACGTTTATAAGACAATTTGCCTCTGTCCAGTAATATTCGACAATTGTTAAGTTCAAAGCATTTCTTTGGAAAAACCTAAGGGTACAACTAAATCGGTACCACATGTTTGAAATACGTTGAAGAGCCACGGAAGACCTATGGTACAGGCAATTCGGTTAAATGAGGGTAGTTTAGTTAATGGCTTTATTAGGGTATTTCAGGGAAGGCGCGTAATCAATCAATCGCGAGTAGTGAATCAATCGAATACGCAAGTAAAGGTCACAAACCGTCAACAGGAATCATATCTCGGTGTCTATCTATTATCTACAGAGTATTTTGAATAACATAAGTAAGGTAGTTAATTCAAAAGATATTCCATTATATGTAATGTGCGTAATATTAAGATAGGTAGGAATCTATATACACCTGAGCTAGGTTTTGTCCCGAAATGGAATTACAGGAATGATTATTGAGAATGCGGGTTTCCCTACGCTCGTAGTTGCGAATGCAGGTGCTATATAGAAATAGTTTAATATGAAGTGAATTTGTATCATATTCAGGGTAATTAAGTAAGATTCTAATACCATGGTAAATTATTAACATAGTAAAGGCATGTGCCATAAGAATAATTTCCCATCGTAACTGGCAGATAGCGCTACAGGTCGGGTTGAATCATGTTCAATAAAAATTTCAATTAGAAATAATTATTTTGTTTTTTTATTTAAGAAAGACCTTGGTTGATGAAGGTACAAAATAGGAATGAATATAATGCAATGTAAAATAGTATATCATAATATTATAACAGTAATAGGATCTTGGTGGTCAGCACTTTGCTAGTTCTGAGTAGCCGGTCCCAGTGCCGTGTCAAATGGGGTTGAACATTACTCCTCCCTTCTTAAGGATGGAAAATAAGGGACGTTTTTCCTCTAGGGTCCTCTTCTTGAGATTTCTCCAGGGTAGATTTGGTAATAACATCTTCTGCTATCTTATTGTAATTCTTGCGATAGCGAAGACAACTTTTAACTCCAAAATATAAAATAATTAATATCAACATGAATATTAGGCTGGCTGTTATCCATTTGAATATTTGAATATTTTCCGTGGTTGGATTTAGGGTTTTTAAATTTAGCTTGTCGAAACTCAGCTTCAGATTTTGAATTTCGTCTAAATTTATTTTCTTTAACTGAAATGGTTGGATAGATTCGTTGGTTACATCAAATTTTACTTTTGGTAGACTGTATTGAATAGTTTGGCTTGCTCTACTATTCACATAAGTCTGTTTGTCTATTTTTACATAACACTTCTTTGGGATAGAAATAATGGAAGGTTTCTTGATTTCCTGTATACCATTATTGTTGCAGTATAGTTGTATTTTTAATACGTCCTCAGGTATAGTTATTAGTGTTGCTTCGTTTATAACTTCGATTACGTTTTCTAACACTTTTACAGGTATTAGCGGACAAGTATTAGTCTTTCCGTCTAATAATTGGATGATACAATCAGTTTCTTGTACTTGGTTTGTTATATGATATATACATTTGTCTTCAGTGGAATGACATTCATGGTCAACATAAAAATGGTGTGTAGAATTTCTCAAAAGGTAAGGTTTATTTGGAATAATCATTACATTATTCTTGGGAATAGGATATAAGTGAAATAAATCGTAAGATTTTGGTAGAATGATGGGAAAATGTACTGTAAATACGATTTTGTCTTTTCTAAAAAATACTTGAGTTGTTGCTATATCATAATAAGATAAAATATTATTAAAAGTAAGTATACTATCATGTGAATAAATTAATTTAATTTGTTTTATTAAATCGAACATAGTTTCGACTGGGATAATAGAAGTGTGAAGAGTTCCTAGCCTTGCAAAAACAATAGAGTTTTCAATATTATCTAAAAATGAAATAATATCTCTACATGTCAGCATTATTAAATTAAGAACTGTCTGATGTTCAATATCAAGTATACCACACATTATTTGATCTATTTGCATTTTTATTAATCTTTGATTTTCTTCTAATCGATAAAATGTATCATTGAATTTTTGCATTAATTGTTTTGTTATGCCAAATAATTGATTTTGGTTCTCTAATAAATTATTTTGATTATTTTGCAAGTTTGTTATTGCATTATCATAATATTCTCCGTCACTGGAATCTAGAGTTCCAAATGCCCATTTAGAAATTTTGCCTATGACATTAATTAGTCCACGTTTTGATCTATGATTAGGGTTTATATTATTATATTTTAAATTTATTTCTGCAAGTAAATAATTAGCATGTTCTAAGAATTTCCTTATGACATGTTTTTGGTCAAAATTAGTTTTGTTATCAACTATTCCTTTTAAGTATTTAATTTGAACTTTTATGTTATCAATTGCCGGTTTTAATTTATTAATTTCTAAGTAATGTATAAATGTATGATGTCGGTTTGTAATGTAGGCTTTACTTATCAGGTAAGGTAATATCGGGTTGTCTATAGCTTCAATGCGTACTTCGGGAAGTTGATGGGAATTCGTTGTCAGCAACAACACTACGTGTGTAATCATGGTCATTGCGAACCACATTATCTGAAACAATAGGCGGTTTTAATTTCCTTTCAGGTTTCAGTTTCATTTTATGATAAGTTTTATTCTTTGAAGTGATGAATTTATTATCTAAGTTTTGTTTAACTTCAGCGCATTCATACCTCGGTGTTATTTTACTATCTCTAAGGTTTCCTTTTATATAAACCTTTTGATTTTTTTCTAATCTAGGTGGAAGAATTCTATTGTCATTAGTTTTATCAATAAGTCGACTTTTATCATTATTTATTTTAACTCGTTCAAAAATCGTTGACATTAAATTTTGATGGTTTTGTACGTATTGAGTTACAACGCGATCGTCACTTAAGTCAAAAGGGGTTTGTTTATCATCGTCGCCTTTAATAATTTGAAAAGGTGTATATTTAGTAGAACTATGATAACTGTTATTATAGCCAATAATTGCATAAGACATTAGTACTTTAATATTTTCAGCTGGATTTGTTAACTTTAAAATTCGTAAGTCTTCACTTATTGTTGAATGGAATCGTTCTACAGGGCTATTACTGTTTGGATTATAAATTGTTGTAAAGTGTAATTTAATTTTATGTTTTTTACAAAATTCAATTAAAGCATGATTATGGAATTCGCTTCCTCCATCGCTTGTTATTTGTCTGGGTATACCAAAATGTGATATAAATATTAGAATTGCATTTAATAAATCTATTGAATTTAAGAGGATAGGGTACGCTTGTGCATATCTAGAAAAGCTGTCTATAATTGTTAAGAATGTTTGGTTTGAGATTTTAAAAGTGTCGATATAAATTAAATCAAATGGTTTATTACCAATGGGTGTATTTTGAAATTTTATTTTGTTTGGGTGTCGTTCATATTTGGATTTTTGACATATTTCGCAGGAATTTATGTAAAGCGTAATATCGTCTATCATTTTTGGCCAGTAGTAAAGTTTGGATAAACTAGTCTTTACTTCGTTTATGCCTTTATGACATGTTTTGCCCTCATGATGATATTTTATTAATTCTTTTTGCCTACTTTCTTCGGTTATGTCTTTTAGTAATGTATTACTTTGTCTAAATTTAACACTATCATGTTTAAAATGATTTTGAATGGTTGTTATTACAAAAGGCATTACGTCTAAGTCTATAAATTTTAGGGTGTACGTCATGCGCGGGGTGAAAAACTGTTTGAGCGCACCTATTAATGCTTGTTCATTTGGCACTTTAGGGATAATAAGAGTATGTCTTGTATTGCCAAAATGTTGGTCGTGTGACTTTCTAATTAAGGTAGCAAGTGATTGTTTGGAATGTGTAATTAATAATTGATTTTTATACATATTTATTGGGTCGTCAGTAATGGGTATGCTAATAATGGGATTTTCAACAGATGAGTGTTGTGTGTCATTACTAGTATACTTAACGTTTTAGTATTGTTGGGTTTTCTAAGAGTGTTTGTTTCAGGAAAGTCTGATATTAGTTTGTTATTTTCAGATAAGTCATAATTTGGAATAAAAGTTATCAAAGTATAAAATAAATATCTTTTTATAAATAGTAAAAACAGCTCAGCAAGACTGTTATACTGCTCATGCACAAAAACAGAAATGCTATAAAACTTAATGGTTTATAAACTCCCTTGCTACAAATCCTCGTTCTTAGTGGCTAATGTATAATGGTTAATGGTTAGTTCACAAAGCCTAATGGTTTATAAACCCACCATTACACATTGCAATATACACAATGCATATCAAGCAAAGAAAGAGAATTGTAAAAAATACACATAAATTCTTGACATCATAAATTTGACATGTGATCCAAGCCACCCTCATATCAATAACTTATAATAATACTAATAATACATTACACTCCTCTTACCAAAGCTAGAGCAACATAAAAAAATAATGATGGTACACAATTTTTAACTTATACTACCATTACGCATTAGTCATTTGTTATAAATGAGCTGGAGTTAAAATCCGGCGTCATTAGGGACTTGAAGTCGGTCATAAACGTGAACGTTAACTGACAGCTACGCATGCGCAGTTCTCAATTTTTAACGATTGGATTGGAAACAGATCTACGGGATTACGTTATCTTACGGAGTTTCAAATGCCGTTTCTAGAAAGAAAGCAAGATTTCGTTTACGTTTATTTTGTGACTGTTTTTGGGAAAAAAAATGAAAGGTACAAGCAAAACCCCATTTCGATTTACAGAGGAATTTGATGTACACTTATGCAGAGAAGCGTATGGTCAAAAACCGTACGAAGACAACAATTCAGGTGAACATGATCCAAATAACTGGAAAATGCGTGAGGATCAGAACGCTTCGAAGAGATTGAAAATTTGGTAAAGAAATACTTAGCCAAGACTTAGCCATTGAAGGGAAAGTAAGTAATTTGTAAACGTATGTTTGTAGTAATGTATTTGTTTTATTTCAGATCAGGCGTAGAAATTCTGGTAACAGAATTAGGTGACCTGCGTCAGCAAATTGCTGATTTAATGTACAAATTTCAAAAAAAGAAGAAAAGTGAACTACGTATCTAAGTGCAGCTGCAAGTAAATCGTCTTATCTTAAGGGGTATGATGCTCGACAGGAATCATGCTCTTCTCTTGGAAAAAACACAATATAGGGTAAGAATTTTTTTAGGCTTACCTACCTACTTATTGGCTTGTAGGTATTTCTATTACCTATGTTAGTTCCTCGACATATTTTTGTAGTGCTAAAAAAATAAAATGTCCAAAAATTCATGGCTTGATTCAAGAAAAATTTTTTTTGATTCTTTTTTATAACGTTCCATTATGAGTAAAATTAATAATTTCAATTTTATAGATATTGCTATGCCATAGGTTGAGATGCATCAATATGAACCAGAGCAAGATGTGCAATATATGGAAGTTCAGGACGTAACTGTTATTGAAATTGAAAATAACAAAGACGATCATGCAACAAGCACAGAACATAAAATAGAAATCGTTCCGCAGAGTAATGAAATTGATACGCTTTCAAAAAGAAGGCCTTTGGCTCAAACGAACATTATATGTAAGTGAAGACCAATTTAAAGTCGGGAACCAATTTCAATAATACAAAAATCAAACAAGTTTTGGCATAGCTTCTATTATTTTTGTACTAGCTTATGACCCGTTTAAAAAAAAATACTATACTTTTCAAATTATATACAACTGAAACTTACTGTCTGTATAATTTGGGAAGGGAAACTCTATATATGCAATATATTCATTTATTTTAGCACCAAAGCGTACCAGAGCCAATTCAAATGTAAAGCAAAGTACTGTGCAATATTTAGAAAAAAATAAATGAAAGACTATACTAGATAAGATGCAAAGAATTAGCACTTCAGGAAAGAAATATTGGAAGAATGGAAATTTGATATGGATAGGCAAGGAAAGGCAGGAAAGGTTGGATATAGAGGAGAGAAGGCTTCAAATGGAAGAAAAAAGATTGAAAGTTGAACTAGATCTATTTTTGTTAACCAGCAAGAGCTGATGAAGATGTTAAAAAAAGGAAGCTCATTACATATTACAGTAGTTATTTTATTTCATTCGTATTCATTAGTTTTCTTTGAACGTTAAAAATAGAACAAAACCTATTCTTAAGTAAAGTCGGGCTCACCAATGTTTGCGGCTGACTTATTACTTACAGAAGATATTACGGACATGCACGCTGTAATACTAAATATCTCATATGCACATTTAGTACAGTTTGATCAACTGCACTAAACGTGCAAAGAAGATATTTAGTATTACAGCGTGCATGTCTGTAATATCTTCTGTAAGTAATAAGTCAGCCGCAAACATTGGTGAGCCCGACTTTAGATGTATCACCTCGAGCAAGTCGTTCCCAGACGCACTAAAAATTCACATTCTTTGGCAAACTTAACATAAGTATTCAAATCAATTTTAACAAATAAAATATAGACAAGCAATTTGCAATGTTATACATAAATGAAATAGATAAAGTTTTTGCCATTTACCCCAAGAAAGAAACATGATGCAGCTACGGACACGTGTTTCGGAGTTATTGCTCCTCATCAGCATAGGGTAGCTTAATGAATCGGTGTGAATAGGATCAGAAATAATAACTATGAACGGTTAGAAAGTAACAGCACACAGTACTCAATTTGTATTTTCGTGCACCATGGACCAATTTATGGCCTCAAATGGTAACAGTCAGCACATAGATCTCTATGCGTACTAGCATTTTACTAATGTTTAATATAGGTAGATCTTAGTTAACGTATTATTTACAGTGAACTTCGTAGGTAGCCCTTCTTTGTGGTGTAAAGTTATATATAGATAACTTACATAGAGGGGAAACTCCTTTGGGGCGTATACCACACTAAACTTAGATGAACGCCGCTAATGAGAATATTATACCCATATATATTCATATACTTCACATACATGTATACAGTCTCTTTAATCGGGATTTAGTATGGAAAACTGAAGGATGTGATATATTACTACCTACTATTACAAATCAAAATTTAGAGATTTATCTGTAGAGTGATATTGCTTTTAAATTGTTGACGAACTTAATTTAAAAGCATTTAATTGACTATTTTACTGTTTGGCCATATCAATATATTATGCTTTTATTATTACCTATTAACTATGTTTTGATAGTAATATAGCACAGCAATATATTGATATGTAAATGAAAATATCATAATTGATAATTTATAAATGGAAAATCCAAAAAAAAATTGTTTTTAACGAATGTATAATAAGATCCAACTAATAGTCTAATAGTTGGTTTAGCAAAGATGCGATATTGAACCCATCTAGTAGCTTGGCTGGTAGCCTCGACGACGTGACGTACAAAGGTCCATCACTGTACGTACGTCGTACGTAGCAAAAGTTAACACATATTTTAGAAGATAAAGAATGTTTTCTTTCTAAGCATGAAGAAGGAAAAATGGGAAATATTAATACAACACCGTTTAAAAAGAAAGCAGTTGAAGTAAAAAGAAAATGAGATATCAAACTAGGAAAGGATACAGAGAAGGAAAAACAAAATGATTCATACTAAAAGTATCTCTTGCATCTTCTTCTTTGAAACCGAAAAAAATGATAACAACCTAATGGTAGTACAAGCCGTCAATTTTATAATTACGCCATCTAAAGTGAGATAGTAAAATCTCTTGCATGATAAATTGGCTCAACGTTGTTTTTGCCAAACCCAGTAAATGCAAAGCGATTGTACACACGCATTAAAACATCTCGGCAATGATTCTTTTGAATACGATATCAATCCTGTTTTCATTTGTCTGTAGTGAATATAATGTATCGACAGCAGATTACTGAATCCTTGAGATAGAATTCAAGCCGGAATGATTTCAACGTTCCATTGAGATGGCAAGTTATTGGTCGGTCAAGAGGCAATAGATCGTCTATCAATAGTATATGTACAGGAAGTTAATCGGCCCCTCGTAGTGCCCAAGGTAAATCAATAGGTTTTCGAAACAGCGATATCATGAGGAATATGTAAACGAACTATTTGTTTAAACTTGGATAAAATATTAGTGAATACATGAGGAACAGTGCATGTATTTCGCATTGAACAAAATGTGGAGGAAGATATATTTTAGCTACCATTACGCCATCACTTTTTTGAAATCATCTACAGAAGTGATAATACTTTTTAGTAACTCAGTCCTTCAACTGAATCGAAGATTTAAGAAATCTTTGATACAAATAAAAAATCGGACTATCAAACTGCGGTGTTTGGTGGACACGTTATAGACGCAATGATTGATATTGCCAATGAAATGATTTCCTTTGCTAAAGAATAGTTTAGAACATTTCAAGCAAGAGACGATTATAGGGAAATCCTAGATCTAAGGCTGCTGTTGAAGTTCATTTGGTTATGGGACAATTTAAATTGACAGCATGAGAAGAAATTTGGGTCATTTTTTTTTAGTATTTGATTACATGGTTATGTAATTTTCAGTATCCTCAACATAATCATGTTTAAGAAATAACATCTGAAAAATGCATAGTTGTAAGTGACCCATTATGATTTTTAAAATTCCAATCGATCGCTTAATTCTATTAATAAATATTTTGTTTTACTAAACCCAATCCAAAATAATGTAGATTTAATGGTTATATGATTATATGTGAATTTCAGCATCCCCACCATATTCTGTCATTCAAAATAATCTTAGGCTGCTTAAAGATCTTGGCACTTACAAAGCGGCTAATGAAACCTTCACCAAGGCTGATATAAAGAAGTTTTCCAGGCACATGTGGTATTTGAAATAAAATGCAAGATGATAGAAGGTTTGAGTGCCCAAGAGGGAGACAATATTTTAAAGTGAATATCAGTGGATACCGCTATGTAGATGAAAAACTTCTGGAGGATCTGGAGGATCATCCAATGTTCGCAAGTTTTTCACTATCACAGGATTTTCATCATACTTTCTAAACAATGAAATGGCCAATTGGGATAAGGATGGAAGAGCTAAGAACAGTGCTCGCTATATGAGAGAAGTCAACGATATCCCAGAGCATGATGTAATGTAACACTAATGAACTGGTATAACAAGCTCCTCACAAACAATGAAGGACAAAAACAGTTCTTATTATTGGTTAAGGAATGTAAAAGAAAACATTCTGATACAAGAAATTAACTTTCATAAACTTCAATGAAACGTAAAATCGGTTGCCGAAAGTAAAATCGATTATTATCCGATTTAAAATTTTTACACAGAGACCAAATTTCTCTGTTGATATGTTGAAAGAAAATTATGGTTGTTCGTAAAGTTAAAAAGTTGTGGACAGGAAGTGACAAATGTTCTTCATATGTCAATAGGTCACAATTTATAGATACAATATATGTATAAAATGTCATTAAGATATGTTGATACATAAGAGAGCCTAAATATTTCAGTTTCGCAGAGTGTAAAGACATAATTTAATATAACTAATAAAAGCGTAAATGCGTAAAACAAAACAGAAAAATATTAATAACAGTGATAGCATATAATATAAAATAAGAATTTAAAAATAGACATGCCTCTACCAATCATTATTCGTAATTTTTCCTGTCTTCCTTCATATATCGAAAGAAGCGAACGATACATAATAAAGGTTCCAGTCGCTACAGCAATATCCGCGTCATGTTCAGTTACTCTCTCGCACCTTTATCGATACCCAGCAGACAGGCATTGAGCCTAATAAGAGACAGTACGTATCGCAGAGGATAGGGATTAGAGAAGTCACCACTCTTTTTGATACAGGCCCATGGGACACGTGCGTCAGCCTCTCTCATGAGACATCCTCGTCACCTTTACCGATCCAATAATTATTTATTCGGTAATTGATAAACTGTAATGAGGGAAAGAATTTCATATAAATCACTCGAAGTCTCTCGAGTCAGGTTTTGAATCATTATTCTTTATAAATCTGTTTTTTTTTTAATAGGTTAACGACACCAATAAATTATTGAAGTTCTCTAGTTATGTTGGTTTAATTAAATAATAATAAAGAAACATCATTGAGGTATCTGAGCGATTTAAAGAACTACTGAATGTGGAGAACACCTCTTAAGAATTCTACTTACGGGACTGTTTCAGTGCAATTAGGTCTGTGACAAAGTGGTTGGTTAATACCATTCAACTATCATCCAACTCTATCTTAAGAGAAATTATTGGCTAATACCATTCAACTATCATCCAACTCTATCTTATTTAGATATGCTTCATTTTAAGAGAAATCATTTTAAACCTGTATATGAATTTCGTTTTTTTTGGTAATTAAAATGTGAATATTCTTTTGTAATGTCGAATAATTTAAATTGTTTAAACATTAAAGTATGTGTTAAGTATGCAAGATAAAGACTCAACTTAAAACAACACCAAATATAAAGTTATATTGTGATATTCCTACGACCAGAACTACAACGAGCCGCTACTGCTTAATGGCGTTAAATTTCACATTTTTTCAACAATTTTGTAATCAAGATGTTCCTTATTAAATTACTTTTAAAGAAAGGCTGAATTTTTAAAATAACTTCTACTTAAAATGGAAACGCGGATCAAATAAGGCAAGGCGAAGTTAATACAGCGAGTTTAGGTCTTCTTTCCAGTTTCCTGAATCATTTATTTCCATTGTTTTGGAGACGCCTTGAGATGAGCCCAACTCTAGGGGGCACTTAGTTTCAATCTGGACAGTTTCAAATAAAACTTCTTCTTTGCTCCATTTTATATTGATTGCCTCTCTTATTTCAAAGTAGGTACAAGGGATATTTTCTGCTTACTAATTATTTCTCTTCATGTTAAATCTTGTTGAAACGAAAGAATTATGCCTATTCAAATTTAGTCACAAACTGGAATGAGGCATACATAATTTGCTGATTTATTTCGGATTCGGGTCTTTAATATTAATGTATAGTTAATTTCTAGGCTTTTTTACATTTATTTTATTATTTATTTCTCTCCACAAAGAGAAGTTTAAACCAAAGGCGCCATAATGCGAACGGATTGAAGAGTGGTGAAAAAGTATTAGTTCAAAGTTGAGGGATAAAATTAATGAATGAATTGCATAACTTTACTGTTCATGACAAAAAATATATTTCATAAAATAATGGTAACCATAATTACAGGATAAATTACTTCTGTAAACAAATGTACGGAACTACAGCAATGCAGATCTTATGACACGAGTTCTTTTATATCAATTATATGTAATTTATTGCCGGTTAGGCCAAAATTAAACCAAACAAATTTTCGCTTATTTGACTGGGCTGGAGTTTCACTTTTTTATTACATACTATAAAACTGAATTCTTGCCTGATTCGTTATTAAAAATTTAGATTTCAGAGGATTGCTTTAGTGGCTGGAAATGGTTAAAGAACATTAAATTTAAATTAAATTAAGCTAAGTTTATATCATTTTATTCAGATGCAAAAATGCCTTAAAATAAAGTGCTCAACAATAAAAGCGGGCAAGGAATAATGTTGGTCAAATTTCAAATATTGTAATTCATAGAATATTTGCTCAATTTTCGATTAAAATACATATTCATATTCAGAATGTTATACCTTGTAATTTGTGAGAATTTGATAAATTATTTATCATCCACATTGTACAGGGTCAAATTCAATGCTCACCATTGGGACCTCGGAAATGGTAAGAGATAGAAGAGTTGGTTAAATAGAGGCGAAATTACGCAATTTTTTATCCAATAATATGCTGTGATGAAATCAAGAATATATTGTTTAGTTTTTGATATATTTGACAAAGAAACAAAATTTTCAGTTTTTATTTTTGTTTTTTTTTCTAGGTTTATTTGAAGAAATATCAAAAAACGGAAATAACTTTTTCATTGCAAATTTTCCAGCTCTACGACATAGAGTTAAAATATTTTGAATAGAAAGTTTCGTCAGATTGAGGCCACCGTCTACTTTGTTTTTTTAAATACGGCCCTGATATTGTTTTTCCTTAATTTATTAGTATTTTTCATCCCGATTATAATGATTTATGACACTTGTTGATTTGATATCTCTTCAAACAAACATGAAAAAAAAAAAACAGAAATGAAAACTGAATATTTTGTTTTTTTCAAATATTTCAAAAACCAAACAAGATATTCTTGATTTCATCACGGCATATTATTGGATATAAAATTGCGCAACTTCGCTCCATTTAATCAACTCTCTATCTTTTACCGTTTCCGAGATCCCAATGGTGAGCATCGAGTTTGACTCCCTGTACAGGGTGAGAAAAAACACTTGTAAACCTCATCACTATCTACCATTTTAACAGTTTTTGTTTTCCAAATATAAACAAGTTTTCTCATATATTTTTTGACAAATTTGAATTTCTTATTTCTGACAAAAAAATTATGAGCGATATTTTTATTTTTAGTGTTTTATAGGATGTTACTGCTTATTATATAGGTATGACTTTTTCTTAGTTATAAGTGCCGATTATTATACGGAATAAACAATAAACATAACTTCATCATACATGGTGATTTAGTCATTCAATCTCACAAAATTAATTAAAGGGGAAGAAGCAGTGAATGGAATTTTCAATCAACGTTTTCATTACACACGACTACTATGCATAGGTGAATGGAGATTTTAAATTAATAGGCATACCTACTACTTCTCTCTCTATACTCACAAATTTGAAAATCTTATTCATTTCAATTTTTTTATTTTAATCCAAATCGTAGTCTTGTTTTTGATTTTAATTCAATTCACAACCGTTAAAAACAAACTGAAGTAACAATAGAAAATATGTATATCCTAAGAATCGTAAGAAATTTCGTGTGACAAAGTGTAGCATTAATTGGAGGATAAAATTTAACACCACTCACTGAAGACCTTCTTTTTGTTGCACTGCTTTTAGTTATACTGCTCTATGGATTGTGCAATAATGTGTGTTTTCTCAATTCTTTGGCAATAATTCGTTATCGGTGTGGTTTAGCGTTACTGGTTGACAAGAATTATGTCATTCTCAATCTCATGGGCTGAACGGAAAACAATATATCTTCCACATATATTTTATTTGTCTGAATTTATACACGTCATAAATATCATGAATATGTTTCAATTTATCGTCATACCACCTTAAATAGTTACGTACCTTGTTCAAATTGCATGTTAATATCAGAATTTACATTAATAAAAGTAATAGTTGTCTTGTAATTAAAAATTTCTAAAAAATATCACTTACTTTTTTCTCAGAGATACAGGGCGATAGTTTATCATTTTAGTTCTTTCGCAATTTTTAAATATTGGGACAGTTACTGAGGTAGAGTGTCAGAGGTTCTGCGATCTGATTTGTTTGTCTCCTCCGTCATATCAACGCCTGACGGCTCCACTATTTCTTATTTATTATAGACTTTTAGGTAATATTCTCCCGTTTTTTTATTTTTTTTTCTTCATATTACTGGCTATAACTTTTCCCAGGTTAATTAACAAATGAGTTATTAAATTTTTTACAATTTCTGGATTGTTGCAGGGTTGTATGTTAAAATCTTTTGCATGCGTTATTGATATAAAATAGTGCAAAATTTGTAAACATACGACTGACAGTTTTATATAAATGTTTTAAATGATTCTTGTTTTCATCTACCTGTATTTCTTTTGTTAATAATCAGTTTTAGCTATTTGAATAATATATTTAGATTGAACTAATTGGTATTTTTCTCTTTTAGCATTCGTGTAGTTGGTCTATAATGGTGTACCGGTTTGTTTTTCATCTTCTTGATTATGTATAGAGTATCACAATAATAGGTCATAATTTGTGCCTGTACTTTGCAAATTTGGCAAAATAGATAAAGCGCTTTTATGAAAATTTCAAAGGCTAATATCTCCACTTCTGGTTGACCGACAAATTTTCGTCTCCAGAGTAAGGTTTTGTATAAGTTTTTTTCAGTAGTGAAAATTTGATAAATATTGGACAAAGAACTTGAATACCTTTTTGTGGCAAACGGATAGTCAGACGGACAGACATCTGATGAATTTTGATTTTAACTTAACTTATGAAAATCTCAAATATTTGTGTTATCCTCCCTTCGCCCCACCGTCACTTAGCTACGACACGATCGCATCGATATTATTGTGGTGTAAATAATGCCTCGCGTCGCTCAACCACGTAAAATTGTTTAAAAATAAGGTTTATTTTTTGTTTAAGACGTGTGTTTGATACAACATTTAAATAAAACATATTTAAGTCAAAATAAACAGTTTTAAATGCAAATAAAGAACACAGTTTTTGCCAACCCTATAGTATTGGTCATTGAATGCCATTGATTTCATTTCTTATTTCCATAATTTCAATAATTTCTGTTTTCAATGTATTTTGAATAATTTGAATTTGTTTATAATTTTCTTCTCAAAACGCTTTTGACAGAATGCGCATATCTTTACAACAAAATGCGCATGCGTCTGATAGTTTCAAACGGTTGAAAACTGCTGTAGAAAGAAACCTAATATAGTTATTTTCCTGACAAGTGTGGAAAGTGAGTACACTACATCAAAGGTTACAAGTCTCTAATTTGGTTATCATAAAAGGTTGAAATTAATATTAACGCATCCAATAAAACTATATACGGGCAGTTAGCAGAGGACTGACTTGACTCACTTCATAGCGATATGAAGTTAAGCAACAGCTATCGTGTTCAGTACTTGGATGGTGACCATCCACGGAAAGACGCGGTCTCGTTTCCCTGCTTCTAGCGGCTTGTATATCAGCTATATCGCAGAAGCAATACAACTGTAGGCGAGAGGTGTATTGAGGATATACGATCCTTCGGAGAGGATGTAAAGCAGTCGGTCCCTTGTCTATTGAATGTTAGGCAAGTAAAAAATCCCTACTCTTAGTAAGATAAGAGGTTCGGCAAAATTTCCAGTTTGGGGGTTGCTTGTCTCCTGGCGTCGGTGATAGGCCCTGGTAGCGGAAATAGGCCGGCGTTAAATAAGTGAATAAAAAAATAAAAAAAAATGTTTGCCCACTTTTTTATTTTTATTATTATTTATTACTTAAAAATTAAAAATTGCATTATATTCCTTTCGCAATGACCTCTCAAACGATATGTCATTTGGCATATCCTTACGTTCAATAAAAAGTTAAGAACATTTCCGCTAAATTGTAACAGTGAAAAAGTTATATAATTGACGTTTTTTAGGATTTTTTAAAATACGTCCTATGTGTCCTAGTTACAGTTTTTTTTTCCAATTAAATTTCTAGTATACCGTGGTCACGAAAGTGTTAGGTACATACATAATTTCTAAAATTGCAAAATCTGGGCGGAACCACAGTTCTTTACTTATTTTTTGCATACATGGAGTGGCAAAATCACGCCAAATCCAATGCCTAATTCTATAAGATTCAAAAATAAAATACCAACTTGTGTTTTTCATTTTTTTCGCATTTTCGACGTAACTTTTTAAACAAATGCCAACTTTCACCATATTGCTAAAAGCAGCATTTCATGATTACACACAATTATATCAGATTCTAATATTAGTAACAAATTATCTGCGCTCCAAATTTCAGAAGTCTATGTTTCCTAATAATCAAATTATTTCGTAGGCAATACTTGTGTGACCACCCGATATATACGTTTAATGGAAATAGTGTTGAGAGTACGGGAACTTTATTAAAGATTGCATTACATTCGTTGTAGTGCTTCACTAATATAACACAAAAGGCATTGCATATTATGTTTAATGTATGTATAAAATTTCATACTGGTTTCACAGTTCTTTGGGAACTTATCTTATTTACAAGAAAGTCACATTTTTCATAACGAAAACTTGAAGAACTCATATTTCTACTCTTCCGAATCTGCCCATTTCAGTGGAAGACAAACTACTATGATAAATAATGTCTGCGTCAAATTGTTAGTAGAACTCTAAAGGTTGTACATATTAACGAGAAACTTTTACGTTTGATAACAAATTTAATATGTATTCTGTTTGCCACTAAAACACCTAAGTAGTTATTGATGAAAATATAAAGCTATACCTGATACGATACATAGAAATTCAAAAGAACTTAAATTACTTAAATTTATATTGTTTTTAGTCATTGCACGTATATATTTTACTAAATAAATAAGTAAACAATAATAAAAAGACGCAACTGTCACGTTTTCGAGATTTTAGTATTGTATTTTTGTCAGTAACTACAGAATTATCTACAATAGTTAGGGCTATGCAGTCGAATTACAAATACCTTCCCATAGCACTAAAAATTGATGACAATCCTGAAGCTATCGGCAAAAAAATACAATACTAAAATCTCGAAGTCTTTAAGTTGCGCGTCTTTATATTATTTATTTACTCAATGATCAATAACAAAAATGATAAAAAAAAAGTATCTCGTATATTTGGAGGATGGACATAGAAGAAAAAAAATATTTTTATAGAATACGCCCTTTTGAAAGTATTTATAATTTCCATGTGGTGATGTGCTAATTTTTAACAAATTAATATAAAGTTTCCAGAAAAGGTAGTGATCTCTAAATTTTTCATCTTATAAAAGTTTAACAAAACAAACCTAGTTAATTCTGCACCAGAGTAATTAACTACCCACATAAAGCGATCTTAAAAAACAGTAGTTGGCCGCTATGAATAGGATAACGTCTTCTGAACTTTCAATGCGTAGGATTACAATAATGCTGACGCAGAAATTCACTGCTGACCGAGTTTACCACTGAACCGCAACGTAGATAAATCAATTGCTGAAACCATCGATAGTATGTTACATATTTATCAAGTAAAATTAATAATTAATTTTTCTTTCAGCACCTACCCTACATGTAAAGTTACAATTTAACAACCGAAATCGTTTCCAAAGCAACCCTGACGGCTAATATTTTTCACATTAATCGTTAGTGGATTAAACAGCAATGTTTTCGTTGATTTTTATTTACAGCAAAGCAAAATTTAATTAAATAACTACGTCGTTCGTGATGAACGTGGTTAATACAAATACGAGGAATTCTATTGCTACTAAACAAAATATAGCAATTCGGTCGTTTTTAATCTTGAAATATCATAACTATCAAATATATCGTTCAGTTATGTAAGAGCTGCGTCACTGACTATTCATGAAGACCGATTTTAAATGAAATCCAATGTCGTTTCAGGTGCAGTTTCTCAAACGTGTGAACAATATTTCAAACCAAGATATGTCTGTGCATTACTTTAACTACTGCCTGTAATTAAATAACTTTTATCAATTTAATGTCCTTATCTTACTCCGTTTTGTTGTTAGGTAGAGAATGTTTGAACTAAACTTTTAAAGTCATTATATATGAACAAATAGTAAATAACTAGCAAATAATAGATACAGAGTGTTCAAAAATATGCGGCATAAATTCAAACCAATATTTTTACGTCAAAATATGAACAATGTTTTCATGAAAATGGGTTCAATAAGGCTTTATATTCAGTAAGCAGGATCATAAAAGGCTATTAAAAATGAATTTTCCAAAAGTGTGGATAAGTGTAAGAATAGCCTTCGACTAAACCTCGCCGCATCTTACCATCATTTTATCGGTAGGTATAAATATTAATATTAGGTAATAATTTTTTCTATAAATACGTTTTTATTAAATTCAACTAAGTATAAAATATTTTACCAATATTCAGATAGGAAACTCCTAGGCACCTTATCTCTCCATCTCCAATATCAATATGGAATGTTTGGAGAGTTCCTTAAAGATGGTATATTTAGATACCTTAAACCTATTGTGTAGGGTGGCTTGAATATAGATGCAAACAACTTTCAAAAATGGCTCTTTTGATGTAAGTAAGATAATGGGCTCATTTCGGAAAATTTTTTTAATTCATATTCCGAAAGTACACCTTGTAATTAGTAAATGTGCAAAATATTAAATTTTTTTTTCAACTGCTTCTCCCTCAAAATAAATAATGAAAATAGAGCGCTGTGACGTCACACCACTCGCAGCGGTCGGCCGCTAGCTTGTTTCCTATAGTTTCATACCGGCGGCAGTTACTACACACACGGGGAAGTGGTAATTTCGTTCATCTTTTAAGTGCTTCGTCCTTGGTACAGCGAAATCTAAATACCATATATCCGCATTTACTCATAGAACCAGTGGAGTCGGGTGGTGTGACGTCATAGCCGTTTCAAATATGTTACGAATTTGAAATCAAATATTAGGGTTAATATTAACGCTAGTGATCTAATTTTTTCACTATATACTTAGAGGATGAAATACTTACGGAAAATGCTAAAATAAATTAAAAAGCAAATATCACGAAATGAGCCCATTTCCACTCAATTCATTAATAATTTAATATTTTTAGTTTAGTTTCTCATTATCTAAAATGAAGCTTATGATAATTCTTCGGTTACAAATTTTTAATTATCGTAAACCTTTTTATTATTTGAACGGCACTAGAACCAAGATACAAGAGGACCGAGTCACCTTGGAGACTTAAAGGTCTCTTCCTTCTGGAAAGACAGACAATAGTGGCAAATAACGTCAATTTGTTCATACAAATAATAACGTAGGATATAAAATTTGTTAATTAATTGTAACCCTTGTATCTAGTTATGTTTCTCTATTCGATGCATTTTTTTAAATTAATTACACTATACAAAGATTGGAGAATTCTGAATACCTTGTAACACCACATTTATGAGAACTTGACGCTGTTTAAAATAGGGATCGTGAGCTTCCAATTCTAACCAGTTCGTTTGCTTTCGTGTTCCTTGGAATTCCACTCTAGTCTAGTGAATCAAATATCAAATATGGATAAAGAGTTGGAGATAAATTTCTTTTACTTTTAAATTAATTCGATGAGTAGATTCTTAGGTTTTCGGTCATGTGGTAAAATAAAAAACTATTTTCTAACGTTTCGGTTTTATTAAACCATCTTCAAAGAACTAGATAGAGAACTTACTTTAAAAATTATTTATAATGAATTCACAGTATATACTTACAATTTAGGTGTGGTAAAAATTACATTACACGCTCTAGAACAAAACCATAACTTTAACTTTAATAATATACAAATGTGTTGGTATTTATTCTGCAAAATCAGAGTTCTAATTATTTGCATCTAGCAATCCCGTTTTGTGGTTACTTATAGAGACTTTGTACTTGCAGTGTGCAGTAAATTTGACACCTTCGCTCTATACATAAAATAAATCTTCTAGGTATACGACTGATTTAGTTAAATTCATAACATACAAATCTTGTGAAATATTTTGTAATTCACCGTTGAGTTTTTGATATTACACCACTCAGTATATTGCTAGACGATTCTATGCTAAAATAAAATACAGCCACTTAAAAATGCTAAAAGATAATATAATTTAGACCTTTTTGTGTTTTCTTTAAGATAAAAGATAATAGTTAATACTAGTGTCATTGTTTAAATATTTAAACAATGCTAGTGTAGATACATTTTTATCTGTACTTACTAAAGTGTAGTCGCCAGAATATAGATAGGTATAAATAATTTTTTATATAAAATAAAAACGAGATCCTTTTCAACTCCCGGCACGTGCCATATGGGCGAAAGGAATACAAGTACAATGTTGATACAAACTTTAACATTCTTTGGTTTTGTTCGCAGATAAATAATGACTGTGGTTTTGTTCCCTTTCATTAAAGTCTTTTGTTTCACTCTGCCAACTTGTTTCGTTAGGGGAATTTTGCTTAATCTGAGTTCGACGAAAATATATTTCAAACCAAATTTGCATTTTGAACAGCCTTTAGGTTATTAATATTCACTTTTTATATTTAATGTTTGTAAAAGAAAATTAGTTTCAATATTTAATCAATCTAGGGTTTATTTTACAGATTTAGTGGTCGTTTTTTTATGAAACCGAAAATGCATTTTTTTAATTCTGAATTTATGCGAAACAAATTAAGAAGAAAAGAAATACCTAAACAACTAAAGAAACGGAGTTTCTGAATCTCATTAAATTGGCATTTAATGAAATATCACATATTTTCCCAGGTTCAGATAATAAATACGTAGCTATCACTTAAAACTCAAGAACTACTTGGTCGTGAGTTTCGGTTTAAAGATGCAGATGATAACACATAAACGAGATAACCCCAAAAACTACTGATGGTCGAAATGGTAGCGTACCTGCCTCTCACCTAAAAGTCCCGGGTTCGATTCCCGGTCGTGGCAATGGAAAATACTGTGAGAGGGATTTTTGCATTATACATGGATATTGGATGTTTGTCTCTTATCTTTAAATGTTTAGCCCCCTCCCGCACAAAACTCTTCTAAGACTTTCTAGGATAAAGGGGGTCGTGGCGTGGTGTTATTTATATTTATTTATTTATATTATTTAAGTTCGAATAAATTTTTACATCAACCTTATACGACACTAATATCCAAACCAACCGCAATTTCACTAATAAAAATAATACAAGTAACGGAAAAATAGATTCATGCAACACCTTTACATCACCAATTTTCTGACTTTTGACATTTTTTTGTCATTTTATTAATAATAAAGTCTTAGATGAATTTAGCATAGCTATTCAACCACTTCGGCTTATTATTAAATTGAACTGGTTATTCGTATTTCCAGCAATAAAATATTTTAGCTAATAAAGAAAGGAATGGTCGGTACATGACAATAAAAATAACGTTATTATTTTGCCGACGTTTCGTTTACTCGACGTAAACTTCTTCAAGGCTCAGAATACGCATGAAGATGGTATCTTCGACCTGTCATAGCACACAGGCTTTTTTTCCTAATTTTGGTAGGGAATTCGCTGGGAAATTACTGTACGCTAATATTGGTACCCCCTGTTGTATTTAAGTATATAATAAGAATGTCTTACTTTGTAAGATGTTTTTACCATGTCCTATCCGGTTCTGGACTTACCTGGTAAATGAAAAAAAGAATAAAACAATTATATTAATTTAATCATTACTAAAATTACCTTTGATGTCCTTTTTTTAATCGAGTCGTTCCAGTTTTATCATACTAAACTATTTTCATAAACATCATAACACTAAAAAAATCACGAAAACACAGAACACATCACAATAATTAAGTACCCAAAAATCATACAACATATCACAATATATCTAAACCTTTATAACTGTATTAAAAATATTATTTTCGTATATACACATGTACTCAATAACACCAACTAACTTAAGGGAATCTTATGGATGTGCTGATAAGTTTTTTGCAAAGTCTACTGCTATGGTTTGAGTAATTCGTTTTTCTGTTCAAGCAACTTGATTTCTTATTAATACAAAACAAGACGATCTGAGTGCAATAGAACTTAAACAGTAAATTATTTTGAATGTGTGCCAGATGAAAAAAAAAAGTATAGCAAAATACAGAATGTCCCAATAAGGAAGTCTAATGAACAAACAAATATTATTTTAGAAAAAAAGAAAATGTTTGTTTTCACCTATTATGGGATTTTAATATTTTTTTTCAATTAAAATATAGAGGATGTACAAAAATTTAAAAAATAATTCTCCACCTAAACAAACTATAGTATTACCCATCATAAATTCACTTTACAATTTTCAGTGGGTATTTTTTTGTTTTATATTACAGGACGATTATACGAGCTTTTTGCTTGATAACTAAATAGTATTGTAATGGTAATCTGCGGCACTAAACATTAAGAAAAAAAACATAAATACGTGCATGACAAATTACTTGTGTCTAATCAACATATTACGGTCGCGGATATTCATTACTCGACATTGGCCATGAGTCTTTGTTACCTACTAATGTATGAACTCAAAGGCACTGGTAATGAAGAAAGTTAAAGGTTATAATTATAACAATGGCATTGCCTACACAAACACTGGATAAACCGTGTAATCTGGAAATTCTTCCACCTACAAGGTATGCTCTGAAACAACATATAATATTAAGGATAAATATATTATGCTATATTCTGTAAAACAAATTTTGATGAAATCACTTAATATGCTAGTATTGCTATAATTCGAGTCAGATTTTCTTCTATCGTTTTAGTTTAATATATCGTAAAAGACGTAAATATAATTTTCATCTATTTATATAAAAAAAAAAAAATAAACAAAACAAAAGAGTTTTCAATGTTCAAAATTGGAAAAACGGTTAATAGTCTAATCAATGGAGGAAAAATAGATAGATTAAATCGTGTAGTTCTGGATTTTTGCATTGAGGTAGGGGGAGTATCCTGAACAACATGCATTAAAATCTCAACGGATGGGGGTACCGCGAAGGGTAGGGGGGGCGTTCAAAGGTACTTTTTCCCAGTTTTTGCAATTATCTTGAAAAGTATTGGTCCTACCGAAAAAATAATAAAAAAATCATATAAATTAATCTACATAAAATTTCCCACAAAAATGGTCCTATTCATTTTTATCGTAGGATCAATGGTTCAAAAGATAATGGGGAAAGAAAAACGATTATTTGGAAAATTTCCATTTTATCAAGTTTTTGACGATTTATTGTAATCGTGAAAGTTACATATTACTCATTAGTAGCACTTTTTTAGTTATAGGTAACATACACTTTTTTACTCGCCTTTTTTACTACCTGTTTCACCACATCAATAAATGTTTTTATTTTTCAGTTTAGTTCTATCATTTGTTCTGAGATTATTGATATTTAAACCCCTCATTTGTCTTGTATTATCGGGTCACCATACAGACGGACAGACTTACTGGTTTTATTTAATTAAATATTTCTCAATCACAGAAATGATTTGAATTACTATTTCCTATCACGTTTCAAACAAAGTAAAATATTTTATTAATCATTTAAATGCAAAATAAAATACAACGGTCAACGGTGTTACAATAACAGGCGGTGATTTATTTTAAATAAATCTCAAAGTGTTTATCTGAATTTATATTTAATTATTTATAATAATTTACTACAAATTTCTCTATCAGAAAATGGAAACTTCCCAAATATTCATTTTTCTTTTCCCATTATCTTTTGAACCATTGATCTACAATAAAAATGAATAGGATCATTTTTGTGGAGAATTTTATGTAGATTAATTTTGTACATGAACATTTTTTCGGTAGGACCAATTATTTTCGAGATAATTGCAAATAAACTGAGAAAAAGTACCTTTGGACTTTATTGCAGGTTGTTCAGGACACTTCTCCCTACCCCTATGCAAAAATCCAGAACTACATGATTTAATCGATGTGTGTTTGTGTATTTTTGAGGTCTGTTAATTGGACTATAATAAAGCAACCATAAATCTTTTAAGATAACGGCTTTAGTTCATAAGTGAATATAAATATGAATGAATGAATGAATGAATATGATGAACACAAAAGTGTCCCGAGAGACTTTACAGTCAAACTCGTATGGTGTATCTTCATAACACTAATAGAACAAGAACAATAATGCTGTGTTGAGGATTCTATTAAATAATAATAGATAACTAATTAACAGATAAAGGAAACTATTGAAAGTGTACAAACGGTAAATTTTAATACCCGCAGAGTTATTTAAAATGCAATATACTTTCGTCGAACTCGGATTCTCCGAAATACCCTTAAAGTAACAACTTGGTAAAGTAAAACAAGAGACGCTAATAAAGGGTGAAAACCACGACATTATTTATCTGCAAACAAAACCAAAGAATGTTAAAGTTTGCATCTTCATTGAACTTGTGATTCTTTCTCACATATAGTACTTGTCGGAAATTGAAAAAGTTTCTCTTTATTTTGTGTTCTAGATAGACTGCACTTTAAAAATATCAGTTATTTTGGATCGTTTATAAATTAATATGTAATATTATTTTAGAGCTAAATATGCATAACAGGTAGTTGATGTATTTGTACACAAACTAACACACGTATAGTCAGAAAGTCTAATTATATACATATATTTTTTTCTTAATTGTCGTTATAGTCCAAGCTCCGCCCATAATCCTATTCACCTCAGCAGATGATGCTTTAGAATAGGTTCAATTAGTCCTAGGATTTTCTTTAAATTCTAGGATTTTCTGGGGGTTACTTCGGTAACTTGAGAGGCGGTTAAGAAAAAATTTTTTAAGTCGCAAATATACCCCAAAATATCAATTTGGTAGCCGACTTTGATTTAATGAATTTTATTAATTAGCTCAGGTTAAAGTGTCATTTAAACTTCAAGATGATTCTTTGAAAACAGTATATTTTGTAGCAACGTTTTATGTAACACTGTGCATATTTTACAAACAAAATTGTCGGCCTAAAAAATTTGATTTCTTTTATTTGGCACACCTAATTAAGATAATTAATTATCTTGATGAGACTTACCCAACTTGATGATTCTTTGATGAACAACCAAATGAAACTGCGGAGTGTAACTTCAGTTTTAATCACCTTCCAAAGAAAAATTTAAATATACAACTATAATCACGTACTGTATATAAAAAATGAGCAACTTAAACAATGAATGTTAACTACTGATTTACTTAGCTCTAATTTATTTTATAGATAAATTTGTCGTTTGTCGTAAAATTTTATTTCTTGCAACAAGGTAGATACAATAATTGGAAGCTGCATGTTCGTTACGACTCCGTAGCTGAACATTTTTAACAAGTAAATTTAGTTCCACCAGAGTAAGTTGTACTAATTGTCCTCGGGATTATCTAATTTCAATTATAGAAAAATACCAGTCTGGAATACTAGATGAAAATAATTAATCTGTTAGATAATACACATTTTAATATTAACGGATTATAAGAGAATACTTTATAAACAATTACACAGATCTCACGTTTTAATCTAATAAAAACCATATCGGCCCCATTAGATCTTGCATAATAATTTCGTAGTTGAGCTCTTCTGAAATGGAAAATGTTGAAGGTGTGCGTAAAGGAAAGCTGTTCTGATATTAGGGAGTTATTAGGGATTTAACGGATAGCAGGAAGCGGGTCGGAATGATGAGTGTCGTTTGAAGAAATGCCGTTGAGCCTATAACACCGAATCTTTTTTAGGAAAGTGGCTACTTATCCGACACGAGTTTAATTAAATTAATTTAAAATTTTTAATTAGAGTTTACAAATTATGAGACGACTTAAACGAAAAAATAATTAATAACAATATGACAGTATACGTAAAATAATAATAGTAGTAATATAAACTTAAGTATAGGTATTACAAATATAAAGTTTTCTTCAGTTTTCAAAGTAAATATATACACGACAAAGAATAATGTAAAAGACAATTGATTTCTATATTTTATAATTTATTGCACCTAAGTATAATAATTGTTTACTTATTTTATTATTGCAGATTCCAAATCAAATTATTATAGTGTCCACGGCCCAGGGTCGATCAAGTCAAACCATGAACAAATTAGAGACAAGCTGAAATTTGGTATATAAGTTTGTATTGGGGTCCTTAAAATACCACCAAACCCCACCGGTAATCCACCGTGCCTGTCACCCCTAAACAACCCCCGAAAGGGGTGAAAATCGGACTTTTTCTAGTTATTTGGCAATATCTTAAAAACAAAGATATATACGAAAAAATTTGAAGATAGAAAAATTAAAGGGCATAACATTTCCTATAAAATTGCGTTTAGCAGATATATTTTGCTTTACCAGTGGCGGAGTTATGATATTTTTAATAATTGGGTATTTTGTAAAAATATTCTCTAGCCTTTACTTATTGGATTTTGACATTAAATATACATAACAATGTATATGGTTATTTTGGTAAATACATTTAATACATTCTTACATCAATAAATTAGAAATAAAAAACATACCAGTGGAGTACTATATTCTAATTTCATACATTATTTTGTTAATAGAACTTTAACATTTTACGTGCCTATTAAATGTAACAAAATAATTATTTTAAATATCCGTGAATTTCTGTTACGAATTGAGGGGAATTATTTTTATATTAATAATATTAAGGACATATACCGCATGTCAAGGCAACTGAGTAGTTCTCCGCGTCGCCATTCGCCCCTGTATGTATGCTCTCTTCGTATATTCTCGATACGACTCCATTACGCTAAACAAAATTTGTATACCTATGCTACGCCCAGGAAGAAGTTCGAAACCAAATAAAATTACTATAATACTTCAAAGTTGCAGCATAAGTTGGGACCTTTAATAAATGTTAAATAAATAAATAAATAAAGTGTAAGAATAGTATTTTGTACTAAACTTCGCCCATCAATAAAGACGTTTATTATTATTATTATTATTGCCATGCACGCCATTTCCGGATGTGATACTACATCTGGCCTGTTTACCAGGGGAAAAATTAATTTGGTCAATACTGTGAAAAAGAAGAAATTGGTTGACCTTCTTGAAGAATTTTACAATCCAAATATATTCAAAGACAGATTGAGGAACTTTATTTCGACATTTTTTTATTTCCGTATACGTCAAAAATAGAACAAGTACCGATTTGAATAACGTCAGATACATTCTCTACCAGCAGTAAGTAGCAAAGCAAAGTTTAAATAAAGATATTAATCTGGCTTCACTTCCACCGATCATAAATGCAGCTCAGTACCATGCATATAGGACATTTGATCCAGCAACTCTACATACATATTTTATTTACATGTATGATTAACTTTTAGGTTCAAGCATGGTTGAATAATAGCTTACCACTCCAGGACTGGGGATGGATTTCTAGTGATTCCGGAATCTCTCCAGTCCAGATGAATCAAGATATAGACCCCAAAGGGTTCCTTAAACAAATTTTTTGCAACTGTTCATCAGGTGGTTGCAAAAGGGCATGCTCATGTCGTAACCTGTTTTAATAGGGCAGTTAAGGATTTACAGGCGGAAGACGACATCTCAACATGCAGATAAAATATATTTGATAATAAGTAATTAAAAACATATATTACATTCATTTACTTAAACATAACCTGTAAGTATTTTAGTTTATTTAGGAAAAAGCAACTGTGCTACTTACTACATAAAAAACTCATATTTTATGTATTATTATAGTTTTAATCTGTTTTGGTGTAAAAGACGTAAAATATATTAATGTAACGTAATTAATTTGTGGGAAATGTGTATTGTGTTAACATATACTGGAATTTACAATACGATAACTCCACCACTGGTAAAGCAAAATATATCTGCGAAACGTAATTTTATAGGAAATTTTATACTCTTTAATTTTTCTATCTTCATATTTTTTCGCATATAGCTTTGTTTTTAAGATATCGCCAAAAAACTAAAAAAAGTCCGATTTTCACCCCTTTCGGGGGTTGTTTAGGGGTGACAGGCACGGCGGATTACCGGTGGGGTTTGGTAGTATTTTAAGGACCCCAATACAAACTTATATACCAAATTTCAGCTTGTCTCTAATTTGTTCAAGGTTTCCTATATAAATCCTCAGATCGACCCTGGGCTAACGGAAGTGCAAAATAGAGCATCGCTAGAGTCTGCGTCCTAAGAAGTGTTTACTCACTACAGTCAACCTTGGAACTTTTTACGCTTCGTAAGTTTTGAGCTTGTAGTAAAGTCCGTTGTTTAATTCTTTATAATTTTTGAGAAGTTTTTTAAAATTGTCCGAATTCTAAATTCAAATCTTTGGGCAGTTCTGAATAATTTTTATTGTATAAAATATTTCGATAATAAAATGCTTGATATACTTAATTTTTTACCTAATTTAATTTATTTTAGTATAGGTATAGTATAGGTGTGTTTGTGTGTGAAGCGAGTGAGTTGTATTTGGCCATAAGCATGTGCTATATTTTTGTGGAAAACTCAGTACAAATCGGATAAAAACTAAAAAAGTTATAAGGGTGTTTGTCTCTTAAGCGGGACACCCTGTAGATGCAACTAGAAATTGTATTTATATAGAAATTTTATATTTCAAATATCTCTCACCAAATGATAATATAACTACAACGAATTATTTCATATTTTTCATTTCAGTCATTTAATAATAATAAGACTCATTCACTTAATTCACCTCATTCATCTTAACTTCTAAGCTTCATTACTGTAGTTCTCTAAGTTATGCGAAGACAAAAGTTAAAGGAAACAACTTCTCTTGTTTTGTGTCACGAGAAACATTTGCAAGTATTATCGGATGTCAAAAGAGATTATGAAAATTCAAACAGGCAAATGCTCTAATAAATATCTGGCGTCATAAATATGACACTGATAGAGTTTAGACTCCGAGTTTGATTCCACTTCAATTGTGATCTAAACAATATGTTTCTGAACTGAATTTGGAATTACTGAAAGTAATTGGGAACTTTAATATTAAATAAAATGGTGGTAATTAAACCATTACGTACCGCGTTGGTTGCATTATTTATTTTTTAATGAATTTGCTACTCAACACGTTGTATGAAAATGAAAATTTAATTTGAGATTTTATTTATTTAAAAATTAGTTAATTAAATTTTGTATGTGCTTGACTTTTTATAACTTTCCTCAAAAGCGTCAAATATATTTTTGTGAGTTTTTGTGACTGTTTTACAAATACTATTAAGAAATGTTCCGTATCCACATTTCTTCTGTATAAACTCATTTTCCTAATTGAAATTTCTAATCGCAATAAGTTTAAGTCGTCTGGCGATTTTGCTAAAGAAATTATACTCAATCTTAAACAATTGCCTGTGAAATTGCAATAGCTGTCAAATAGATACTGTTTAAAGAATTTAAGTGGTTAAATAATTGGCGAATGAAAATTATATTATTATCAGGATTAATGGATAGGTATCGCACCACATTTTTATAAAACTATTGCTTGAATTTTTGTATGTGACTTCACAAATCAGAAAAATAATTAGAATTTAGTTACAACAGGGCCTAGCTCACATAAAGTACAAATTATACATTATTGAGATGAGCAGTTTGATTAAAAAATCTTATCTGAAATAATTATTAAAACAAAAAAACTGTTTTAAAGTTGAAAAAATAATATATAAAAATATTTATAATAATTAATATAACTTTTTCTAATATTTCTTATCACGCGAAATGTCAGATTTTAATAACATACATGTCAGATTTTAATAACATGCATTTTTCTCGATTTTTTCCACTGATCGATAGCTGTTTTTCTCACTTTAATAAAATCCTAGGTATTGTTCGATTTTTTT
This sequence comes from Rhagium mordax, assembly GCA_963680705.1. Lineage (NCBI taxonomy): Eukaryota > Metazoa > Arthropoda > Insecta > Coleoptera > Cerambycidae > Rhagium > Rhagium mordax. The sequence continues at coordinate 87,599,645 of OY796656.1, forward strand.
GAAAATGTACGTTTTGATTGGTAACTTTTTACGTAAATTATATTATCATTATTGTAAACTTCAAATTTATTTATTTTTTGTTTCTCTCATTTAGAGGACTGCTGATCTAATGCATGTAGGTATATTGTGATTCAGCGAAATATGTCTAATTGATTTTGTATGTACATCTAGAGCCTACCACGAAAATTAGATTTAAATTAGAGGTGGCAAATTACATGTTCCTGTTGGATGTACACGAGCTCCCGTTGCCATTAAAATCTTCCCCCAGCTGAAACTAATAGCAAAGTAAAATAGTAGTTGATGTGTACCTATCAGACGCCCAAGAATATTATGGAGGGACAAAGATAAGAGTGAAAACATTTCGCTGTTACGTTTCATACGACCCTAATGTAAAGAGAAATCTGTGTATCTTTACTGCACTTTCAGTTTTTACCAGATTTTAAACATCGTTTTTAAAATTTTCCAATACTTGGCTCTTGTAAAAGATATACATTACCAACACAGTTTCATAAGGTTTTTTTATGTTACTATATTTACTTTCCTATTTCATAAAGACTTATTATTTCGATAAATAACAATTTGTTAATTTAAACTTTTTTCTGATATTTAAATAAAACAAACCATATAATTTTTTCCATTATTAAAATAAATGTTTATACCACAATTCTAACAATATTCTAAACCTTCGTGTGCATTCACACAACTGTAAGATTTGTTTTTCAACACGTAATTGATATTAAGAAACCTTATATGTGATGAAACAATGAAAAAGTATGCATTTTAAAATTACTTTCTTGTAAAAATTTCTAATATATTTTATAAATGCCAATCTTAATATACCTATTAATATTTTTTCTCTCCTTTAAGAGGCTGATTATCTGAAGCTATTATATTGCGATTTAATGGATTGTGCTTAATTGATCTTATATATCTGGGGCCTACTATGAAAATTAAATTTAAATTAGTGGTAGAAAATTACAGGTTCCTCTTGGATGTGCACAAGCTCCAGTTACCATTAAATTCTTCCCCCAAGTTGTAACTCACAGCAAAGTAAAATAGTTATACATATCAGACGACCAAGAATATTATGAAGGGATAAAGATAAGAACAGAAACATTTCACTGTTGTGTTTCACACGACCCTAATATAAAAATATAAAAATTTGTATGTCTCAACTGCTCCTTGAGTAACTTTTACCATACTTTGTTTTTAAATTCTTCCAAAACTTTGCTGTGGTGCGGAATATACAGTAGATAGTGAATTACATTTAAACTAAATGATTTTTGGTGTTAACTCATTCACTTTCTTGTAACGTTAAAATATTAGTTAATTAAAAGACAATATTATGGTAATTTCTGCAAAACAAGCAACTTGTTGACTGTTGTTTTGTTCATTTTAATCCTTTCTAACTTTAAAATAAAATCAACCACATGAGCTTTTACGGCAATTTACTTATAACGATCCATTTTTGGTACTGCTAAATGCTTGTACTACAATTTTACGGTTCTTCTTGATTAATTGGATTAAGGCTAACAATGTTAATTATGCAAATAATAATGCTTTTACTTAAAGAATGCGGAACATTGATACGAATAAATCTCAAATTTGTGGTTTTGTTTACATATTAGTTACACCATTTATGTCAAATATATCCTCTGCTAATTAACTGTGTCTTATGTGGTATTGAAATTTATTTTGAATTGAACTGAAAAAAAGGAGATTCAGTATTTGCCAGGTATTGGGTGTTTGTATGTAGATATGTCGGAAACTTTTAAACTGTTTGTTATTAATATTAAATTTATTTTAATATCTAATAAAATTTCACGAATATTCTTGTTACCACTACATTTATTGATCATGTTTTCATAAGTTTGAATAAAATATCTGGAAATAGTTTCAAATTATCACAACAAACTGAAAAATCATTAGACAAATATTGTTTAAAACAGCGTGTTTTGAAATTATTTTTTAATTATGTATCTGATTCGTCAAAATATATGAAAAGATTCTCAAGTTGTCAAGCATACAAAGAAACCAACAGATTTGCTTTAAAACCAGTTTTGGATTCTGCCCAAAAATACCAATTTTACTGTCAATTTTTTATTATACATAAAAATACATATTGTATTTTAACTATATCGGTAATAAAGATCTGTAAAATTAATCATATAAATCTAAGACCTGAAAACGTCTCCTCTGCATAAATTTGTTACTAAGAGGCACGAAACCTTATCACAGAAATTTAAACTAAAAATTGTTAGTTACGACTCCCTGACGGATAATTTACCAATTCAAAATTTATTCAGCCAGAACTGCATAAGATATAATTTTATGGTATAAATTATCTCAATTGCATTTTATAGCACGAAGATAACGACGCAACTAATTGCACACATAACTCTTGAATGAATTTCCTACTTGTTTCACAACGAAAGTGTGTGGAGAATAGCAGTTTGTCTAAGTTGACGAAAATGTTGCCTGGGTTTCATCATTAACTTGAGTAATTAGTAGGTGCTCATTACGCGCTTCTGATAAATTACATACATTAGAATCATTTCTGGTACGAATAATCTAATACAAGTTAATGTACAGGCAGTAAACCTGAAGGGTTGTAGGAAAACGGCGAGAGGTAATGTTGCTTAATGAATCGCCGTTGGTGACACGTGTGAAAATCATTACTAGGTGACACAGGCATGATCCTATAATATGCGGAGGGATCTACTCCATTGTAGCATTAGAAATACCGTATTATGTATTAACAGTGTTACTATATTTTACAATAATCCGTTTTGAATTATTTTGATGTAATATTTTCTTTAAATCCTCATTTTTATTAATTACTTTCATTTGTAGTAACATTTTATTAGGTTTTAAGCAAAATTTCTCCTTCTTACATATATCAATTATTATAGAATAAAACATCAACTCATTTTAATTATATTGTTGTCCCACATTAAGGCATAAACACATACTGGGTGGTCTAAAAAAACCGGAATTTTTTATTTCTCTAATAGTTTTGCCAATTTTTAACCGATTTGAATTATTCAAAAATTAAATTATAACTAAAAGATCACGTTATGAGGTAATAGTAATATATTTTAATTATTATTAAAATTGTAGATGGCGTAGTCATCAAACTTGGGCCTTTAAGATCGGCTGGAACTTTTTTTGCTAAATAAACAATAAAGATTGAGGAAGTATAATAGAATAAACATTTGTGAATATTTTAAGACATAAAATACTAAAATCGACCAGTTGGTTCCGAAGATATAGTTCGTAACATAAAACCGTTTTATCACAATTTTGTTGATATTCTATGCCACTCGTCTAAACACCAATATTTATTTTAGTCAAAACGGCATTAAAATATATTTATATTACCTCATAACGTGATCTTGTAGTTATAATTTAGTTTTTGAATAATTAAAATCGGTTAAAAATTGGCGAAACTATTAGAGAAATAAAAAATTCTTTTTGGACCACCCGGTATATGACTTAAAGAAAAATAAATCACACACATTATAAAACGTATTATTGGAGAGACTAATTAAAATAATTACTGACTTACTGCTAGTACCTACTGTCATCTATAAATTATAGAAAATGGGAAAATAAGAAACTATGAATACAGTATTACATACCTACGTTACTATCTATAAATCTGACAATTATATCAATTTTTACACCAATAATTTGTGAATTTCTAGTCTTTTCAAAGAAAATTAGTCAATTCGAAAAAGTTTCAGAAGGATTAAGTGTTAACCTTGAGTGTTTTATTTTTTTAGTTATACCCGGTGAATTTATATCTTTTTAAAAAATGCCTCTCAAGTTATCAAAGTAACTCTGAAAATCTGGAAAAAAAATGTGTTGGGAAGGAAAGACGAGGCCCTACAGTTTATTATCTAAATCATCTAAATTCGATTACACTAAAAATAAAATTGTATTTCTTTCAGGATATTATGACCCCATCACCGATATGGTGATGGGTCGATATGACAGTGAGTAAAATTAAAGAGAAATTTGCAGAATTAGGAAATATAAGAAAAATTATTCTAGAAGTCACCTGGCCAAACAAAAAAATTAACCAGTAAATTTTTATTTGATTTGTAGGAAATAACATATTTTACCATAAGCGCTCTTGCAATTAATTATAAATCATAAAAACTTTTCGGAATTAAATACTTAAAAGAGTAGAAAAGGACAAAATGTGCAAGACAATGAACACCATCCCAAAAGTAGGATATAATTTTTAATTTTGTACAGAAATAAGTAATTAAATATTGCACTTCTTATTTCACAAATCGTGTAATTTTTTGGAATGAAATGCCATTTTATTGATAATGGGCTTTCAATAATTCTCGCTGAGTGATGAAGGTGCAAACCAAATTCCAGCAGAAAATAAATTTGTTTTTATCTACCAATTTTAATATGTTTTTAAATTTTCCTAAAGATAATATATATTATTTCGATACTTCGACTTCATCAAAAAACAATTTGTTGTTTTAATGATTGGCGACTATGTTAATTTATGATTATTCCTTTTGTTGTCACCAATGTCAGCCATCTTCCCATTATACGTTAACAAATTCAATAATAATAATTTAAGAAAATTTCTAGAATTAGAACCATTGGACCAGATAATCTTCAATTCGTACCACAAGAGTCTCAGAATAGGCTTAGATTTTACCAAGAACTTGGTAGATTTTGTTTGTGCACTTAATGTGCATGTTTTAAATAATATTTAAATTAGGTATTGTTCTGCAATTTCTTAGTTTTTCGATAAATTAATTAATTTGTTTTTTTTTTCAAGGAAGATTAGATGGAACCCACAACTGCTGCCTTCCGCTTCTCACATCAAACTTCAATTACTTCATAAAACAACTTTTCCTTAGTATAATACCAGGTTTCGGTTGTAATATTCACAGAGATCTTATTAAAAATTAATTTATTATTGAACATTTCGGGCACCCTAAAAACATTTAATCTATTTCAGGAATTGTACAAAATATATTCAGCTTTCAAATAAAAACACTTCCTTTATAGAACTCTCGCAACTATAGGTAGCATTAAATTAAATAAATAATAAAAGGGAAACCAAAAAACCTCCCGGGATTTAGTGTTCAATTTGCACTTGACTAGTAGATGCGTATTTCGCCATTTCTTTCTATTCAGCGACGTAGAAGGAGCAGTGGTTTAAAAGATTTTAGCAAAATACCTACGGATTTCTTTCACTGGTTATTTTTTTAAATAAAATATTGCAAGCTGCTTCCAACAAAATTTTGTGTTTATTCGTTTATATTCGTATATACAGTCTCCGTTTATCGACCCGCAGCATGGGGGATCTGGCTTATCTTAAGAGATAGAATGTCGATAAAATTAGAACAAAGTTGCACATTTTTATGCTGATCAATATTCTGAAAAGAAATTTGATCTATCGTTTCTGAAGATATTAAAAAAAAAACGAAAATTTGTGATTTTCGTTTTTAATTTTTGAATTGAAAATTAATAAAACTACGTATTTTAAACAAAGACATTCTTAAGGCACTTTTTTCCGAGGAATCCGATTATGCCATTGAATTTGCCATGACGTCTAAGATGATGGAGAAACAACAGTCATCTTAATTTTAATGGGCGCCATATTGGATTTTCACATTTTTAAATACATAATTTTTTTCTGATTGCGGGCGGTGATGTACGACATACGACAGTTTAGTTTTATATTTCGACCAAAATTAAAAATTATTCATTTTTGCAAAGGGTACTGTGAAAACAAAAGCATCACTTCTGTTTTATACAAACTTTTAAGAGTTTAGCTCAACTTTGATAATAGGTGTTTAAAATTTTGCGAATTTCACCAAGAAAATCGTATTTTCAAGTGAAGAACAACGTGATAAGGTGGGCCATATAAGCATTTGTTATTGTTTTCTGTTTTGTTGTTTTAGATTTGCTTTAATGTAAATAATAAATTTGCCCTTTGCAAAACTGAATAATGTTCAATTTCGGTCAAAATATAAAACTGAACTAGCATGTGTCGACAGTACCGTAATCAGAAAAAAAGGTGTATTCAAAAATGTGAAATCCAATATGGCACTCATAAGAAAAAATAAAGTTGACTGTTGTTTCTCTGTCATCTAAGACGTCATGACAAATACAATATCATATTAGAATTCCTCGGAAAAAAGTGCCTTAAGAATGCCTCTGTTTAAAATACGTAGTTTTATTAGTTTTCAATTCAAAAATTAAAAACGAACATCACAATTTTTAGTTTTTTTCTAATATCTTTAGAACTAAAAACGATAGACCAAATTTCTGTTCAGATTATTGAGCAACATAATAATGCGCAACTTTGTTCTAATTTGACTGTCTTCGTATTTCTTAAGATAAGCGAGATCCCCAAGCTGCGGGTCGAAAAACGGGCACCCTGTATAAGGATTATAAGCATTCAATGTCAATACCTATATAAAAATCATTTGTGATAGTAGTAAATTCAAAAATATAATTTAATGAGATTAATTGTGAATTCTAATAAGTCCATAACATCTTTTTCTTAAATGAAACACTCTATATATTTTGACGAATCCTGAAAGTGCTTTTTCTTTTCAATACAAAAATATATGTTACTTAGATCTTGTTTAATAAAACACCCTGTATGTCATATGTAACACTTATAAATTTTATTGAAAAATTAAAGACCTAACTAATAAAATAAATCTAAAATTCTAAATGTTCAGAAACCTGTCATTTTACTTTATAATAAATTTGGTAATTTTTTTATTTTAGAAGAGGAGAAAATACTTTTTCCTCCTTTAGCTCTTTTGATGTTAGTTCTACTATAAAATTAATTATTACAAATATTATATAAATAAAGTGACAACTTTTGTTTAAACAATGTTTCTATGTTGTTAACATTTAACGATTTATGGCGGTTACAAAGGTAAACATTTTTGTTTCACTGCATTTTCTTGCGATCTGTCCTCGTTGGCTCTTTCGTAATATTAAAATATAGAAATAGATTATAAAATTTCTCGCAACTTTTTCTTAAACAATTTTCTTAATCATTTAAAAATTACAGCTGGTCGATTTGTAAAAAATGCTCGCCATGCTGGCCTCTGTAAGTCGTCAGGTATTCAGCTTTTTCTCATTGGCAATAATTAATTTTAAGGCAGAATTAACAGGAATGTCTCCAATATAACGGTAGTATTAGCAATAATATTTTTGGGAAGAATATAAGTTGACAATCATGGAAATCTCCTCTAAACTATACAGTGTCGCCCATTTAAAATTAGATTAGGACACCTCTGTAATGTAATTATTTTTGGTCCGATTTTAATCAACTTGTTTTTAGATTGTTGCTTATGGAAAAAGGCATTCTGCAGCAAATTTATAGATTTGTATCATAAAAATCATTGCCTACTGCCTACTGAAAATTTAAGAAATCGTATTAGCTATTTTTGTACATGAAAATTAAGTACGCCAATGTATTCAGCGTCCCCTAAAAGGGGTTTGTACTAAATTTCATCCTAAACTGCCGCATATTAATAATTTATATTATTACTTTTAAAAATTAATTTATACCCGCAAATGCATTGTGAACATCAAATAACTCATGAAATAAGTAAATAAAAACAAGTCATAAACAAATTATTTTATTGAGAAAATTATTTGAGCATTTCCAGAGTTCGTTAAAGAATCATACATTTATAATTTTGAATTTTGAAAGCAATCGATCAAATGCTAAAATCTTTCAAAAAATAAAATTAAGGATAGTTTTGATTACTTAAAATATTAAAAGTGAAAAAATTAAAAGACGAACTGTAGTAAATTTCATGGAGTTTGCAATTATTTTTCGTGCCTTTTCCAAATAATCAATTCGAAATTGGACAGTACCATACGCCAAAAAAAAAATTATTATTTCAACTTATGAACAAATATAATAATTTAAAAAATATATTAATATGGTAATTTAAAAAATAGTAATATCCAAGGCTTTCTGCCAATATTTCTTATTGTCTTTACTTATTATTTTCATTTCAAAATGTGAGTAGAGCATTCATAAGTTTAATCGCACAAATTGTACTTTATGTAAAAATTATTAAATCTACAAATTGAAGTAATATTACTTATTCTTTCCCTTCTTACCTACTTCAATTTCTAGATATTAATGTTTAATAAGAATTTAAATGATATTTGATTATAGAGATAGCAGCTTGCCTTTTCATGTCTTTTGATTCCGTCATATCAGACTACCTCGATAGTAATACTTCACACATCCTTTGTATTTTGACTGCCCATCTAATTATGCACCTTTAATTTTATTATCACAATTTCCGTCAATCTCTTAGATTGTCTCAGTAATATTTAAAATCGTACAGAAACCATTAACAAATACACTTCCAGACCATTGTGTTAGTCTAACGTCTGCATGTGTACAGAAATTGTAACCAACCTATTTTGTAAGATACAAATTATTCTAGGTAAAATAATTTTCGAACAGTTTTTGTGTTTTTTTTTAGTTTACAGTTACACAAGATAACAAACTACTTTTCTTTACAATCAACTTTAATTAGAATAATTCAGTTTTTGCTTATAAAATAAAGAAGTTATAAGCCGTTCAAAATCTCTCATTTATTGTTTCATCTTTTGAAGTAGTTTCAATTGAATGCTAAAACACCGACATTTAATATTTAATGCACGTTTCATCATCCAAATTCGCTTTATTAAAAAATTATTAAAGTAAACTTTATCTAACAATTGTTTAATTTTTAAAAAAAGCATATAGCTCATTTTAAATAAGATAAAAGTCTAGTTTGAATTGACTAATTTGAGAAATCTCCGATCTTTTATTTATTCCAATTTTATAATATTGTAGAAATGTATTCACCCTTGTGAATAAATTGCAACAACGTGATTTTGTTTTCTTATTTATTTCTTTACTCTGCCACACTTCGCACGACACTGTCTAAGAAGAGGCAGAATAACGGTTAGTGTAAAGTTGTCCTTATTGTGTTTACCACCACAACAGTGGCCATTCCTGATTCTCAGTGATAATCACCATCTACGAAAATAGGATGACCTTATTTTGTTACATAAATGGTTTGTTTCAACATTGTATACCGACATTTGTGTCTTTGGTAAAATATTGCATCCCTAAATCTAGATATATTTGGAAATTTTATTCCGACCCTTTCCTTTTGTATTACGAGTTTCTATATATATTCATCAGAAAATCTAGACATAGATGTATCAAAGTTTCTGGTTGAAAATGTAACTTATTTAATTTGTTTGGTAATTCAAGTCAACCCATGAACTACATAATTAACTCAGAACTTACAGTATGAGAGTCATAATACATTGTAAATGGGCCATTATCCGAAATAACTGTATTAAAATAAAGGAAACACGTAAGTTCTATGTACTTATAAGACCTTAAAAATGTTATAGTGTAAGTCAACGTTATCGTACGTACTAAATCATCTACAGGTATATTTTTAGTTTCAATCAACATTATGGCATAATAGTTCAAAGATAAAAAAAATATTTGCTGTATATTATATGTAGATATAAATTTCCAAAATTTTGAAATTGGCATTAGGCCAGCAAAATTAAGTCCAAAATCCAAAAACGGATGGATTTGTGGAAACTGTTTTAATCACTTAAGTAGGTCTCTGATATGAATAATCCTTGATTTCCTAGTAGAGGTTGAGCCGTGATGTTAAAAAGACATCGAAACTTTCGGACTTTTTCCGGTTTCTCTCGAACTCCTCCGAAATTAAGCGTTTAATCAAAAAGTCCACTATTACCAAAAAATGTAGAGCATTAACTTCTGCGTCGATTAAATACCAATACTTTGGAATTTGATCAAGTGCTCTTGTAGTCGTCTCAATAAAACGTACAATATCTATAAATCGACCAATTTTTAAGAATAATTTTATGGAGCCAAAGTTGTAGGGCATCAATTATGTTTTCAGAAAGTCCAAGACGGTGCTAAAAAACCTAACCAGTATGTAGGTATTAGCCTTTTTCAATTTTCTGACAATAGCATGGTTACTAATCAACATTCAGGTTTGGTTTTTCATTCAATGGTTTTTTCCAACACTCAACTTTCTTTTTCAATTTTTTACCAATATAGAAGCCCTCACCTACACATTGTTATGGAAATAATAGTTTTGAAGACAATACAATTAGCAGAGTAATGTGTTATCTATTACATTAAGATAATAATAATAATAATAATAACGTTTATTTTAAATAAGTGTAAGTAAGTAGATAGGATATGGGGCTACGGCGCCAAAATCCCATGTTATTTCTTATGGAGGTTCATCCTGGTCATTTTTGACGAATTTTACCCCCTCCACTCCCACCTGCCGAAGACCTGGAGGATGCATGCAGAGGTAGAGGTCATGGCTTGAAGGTGTGTGCACCAGGTGATTAATGATAGGTGTGACACGGCTAGGATAATATGATAGGTGCGACGGCTAGGTAAACAATGTAGTAATAGGTATGCGTAGATTACAGAATTTTAAGCCAGACATTCGATGGCTAAATAATAATATAGCCAGCGCCCAGCGCAGAGGAGAAATCAGGCGCGCATCTCGAGACGATCGTTCCAGCATGGGTCTCGCAGCAAATGAGCGCAGCGCTAACAACGTCCGTTTAACAAACTAATGTAGAGGTGTCTCAAGGAAAAAATCTACACAACATATAATGCATTGAACATGGGTGCGTGAATGACATAGGAGTATACGCGTGGAAAATCGACATGACAGAGATATGCAATATGCATTCAAGGAATAACACTTCAGTTAATGTGTTTGCGCTGGAAATGGATTCTAAGTCGAATTTTTCTACTGTTCCCGTTCGTTTAACCCTTGTATATTATACAAGGGTTTAACTAGCGGTAATAATAAGCACTATAATGAAGAAATTTCGCGTTCAGATTGGATTAACTTTATAGACAAAAAGTATCCCTCGCAATTAAATTAACAAATATGTAACATTAGAACATAAAAAGCACATAGACACCACAAAAGATATTTATATTTTAAAACTGTGGTTTCAGCTGGAGACTTACACTTTTAACAAAAATGTCATCAACTTGGTTACAAATTTATTCTTAAGCAAATCATGTTCCAAATATTTTTCTATTTGAACATTTTTATCACATATGCTCTGTAGCTGATAGCGAGGGTTATTTAAGTTAATCGATTTAAGAATGTCATAAGAGAACAAAAAAGCTAAAAACTTTTATATTAAAATCTATACTGCACACACAAATAATTTTCCAGGGAATTTACACAAAAAATCTATACTGCATACACAAAATAAAGTTTTCATGAGTAGCTGGAGAGAATTCAAATTAATAAACCAATCAAAACTGATATAAGGAAATAGCGAAGAAAAAATGTAAATAAGCAGAACAAATATTTTCCTACTTCTTTTATTCACAATAAATTCATATTTTTTAGAATGGTTTTAAATTAATTAATTTTTATTCTCGGTCTTCATTGTGGTATTCATAATGAGCTTCAGATAATGATGACGTCATAGCTGCAGCCTGAAATTAGCGTTTAAAATGAAACTAATAATAAAAGACTTTTATTGGTACATAGGTACTAAAAAATACACTATAAAGGATGGAATTTGGAACAAATAATAATTCATAATTTTTTCATAAAAATAAATAGCCGTAAAAATATATAAAGCGTATTATAATATTATGAAACACACATTTCGGCATACACGTGCGCGTGAGTCATATAGCTGAGAATCATGCAATTATAGCGGATAACATATAGGTACAGTCTTTGAGCCAAGTGCCGCCACATAAATTTGGGCACGTTCTTTATATAAATAATACTTAGCCGTAGGTTAAAATGATTAAATAGGGGATATAAATAAATTGAAATTTAGCAAGTACGCCTATTAGGTATTCTCACCCTGGTAGACAACTTCCGTACAAGCTTCAACTTGTTCGTATGATGTCATGAGAAATAATGTTCTAGAACATTGGGCTCGTGTGCAAATTCCTCGAATTCTAACCAACGTAGCGGCGTGATTATATGACGTCACATAACATTATAAATACAACTCAGACCGTCTTTTTACATTATTTGTCTACGCATTTTCCTGCAGAAATTTTGCTGACAAACTGTGTGTGTGTGTAAATTAATAGGACAATAATTTTTGTACAGTGCTAATATTAACGTGTCAGCTATATTGGTGAGAACAAGGTAAGCAATTATTTAATATCAACGTGCGCCATGAATATTAATGAGATTAGATATTACGGAATAATTGAGCATTATCGGGACTTAGCGAATAATTTTTGATTTATAGAAAAGCATTATATTTTTTAGATAAATTCAAATAACATGCAGTATTTATCATAAAGTAAATAGGCACTATGGTTATAGAGATTAGTTTAATAAAAAATATTTTAATTTTTCACCTTATAGAACAATAACAGCAATTCAGTAACTTACATCAAAATAAAATAAGATGCATATAAACCGAAATATTTTATGATGATAGTATTTATATAGTGATTAATAACATCCTGTGCAGCATCATTACTAGTATTAATTTTGAAGATGAGGACATATTTATAATTTGAAAATAGCATTTATAATCCTTGTTACATTTACTTTATATACTTAACACTAAACTTAGGTACCTTTTGAGAACATTTCATATATTGCATCCCAATTTGCAAATAAATATATACATAACCTTCTAAAAACGACTTTAATATGAATTTTAACAGCTTATAACTTAACTTACATGAAATCAATTAATTGCTAGTAATAAAAACAAAATAGAGTTTGATGTTAATAAAAAGCAATAATTATTCGATATGGGAATTTATATGAGTAGAAGCAAAAAAATATTTAATATACTGTAACAAATGTACAACTTGATGCCAGTACACAGGATAGAGATCACCCAGTATGAAAGTTTTTTCATGTTTTAAGCTGTAATTACCATTAAAGAAATAGTTGTCCTTTTGCTTTTCCCAGAAAAGACACTTTAGCCATAATTCGAATATTTTTGTAAAAGTTAACTAACGGGTCATGCGTTAAATAATGAAGTCAACTATAAGTGTTATTGCTTCCTTTAAAAACTTATAAATCAGAAACAAATCCAAACCCCTCTGTACAAACTGATTTATAACGTGCACTTTAACATTTTTTCAATACAATATCTTAGAAACCCTTACTGGTCAGTAAATCGAAACCACATGTTCTTAGGGTACAGTGCGAGCGTCCGGGAGACGACTAAGCTGGGACCTTCTGTTAAATGTCATAGAAAGAGATCTTGGGTTATGAATACATAGTAACGGCCGGACAGGTAGCTATCACGCGATCAGATTAATAGGGTAGGGCAGTTGCGCAATTAAGCGATCATACCTGAAGGTATATCTCTATCTACGGGGTAAATTGAATAACATAACTGGGGTAATTAATTCTTGAAACATTCCATTATCGACCATGTCAATAATATTAAGTTAGGTAGAGTCTATATACACCTGAGCTAGGTTTTGTCCCAATAGCAGAATGGGTTTCCCTCAGCTCGAGTTTGCGAATGCAGGTGCTATATAGAAATAGTTTATAGGAATTATATTCTTGATGAGGTTAACTAATTAATAGGAGACGTATGGAAACTTATTTAACGGAGCCAAGGCACTTGCTAGTAATTTTCCACCACGTCGGCTTGGCAGCGTAAAACAGGTTCAACCCCGAAGTAAGATACTCAGAGGCGGGGCGGGTTTCAATTGGTCAATTCTTTAACTTAGCTAACCCCCGCAAGTCAACAGCCCCTCAGGCGATGGCCCGAACCTGATGTGCTAAATCCCGAAGTTTGTAAGAGTGACTTTTTGTTCGATCTTCGTGCGATCATCATCTTTCTTTTTGTGTGTCATTGGTAAGAAATAACCAATAATCTTAACTAAGTGTTTATTCGGTAATTTCTGATTTGTTTGTGTGTTAATTTCATATTGCCAGTAAAGTTAGTAATTTGTTCTTTATTATTTTTATAAATTAGACTAGTGGACGTTTGTCTGTTCTCCACTAGCCGTGGATTCCAGAACGGCTGTCTATTTTCTGGAAATCCTAGCGATAGATAGCTTAACCGGAGTTGCGGGATATTTTTGACCCAATTAAATGTTTTCCAGACGTTAAGCTATATATCCGGTTTGTACCCACTGCCAACTAGTTCCTAAGTCATTACAAAGTTGTATATTGTTTTACTTTAAGAATTGCACATTTTTGTTGGGAACTATTACCCGTTTTTTCCTTTTGGTTTATTCATTGTCATTTTCTTCATTCCTTTTTTTTTGTAAATAAATAGATACTAAGTGTTTTGAGAATAATTTTGTTTTATTGAAAATATCGTTGGCAAAGTAAATTAAAGGTAAGGTCAGAATTGGTGAATAAGCATATTCGAAGTGCTCATTAATATTCGGGATATACGTCGCGAGTGGATCAGTGTCCAAAAGTGGCCGCGGATCCAGTGCCAGAAGGAGGCCGCACACTGGGGTGTCTGGTCAACTATATTGTAAAGGAGTAAGATCTAGATAATAAGTAGTCATACGGAAAGTCCTCAGAACAATAAAGATTAGTGATCAGCGGGTGAGTTGCCGTCTCCCAATTTTATTTAGTCAACACCAGAAGATATTGTTCAAAGCGACTATTCGTAGAGACCTGTCGTTCTCGCGTCGATAACGAATCGCGGTTAAGATTCAGAGTGATAGCGTTGTCTAGAGACTAATTAATTATGCACATCTTCATATGTTATGTACTGAGAGTTTGTCGTAAAAAGGTTGAAGGTAAAGATTTTCAGTATAAAGTATAAAATGTAACTCGGTCAGTAAGAACTGTTATAAAAAGTGGCGCAGTCAGATTAGGATTTGAAAAAGAATAAAATTTATACAACTAATTAAGATCCAAGTTATTAATTTTGTCCGTATAATTTTTAGAATGTCAAAAATTCATCTTTTTTCAGAAAAAGAACTTAAAATCAGTAAAAGTAATAAATAGAAGTTATTAATTTTGTCCGTATAATTTTTAGAATGTCAATAAATTCACGTTTTCTCAGAAAAATAACTTAAAATCAGTAAAAATAATAAATAAAAGTTATTAATTTTGTCCGTATAATTTTTAGAATGTCAATAAATTCACCTTTTCGCAGAAAAAGAACTTAAAATCATTAAAAGTAAGAAATAAAAGTTAGATACTTAGTAATTAGCTCTAGACGAATTCATGTAAAAAGAACATAGCGTAATTGTTAATTCGTAATAAATGTTTCGAACGACAGTATAATTTCATAGGTGTTCAGTAAATATTTGTCTTTACAAATATTTAATTTTAATTATTTGTGATTCAGCTATGCGTTAATTGGTTCGTTTTGTTGTTTCTTACCTGTCTAGAAATTTTGCTGCAATGATGATTCATAAAAAATTATTAGAGTATTAGTGTAATCCAAAGTTAAAGTTTTTGAATTGGGTAGATTTTTAGTATTAATATTGTGTACATTTGAGAGAAAATGCGAATAATCATGATTGTGGTTAACGATTGTATTAGATAGGTACATTTTGATTAACGGAGGTTATTGCCAGTTATAGTAATGATAACAATACAATAATGTTTATGTTGCTTATTTCTTTTCTTCGTGTACCGTAGATCAAGTACGATAAGTTTAACTTCACGCGATTTCTCAGAGAAATCGTATTGTGCATAAATAGTAATGAAATATTAAATTACATCCTAGCAAGTATTCACTTATACTATTTTACGTAAATTTAATCTTGAGTTTTTTTTGTAATAAATCGCTAGATTCTGAAAAGGATACTGAAATAGCATTTAAAGAAAAAAAAAGAGAATCAACATTAACGATAAATGTATTTACTCCGAATTTTGGAAACAGAGGAATACGTAGTTATTTATCTTTTTTTTGTTTGTTATTGAATTATAGACTTTTATGTATAGGAAGAGTTGAATAAATAAGCAATGATTTACTAAGAATGGTTTTTGATAAGTTTATGTCATCCGAGGCAGATAATAAAATAGAATTCAGTTACCAGCGGCGAACGATTATTGTAGTTGTAAAAGTTGTTAAGATCTCATAAAGTACCTGGGGAGACAACCGTAATATAATCAGAGACTCATTTAAGTATATTTGTATAGATTATTGGGTATTATTGGGGTACGTATTGGGTGTAAAAAGTGATAATAACCTGGATAGGCAAATTATGCTAAAATGATTAGGTATATTGTGTACACTAAATCGTTATACCGTCGGTCAATTTTCCTGTATTTTACAAGAGTAGTTTGTTGATTGGAATTCAGGACATTAATTGTTTGGCAGAAATTGATTGTGTAACATTAATTTTGTAATTTTAATGTGGGATTAATAAGCAGTGCAAAACGCAAAGTATACAGAGAGAGTTAATTAAGATAGATTTTTTTTTGTTGTTGTTTTCCATTGAGAAATGTCAATGCATTTAACGTTCAAAAATTAAGAAAAAAAAAACTTGTTTGAATCTAGATACAGAAATATAAAGATACACCTTAGAAATTTCGAATAGAACCTTAATCAGGACTTTAGAGTAGTAATACGGCTATGTTGTGGTATAGTATGCTTAAGAAAATTGGGTTTGACCTAGAGAAATTTTTTTTTTTAATTTACCATATTAGATATTAGCGGGAAAATGTTGGTTATTTTCATTGTTTGGTACTCAGTCGGTTAACTTTGACAATAGTGTCTTTATCTCATAGCAAAGTGACAAATACAAATAGCAGTTTCGAAATTAAAGCACAAAAACGCAGATATTTTTGTTTTCGTTTTTCTTTGAAAGATAAAAGTCACGTAGCTACAAAGAAAGTGGAAAAAAGATTGTAAAAGTTTACTGTTCTCTGGAACACCGTGTGTTGAGTAAGCATAATAGTTTATGTAGAATATTTTCGGTATAGCATTAGATACAACTTTTCAGGCGATCTAACTGAAGTCCTGGTCTGTTTATATTAAAGTTAATAATCCGCTAGGGAACACGTAAAGACGTAGATTAAAGAAATTGTTTGCTTGACTTAAGAAAAAGATATAAATGCGCCTAGTTTAGCGTTCATGAAAACCGGTAGTTATAAATAGGGTAATTTAGGCAACACCGTGCGCACATGAATTAGTTTTTTTCCCCTTCGGTCAGGTGTATTAGTGAAATTTAAGAAAATAAAATTTTAGTCATCGCGAATTAGATAGATGAACGAGAATTGTTACATTAAGGTGAAGTAAGGGGTAAAGTACGTAGTTAGTTTAAAGTAACACTCTCTAGGAGTGGTTAAACCCGTTCACGAATTTTTCATCTGTCATGAAGATGGAATTTGAGAGAAACATAAAATTTCCGGAATTAAGTGCAATAGAGCGTAAGTTGGATAATCATTGACGGTAGTCAACTAGACAGAATATCGACTTTGTAGTTTTTTCCCTCCCGGTTTTATAAGAAACTGATTTAGAGTCACTATATTTTTTTTTGCATAAAGTATCGATATTCAGTTTTGGACAATGTTAACTCGATATAATGGGTACATACTCTTGATCGGAGTTGTGTTTTTTTTTCGGTTTTAAATTTGTCTTATAAACGTATGTTTATAAGTGATTAGGTACGTCACGCGGTAATTAAGAAAAATTTTATTCTCTCTCATACACAGCTCATTGGTTACAGTAGTTACATTACGCTTACTCGCTTTAATACCAATAACATGATGTTGTGATTTCCTTATTTTTGTTAAGAAAGACCTCGTATACTTTGGTTGTTTGTTGTGAATGTCATTTCCAGTATATGGTTAATACGGTTAGTTAGCGGATCCCGACTTTTTTTTTGAATTGTGAGACCTGACATTTTCTCAAATGTACTAGACGGTTGAAACCGCCCGAAAACTTTGAATTCACTATATTTCATTTTGGAAGTAAAGTACTATGTATATAAAACGTAAACGTTCTGAAACGAATTTTAAGGAATTAAAGTATCTAGTGAGGTATACTGTACTTGAACAGAAATAATGAACAAGTGGTTAAGTAGTGTTTTATGAGTTAGGCATTGTAGTAAATAACGAGGTGGATGTTGGTAGTACGGGGATTGTACGAAAAGTCCAGCGAAGAATTTCTTTGTTGTTTAGGTTAAGTTTAGGGTATTTGTTGATAGAATAGCGCAACCTGGAGCAGTTATTAAATGCAACTCGTAATTTAGAGTTTTGTTCTGGTTGAGAACAATTTAAGTAGCTAAAACATGGAATACGAGTTGAAAGATTGCGTCGCTCTGTTAAACAAATTAGGTTTTTTTTTGGGGAACAAAAGGTTATGTAAACTAGTCTCGACGTATCGAAAATAATTGAAACGTATAATATAGAACAAAGTGATGCAGATAGGCGTTTTCTTTTTCAGGTGCGAACAATTGGATATTTCATTTGTTTTCTATTTACGTATCATTAATCTTTGTCCCCTATTTTAGTATATTTATATTGTATCCTTAAGTCCTTTCGTTCCGAATTTTGACGTTTCAGCTCAGGAAATAGGCAGCAGATCAGGCGTTTGGGTGGTTTCGAAACTTCATTCGTTGGTAGATACAATTGGGATTACAGGAGTAATAGGGTACGAAGAAGTTACTGTGGTCGTTAAGAGTATTAAGTTACTCCCAAGGCGGAGTCATTGTCAACAGGAACAGCGGAGTCGATATAACGAGGGTTGCTTAATTGTGGTGATAGCGAAATCTAGGTGGTCTTATGCGGGGCATAGCACGCTAGTTAGTCACGATTGTACGTGAAGGGAAGTCGATATTCGTAGAAATAGTTCGTTCCGCCAACTATAGCGGTAGGTATCCAAAGGGATATAAGGAAAGAGGTGCATCTCCATCACCCCGTTGAATTACGAGAAGAAGTAACGAAACAATATGCCGGAAACGTCGACAACAC
The DNA here is from genome assembly GCA_963680705.1 of Rhagium mordax. NCBI lineage: Eukaryota > Metazoa > Arthropoda > Insecta > Coleoptera > Cerambycidae > Rhagium > Rhagium mordax. Next base: position 87,618,604 of record OY796656.1, read on the forward strand.
GTCCATCAACTAGCGAAGGACAACCAAACGCGCGGAATGAAGAAGACTCGTCACCGACACCTGAACAAATGCGGCAAAAGGTAGAAGAGCTGCAACGGCAACTGCAACAGCAACAGCTCCTGCTGGATGAACGAAGTACACCTCGACCGAGTGACTTGGAAGAAGCAAGAAGCTCCGAGATGGAAGTAGGCTTCCTCAGAAGATTAATTAGGCCCATGTTGAATGGGAGCGATTCGATTGACAGCTTCTCGGGAGGACCGGATTACGAAGTGTTCATCGAGGCCATACTCAGTGCAAAAGAGCAGAACAACTGGTCCGATATAGAAGCTTTCAATCAGATGGTCAAGAAGTTAAAGGAAGGCGCTAAAGCAGCTTACTATGCCTTGCGGAGTTCCGAACGGCCTAAAACGGTGCGTGAGATGAAGATTTGGTTGACACGGATCTATGGCAGGAAAATCAACACAGAAGAAGGGAAGCGAGAACTGAGAAGATGTGTGAAACAACCCGATGAAACTCTGGGGGCGTATGTGCAGCGGCTGAAAGTGGTATCCAACAAGGCCTTCCCGAAGAATGAGCTTTCTCCTCTAGAAAGCAACCATCGTGACAAGATGATCGTGGACCAATTTCTCCAAGGCATAGATCTACGACTAGCGAATAGAGTTTTGGAAAATGGAGAATTCTTCAATGTAGAAAATGCACTAGTTTTGGCCGAAACATACGAAGGTACAATATCGCGGCAACTATCAGAAAATTTGTATGTAGAGAGATGGACATCAGTAAATATGGTCAACCAGAACCAAGCGGGAAGAAGAGGAGACGCCGTAGCGCGAACTCCAAATAGCCTCCCAAGGGACAGACATACAGGGAACAGGAGCAGGTTGGGCGGATTCATGCAAAAATTTCCGAAGATGAGAGTAGTATGTTTAAGGTGCGGCGAAAAGGGGCACCGAGCTAAGGGATGTCTAAACCCCACGAGGACGGTATGTTACCACTGCGCCGAAGCGACGTCGCACTCGACAGAAGAGTGTACTTTTTTTCGCCAGGAAGCCTCCACACCGAACCGGGAGCATTAAAAAGGAGCCCCGCTAAAGTAATATTATCTCTCTCACCTACGAACTCGAAATATGCCAACTTCAACATAAACGGTTATACTACCTCTTGGCTGATCGATAGTGGTGCGGCAGTGTCATTAATTAAAGATGACGTCGTGACACAACTGAAGTTGCCTCGTTGTCACAACTCCGACATCATAGTAACAGACATTTCAGGGACCATCTTGAACAAATTCGGAAATGTCGAAATAGAGTTCAAGCTGGGGGATAAAGGTGTCAGGCACAGGTATATCATATGTGGTAATGGACTAAATTTCAATTCGGATGGGTTAATCGGCATGGACTTCCTCGGGAAGTTTAAACCGATTATGGATTTTCAACGGGATGAGATGCACTTATGTGGTTATAGTTTAGCCATGATAAGTGAAAACTTAAACCGAGGACGACGGATTATGGATCACGATAATCCTGCAGGAGAGGTAGCGTCCACTGTCCACGACAGTGGCTGTTTTTCACAGAAGGTTCGGCGCAAGCGCGGCGGAGACAGCCGAATACTCCGCATCGAAGATGCTAGGGCGCCAAGCGGCAGCCAACAGGGAAGCACTTCGCGTGTATGGTACCAAACGGATTCCGATGGGTTAAACATGTATGCCGCTCCTGGGACACCACCCGATGAAGAAACCAGTTTCTACAGCTCAGCCACAGGTAGCTACTCGAATGGAAATGAAGCAAGTTGGGGAGTAGCAAAGGAAGCTCGAGCTGTGGACGCGAAGAAATTCCAAAATAGTCAAAAAGAATTCTGCGACTACACTGGTCACAATAGTAATAACCTTCCAGGATCAACCTCTGAAAACTCGACGGGGTCAAGGGGACTAAGAACGGGAAATGGTTTCAAAAAACACCCGAACTTGGTACGATTGAGCGAAGATTTAGAAATCCCAGCTTTCCATGGTTGCGATGTTAGTGTTACTGTAAACACCCGGGTCACTGCAGGCACTATGATTTGCGAACCACTCCCTCATACGAACGTAGGTGTTCAAACAGCGTATAGCATTGTAGATATTCCACATTATTCATCCAATAACAATCGAAACATAGTCGTCAGAATTCTCAACACAACTCCAATACCTCAGACCATTAAACGTCACATTCCTCTAATAAACTTGGTGTCCGCGTCCGAGGTTGGTTTAACCGGTACTCCTCGCACGGCTCTGGGGAGGCAAGAGATCCAATGTGATCTAGATCACTTGCAGGGTTACGAGCGAATGCGAATGAGGGATCTGATAAATGATTACAGGGATATTTTTGCGAATAGTGACACACCATTGAAGGCGACCCCGTTAGTGAAACACCACATTAACACGACAGACCACCCACCCATTGCGAAAGCGCCATATCGGGTACCATTCGCGCAAAGAAGAGTACTCGAGGAACAGATCCAAGAAATGCTGGACGACAATGTTATCAGACCATCGGTGTCACCGTGGAGTGCCCCAGTGGTCTTGGTAGAGAAGAAATCAACCGACGGTGAAAAGAAAAAAGAGCCCGAGATACGAATAGGAATTGGTACCAACACGACAGTACTACAGCCAGACCAACCGCCCAACGAGTTAACGTCGGAAACGTCTACGGAGCGAATCGACCCCGTAACTACTCCCATTTCCTCTCCCTCTTCACCTCTTCACAGTAGCTTCCCATCTTTTAGGTCAGAATCTGAGGGATCGGGTACCCAGCCAACTACTAATACCAGTGAAGCTGATGCCAATCCCGGATTGAACCAAGGACTGGCTACAGGAGATGACCGTCAATCAGTAACAGAGCCACCGGAGGACCCACAATCAGCGAGGGAGGCATCCACGACGAGGCAGACAAGGAGCATGGGACCAGTACAAGAGGAACCTTGGATAAGAAACAGTCGTATATAATCGAGGGTAAATATAGAAAACTAATATTTTGCGACGTGTTTCAGATATCCAGCACGATGACCGAAGGACCCAGATGACACGAGACCAAGGAACCCGAGATGAACCCACGTCGAGAGAGACTGGACTACGCCGAGTCCACGAGATGCCAGGACTGGAACCCCGAATGGCTTCACCGATGGCACCACCACGTCCCAGGACACCCGTCCGAGACCAGGAGGACAGACCAGAGGCGGTTCGATCAAATCCAGGACAGGACCAAGCAGCTACGAGGGTCAAAGCAGGCGTCCACCCAAAGAGGGAATAGCACCATGGTAGTCAAGGCGATATACAATCACCCACGAGGTTGTATCCATATCAAGGGCAAGAATCACACCAGGAACATTTAAGCAGGTGACCAAGTGATGATCCGGACTACCGATGACGAGGATTCAGATCAGGGTAAACAGTGTCAGTGTAATAACACTTAGTGTGTGTGTGAGCGATGGCAAAACAGAGACCATGAAAGACAATTTAGTTTAAGTCCATTTGTATCGTTTTAATGGAATTGAATCAATTATTTTAGTTATGTTTTGGAAAAATTGCTTCAATCTAAGGAGGGGGCAATGTAACAAATGTACAACTTGATGCCAGTACACAGGATAGAGATCACCCAGTATGAAAGTTTTTTCATGTTTTAAGCTGTAATTACCATTAAAGAAATAGTTGTCCTTTTGCTTTTCCCAGAAAAGACACTTTAGCCATAATTCGAATATTTTTGTAAAAGTTAACTAACGGGTCATGCGTTAAATAATGAAGTCAACTATAAGTGTTATTGCTTCCTTTAAAAACTTATAAATCAGAAACAAATCCAAACCCCTCTGTACAAACTGATTTATAACGTGCACTTTAACATTTTTTCAATACAATATCTTAGAAACCCTTACTGGTCAGTAAATCGAAACCACATGTTCTTAGGGTACAGTGCGAGCGTCCGGGAGACGACTAAGCTGGGACCTTCTGTTAAATGTCATAGAAAGAGATCTTGGGTTATGAATACATAGTAACGGCCGGACAGGTAGCTATCACGCGATCAGATTAATAGGGTAGGGCAGTTGCGCAATTAAGCGATCATACCTGAAGGTATATCTCTATCTACGGGGTAAATTGAATAACATAACTGGGGTAATTAATTCTTGAAACATTCCATTATCGACCATGTCAATAATATTAAGTTAGGTAGAGTCTATATACACCTGAGCTAGGTTTTGTCCCAATAGCAGAATGGGTTTCCCTCAGCTCGAGTTTGCGAATGCAGGTGCTATATAGAAATAGTTTATAGGAATTATATTCTTGATGAGGTTAACTAATTAATAGGAGACGTATGGAAACTTATTTAACGGAGCCAAGGCACTTGCTAGTAATTTTCCACCACGTCGGCTTGGCAGCGTAAAACAGGTTCAACCCCGAAGTAAGATACTCAGAGGCGGGGCGGGTTTCAATTGGTCAATTCTTTAACTTAGCTAACCCCCGCAAGTCAACAGCCCCTCAGGCGATGGCCCGAACCTGATGTGCTAAATCCCGAAGTTTGTAAGAGTGACTTTTTGTTCGATCTTCGTGCGATCATCATCTTTCTTTTTGTGTGTCATTGGTAAGAAATAACCAATAATCTTAACTAAGTGTTTATTCGGTAATTTCTGATTTGTTTGTGTGTTAATTTCATATTGCCAGTAAAGTTAGTAATTTGTTCTTTATTATTTTTATAAATTAGACTAGTGGACGTTTGTCTGTTCTCCACTAGCCGTGGATTCCAGAACGGCTGTCTATTTTCTGGAAATCCTAGCGATAGATAGCTTAACCGGAGTTGCGGGATATTTTTGACCCAATTAAATGTTTTCCAGACGTTAAGCTATATATCCGGTTTGTACCCACTGCCAACTAGTTCCTAAGTCATTACAAAGTTGTATATTGTTTTACTTTAAGAATTGCACATTTTTGTTGGGAACTATTACCCGTTTTTTCCTTTTGGTTTATTCATTGTCATTTTCTTCATTCCTTTTTTTTTGTAAATAAATAGATACTAAGTGTTTTGAGAATAATTTTGTTTTATTGAAAATATCGTTGGCAAAGTAAATTAAAGGTAAGGTCAGAATTGGTGAATAAGCATATTCGAAGTGCTCATTAATATTCGGGATATACGTCGCGAGTGGATCAGTGTCCAAAAGTGGCCGCGGATCCAGTGCCAGAAGGAGGCCGCACACTGGGGTGTCTGGTCAACTATATTGTAAAGGAGTAAGATCTAGATAATAAGTAGTCATACGGAAAGTCCTCAGAACAATAAAGATTAGTGATCAGCGGGTGAGTTGCCGTCTCCCAATTTTATTTAGTCAACACCAGAAGATATTGTTCAAAGCGACTATTCGTAGAGACCTGTCGTTCTCGCGTCGATAACGAATCGCGGTTAAGATTCAGAGTGATAGCGTTGTCTAGAGACTAATTAATTATGCACATCTTCATATGTTATGTACTGAGAGTTTGTCGTAAAAAGGTTGAAGGTAAAGATTTTCAGTATAAAGTATAAAATGTAACTCGGTCAGTAAGAACTGTTATAATACACAGCTATTAAAATCAGCGTTTATAGCAGCAGAACCCAAGCATAAAATAATCATTAAATTTCATATAATTTTCCACAACAAAAATCGTTCTAGAATATTCCAATTTCACTATTGAATAGAGTTTGAAAAACAATTAATATATACAGCATATATTATAACATTAGTATTTATAGCCGCAGAATCCATTTAAAATATAGCAGGCATTAAATTTCATAATGGAACTTTTAAATTTTCAAATTTTCCTACCAAACCCCAGGCAAATTAGATTGCATAAAAATAATATTTAAATTTCGTGTCAAAATCGTTCTAGAATATTTCAATTTAGCAATAAAAATTTCTGAACGTACTAGAATTTCTGAACACGCTCTAATCACATGATATATTTTCAGGTTATATCTCACCGCTACTCATCGGCTCAACTTTAATAAAACCGGGGGAAAAGAAGACTTCTCCTCATTCGACAGTTAGTCTTTGAAGAAGCAACATGTCTGCCAAAGATATTCTAAAATATTTGTGCGTAACCATTGCCGCGCTACTTGGTGTTCTGTCCACTACATATAGTGAAGATACAGCCAAGGATGGCCTTAGGAAATGTACTAAGGCCATCCGAAATATAAAGGACCAGCTAAAAACTGCTAAGACCGTGGGAGAAAAACAGAACTTGATGTCTTCCATGGCCCAAATTAAAAGTTTTAGAGCTCAAATTAAATTTGAGCAGAAACGTGGAGCAGGGATGGCGCCAAGGAAGGAAACTGCAAAACATAGGGTTCATTGGGATGATACGGACGCGGCATTCACTAGTCGCATCCGTACTGGAGTCATCTCCAATTTAAAACATACCGATCCCAAGCTGTCCCCCAAACACTGCGTTGACTTTAAGCGCCGCCTCTTTCTTCAGAGCATTGGCGATGCGACGTTTAAACAAATCAAAACAGTCTTTAAGGAACAGCTTGGGATCGGTATGTTTTAAATTGGAGATGACTCCAGTACGGATGCGACTAGTGAATGCCGCGTCCGTATCATCCCAATGAACCCTATGTTTTGCAGTTTCCTTCCTTGGCGCCATCCCTGCTCCACGTTTCTGCTCAAATTTAATTTGAGCTCTAAAACTTTTAATTTGGGCCATGGAAGACATCAAGTTCTGTTTTTCTCCCACGGTCTTAGCAGTTTTTAGCTGGTCCTTTATATTTCGGATGGCCTTAGTACATTTCCTAAGGCCATCCTTGGCTGCATCTTCACTATATGTAGTGGACAGAACACCAAGTAGCGCGGCAATGGTTACGCACAAATATTTTAGAATATCTTTGGCAGACATGTTGCTTCTTCAAAGACTAACTGTCGAATGAGGAGAAGTCTTCTTTTCCCCCGGTTTTATTAAAGTTGAGCCGATGAGTAGCGGTGAGATATAACCTGAAAATATATCATGTGATTAGAGCGTGTTCAGAAATTCTAGTACGTTCAGAAATTTTTATTGCTAAATTGAAATATTCTAGAACGATTTTGACACGAAATTTAAATATTATTTTTATGCAATCTAATTTGCCTGGGGTTTGGTAGGAAAATTTGAAAATTTAAAAGTTCCATTATGAAATTTAATGCCTGCTATATTTTAAATGGATTCTGCGGCTATAAATACTAATGTTATAATATATGCTGTATATATTAATTGTTTTTCAAACTCTATTCAATAGTGAAATTGGAATATTCTAGAACGATTTTTGTTGTGGAAAATTATATGAAATTTAATGATTATTTTATGCTTGGGTTCTGCTGCTATAAACGCTGATTTTAATAGCTGTGTATATTAAATATTTTTTTGCTTCTACTCATATAAATTCCCATATCGAATAATTATTGCTTTTTATTAACATCAAACTCTATTTTGTTTTTATTACTAGCAATTAATTGATTTCATGTAAGTTAAGTTATAAGCTGTTAAAATTCATATTAAAGTCGTTTTTAGAAGGTTATGTATATATTTATTTGCAAATTGGGATGCAATATATGAAATGTTCTCAAAAGGTACCTAAGTTTAGTGTTAAGTATATAAAGTAAATGTAACAAGGATTATAAATGCTATTTTCAAATTATAAATATGTCCTCATCTTCAAAATTAATACTAGTAATGATGCTGCACAGGATGTTATTAATCACTATATAAATACTATCATCATAAAATATTTCGGTTTATATGCATCTTATTTTATTTTGATGTAAGTTACTGAATTGCTGTTATTGTTCTATAAGGTGAAAAATTAAAATATTTTTTATTAAACTAATCTCTATAACCATAGTGCCTATTTACTTTATGATAAATACTGCATGTTATTTGAATTTATCTAAAAAATATAATGCTTTTCTATAAATCAAAAATTATTCGCTAAGTCCCGATAATGCTCAATTATTCCGTAATATCTAATCTCATTAATATTCATGGCGCACGTTGATATTAAATAATTGCTTACCTTGTTCTCACCAATATAGCTGACACGTTAATATTAGCACTGTACAAAAATTATTGTCCTATTAATTTACACACACACACAGTTTGTCAGCAAAATTTCTGCAGGAAAATGCGTAGACAAATAATGTAAAAAGACGGTCTGAGTTGTATTTATAATGTTATGTGACGTCATATAATCACGCCGCTACGTTGGTTAGAATTCGAGGAATTTGCACACGAGCCCAATGTTCTAGAACATTATTTCTCATGACATCATACGAACAAGTTGAAGCTTGTACGGAAGTTGTCTACCAGGGTGAGAATACCTAATAGGCGTACTTGCTAAATTTCAATTTATTTATATCCCCTATTTAATCATTTTAACCTACGGCTAAGTATTATTTATATAAAGAACGTGCCCAAATTTATGTGGCGGCACTTGGCTCAAAGACTGTACCTATATGTTATCCGCTATAATTGCATGATTCTCAGCTATATGACTCACGCGCACGTGTATGCCGAAATGTGTGTTTCATAATATTATAATACGCTTTATATATTTTTACGGCTATTTATTTTTATGAAAAAATTATGAATTATTATTTGTTCCAAATTCCATCCTTTATAGTGTATTTTTTAGTACCTATGTACCAATAAAAGTCTTTTATTATTAGTTTCATTTTAAACGCTAATTTCAGGCTGCAGCTATGACGTCATCATTATCTGAAGCTCATTATGAATACCACAATGAAGACCGAGAATAAAAATTAATTAATTTAAAACCATTCTAAAAAATATGAATTTATTGTGAATAAAAGAAGTAGGAAAATATTTGTTCTGCTTATTTACATTTTTTCTTCGCTATTTCCTTATATCAGTTTTGATTGGTTTATTAATTTGAATTCTCTCCAGCTACTCATGAAAACTTTATTTTGTGTATGCAGTATAGATTTTTTGTGTAAATTCCCTGGAAAATTATTTGTGTGTGCAGTATAGATTTTAATATAAAAGTTTTTAGCTTTTTTGTTCTCTTATGACATTCTTAAATCGATTAACTTAAATAACCCTCGCTATCAGCTACAGAGCATATGTGATAAAAATGTTCAAATAGAAAAATATTTGGAACATGATTTGCTTAAGAATAAATTTGTAACCAAGTTGATGACATTTTTGTTAAAAGTGTAAGTCTCCAGCTGAAACCACAGTTTTAAAATATAAATATCTTTTGTGGTGTCTATGTGCTTTTTATGTTCTAATGTTACATATTTGTTAATTTAATTGCGAGGGATACTTTTTGTCTATAAAGTTAATCCAATCTGAACGCGAAATTTCTTCATTATAGTGCTTATTATTACCGCTAGTTAAACCCTTGTATAATATACAAGGGTTAAACGAACGGGAACAGTAGAAAAATTCGACTTAGAATCCATTTCCAGCGCAAACACATTAACTGAAGTGTTATTCCTTGAATGCATATTGCATATCTCTGTCATGTCGATTTTCCACGCGTATACTCCTATGTCATTCACGCACCCATGTTCAATGCATTATATGTTGTGTAGATTTTTTCCTTGAGACACCTCTACATTAGTTTGTTAAACGGACGTTGTTAGCGCTGCGCTCATTTGCTACGAGACCCATGCTGGAACGATCGTCTCGAGATGCGCGCCTGATTTCTCCTCTGCGCTGGGCGCTGGCTATATTATTATTTAGCCATCGAATGTCTGGCTTAAAATTCTGTAATCTACGCATACCTATTACTACATTGTTTACCTAGCCGTCGCACCTATCATATTATCCTAGCCGTGTCACACCTATCATTAATCACCTGGTGCACACACCTTCAAGCCATGACCTCTACCTCTGCATGCATCCTCCAGGTCTTCGGCAGGTGGGAGTGGAGGGGGTAAAATTCGTCAAAAATGACCAGGATGAACCTCCATAAGAAATAACATGGGATTTTGGCGCCGTAGCCCCATAGCCTATCTACTTAAGTACGACTGATGGTCGAGATGGTAGCGTACCTGCCTCTCACCCAAAAGGCCCGGGTTCGAATCCCGGTCGTGGCAATGGAAAATACTGTGAGAGGGATTTTTCCATTATACACGGATATTGGATGTGTGTCCCTGGTCTTTAAATGTGTAGCCCCCTCCCGCACAAGGCTCTTCTAGAACCTTCTGGTATAAAGGTGGTCGTAATTACATGTGGTGTATTTATTTATTTATTTATAAAAATGTTACATGAATAATAAACGTATGAGACTCACGAAGCACTATTATTATGCTTTTTTGTGAGTTATAGATTATTAATAAATAACTTTATTAAGGCTTTATACAAACATAATAATAACAAACATATCCAATTTGATATACTTATATTGATGTTTCATCTCTAAACATACAATATTATTAAACGTATTGGACTTTTTTCTTAATACATGATAAAAATTGGATTAAAAATTACAAAATTCAAATCGTCTAAAAATAAACTATTGAAAAATTTATTCTTTTTTTTTAACTAACCACAAAATTAATTTATTATGGTCACCAATAGATTATATGATAAAACAAAGCACATTCACTAAGAGTATAAAAACTTGATGTTGAGTTATGTACAACATGTGTGTGCGTTTTTTTTTTGCAATTTGGAGTGTTATTTATTTAGACGTTTGGAGGATGATGGTCCCAACAACATGAACTCTAATTCTTAGTGTGAAAGTTTCGAAACCGCTTGCCAAAACTTTCAATTTCAACCTTTCCTTTATCTAATAATAATTTAGTTGAGCACTATCACTCAATAAGAAATAGGATATTAAAAATATAAATAAGTAAAGACAAAGAAACAACATATACCTACTTACATACACACATGTAAGCCTGAAGAAATAAAAATATATATATATTTTTATAAAACAGGTGTACTTGTCAAATATGGCCTCGAATATGGCAGATTTAAGACATCATAAATACACAATTGTGAAGAAATGTTAAATATTACGTCAAAGTTTTAATTTAAAAAACATCATCAGATCTGATATTTATTATTGAATACGTTTATTATGGTATGAAACGGACATCTTGTACTGCCATTTTCCAAATTATATGCAAAACCCCACTCTCAATAATTAACAATTATAATACAGATTTTTTTATATAACGGTAGATGTGCGTTAGATCATTAATAATGTATAAAATTATCGAAATATTTTGATTTTCATTTTTATTTGAAATGTGACAGTGAAGACACCTCATATAATTAAATTACATAACTAGGTATATTATGTTTGTGTTTTCAACTAGTGTTTCATGAGTGGAGTGAAATAAAATAAAAGTTTGCAGTGCAGCGTACCTGAAAATCTTTATAATGTTGGAGTAATATGGAAATTTTTTAACGAATCATTAAAAAAATAATAGAAACAAAATTATTTTCTAAACAATAAAAAGAATATTTCAAATAATACAGTATTAAATATTACCTATTAATCGTTACAATCTTCATGGTCATCAACTATTTCTGTTGAATTTTCTGTATATTTTTTACTTGAAGAGAATTTTCATAATTTTTATTTTATTTTTGTAATAATGGCACACATAATCTGAGACACTTGTTTTCTCAATCACGCGTTTCAACGTATTTTCTAATATTATTATTATTAAATTTCAAATCTTTTATAGTATCTTACAGTTTCTAATTATCGAAAAATTGCAAAATTGGGATAGTTAAAAAAATTAAGAACCGTCTAATTTTGAGGTTAAAAATGTGAAAGTTGTATGCTTTAATTTCATAAATGTATAAAATAATGTATTCTAAAAATAATTTTCGAGACATTTTACGTAAAATCGGTGAATTTAAGAAGGCTACAAATCCAGTCTAAATTTTTACATCAACTTTTCAATAATATCGAAGGTAACAGCTAAATAATAAATAAGTTAAAAAGCAGATTAATATTACATTTTCTTTCTAAGATTGCAAGGAATTTCAAAAGCCAATGGCTGAGTATACTGCATCGTCCATCCCTTATTTTACCACAAAGCTCCTTAATTACTTAATCGAATACCGTTAGACTATGGAATAAATTAGAATTTTTTTTCGTAAAATTACCTCATCTTTTATTTAGTCATATAAACATAATAATCAATATTTTGCTTATATACTAAGATATAATCTAATACGTCAACAAAAAACAATAGCAATTTTACTGCCACAATGAACATTCAACCAATACAGGAGTGTATAGATTTAACATTAAGTTAAGTAAAGTACATTTCCACCTTATATCATTCTTATACCTACATTTGATAAGTATTGAAGAATTACCTTTAGTAATTAGGTACCTAGTAATGGTAATGGTGACAGTTTAGTACGAACACCACTGAGATTAGGGTTTTAATATCAATCGATTAATATAGTGTTAGAAGAAAAAGGCATAAACATATTGTTTCCATTTATTTTGTGCTAAAATATAAATGAAATACCTAAAATAGTAATAAGTACATACTATTCACATTATGTCCCTAAATGTGATAACATTGCTGCTCTCAAACACAGTCACGTATATAACAGTGACTATAGCATATAGGATCATAAACGTAGTGCTTAAAATAAAATGGTGATTGCGATAAGCTTAAATGAAAAAGTTTATTTATAATATTAGGGAACCATCCTTGTCGAGTGGACCACAAAATAACGTGTGAATTCGGTTTTGTTTACTGACCTTCTCCAGTAGATAGATTAACTTAAAATTATCAATTTACATCTGTTCTAGGATGGCTTAGGGAGTTCAGAGTACTAGATAGTGTGGATGCTGTTGAAGATTCTTAAAATTAAAAATAAATCCTTCACTGCAAGCTTATTATATTGTAACCAATGATTTTATTTTGCTTACTGCGATTTATGATAATGAGCAGAAGGAATAGACTGTGAATGATTCTAATTACAATTTTAAATGTTTAATATAATATTATAAAGATGCACAAAATTTGTATTTTACACCACAAACTAATACATAAGGAGCACGAGATATTCATACTATAATACAGTTAGTTTTCGTTTGCGATTCGTAGCGCAGCACCACGATGAGATGGAAATTCACTTAACAGGGTACATACATACTTGGTACGATTTTAAATTGGTATTTGAACAACCTTCTATTATAATAATAATAATAATACACCACATGTAATTACGACCCCCTTTATTCCAGAAGGCTCTAGAAGAGCCTTGTGCGGGAGGGGGCTACACATTTAAAGACAAGGGACACACATCCAATATCCGTGTATAATGGAAAAATCCCTCTCACAGTATTTTCCATCGCCACGACCGGGAATTGAACCCGGGACTTTTGGGTGAGAGGCAGGTACGCTACCATCTCGACCATCCAGTCATATTGGAAAAAATACATTTCTTCTATACAGGGTGTCCCATTTTTTAGGGGTAGGACTTCAGGAGGTGATAGAACATCAAAAAATAATAGTACTTTCTTGAATGAACTATATGTCGGAAAGGCGTATTTTTCGAGTTACAGGGCGTTGAAATTTGGTAAAGAAATAGTTTTTCTTTATTTCTAGCCCAAACGGATGGAGTTATGAACTGAAATTTGGTCTATTGTCCACTGGTATCAAGCTTCATGGAAAACTCGGTGGAACGCGTCATATCGTTTACCAGGGGCGTTTCCTTCGGGTATGCTGAACCCCCTTTTGTAGAAAATATGATACGCCAATGGCCGGTTCGACAAAATTATAATATTTTTGAATTTGTTGATGAATTTTGAACAAGAACTGGTCCTTTGGTAAATTCCGTCAGATGCACCGTTTTCGTAGAAAATTGAAATATAGGTGTTCTTGTATGTTCGTCCAAAGTTGTTGATTGAGATTCATTTCTTAAAAAAAATCAAAATGCAATTCCATCTTCAATAGATTAATAATAAATAATTATCAATAATAAGAAGTTTTCAGTCTTCCTAATAAGCGGTGTACTCGGAGGTATGAAGCCCACTTTGCTCTTCGCATTGAAGATCATGCCTGTCTACCAAAAATCGGCAGAATGGTTGGCTGGTCAAATGCAGAAAGCGGCCGTCCTGAGATTCCTTCGTTTACTTGGGACACACGAGTCTGGAATCTACAATCACTAACCCTGTTGGATGCAGGAAGTGTCTATAGATTATTCGCTGGTGCTCTATACATGATGTGTCGGAAGCAACGGGAAACCTACAAAACAGTTTTTATTTAGAGAAAGAAAATATTACATTAATTTCCCTAAACCAGCGCAATCGAGCCTAAGCTCTTCTACTTAACCAAAATATTATATAATGTTACCCCAGAGATAGCCATTATAACTGCCCCGTTAAAAAATTTGTTTGAAAAAATTAGATTTGGAAATTAAATGAAAAAAGGTTAAATTCTCCTACTGGCCATTATAAACTCAATTACGTTTAGAGTTCCCGCTAAAACTTTTGTTACGTAGTTGTATGGTTGGTTGGTGTGGAATAAATATGTGGCGGGTAATTAAATTCAGGTTCATAAAAGGTTAAACAATTTTATCCAAGGACAGTTCGAATCATATATGCATGGCTAAAACAGAAAATAATTTTTTTATCATCATTAAATAAAATAATAGTACATAATTTTCTCTTTATATTGTTTATGCATTATATTGTGATTCTGTTTAGTTGCAAATGTGGATATTGTAAAGAGAAAAGGAGTGCTGCTGGCGTGGATTTAGAACGATGTAAATGTGGGTTCAAGAGCTATTATATTCAACCAATTACTACCTGATGATAGGGGTGGAATTTTTAACATGATTATGCATTTTCAATCAATTTTTAATCTTATTTTTAATTGTTTGTTTTTGAGTGGTTTTCTCCTTTATTGGCGAGATATGACATGACAGAATATAATATGTAAGCATAGGGTGATTGTAGGTTTGTATTGACGGATTGGTATATGGTGTAGAATCAGGTCAAGTTGGACTTGGTAGTCACATTATATTTTTGATGGATCACGTGCTGGGAATAAATTAATACAACTCTCTTTAATAATTCCAACCCATCGGATAATTTAGTGGACAGTTATGTGTGTCTTCTAATGATACTTATAACTTGGGTCTTTTTAACTTTAGTATGTAGTTATAGTAGTATGGAAGATATTTGGTCTCATAAAATATTAGACAAAAACTGACTTAATTAAAAAAAATTGCGCCGAAAGTGCTTTATTGTAGTTAATTTAATAGCACGCGCGTACCGTAGGCATACAGGGGCGAAATTAAAGGCGTATTTGGGCTATTTATTGCACAATGAGATCCAGTTTTTTTACACATTGATTTAGGAAGGATAAGAATTACAAGGGATCTTGGAGAATGAGAGGAAGTATATAATTACAGTGAACTGTGATGTTGTGCACTGGAAATCGAATTAGTGGAAGAAAGAATTTAATTCTGGTGGCGAATTTTTTGGCAGTAGCATATTCCGTGTATTAGATCCTTTGACATGTGATGGAATTTGGTGATCTATATTCCTCGCATACTTAGTACAATATATTTCACTCTTATGCTCGACAATAAACGTCATAGGCATATTAGGTTAAGAGAATCTTCATCGACCATACTAATTTCACTATCTAACAAATTTTTATCCCCATATTCCTTAAAGTCAGAAAAGAAAAAGTAAAGTCATCATTAGACAACATATCAACCCAAAGAAAGCGCCAATAGAGTAGAAGCTTTAGTTTAAATTAAATACCCGAGTCGGTCAGGGAGTATATAGAAATCCATCAAATTTAAATTACATGGTCTTCTCTGAGGAATTTACCGTAACTAGAAGTAGGTGTACATTCACGGCAATTTCGGTATTATGTGGTATACCGGGTGACGAGTCAATCAATGTACGCCCCCAATTTTCTGGTTGTTTTTGAATTTAGAAATTTCGTTTTTGGCATACGTGAGTAAGACAAAAGTGGGCTTGTTTTAGACTAACAGGAACGAAAATATCACTTCCGGTTGAACCGGAAGTGACTACAACTTTTTTTCTTAAATAGAATGACCGTGTTTTTTTAGGGTGTTTTATAAAGTATGAAATTTCAATTGCAACAGTTTTTCCAATTTGAAAAATTCCAAAAAATAAGTAAAATACGAACGATTTTTTATATTTTTGCAAAATGGCCGCGTCAGATGAATGCGATGTAAGAAAATTACTAAGTAGGCTATAGAAACTATTAGCAAGGTAGTAAGCTTGTCTGTAAAGCATAAAATAGTTATTTAAATTACTGATAGATAAGACTATTTTTAGGTTTTTCTCAAAAAACAGAATTTAATTTTCATTTTCATTTCCGTAGGGGTCCTATGGAAAATTTTTAAATGGGACAGTACTATTTGGTTTTATTAATCGGACATAATGATTCAAAAACTCTAATTTTTTTTTCTTTTTTAAAAGCCGGGTCATTAAAATTATTTCTTGTATGTGCTTACCTTTTAAAAACACTTTTATTATTAAAAAGGATATCGTTAAGAAATGATTATTGGCGAAAAATTTAAGCTTATGAATCATTGTCCGATTAATAAAAAAAATAGTACGGTCCCATTTAAAAATTTCCCATAGGACCCCTACGGAAATGAAAATTAAAATTAAATTCCGTTTTTTGAGAAAAACCTAAAAATAGTCTTATCTATCAGTAATTTAAATAACTATTTTATTCTTAGCCAAGGGTCGATCCAGTCAAACCATGAACAAATTAGAGACAAGTTGAAATTTGGTATATAAGTTTGTATTGGGGCCCTTAAAATACCACCAAACCCCACCGGTAATCCGCCGTGCCTGTCACCCCTAAACAACCCCCGAAAGGGGTAAAAATCGGACTTTTTCTAGTTATTTGGCAATATCTTAAAAATAAAGCTATATACGAAAAAATATGAAGATAGAAAAATTAAAGGCCATAAAATTTCCTATAAAACTGCGTTTAGCAGATATATTTTGCTTTACCAGTGGCGGAGTTATGATATTTTTAATAATTGGGTATTTTGTTAAAATATTCTCTAGCATTTACTTATTGGATTTTGACATTAAATATACAACAATGTATATGGATATTTTGGTAAATACATTTAATACATTCTTACATCAATAAATTAGAAATAAAAAACATACCAGTGGAGTACTATATTTTAATTTCATACATTATTTTGTATTAGCTAATAGAACTTTAACATTTTACGTGCTTATTAAATGTAACAAAATAATTATTTTAAATATCCGTGAATTTCTGTCACGAATTGAGAGGAATTATTTTTATATTAATACTATTAAGGACATATACCGCATGTCAAGGCAACTGAGTAGTTTTCCGCGTCGCCATTCGCCCCTGTATGTATGCTCTCTTCGTATATTCTCGATACGACTCGATTACGCTAAACATAATTTGTATATGCTACGCCCAGGAGGAAGTTCGAAACCAAATAAAATTACTGATACTTCAAAGTTGCAGCATAAGTTGGGACCTTTAATAAATGTTAAATAAATAAATAAATAAAGTGTAAGAATAATATTTTGTAATAAACTTCGCCCATCAATAAAGACGTTTATTAATATTATTATCATTGCCATGCACTCCATTTCCGGATGTGATACTACATCTGGCCTGTTTACCAGGGGAAAAATTAATTCGGTCAATACTGTGAAAAAGAAGAAGTTGGTTGACATTCTTAAAGAATTTTTCAATCCAAATATATCCAAAGACAGATTGAGGACCTTTATTTCTACATTTTTTATTTCCGTATACGTCAAAAATAGAACAAGTACCGATTTGAATCACGTCAGATACATTATCTACCAGCAGTATGTAGCAAAGCAAAGTTTAAATAAAGATTTTAATCTGGCTTCACTTCCACCGATCATAAATGCAGCTCAGTACCATGCATATAGGACATTTCATCCAGCAACTCTACATACATATTTTATTTACATGTATGATTAACTTTTAGGTTCAAGCATGGTTGAATAATAGCTTACCACTCCAGGACTGGGGATGGATTTCTAGTGATTCCGGAATCTCTCCAGTCCAGATGGATCAAGATATAGACCCCAAAGGGTTCCCTAAACAAATACATTTTTTGCAACTGTTCATCAGGTGGTTACAAAAGTGCATGCTCATGTCGTAACCTGTTTTAATAGGGCAGTTGAGGATTTACAGGCGGAAGTCGACATCTCAACATGCAGATAAAATATATTGGATAAGTAATTAAAAACATTCATTTACTTAAACATAACCTGTAAGTATTTTAGTTTATTTAAGAAAAAGCAACTGTGCTACTTACTACATAAAAAACTCATATTTTATGTATTATTATAGTTTTAATCTGTTTTGGTGTAAAAGACGTAAAATATATTAATGTAACGTAATTATTTTGTGGGTAATGTGTATTTTGTTAAAATATACTGGAATTTACAACACGATAACTCCACCACTGCTAAAGCAAAATATATTTGCTAAACGTAACTTTATAGGAAATTGTATGCTCTTTAATTTTTCTGTCTTCATATTTTTTCGTATATAGCTTTGTTTTTAAGATATTGCCAAAAAACTAAAAAAAGTCCGATTTTCACCCCTTTCGGGGGTTGTTTAGGGGTGACAGGCACGGCAGATTACCGGTGGGGTTTGGTGGTATTTTAAGGACCCCAATACAAACTTATATAACCAAGTTTCAGCTTGTCTCTAATTTGTTCATGGTTACCTATATAAAGCTTCAGCCTGGGCTATGCGGTATTATGTCCTAAATATTATTAATATAAAAATAATTCCTCTCAATTTCTAACAGAAATTCCACGGATATTTAAAATAATTATTTTGTTACATTTAATAGGAACATAAAATGTTAAAGTTCTATTAGCTAATACAAAATAATGTATGAAATTAGAAATATAGTACCTACTCCACTGGTATGCTTTTTATTTCTAATTTATTGACGTAAGGATGTATTAAATGTATTTACCAAAATACTCATATATATTGTTATGTATATTTAATGTCAAAATCCAATAAGTAATGGCTAGGGAGTATTTTTACAAAATACCCAGTTATTAAAAATATCATAACTCCACTTGTCTCTAATTTGTTCAAGGTTGCCTATATAAATCTTCAGATCGACCCTGGGCTATCTTTACAGACAAGCTTACTACCTTACTAATAATTTCCACAGTCTACTTAGTAATTTTCTTACATCGCATTCATCTGACGCGGCCATTTTGTAAAAAATTAAAAATTGTTCGTATCTTACTTATTTTTTGGAATTTTTGAAATTGGAATAAACGATTGCAAATGGAATATCATGCTTTATAAAACACCCTAAAAAAACACGGTCATTCTATTTAAGAAAAAAAGTTGTAGTCACTTCCGGTTCAACCAGAAGTGATATTTTCGTTCCTGTTAGTCTAAAACAAGCCCACTTTTGTCTTACTCACGTATGCCAAAAACGAAATTTCTAAATTCAAAAACAACCAAAAAATTGGGGGCGTACATTGACTCGTGGCCACCCGGTATATGGATGGAACGAGGGATGGAAGTACTTGGAAATACAAGTTGCACAAAATGTACAAGATTTTTGGTAATGGTTAACTCGTCGGTTTTCGCAGTCGTGCAATCCTAATTCTACAAAGCATATTACTACACATTCCAAAGAATTTTATGTGGCAAATTTTTGAAAACCATTAGCAACTTTATAACGCCTTAAGTAAATTAATACTTGGGCTACCGGTATACCACAAGAAAAGTTAGATAATTACATCCTTATCAGAAGGATGACCCGCAAGGTACCCATTATATGCATTTAATAAAGTTATTTCAAATATCATAGAAGTTTTAGTGTACGTTGTAAACTCCTTTATTTGAAAAGAAAGAAATCTTCTCTTTTTTTTTTAATTAAATATATCTTTAAATAATTTAGTAAGCATTTTTAAAATTTATATTATTTCTAGATATCTCTAGCTAGATCATTGTGGTGTATCTTATAAGACGTTCACATGTCCTATTAAAAGGCCCATTTTTTAGCGTTTCATTATGGTATTGATATTATATCACACTGGAGAATATGGTGAGGAAAAACAATGATTACTGTAGAATACTAGACAGTATTTGAAGTTGAATTGATGATATATTCTTTGTTCATATCCACCTACGCCTCCTAACAAATACGAAAATAATAAGTTTCCGTTAGTTGATGCAAAATTTACATGAACAGATATCACTTCTGAGGTAATAGATAAAATAATCACTAAGATAAAATCTACCGCCAAAGGTTCTGATGGAATTGAATTGAAAATGATTCTGCTTGTCACTCCTTTTTTAAGTGATCGCTTTGCTTTCCTTACCAATAAATGTCTTAACTAGTGATTTCTTTCCCTCAGTTTGGAAAGATACTAATATTATTCCTGTTCCAAAAGTATCTCTTCCGTCCTATTAGCATTGTACCCTACCCTGTCCAAAATTATGTAAAAAAATTGTTTCGGAGCAAGTAACAACATATTATTATTTATATAAATAATTTTAATATTTAGCCGCCCACGCAATCGGGTTTCAGAGCAGTACTATAGAACTGCCCTTCTGAAAGTAACAGATGATATTTTTAAAGAAATTGATCTTAATAATAATGTTTGTTTAATTCTGTTAGATTTTAGTAAGGCTGTGACGGGTGCTTGAGATTGGTCGATAAAAAGACCAACCACGAACAATATACAATTAACAAAACCGGAAAATATTATACTTATGTTATGTGCTAGTGTCTGAACCGCAAGAGGGGGTCCGTCACAAGGTGTGCCGAGAGCTAGCTCAGCTCTAGTCGGCGAGAGGGGTAGGTTCCCTTTACACTACCGTATAATAATCAAGATAACTACTAAGAGAGGGCGCCACCAGCGATTAGCAACCTCGCCAGTAAGTTCCCTAGATGTTAACGGGTGTCCAA
The DNA here is from genome assembly GCA_963680705.1 of Rhagium mordax. Classification (NCBI taxonomy): domain Eukaryota; kingdom Metazoa; phylum Arthropoda; class Insecta; order Coleoptera; family Cerambycidae; genus Rhagium; species Rhagium mordax. The sequence goes on from OY796656.1 coordinate 87,639,557, forward strand.
ACACTAGTTTAAAATTAAACGGTTGATATTTAAAGGTCCAATTATTAAATTAATACCTGAAATCACATATGTAGTACTTACCAAATAAGAAAACACACGATAAATTTTAAAAAAAGAATAAGGGTTTATTGCCAGTATTACAGAATAATGAATATCACATAGGGTGAGCAGCGTAAATAAATATTTAAATATATTAAAAGTTGCGACAGCTGTATATTACCAGGCGTGATATCACGTTAGGCGTACATAAGTGAGTTATATTTTATATATATGAGAATATGTTTATATAGTGATACGGACTAGAAAAATAAAATATGCGACAGGTTGTTCGGGTAGTTACCCTTATACCTCTACTTAAAATTAACGATTACGTCTTGCAAAATTGGAACTGTAAATTTCTGATTGTTAACTAGGTTTTCCACAGTGGGGTTTAAAAATATCTACAATGTTACTGCATTAACTGTATATGACGTAAAATTTTATTGATAGCCAGTTACCTCGTGAAGCGAGATAAAGGAAATTATTTCTTAGACACAATTAAAACTAAAATATGGCTTATCTACTAGTGATTGTCCAGCCTCGATGTAGGTCACTCGTGCTGCAACAAAAGTGGTGGTCAACTATCCAAGAGGGTCCAAGATGGTCCAGGGGCAATGCAAGGGTGTCGTTTCCAAAAAAAGTCAAACCAGTGACCGTAAACGGTGGGCTTGCCCTACCATCAACCGATGTCCAGACGTTCCCTTAATTCGATAGGGTGTATTATCAAATCCAAGCGATGCAATCAATCCTACAGGACAGTCGTGCCACACTTGTCTCACGCCAAGGGTGCAGCGGATGGAAGCAGCCAACGAGAGTTGAGTGGAGGACTCAACAATGGGGAACGTAAACCAAAAAGAAGGAGGGAAAAGAAAAATGAAAAAAGGTCAAAAAGCCCTAAAAAAGAGAAGAGTGTTTTTATCCACTTATACTTAGGTATCCTTTGCAGTTTCACAAAAGAATGTTATGACGGAATTTGACATCAGAATACTTACTGAAGGTTAGAGGGCGGCTTAATTCAGCGATCCAGGGTCTGTCTTGCCGACACTGGATATATCCTTCGAGGAGCAAGGCTTTTCAACGAGACTTGTTTCAAAAATCCGATAATTATCGAGGATCGTGTTCTTTCCACAACAATATCAACCAAACAACTGAACACCAATCCAGCGAACTTTTATAAATCCCACTTCAATAATGGTAAAGCACTAACGGCAATTTTACTAAAAATTCACTCCGAAAATCGTCTCGTTCATTCTACAACGGCCATTTTTTCCCTTAATTCCACAAGTGGTTTAAGCACCAATTAGCGAGCACCTGCCAGACGCCTCTGACATTTAAGCAATTATCCGACCTCGACGGGTTTTCCACAAGGTAGCATTCTTGGACCCTTGCTATTTTCCATTTACACAGCTGATTTCAATAAATATCTTAAAGACTGCCAGACCCACCAATACGTTGATGATACCCATGTTTATTGTTCTTCCAATATACAAAATTTATTTTCGGCTGTGTTAAAAATTAATGATGATTTACAAATAATTTTATTTCATCCCGTCCGGAAAGTACAACAGTACAGTATTCATATGCGGCCGGAAAATGAGACATTACGGTATCAGAGCCGGTAAAGTACCGGAAACCACCGGAAACTTATTACGAACCAATCACAAACTGTTATTATACCTTTTGACAGTTGTTTGACATATAAAAATCGACCGTAAATTAAAAAATAGTGTCAAATGTCAAATGACATAAGAAAATAACCAAGTGTCAAATTATACAAATATACTAATATACAAGAAATGATGGGATGAAATAAAATATCATTCGACACATGTCCGTAAGGTGTTGTTCCAGCCTCGTTTAGATATTCTGGACTCGGCTCCTGACGTCGCCTCGTCCATAATATCTACTCGACTGTAACAAATCACCTTCCGGACTTGTGACGAAAATTACTATTTTAGTTGTCGTCAGCGCATAGTCTAATATTAAATGACTCGAATACAGAATTGCTGGTATTTGGTAGCAAAAGAGTAAGGGTTATGGATGATCCCGAATTTAAAATTAAATTAAATGGGAAAACTCTGGCACCAGGTGATTGTTGCAAAAATTTGGGTTTATGGATTGATAGCAATCTCAGATTCTCTAAACATGTGAACCATCTAAATAGTCCAAAAGTCATTTGGTAAGCTCAAACTCTTATATAAGTACTCATAGAGATATTCTTAGTTCCGACTTTAGGTTAAAATTGTTTGTTTCTCTTATTTTATTGTCTTTGACTTACTGTGATATACGCTAAGTGAGTATCCGGTGTTCGCGGAGCACCCGCCACCTACTGGATTTTTGTTGTGTCAGTTGGGAGCAAATGTCTCACTGTTTACCTTGAGTATTATGACATTAAAAGTTTTTTCAATCCATTAAACACTCCTAAGAACACAATAGGTACTGCAAATAATGAGTCTAGTTTTTAAAAGCCATTTTCAAACCGTCCAGCTCGATACTTTCAGGCCGAAAGTGATAAGCAAAGGACAAAAACTTGTGAAAAGTTTTCATGTCAACTAAAATAAATTTTTATGTTTATTTTTATTATGATCCTGTAGCTGGGGGAAAATCGAAGAGTTAGTCGACACTAACTGTAATTGTAAAGGCAAAGGGTACTGTAAACATGCTGCAGCTGTTTGAATTTTTGAAATGAAGAAAACACGCGCTTACAAACCGATTTATCCATGATTTGGAATCGCCCTCCCGAAGAAATGTTACGTGAGAAAACGAGCTCAGAAAATTTTCAGACTACTACTAGCCAGCCAAAATCAGTATATAAATTCAAAGATGTAGAAAATGTAGATCCAATTCTTCAAGAGAACTGCACCCTTGCATTGTATGTAAAAGCTGAGGTAGAAATTGAAGAGTTAAAGCGAGTTAAAGAGATTGAACTGCGTGATACTTTATTGAATTTTCAAAAGTTGCAAACAAATATGTGTTTTCCTCAGTATCATGCGTTTAAAAGTATCGCTAACGAAAACCTTCGTCTCACACTGTCTGTTGTAAAGTGTCTCGAAGCTTATAGAGCCTTTTATTATTCTCATGTTGTCGTCTATGACCAAGCGTGGAATTCTATTTGTTTTAATTCAATAAAGCAATCCGAAACTGCAGTGTAGTACAAGGAAAGACATGTACGCATTACAGCCAGTCAAAAAGTTCACCGAATAAAAACAAGAGAAGGAAATTTTGAAAATTTAGCTGCACAGTTAAAAAAACTGCGTTACAATGGAGCCATCACGGATGCAATGCAATACGGATTGTCGATGGATAGCTAAAAGCGTATTTGTGCTAGGAAAATATGATTGTTCGAATACTAGACAAATATTGTGCAATTATTTTGCGTTACAAATAATCCAATTCAACTGGATAATGTTGCTCCAGTTGTTGCATACACTCTTACACAAATCATACGGTTGTCTAAATATTTAGTTCTGTTGCGGTCGCAACTTGCCGCAATAATTGCACAATTGCACAAATAAATTGCGATAATTGTGCTAATATTGCTCGATATGTCTGTCTATCGGGGTAGAAATGTTTTGGAATACGTGGAAGAAAACATGTAAACAACATTAGGTTATACTTACGCGACTCGACGCACGGACACAATCCACTTTTTTCGTCGATTTATATCCCACGGTCCACTGGGAAAGCTTTAAAAATGTAATTCCGGGTTTCTTGAAGACCAAGACTTACAACCAACGACACAACAAACTTTTCCAATAATTTTTCCCGACGTGCGTTACTGCGGCTTACTGCTGTTTGTCAACATTTGCTCCCACGTAATTTTACGAGCGGCCGCGCGTTGACGCTACTGTAGTTACTCACTTAGCGTATTGTACATTGGCCTGCATTACTTAACAAGGACAACGGGAATTTGTAGGAAATCAAAATCAGTGCTTAAGGTTCAGTTATAATCTGCGCAAGTTTGATCACATTTCGGTCAACTTTGAGGTATCGAAATGGCTCAATCTTGACGAAAGATTTAATCTACATATATCGTTCCTGAAGAGGGGTTGGAACCTTTGGTGTAGAACTTGCACTTGGAGTAGTTTGATGCCAACTTGGTTGGCGAAACGCGCATCGAGTGTGTGCAAAAGTGTTTTGGTGTGTGGAAAACTATTCCTAGTACTTATGTCGTGTAGTACATTTAAGATTTTGAAATATAGTAACCAGAATATCTAGCAACCAAATAAGTCAAAAATACTGATTTACACATACGCTCAACTCGTCATCGCGATTTATTTTTTATTTCTAAGCATAGTTCGGTCCAATTTCAGCGTTCATTTAGTTACAATGCTGTAAAAAATTTTAATGCTTTACCCGAGAATGTCAAGTCTCTCTCATCTATAAGTTCCTTTAAAAAGAGCATAAAAGATTATATGATTTCCTCTAAGGTATAATTTATATCTTAGTTTTGTATATTATATTTTTATATTTTTTATATTATTTAGAATTTATTTATTTATTTATACATTCGTGTGCGATATATGGTATAATTTCTAATGTTATTAGGTTATTTGTTACACTGCGTTTATTATTATTTTTATTTCTTATCTGTAATTAATATCTTTTTTTTTTATGGTCGTATGGAAGAGCATATTATATGATATGAATACCACCATCCCGTTCCAATTTTCTATATTGTATCATATTTATAATAAGAATAAAGACATTTTATTATTATTATTATTATTACTTAGACAGTAGCAGCTTTCTTTTTGGTTACGGCGTGAGTTTATGGAAATTTCCTTAAATAGCAGTTCATGACAACCAAGTTGTTCATGGTGGTACACATTTTCCACTTGAGTAGTGTTAAAAAATATGTACTTACTACAATTAAAAACGTATCTTGTTAAGAAATTGTTGGACCGATGACAAGCTAGTTAGCCATCGGCCTTTTGTTAATACCGATATTGAATTGTTTTAATTTTGTAATGTTTCTAACACAATATTAATAAATTTCAAAATGATTATTATAATACCAAATCGATAAGGCTTTATGCAATATACTACTGATTTTTTAGAAGCAACTTTCGATATATTATATTCTAATAGAAATATCCTATCATAAGCAAAATAACATAACATAATAACAACGGTATGAAATACTGAAATTGTGTAAATAATAATAAATATGTGTAATTTTAAACAGTGAAACTTATAATTTTATGACATTAAAAATAAATGTTTTCATTAGACTATCTTTATTAAACAATATAAGTATTTTATTGAAATGTTACTAAGAGTCTGTATAACCCTAGCGTGATTTCAGCACATCTCGTTAAGTTTTACGTTTGACTGCATTTTTAATAAACAGCACATTTTAGCTCAGTAAATAAATACATGAGACTTAACGAGTACGTCTGAGAGAAGCTGCGTCATAATGCAATATTTGAAAGTGCCAGATTGTCATTAATAAGTCTGATTAGGAGCATTTAATTTCAGGCACGTTTAGTAAACGCAAGCAATATTATCTATTAAATACAACAAGCAAGATTTCAATGAAAAATGTCAGGGATCTTTCATTCGAAATTTCTAATTTCAAGTAAGATGATTACCTAATAATTTTGACATTACATACAGTTCAAACACAAATTTATAAAAGAAAGACTTCTTTGGTTCATTAGCAACTAAGAAAGGGTGTAATATCGGAAGTAACTCAAAGCAAATAGGAAAATAATCTAAATAGATAAAAAACATAAATTCATGGCGATTATTAATTTTACATCAAATAGAAATAATAGAATTAGATAGATGTTGATTAACTATTGACAAATACCTAAAACAGTCAATATTTCGGGCCAAACCGACCTGCAGCATGGGGATCTCGCGTATCTTAAGAGATACGAAGTCGGTTAAATTAGAACAAAGTTGCACATTTTTGTGCTGGATATGAATATGAAAAGAAATTTGATTTATCGTTTTCAGTTTTGAAAACATAAAATAAACGAAAAATCGTAATTTTTGTTTTTAATTTTTAAATTGAAAACTAATTAAACTACGTATTTTAAACAAAGACATTCTTGGAGCACCTTTCTCCAAGGAATTCGAATATGTCCATTGCATTTGCTATGATATCTAAGATGGCAGACAAACAACAGTCAAGTTCATTTTTTCTTTTTCTGATGGGCGCCATATTGGATTTTCACATTTTTTAATGCATCTTTTTTTTTATTACGGTAATGTACGACACATGACAGTTTAGTTTTATATTTCGACCAAAATTGAAAATCATTAATTTTTGCAAAGTGTGCTTTGAAAACAAAAACATCACTTCTGTTTTAAACAAACTTTTGACTGTTTAGCTCTACTTTGAGACTCGGTATTTAGAATTTTGCGATTTTCACCAAGAAAATGGTATTTTCAAGTGAAGAACAACGTGATAAGGTGGGCCATTTGAGCATTTGTTATAGTTTTCTGTTTTGTTGTTTTCGATTTGCTTTGTAAAGAACAAATTTTCAACATACATAATCGCTTATATTTCACTTGCAAATCGTATAAAATTTAGCCTACGTGTAAACGCTGAGACTTAGGAGAAAATTAGGCTGAACTGTCAATATTTTGCCTAAAACAAAAATGATGCTTTTGTTTCCAAAGTACCCTTTTCAAAACTAAATAACGTTCAACTTCTGTAGAAATATAAAACTAAACTATCATGTGTCGTACATCACTGTAAAAAAAAAATGTATTCTAAAATGTGAATCCAATATGACGCCCATAAGAAAAAATAAAGTTGACTGTTGTTTTTCTGCCATCTTAAACGTCATATAATATAATATATAACAAATATAAACACACCACAGAAATTAGACAACCCCCAAATCCAAAGCCAAAGGCTGTCCGGAAGGGGGCTACACATTTGAAAAAACGCAGACAAACATCCATACCCACCGACATTGCCATTTGCCGGTGCCCGGTCTCGAACCGGGACTCGATAGGCAGTGTAGCCAGAGCCATGTCTGCCACTCACGCTTTAGCCCACTGCGCCACCGAGTCGGTTGCAATGGCATATTCGGATTCCTCGAAAAAAAGTGCTTTAACAATGTCTGTGTAATTTAAAAATTAAAAAGAGAATCACGACTTTTCGTTTTTTGTTTCTAATATCTTCAAAACTAAAAACGATAAATCAAATTTCTTTTCAGATTATTGATCAGCATAAAAATGCGCAACTTTGTTCTAATTTAACAGACTTCGTATCTCTTAAGATCAGCGAGATCCCCAAGCTGCGGGTTGAAAAACGGACACCCTGTATTACCTAATAGACAAACCTAATTTTCTTACAATAAATTAACCTAATTCTTGGCGCAATTTTACGAAGCATATTTTATGTAAATGTGAGTATGAGAAGATTATCTCTTAGAACCGAAGGTCAAAGCTGAAATGAAAAGTCAGCTCTCGCGGTTACTCTGCGGCTTTTATTGAATATTCTGTTTGGTAAAACGGGGTAGACATCATGGTAAATAATAAACTAGAGTAGTAGCTAGTAGCACGAAACTATGTTAGCTATATTACCTAAATCAAGCACTAAAATATGTTACATAGGACACCCACACAAATACGTGATTAAAGTAATATGTCACTCAGATGACCTTATAATCTCGGCCCAGTTTCATCTAAAACAGAATGATGAGCCCATCAATGATTTATAAACTTTTTCAAATTCGTATACATTTCTACTATATAGGGTGTTCCCCTTTTATTGTTGCAAATTGAAACTGGTGTCTTTCTAAGACACTCAAAAACCGCGGCTTTGTTTGATGTCGATAAAAACCTCAAACGGGCCGGGTGTTCTTATAAGTCTTAGAAAGATGAAACCGACTTTAAACATGTAATTTTTAAACAATAGTTTCTTATAAACATGTATCGAAAAATCCTTCTTATACTTTATTACCTTCGCACGCCTAAACGAATTCTATTATAAAAGTTATAAATTTTTGATCAGAGGAGTCCTAAACTGGGGTGTGTGAAAGTGCCCTAACTATTACTACACAAAGAAATTTCGTTACGAGAAAAAAACTGATGTTAATTAACAAAATAAAAAATGCTCTTAATGTACTGTATCCAAATGGGAAAAACCCTAATGTACCGGAAAAATCCAAATGGTTTCAACAAGATGGCGCACCACCGCATTATTCGGTAATAGTGCGTAATTATTTAAACGAAATTTTCCCAGACAGATGGATTGGTAGACGCGGTTCATTAGAATGGCCAGCTAGATCTACGGACCTAACTCCATTGGATTATTTTTTATGGGGTTACCTTAAATCCAAAGTGTATTTTAATAGACCGAATAACATTGAGGACTTAAAAGACAGAATAAGGTTAGAAATTGGAAGAGTTTGACCCGAAACAATTACTAACGTTTTGCAAGAATTTAAATTTCGGCTTGGGCTTGAAGCAAATGGTACGCAATTTGAACATTTAATTTACTTATTTTTTGCTGGATTTATTATTTCTTGTATTTCTGTTTTAATAAACTGTTAAAAGTAGTTAAGATTCTTTTCTCGGTAATTTCGTCATGCAACATGCCATAAAATTTAACGTACTGTATGCAGAAAAATGTGCTCAAATGACATTTTTAAAAATGGAGGTTGCTATTTAAAAAAAATACCCATGACGTCATAACTTAAAAAAAAAGGTTTATAAATATTTTTTTTTATTAACAAATTGGGAAATGAATTTAAAAATCGACGTGTCTTGAGTGAATTTTTGTCACTTGCTTTGTAACGATTTTACGGAATTTATTCCAACCTTTACGTGCTCACTGTATTATATATTGACAGTTTAAATATGTACATCTTCTTGGGGACATCGTTTTTTAATTGGTGACCATAATGAATAAATTTTGTGGTGAGTTAAAAAAAAATTTTTTTAATTTGATTTTGTAATTTTTAATCCAATTTTTCTCATGTATTAATTAAAGAAAGTCCAATAAATTTAATAATTGTATGTTTAGAGATGAAACATCAATATAAAGTATATTAAATCGGATATGTTTGTTATTATTATGCTTGTATAAAGCCTAAATAAAGCTATTTATAAACAATGCGCATCAAGCAAAGATAGAGAATTGTAAAAAAAAACTATTAGAACGTTTAGTAGTTAAGCTCATTATAGAAGGTATTTAATTTAAAATATTAAAGTGAATATTGTTATGAGGAAGGAAATGAAACATCCTCTTGGAAGATCGATAATTCTATATTGTTAATTGTGAGATACATCCTGTCTAGAAGACGACCTGATTAGTTTTTCACAAATAATAATAAAAATATAAAAATATTTTAATGAAACTATAAAAATTTTATTGCATAAGATAAACCTATTTGCTTCTAAGGTGTCTTTTACTTTTATGTGCTCATAAATCAGTATTATCATGCAATAGCTTGGTCCGCATGTGAATTGAAAATATTCGCTAATGCAGTAAAGTTAGACGTAACAAAAGCAATTAAAAGGATTTCAGAATTGATCATTCTAATTTTTGCCATACGCAAAGCGCTATATTTGCTGTAGTCGAAGTATCTGTAGATTATATTAAAACTAAAGTTTTCTATAATAAAATTTTTAAATGATATAAATTATCCGAAGTTTCATTTATTTACAGCTAACTAAATCATACAAACTGGTCAGAAGCAACAATAATTTATTGCTGTAGCTGTGTCGGATCGAAAGACCTTTTTTATTATAAATTTAAATCTACGTATATATTTATATTTTTTATTGACAAAGTGGCATTCTGTCTTAACCTTAACGAAATAGTTAATTGGCATCATATTCTCGTTTGGTTAAGGCATTATCCTTATTGAATTCAATGATTTATTACTGGAAAGATTTTGTTAGAGCCGTTCTTATTAACAAAACTAAACGAAGTTTCATATTTAGAGCACACTTACATTCCTATACTCTATACTTTTATATTTTTATGCAATACTAGTACTATCCTCTGTTCGGCGATCAGTTAGAAATAGACTTCGCCCCAAAAATGCCCGCAGCATTTGAATGGAATTTCTCTATTGGTCGAATTTATAGAGCCCGAATTACAAAGCAACCACTAGATTTGACAAAGGCCAACTCTACAATACTTGCGTCACACATTAAACTTTTATGTATTTTGGCAACAGACCAGCTTATGTTATCATTGTCGCGAACCGTATAAACACTAAACATATTAAAAATCGCGAATAAATGTGGAACCGGTCTCACTGTCAACCTGTGCTGTTAACTGCCATATTCATTCGTCTTTGTGAAATTATTTCAAATTTCTATATTCGTTTTTGTGAAGGTACGTATAAGGATTAAACTTATAATAATATGTTTTGTGTATTAAGTATTAAGTATAAGGTAAGTAGGTAATGCAAACGATTAATATTGATTAAATGTTAAAACCTCGTTTTTTAAGGTTAAACCGAAAACTCATGGCTGAAGGGGGCAATTTCTCCACCGAAACACGAACCTCCAGGCATTTTTCGAGGATAAGGAAAACGTGTTGAACATCTTTAAGGCGTACGATGGGGAGAATTCGGAGAAGCCAAAGATGGAAGGCATGGAGTTCACTGCAACGGCAGCATGCGTGAGTGTTCGAGTGTTGAAAGTGTTTATAATATTCTTGGTGAATACAAACAAACACACCAACTTCAACCACCAAAAGTGTACCACCGACAAAGGACAATTTTGGACAATATCGATGAAGGAACTAAAAGTGCTCTAAAGCGTATAATCCATTCTTTTTTTGAAAGAAATGATCCACCGTCTATAAACAAAATTTTAGCAGCAGTGCATGAAGTAGATTATTATGTACCTTATCTTAAATGGAGTAGTTTGTGCCTATTAATAAGAGAAATTGGCCTTCGGTGAGGAAACGAACTTTTTATTTCTTCGTGTTGTAATGTAATTGTTTGGCATTACAGCTTCTCAACTTAATAGTGCCTAAGGGGAAAAAATGATATTATCGCTTGGAGGCAAGACATCAGAAAATACCTGGTGGAAGAAGATAAGAAGTTGTACTTTTTAGATGAGACTTGGGTGAACGCTGACCATACTCTAAGTAAAGTATGGAAGGACACGACAATCCTGACTTCAAGGCAGGCTTTTATCCAAGGTTTAACGACTGGGTTAAAAAATCCATCGGGCAAGGGAAGTCACCTTATAGTCCTCCACATAGGATCCGAGGACGGTTTCGTTGAGAATGGTATTACTTATCGTTGGTTTAATGTTATTTACAAATTTGTTATATACAACACGTAGGGCTTTGCAAGTCTATTTTTTCCACTGACTTACCAAATGTATTGAAATGATGAATAAAGCATTATATTTGATATTATATTGATATCTCTCCTAACTTTCTTATACGAGCTGTCGTAGAACCTTGTGAAAATAAAGAAAAAATAGGTAGGTAAACAACACGTTTTATTTATTTGAACATGTAGAAACTTATAGTTAAGTTCTCGCCTTTTAGCAAATGATAGGGTTTTCAAAGATTTTTCTCAATAAAATTCAAACACAATGTAGGTACTTGACTTGGTATAGTTTTTATTGCTTGAACATTCTACGACTATTCGTAAAAAGAACCGAACGTAAGCTTACGATGGATATTAATAAATAAACAATAAACATGTACAGTGGTGGAAGCCGAAAAGTAAACGACCCTTTAAACAGATATGACTATTTTTGAGTAATTTGCGTTGGGGTCATTAGAGTTTAACCAGTGGAGTAACATATGTGAAATTGTTATAGTAAATCACAAACCACACTTTCTAAAGAAAAGTCGTTTAAATTTTTGAGGAAATAAGTATTATTTTTAAAAGTCCAAAATTGAAAATGTATAATAGAAGCTTTGATGGAAATAAACATTATAAAAATATAGTATAGCTGTAGTATAAAAATAAATGTAACACGTATAATAAACAAATTTTGTTGAAGCTATCACAACTTTCATTAATTCCATCATGTAAAACTGACTATTGCGTGCACCGCTCTGCGCTGCCATAAAATTAATGGGAGTCTATTTCTATCTGATCGCCGACCAGAGTATAGTATATTATATTCTTTACTTATATTCTTCTTGTCTTGAGGAATTAGGATGAAGATTGCTAAAAGAGTTTTGATTTTTTCTTTGTGAATACATGAAAGATATAATTTATAATAACACATAATAATCTGAGACACTTAATGTATTAATTTTATTGTAATTAATAATAATAATAATAATAATAATAATATATATTTATTTTCAACAGGTTTACACCCAATTACAGAAAATATTGAAAATAAGTAAAAATAATAATAGCAACAATAGCAATACTGTGTTTATACAAAATAAAAAAAAACAAAAATAGCTTAAGTAATGACAATTCAAAATTATTTCATTGGATCAATGTTTCTCTATATTTAAGTAAAATATGCTTAACACTATCAAAGTTAATATCACAAAGGTGCGAAAATTCATTAAACAACTTACACATATTATATATTGGTGATTTAACTTGAATGTTCGTTCTACTCGCGTTATTATAAAATAAATGCTGCTGGCGAGAATGTAATCTAGGTACAAGAAAATTTACTTTATCTACTAATGTAGTACAATCCAGTTGGTTATGTAGCAGCTTGTATAATAATTGTATAGATGCACAGTTCCTTCTAAATTCAAGCGAATCAAAATCAAACGTGTTTAACAAAGTGTTATGATCATATCCTCTTGCAGGGTAAAAATCAAAACATTTAAGAGACATATATTTAAGACATTTTCGTTGGACAGACTCGACTTGCATTATAGAGTATTGATACATAGGTGACCAGATGACACATGCATATTCAAGTTTGCTTCTTATAAACGACACATACACTAACTTCAACGTATTAATATCCGTAAAATTACCCCAGTTTCTTACGCAATACCCTAACAATTTAGATGCTGATGCTACAATTTCATTAATATGAGTGGTAAAAGTAAGCTTAGCGTCAAACATTACACCAAGATCTTTGAACTTGTTACATCTGTCTAAGGTAGCATTATCAATTTTGTATGGAAATATAACTGAATTCTGACTTCTATGAAACGACATTACTTTACATTTAGATACATTAAGTTTTAAATAATTTTCTGAACACCATTGGCTAACTGCGTCAAGTGCTGCTTGCAAAGAGATACAACTGTCCATGGTGCTTACTTCAGAATATATTTTTAAATCGTCTGCAAATAACAGATGCATCGAGTTTAAGCCAAGGGACAGATCGTTAATAAAAATTAGGAATAGAAGAGGCCCTAAATTGGATCCCTGTGGGACACCTGACGTAGCAGTAAAACTTTCAGATCTATAACCACCATATTCTACAAATTGTATCCTATCTATTAAGTAGGATTTCATTAAGGGCAGTAGGGTTTCTGATACTCCAATTGCTTTGAGCTTCGACAAAAGTAAATAGTGGTCAATTTGGTCAAATGCCTTCTGTATGTCGGTAAAAATAACATCTACTTGTCTCTGCAAATCAAGAGCTTCGGAGATATATTGAGTAATACAGGCTAAATTGGAAACAGTAGATCTCTTTTCCATAAAACCATGCTGATGAGGAGATATCGTGCCTTTGATCGAACAATACACATTGTTATAAATAGTGATCTCAAAAAGTTTACCAAAGTTACAAAGGATAGCAATAGGTCTGTAATTAGATATTACGGAGGGATCACCAGTTTTGAGAATGGGACATATTTTGGTTGTCTTCCATATATTCGGATACTCATTAGTAGACAATATAAGATTAAATAAAATACGTAAAGGTGTCGCAAACGCATTAATACAGTCCCTAACAATGAAACTGGGTACATTATCAACTCCGGATGTAAGTTTATTCTTTAGCTTCTTTGCTGCCTCAATTATTTCTTGTTCTGTAATAAGATTAATGTGTATATGTGTATTATTAAGTGATAAATTTGCCGTACTATGCGATGGATCTGACGGAAGGTACACATCAGAGAAAAAATTGGAAAAACCATCTACAACAGCCTGAGGTGAATCGTAATTAATATTATTATAATACATGCTGCCAGGGATTCTAGATCGACTTTTTTTGCATTGCACAAATGTCCAGAACTTGGAAGGGTCTGTGAGGATACTTTCCTCAATGTTTTCAATATAAGCTGCATAAGCTGCTTTTACTTGCCGTTTGATTAAAGTTCTCAAAGTTTTAAACTGTTCTAAATATATATTAGTGTTATACTTTTTATAGTTCCTATGTGCTAGGTCTTTTTTACGGATATTATTAATTATTTCAAGATTAAACCATGGAGGGTAGAAGCGTTTATTTTGTTTATATATAGGTACACATACACTAAAAATATTGTTAATGGTGTCATAAAAGCTAGTGCAAGCGTCATTTATATTAGAGCAGTTTTCCAGATACGACCAATCTGCCCTTTGAAACATGTCATACATTAAAGGAAAGTTTGCGCGTTTGAAATTAAATTTTTTGCACGTGCCATTAAATATAAAGTCTCTAACATGACAATTATTTAGCTTAATTGTGAAGGAAAGGGCAGGATGATGGTGGTCCTCGTTGATCAAAGGACAATCATCCCTACTTACTTTACATTGCATATTGCTTACAACCAAATCTAGGAGTCTACCACTTTGATTAACTATTTGATTCTGTTGGCTGACATTAATAAAGTTAATAAAATTGTTTAGTGCCTTACTTTTAGAATCATTTAAATCAATATTATAAAGGGGAATATTAAAATCGCCAAAAATCAAGATCTTACAGTCAGTATAAAAACAGTTGAGTGATTCAAAAGTTTCAAAAAAAGATTCAAACTCAGCTAGGCTTATTGATGGTGGAACATACAATACAAACATTAATAAAGACACATTAGTCAGATATACCTTACATCCTAAAATATCTATACTAGGAAATGAGGTCTTCATAATATTTACGTCTATAACAGAAGATTTAATGGAGTTTTCTACTGCTAATAAGGAATGAAATAACACGAAGAATTAAAAAGCATCTTGAATAGTTGTTTTAAGAAAGGTATTTTGATTCTCTGGGGTCTTAAGAATAAAACAGTGAGGAGTATTTATTTTTCAATCAACTTCTTTTTAAGGGCTTTGTTTTCCAGCTTGCTAGTCCTTATACTCGTATATGGACGTTATTATGAACATTCGTTTAATTAAATTTCATTTTTTAGGAACGTTTTCCTGCGTCAGTCTAATATATATCACTCCTAAAACTATTGTTATTTATTAGGGTAATCTTGTGCAATAACGACCAAACTTGCGATATAATTTACCTGACTGAATGCTAGAAATAACTAGAAAAGCGGCTACCTCAATAATTTTTACCACATGATAATAAAGATTGTATAATGCATAGTAATAGTACTTTTATATTGACTAATTATTATTATAGTTCGACGTCTGTGGATCCTTTTTACACAACACATATTGCTTTTACTTAATGTAACTTTAAAGTAAAAGTGACGTTAGGATCTGGTTTACAGCTCGGTTTACAGTTTATGTTTGTTTCATAATATGATTGTAGTTGTAGTTGAATCACCTTCTGAAGTTTTTGTTGGCTTTACAGAATTAAAATAAGGTTGGAAATAACAGTCCGACAAAAATTGGTTTTGTAAGGGCTAAACAAAATTTAAGATAGCAGCCGAAGTCTAATCAAGAACCTAAACATTTTTATTCACAAAAACTTTATCTTTAATATCTTCTGGTTTTTCATTGATTTGTCATTCAAGCAACCGTTCTGTCGTTCCAATACTATAGTCAGAATATATTCAGTTATTCAGATGTAGCTAATAATTTTCAAATTTGTATGATATAATATGTACCTCTTATGATAAATGAACCTACTTTGTGTTGATAATTGTCAAAACAATTTCTGTATACTTTCAATCGTTTCAAATCCATTGAGTAAAGACAGAATATAATGAGGCGCAACCTAGTATACTTTGAAAATTTAGTATTGTAATTTCATACCAGTAGCTTCAGGATTGTCATCAATTTTTTAGATACAACAAGGTACAAGGTACTTCTAATTTGGTTCCATAACCCTAAAAATTGAAGACAATCCTGAAGCTATTTACAAAAATATATAATACTAAAATTTCGAAACCTGCTCGGTTTCACCTTATATTTGTTATTCTTTACTCAATGTCCAAAACTATAACCTGATTTTCTCAAGACAAACTTGAATTCGGATTATTATTCATTTTTTATAAATGACTTTATTTAGGCTTTATGAAAGCATAATAATATAATAACAAACATATCCAATTTGATATAAGAACTTATATTTTTTTATTTTTATTGAACTTTTTTTAATACATGATAAAAATTGGATTAAAAATTACAAAATTCAAAACGTCTAAGAATAAATTATTGAAAATATTTTTTTTATAACTCATCACAAAATTCATACACGATGAAGCTTTACTTAATTTCTTGATATAATTTTTATAACTGTATGGTATGGTGAGGAACAAAGTAGTTTTTAATAAAAAAATTTAAATTTGTGTAAAAAATCAGTCCTAAGTTTTTAGCATGTTCTACTGGAGCCTCTCACAATAATTATAAAATGGACCAAAACCTTGACTTTCTGTAAGTGTGTTAAATTTAGATATATGTACGCAGATGAATGTCTATTTCTCTTTCGAAAACATTAATCGGTCGTAGGTCCTTAAATTGTGCAGAATTGGTAATTTTACGAACTGATTTCACTATAGCCTTATTTCAAGGGTCTAGGAACCCTTTCCTTAAGTCAACAATTTATAATATACGTGAACAAAGGTAAAATGATGGGGCAGCACAACGATATTAATTTTATATTAAGCCCATCGAGACGTTGAGCATTCGTTTTTACGTTATTCAAATGTTTTTGGATTGTATATTCAAAAACTTCCTTGAACTAAAATAGTTCAATATCTGATTTAATATTATTATTATAGAAATTAATTATATCTTGGTCAGGTGATACTGATAGTATACAATTTACATAATAGTTGTTTAGCTCTTCCCCATTTTTTTAAATGTTTGGTAAAGATTTTCTTTGATTGCGTATATTTAAGAGATGTATTTGTAAATTCTTCCAAACGTTATTATTACCTCTAATCTATCTATCTATCTCTACGTGACATGAGCAAACATATAATATCAGTAATCCAAGTAGACTGTTTTTTGTTTTTGTTTTTATTAAGAGAATTATGAAAATATGTACTTATATGTAAATAAAAATGTGTGATTTAATTTAAATTTATAATATACTATAATAATGATTCGATATGGTTAAAATTGCTTTTTACAACAAATAATATTTTTGGTTTCCCTGTCAAATAATATTGAGTATTTCAAGGCGCACGATAACCGACTAAATAAAAATACTGACGGTAGCGAAAATCGATGCTTTGATTTCATCCTGAAGCAAATTAAAATTTATCTGTAATTTGCTTCGGACTTGTATAGGAGAGGGAACTGTCGTCGATTGCCTAGATATATTTACGACACCGCAACAACCTGAAGGATAGAACCTTAAATTTTCAGGAGTTGTCAGGAAGGTGGTTAAAAATATTTTACATTTTATCTGATGTCTAGTACATATTATAAAAATCATTTGTTTAATTTTGTGCCTTATAATTCTTTATACATATACAATACATATATTTATTCAGATAGCTTTTGATATTATATTTTTCCTTAAACATTTTCCTTTAAATATTACTAATAAAATAGATACCATTACTTTAGTAATATATTATATTATAATAGATACCTGCTATTATTTTAGACTTTAGAAATGAATGCATAATTATCCAATATTTAGCAAATTTATACAACTGCCATCAAAATAATCCTCAAGTTATCAAGACATACAGTTGAATCGATGGCAAAAAGTTCTTTTTAAAAACCTTAAATTTTGGACCCACTTAGATATAAAATAGACATATTTTCATATTAATTTAATTTTCGATTTAGCTATTTTACGTGTTGCCCTCCGTTACTCAACTGTAATCTTTTCTTTCATACAAATTGTCTCAAATTATTCAGTAAACAGACATATCAAAAATATTATAAAAAAATAATTATCAGCAAGTTATAGTTATTATCTTCTTCCAGTTCCAGCCAGTGTAGATATCTTCTTACTTATTTTACTGTGAATATCAAATTTTATGCAATGGAAATGAACACCACTGAAACGAACATTTCTTTTTGTCGATAATTGACTCAAACGTAACGTCTTTATTGACGCTTGTATTTAATATATTTGTTTTGTTTTTACATTATCTTGAGGAAGCTTAAGTACTTTATTAATTTCTGCCAAATAAATTCATAAATATTATTTCATTACTAAGCTTTTCTCAGAAGTATATTTCCATTTACAAGAGAAGAGCGGAAAGGGATTAAAGGATTTACAGTTCCTTAGAAGCCCGTCTTAAATGTTAAATAAAAAATCCCTATGATATGCATTCATGAAGAATGTACTGAATTAAAATTGTGTGCGGTGCTCTTTTGTTAAAGTGAGATATTTCTACATATAAAAAATGTTAAATGAAAGTTGTTTTAGTACTCAATATTGTTTATGCATAGTTGTATTATAACCCAGACAACTGGCAACTTTTAAGCATGATTAAATTATTTTTTCTAGATTTACAATATTGTTGTCTGATACAATTTTAAGTCCACTCAACATCTACGGAGAGGATTTTCTGCGAGTGCTCCCACTTCGCCATTTTATTGAAGTCTAAAATGAAGAATACATTATCAGTGACCGCACTGACCGGCCGCCATTCAGATTGACTAGACATACCTGTAAGAGGCCGAGGAAGTAATTAGAGGTTGAAATAAGATAAATAATCCTAAAACTCTTCAGTTGAATGATGTTCTGGATTTAGTTCTTTGCTTGATCGAAAACTAAGTTGTAGGTACCAACATTAAATAAAATTAACTTACAATATGCAAGATGTTTTAAAAGCAAATATCAAACAAATGATAATAGATCACGCGTTTATCTTCAAAACTACGAAAAATTCTTCAGAAATTAATTGGACCCAATTTGAAATTTTCAGGATAATCGGCTTATTCGGATATTTTATTGCCAGTGTTATTTTACACCGGATTTTTATACACTGATGCACTTAGTTGATTATAAATATTTTGTTTAAGTTTTTATTCGTCTAAAATGTATTTCCAATAGCTAATAGCTAAATATGTTAAGTAAACGTTTCTTAATTTATAAATGAGATGCATAAATTGCTACAATACCACAACAACATTTAAGAAAATAATTTTAGAATTTTCGATATTCTTGAAATACCATTATATGCAATATATTATATGAATTTTTCTTTTATATTGATTTTAATTCTATCTATCCACATACAGATAAAATTAATGATTCACATATACAAATTTGCACAACGTATCATGCCTAAAATGTTATTTTTCCATCATATAACAGCATTATTTCGTCTTAAATCAATATTATTACTGTATAATTTTCTGACGTCAAATGAACATGAGATATAATTTGCTTAAAGCTGTTCCTCGTAATCTTGTTCCTTTATTCGTTTGTTGTTTTCTGCTACCTATCGTAAAATATTACATTTGAGATTACATACCTTTATATGTATAACAAAGTATAATAATTCTCATTTTTCATTAAAAACTAAAGTTATACCAATAATTCTTCCACGAAATATATTATTAATACATTAGTTTAGATATTCCAATATTTCCTTTGACTTTAACAGAGCTGTTACGAATTGGCTTTGTTCACCACCAAGAAACTCTAAGGGAGAGTGCTCTTAAGTACACTTTCTGCGCTAATTTGGCTTCCAATAAATAAAAGAAAATGTATTACATTACATAATATTAGTTTACACTGCTAATTTCGTGGATCCCACAGTACATTAACATACTACTACTTATGAGGGAGATCCCAATTAAATTTTCCTTGTACCATTTTCAGCTAATTTTTGTGATTTAAAATTAATCCAATTATTATTAATTACTGCTCCGAAAATCGTAGGTATAAAGTGAGCACTTCCACATTTCCAAATTAAATTTTCCTTGTACCATTGCAACTAATTTGGCATTATTAAACAGATTGGTGAATTAAAATTAATCCAATTATTATTAATCATTAATCCAATGAAAATCTCAAAAGTATAACATTTTAATGGTATCACAATTAGTTAGTTCCCGACCGACGCCGACGGTCAAATCGATTACTGCACCAAGAAGGTATACAGTGAGCACTTCCACCTTTCCAGCGGTACCACCTACAGTATTCGTATATTGTATACATGGGGACCCAAATGAACTTCTTTACCAACTGTATGGAAAGCTTATGTATTGTAGTGATATAAAATCACACATAAGTAAAAACAATGAATTTTAATCAAGAAAAAGAATAAAATATAAAAGTTTACCTAATTTAAATGTCATAGCAGAGGTTATAGAATGTTTCACTAACTTAATTTACAAAATTAAAGTCATTTCGGAGTTGAATTTTCTTATTGTTCACTGGAGTAATCAATGTTGCATAGATGGACAGTATGGCAAATCAAATCCATAGGTTGAATATTAAAATCCAAATTCCAAAATGAAAACGTTCAGAGAAAAACCTAAATCAGAAAATAAATTATAAAATATGTCACATAGAATTAAGAAATAAATTAAGCAATGATGTTAAGTGAAAATAATAGAGCTAAAGGTTCTAAAAGTGAATTAAAATAAGTGTAGTGCAACGAAAACAAGCAGAAATGAAGCAAAAGGAACACAAGTCCATAATTAAATAAATATTACAACGATAATGACAGATAAAGAAAATAATGACAGATTGAAATGAAACATTAAATAAATGAATTAAAAGCAACAAAATAAGGACAAGTATTAAAAAGCAATAGATAATTAAAGTAAATTAAAAATAAAATAACATTTACTTACCAGCCATAGAAAATGACAGTAATAAAGAAGCCAGCCATGAAATGATAAAATCTTGGTATCCAGGGAAAAGAAATGAAGGTTGTTAGGTTGTTGTTGAATCTCTCTCTGCAGAAAAATAAAAGAAGAAACCAAAACTGAAGTAATTATGGTAAAAACCAGAGTTTAATGAAAATCCATCCCGATCCAGTCCAAAAGTTTGAATGTCAAGAGATTAAAGTGATAAGAAAGTCATATGCAGCCAAGTACCTGAAACAGAAAAGAGAAAATTAAGATAACCAGTTTCAAAACCTGAAAGAAGACACCAAAGCGTAAGAAAGTAATGTTTCATATTAAAATTGAACATAATAAGAGTCAATATAAAAATTAATCAAAGTCAAAGTACTTACCAAGAACTAAAAAAGTTTTTAATGAAAAGGAAATAAATCAATCATCAATTGAAAACCATAAGCAGTCCGAAATAATCGTAAATTATTCAAAAAGAACTTTCAATGCAAAGGAAGCACTATAAACTGTGTGGTATTATTAGAATAAGATAGACATAACCTTAAATATTAAGCAGCTGGCAATTTAAAAATTCAAGGGCAGATTTGTAAAGCCATGTTTCAATAAATTATTCACACTTAATCAATTATTATGCTAGAATTCTTAAATAGCCACTCGTATTCTTCATTTTAAGTTAGCAGGGATAATATTAGTTGTAGACAAAACTGAACAATCTCTAATGTTTTTGTTTATGTACATAAAAAATAATTTATGCAAGTAAATCGATATTTGAGGTAAAACAGAAACCTTTTATTTATTTGTCCATGATAAGGTATGCAACATAGAATACAAAAAAATAAATTAGTAAAGCCAAGAGCTAGGCAACACAAATTGCAAGAATAGAGTTAAAATAATTGCATATAGCCAGTGTAAATAAAATAAAGATTTAAAACAAATTCATTATCGTCCAGGAACCCAGATGAGCCTGAGATAAGGAGTAAGTAAGTAAAATAATAAGGTATATGAGAAAGGTGAGATATTCTATAATTCTATAAAGAAATTGTTATGTACATTAAAAAATTAAACTAAAAATTACCAAACAACTAAATAATTAAATTCAAATAATTAAAAACTTTACAATATTAAAACTCAAGTAACTAAAAATATAATTTACAAATAATTTATTTACACTACAGTATATTTCTAAAATATACATGGAAAAAATGCAAGGCTGGTTATGCAAGTTGTAAGCCAACGTTACTGCCTGCTCTGTGTTTACTGCCGAACAAACGAAATTGCCACATTTTGTATGTCAATAAATAGTTTTATACCAGAAAAAGTTCTTCTTTTTTTGGCTTGCTCTACTAGGTTTCTTTATCTGACTATATCTTCTGCTACTCTTCTCGAGTTTCCCCCTCTCAAAGTCTTTAGGTCATCTTCCACATCATCTATCCACCTTTTCTTGGGTCGATCTTTTGATCTTCTAGTTTGAGTCCTCAATTCAAGGATTCTCTTTACTGTTCTTTCTTTATACACTCTGTATAAGTGCTCTATCCATCTTTTTATATATCTTACTATGTCCTCTTCATTTATAATTGTGTCGCTTCATGATTCTTTCTTATCCTCCATGATCCGTTTTCTTGGAAATGACCAAATATTCTCCTTCCTGTTAAATGAACTTAATTGATTCCCATCGCTGTTTGTTAATGTCCATATTTCCATGTTTCGCAACCAGATCTTATATAAGAGTTTTATAAATTGCGCGTTTTGTTTTCCTATTTAGTATACTGTTTCTTATTAAGTTTAAATAGATATAGCATTTATTTCCTTTATTCATTTTATTTTGATGATTTTGGTCTTCAGATAATCGAACGTCGTAATGCTTTCGATTTGATTACTGTTTATATTATATACCTACATTTGGTAGTTGTATAAAGCAAGTATTTAATTTTGGTTTGATTCACTTGCAATCCTCTATTTACATGTTCCAAATCTATGGCGGATTGGTTCAAAGAGGTGCAATTATTGTGATACCCTAATATTTGTGTAGATTTATTTACAGTGCTTCCAGCTTTTTTCAGTTTTCTGATGGCTGCTTTTAGAACTAAGTTGAAAAGAACTGTCAAGATAGTCAACTTGTCTTACTCCGGATTCTACTTTAAATTTTTCACCCAGCTGTTGTTGTACTCTAACAGTTGCTGTAGATTCTGCCATGGTAACTTCTACCATTTTTATTAGTTTTTGAAGCAAATTTTGACGAGTATATTTCGCAATGTCACAGTATACGGTAATGATATTATTTTACAAGAGAAATATAGTTTAACATTTTGAAGTGTACCAATTGCCATATTTTTGTATTATTAAGCGAAGTGTGGTGTACCACTCGTACTATTTGTTTACTTTTACTTCAAGAAATATTTAAAGCTATTGTGCAATGAAGCGGCTACAGCAACAAAAGTAAAAAAGTTGTTTATAAATTTTTACTTAGAAAAACTAGCTTGCACTAACAATACATGTTTTAGAGGTGAGACAAAGTTAATTTGAATTAATTAAAATGGACATTTAAAATTATTAATGTCTGAAACGTAGACAAAACAAATCAAATAATACAAATGATCAAAAGAATCAAGGTCCGATTTCCAATTACAAAGGATTGTTTAATAATTACGCTGTTTCTAAATAAATGTAAAAATTTATTTTATTTCAAATGTATAGTTGTATCATAATTATTGTGAGACTAAAAGATAAAAATAACTAAACAAAAATACAAAACTTGAGATGTTTTACATCGCTACGGTAAGCCTAATGGCTACAATAATGAAGCAATGTAAAATACTTAGTAACTAGCATAATAGGACAGACAATTGTAGTCATATAGCTAACTTATTAACTGAATCGCTTGTTTGTTTATGGTGTTTTCGTCAGACAACTGCATGTAATTTGCATGAGGATATCATGAATAACACCTTGTTAAGTGCAACCAGCCACAATTAAAACATCCTTGTCTTCCAAAATTGAGCCAATTCCTGGAACTTTAGGAGTTATAAGGGGTATGCAGTATCCACGAGTTGCTTCCGTCTAAGTAGTAATGTTTCAGAACACCCAGAGTAAAGTTGTTTTGAACTTACAGCTCAATGCATATTCGCTGGTGTTTATGATACAACTTAGACTGCGAATAACTAAAGGTAAATAAATACATATAAGTCAATAAATATATCAAATTTATACAGGCTCAAAATTAATTTAATTAATTTCATAATAATTAATTGATTGAAAAACCGCCATCTTAAGATTTTAATGTTTTCATAATTGCCTCAAAAATGCATAATTTAAATGCAATTCTTCTTTCTTTACTATTTTTCTAGGAAATGGCTCCTCTTACGAGAGTAATACATAAGCTACAAAAGGTTTATTTTTTACGTTACTTGTCAAGCGTATAACTGTTACCTAATTTTCTTCTAAGAAAAGAAAAATTAGGAGGTGATAATGCGACCCACCCTCCTTAAAAAGGTATTCCAATTTATATTTATTTTTCATATCGCATCAAATTAACCATAAACTAGATCTAAAACTTCCTACCAAATTTAGTTGCTCTGACTTAACGCTGCTTGATTTAATTCCGCATTCTTTGTTTTTCTTTTGCAACTTTGGCGTGCTATAACTTTCAAGGAAGAGTTGCATAACAAAATATTTGGTCAATCATCATGATTTGTACACAGGAATTCCCAACTCGGATATTTTGAAGCATTAAACAGACACCCTGTATTGACGCTGTATCATTAAAGAAAGAGATTCCCTGTACGCACGCAAACTAGCTAAACATAAAGTATTAGTGCAGATTACTGATTAGAGGTGGGATTTTATTTGAAAAGCTATGGCTAACAAAATTTTTAACGATGGATCAAACATGTCTCATATGACATGAGATGGCATAAGCTGAAATTGCCTTACAGAAACTAATTAATTTTTATTAAAGCCCCAGTGTCCGCTATAAAAAGTTGCTCATAGTCGCTACCCACAAAAATGTACGATTGTTAAATTAGAAAGAATTACTTTGGTAACTTGAAACTCAGTTAACAAACATGTTCAAACATTACCTCAGTTCTGAGTAGGTAAAACAATTTCGTTTAATTTTACGTGAGAGAACGACGAAGTGTTGAAATATGGTAGAAGTTGTTAAATAAATGGGCCACAGAAGATTTACAATAAAGTTGCCATAAATTTGATACTTAAAAGCCCCCTTTATATGACTAATTTGTAAAACCATTATCCTTCCAACATAAGTGAAATCTCGTTAATTTATTCCCAGTTCTAAGAGCCTTATGGGCTGTTCAGTGAGAAAATTTGATAGTTTGTTTACAAAGGGGTCCGCTAAATCTATATCTGAGGCATAATAACGTATATTATGCACGCACAACGGTCGACGAAGTGGTAAAGTGCTATCTCCGCTGAAACCGGAACAGGATCTCTGCTACAAGATGTATAAACCCGCAGTGATTAAAACAATTGCCGAAACTGTTTTATCGTCACATCTTATAGCGTCAAGAAAATCGTTTGTTGTATACCCTACGAACTATATATTGTACGCAGAATTATTTAAATTAAACATTATAATTTAATAACTTAGTAATGACAGTGACATTTTTAATTCGAAAGAATCATAGAAGTTTTGTACTCTTGAGAAAATACCATTAAAAAAATTGAACCGCGCTACCCTACTAAGAGTAAATGGAAATTTCAAATAATACATCCATAGTTCCACGTTATCATTTACATAGATAGATAGACATGTATTAATCTTTAACCAATTTACATTGAATAGGTTGTTCATGCATGGTAAATATCACATTATACATATAACAAACAATACATACTCACGTACCTACACACAGTTACATAATATATCAAACTAATTATTAATCAATGAATTATCTAATTAATTAGTTCATACCTCATATTTACAAAATATAAATCTAAAAATACAATATATATTTAGGATACAAAATATAAGTACTTTGTACAATGGTAATATTCTGAAATATTTTGACTCTATTCGGGTTTAAGGCATTTTTTATGTGAAGTAGGTACCTATAGTAACATATTAAACAAACGGAATCCAACGTCCAACATATTCAAGCTAATTTTTTGTAACTTGCATAAGTGAATTTGTTCTAATTTTAAATCTTCTTGTATTCTAGTCGAATAATCATGAACAACAGAAATTTGACTTTATTTAAATAGATATAATATAACTTATAAATTTGATTTAATAAATGTTTATAAACGTCAAAATTTTAAGGTATACCTTACGCCGAATGCCGAATGATTCTTTTTTGCATTGTAACGAAGTGATTTTTTCCATCAAAGATTGTATATTTTGCTCTAAATATTTCCGTCACTTGGGTACTGCCTGTAGCCTCTCTTAGTATTTAAGTCCTGATTTAGTTATGTTAACATTGAGTGTAAAAATCGCTGGTAAACAAGCAGTAATTTAATTGATTAATTTTCGATATTCGGTGTAACTAAAATCCGTGAATTGTTCAAAATAATGACCGAGTCAGAAATAAAAATCATTAGTTACTAAAACTTGTTAAAATTTTAATCCGGTTTTTTTTTGCAATATAGTCCAAAAATTGCAAACAGTCTATTTCCGTTTAGAAACTTCAAGCAAATGTTGCAAATTAAATAATACGCTCGAACTCAGTAAGTAACGTCTCTAGTCTGAGTCACGCGTTCAAATTCAATCCGCAACCGCAACTTGAACGCATGTGTAGCCGAAATACGTCATTTAGAAAATAACCACAACACTCCGTTCCGTTAAATATTTTTACCGAAAATCATCCTGGTAAGACCACGCCTTCAAATAAGTATAGACATTCTGCATTTGTATTATTTTTTAAGTACCGACGTTATGTTGAGCGACTTAATTAAATCAGAGCCCTTAATAAAATTTCGTTTGTTTGCAATACATGTTCTATAAAACATTCCCTGGCTGAGTCGACATTTCCCACCTGGGTGGTCAAACACAGTCCCAGTGAACTTTATTTAATTCATAACGTGGACTACATTTCTCGGTTGTGGTGGCAGCTTGCGCTCCAGCGTATAATCTAAGTCAAGTTTCTTTCACTAAGCAGGAAAATACTTCCCTTGGTAAAATAGCTCTGCAGTCGTTATCCGCGTTTACTAAGTCCGAACCGAAAGAGAAAAGAATATCTATGGATTATTAAACGCGCTCCGATATTTTGGTGTCCTGTTGGACAATTACTTGCTCGCCGTATCCGATTGCTTTTGCTTTATAATTGCAAGTTAAATCGTTAAATTATTACTGTCCAATTAATTATTATTTAATTCGTAACTGTCGATTACAGTTAATAAAGATTTTTGTATGATATATTAAAATTCATGAGTTATCATTTCCGTTGTTTGTCACTAATTAACCTGTTTGAGAAATTGTCCAGTCCTTGACAAAACAATCATCTTCGACCCTCTGGACATATCCGTCTTCTCCATTGTTTAGCTACCCCGCTAGCGTTTGCACCCCGGAGAACCAAATTGTGCCGTTCCTTGCACTTTAAACTAAGGAACAGGCGCCCGAGACTCGGTCTTAAAAAAGGTGTTGCAAAGCTAGAAAGTACTGCTTGTAGATAGTAAGTTGCAAACAGTACCGCTTACGTAATTACGCGCCATTACAGCGTTAAGAATATTCTGTTACTCTCAGCTAAGCCATAAACGATTATATTGTAGTATATAGTCAGGAAGATCTTAATAAACATTAAGAAAATTGGAAAATTTAAAACTCTGGGGATGCCTGTTGCTATATTAAATTTGCTGTTTCTTTAAAAAATGTTTTGATTTACTGAAATATTATTTTCGAAAGGAAATGTGTTTATTCTGTAATACATATTTTTTTCATTATTTTAAAAAAAATACTTGGAAGAGAAATTGTCCAATAACATTGATTTAGCGGAACTCATCTTTTTTAAATATTATAGAAGTGACAACTATTGATATTTTTAAAAACTAGGAAATTCCGCTGAGTTCAGCATATTTTTTTGCAATAATTTCGAAAAGTTTAGAGAAAAATTTTTTAGTAAAATAATGTACTTAATTTTTTCTAATTTTATGGGTTCAAAAATTGTAACTTATTTGTAGAATTAAATAAAGTTATACAGGAGTTCGTAACATTTTTACCAAAATAACTTTTAACTTAATTAGTTATAACTGAAACAAAATAATTTGCTATCTACATCTCATCAGCAATTAAATTATTTTCGACATTAAGTTTTAAGTCAGGAATAATTCTATTTCTGTGTAACAGAGGTATTTACTATATTCCATACTACATAGAGTTGTCGTAGATTTGTTGTCGGATCTATTGATGACATTAGTATAATACCTTTTTTTGCTCTTGTTATATTTTGATTATGTTTTTCTTTTTGCCTTTTTTGATCGAGTAATTTTTTATTATAGGGACTGAGTTTTCGACAATGATTTAATTTTTTACATTTTCAGATTCTATTTTTAACTGTTGAGTATACGTCACACCTTCCTATATAATTTTTGGAAACGATGCTCCAAAAGTCCAAATACAATGGTCTCATAAAATTTCAAAGAAATCATCTATGTTAGTTAAAACTCGATCTGGAAATGTGAATTTTTAAATAAGTGAGGTAATTATTTCATATTAGAAAACGAGAATGTTCTTGTAATTATTTAATTTTGCTCCAAATTTAAGTTTGTGTTGATATTTACATTAATAAAATGTATTTTTGAGGACAATCGTCTAAAAGCATAGTCTCCATATCCTATTTTATTTTTTACAATTGTAATTATGTAATAGATGGCATTCGCAATATTAACATTACTTCTGTTAGAAAATCTTGTAATTTCTCTTATTTATTAAAGACTTTATAAATCAAATACGTTACATAACATTTTTCCTAATATTGTTTTCTAAAAAATTGAGAATGTTAACATATTCACAAATTATCATATTCTCATAGGCAACATGATGTTGAATTTTTTTTAAATGTTCGAAGTAACTCATTAGCTAATATTTCCAAAACTTAAACAACAAAATATAAGCAATAAACATACAAAAATATTATACAATTTTCATTATTCTGGGTATTTGAACATACATTTAAAAATAAAACAAGCGCTCTATGGCCATTATTTAACGACTTGATTGTTATTTAATTCATTATTGATTATGTCATTTTCTGAGCAGATAAGTATTATACAAATATCATCTTTTTGGAGAGTGACTTTGTTTTTCGTCTCAGGTCCATCGTGATTTTAAAAAAATGTAAACATTTCAAACAAATTATTAGCAAACATATTAATGGGTAAACTCTCAGAACAGAACCCTGTGGAATCCCTTGTTCAATGTCACAACTTTCCAGAGTAGAGACTATAGCGACGTATTATTATAGTTTATAGTGACTGTTAATGAGTTAATTGGTCATATAATTAGTCTGCAAGTAAATAAACACATTCCTTTGTTCTTTATAATATAATAATAATATTAGAAAATGTTTAAAATAAATAAATATAACTTTAAAATTAATTAGATTTTGCTTAATGTTAATAAACAGGTCGTATGTTGGTAAACTGAAGCTTGGCAAAATTTTTGTTTCTGTATAAATGCTCATCGTAGACAGTATTAATTTAATAACTGTTTCACTTAGCGATTCTACGTTGCATTCAACAAAACTTGTTGTTTAGTATTTCGCAGTCAACTTACACACTTTGTGTAGTTGAATGTTTGAACAACCTCATTAGTTCTACATTTGATTGAGCAACTCCGTCTTAATTACGTTTCTAATACTAAATATGTACTTTATGATCTATGGCGACAAAGGCAAAGTTTACCAAGTGGTTTCCAATAATACTTCGCAAGAAATTATTCATATAAACACGTACCCCAAAATTATTTTTATTTAAAGATATGTCAATTATGGTTTTCTTGATGTATTTAAAACTTGCTAAATAATTAAAAATATCTACGTATAGTAAGTGATTACCAACATGAAATTATTAATAATATAATTTTAACGTTTATTTACGAAAACAAATAAACATGCATACATGTGTAAATGTAAATAAGCAAATAAAAGAATACCGGGTGTAAATGAAATTAGGCTCACCCCTATAACTTTTTTGTTTTTTCAGATATCATTTTGAAATTTCGGCAGTTGCAATAACAAGCAAATTTGAATTAATGCATGTTAATAAAATGATTCTAGCACTTCCGGTTTCACCGGAAATGACCGTAACATCTATTTTTTAAATGTATATTTTTACATTTTTGGATTCAGGGATTCATTCTGCATACGATGGTATCAACTTCGAGGAAGAAACATAACCTCAAACATTCTCTTAGGATAATTTAAGTTGGCGTCTAGGGAGCCATGACTGCTGAAAAACTTTTCTTTCTGAGTCATTGAGTATTGGAAAAATAAAATCAGGATATTAAGTGAGCTCACTTTGCTTTTATAGCCATTTAAACATCTCGGAAATGGTTTTTTCGATATATATATGACCTTAGTTCAAATTTATTTTAGTAAGCTCTGACCAAGTTAAACATTTGATATGAAATTAATCGGGAATGCCTTGAAAAAAAAAAACAAATTTATTAAACTAAAATAAATTTGGACCAAGGTAAAGTATCTTTTGTAAGTTATTTATGAACTAATGATGAAGTGTTTGTTATCGAAATGTGGGTAAAGAAAATCTCTATTAAAATTGCATAATGAGGTATAATGGTTCCATTTTAAAAAAATTCTTAAATCGAAAAAACCATTTCCGAGATGTTTAAATGGCTATAAAAGCAAAGTTAGCTCACTTAATATCACGATTTTATTTTTCCAATACTCGACGGCTCAGAAAGAAAAGTTTTTCAGAAGTCATGGCTCCCTAGATGCCAACTTAAATTATCCTAAATAAATTTTTGAGGTTATGTTTCTTCCTCGAAGTTGATACCATCGTATGCAGAATGAATTCCTGAATCCGAAAATGTAAAAATATACAGGGTGTTCCTTTTAAAAAATAGATGTTACGGTCATTTCCGGTGAAACCGGAAGTGCTAGAATCATTTTATGAACATGCATTAATTTAAATTTACTTGTTATTGCAACTGCCAAAATTTCAAAATGATATCTGAAAAAACAAAAAAGTTATAGGGGTGAGCCTAATTTCATTTACACCCGGTATATTATATTTTTATTGACTGACCATTGATCATATAAAACCACCAATTCATATTAGCTAAATTGTGGATCTGGTATAAGAATTGAAATTATCTTTTTTTCACGAAAGTAATATTGACCATACATCGGAATAGTCAATTTTCGTTGGAAACTATTACAATCTAATAATAGTTCTTATACACATCTATTGTTACATCTTAATAATTAGTCAACTTTCAGTGGCTTCAATTTCAACTCATAAATAACTCCTATGTCTTCATAACACTGCTTAAATATTGAAGAAAAACAATTCTTTTTGCATAGGATCATAAAAGGTAAGATTGGTCACTACCATATTTTCTGAATTTCTTTCTGCGAGGTGTTTAAAACATATTGTTTTATTTTAGTTTTCACCTTCTTAAATGAAGATACATATTTAATATTAATCGATAATGCGTTATATTATGATCTAAGATTAAGCACCTCTGCCTGCCTACAGGTAGTATTGGTATTGGGTAGTATTAAGTTTATATATATTTCATCTTGCATATCACGTCTTTGAAGATCGTGTTACCAGTGATAGAGTGGAAAAAATATATAGATCGAAAGTCTATAATATTGGCATCCTTGAAAAGGCAGTTGGTAGGGTAGGTAATCTCCTTATTTAATATTATCTTTAATCGTATTTGTAACATCTCAAGTATGAGTTCAGAATGTTCCTATATTTCTATGTTCGCCAGTTTAAAGCAGCCATTTTATTATGAAATTTTAACAACTGACTAATTGAACAAAATTGTTCGTTCATATTGTTTATCCGATATGAACTGTACATTATTTTATGCTCCAGGAAAGTGGTACAAAATAATTTTTTAGAGCTTTTGCGAACATTTTAAATACATATTCAAGCTAAAAATTTTATTTTCTCTATAAAAACGCAAAACGCTTGGAGCGTTTCAAGGTAGAATGGGTATATATTTATGATAAATATTGATTGGCAGCAAACACCAACGCTTAGTGATATGTTTGAGGATATTTATTCTCAGAGTTACTGACACCCATACTCCGTCATTAAATTAGCTATTTGGTTTCTGGTTGAATCTTTACTGCTTACGTATAAGTAAATCACTGTTAACTATGAAACATTTGTAAAACTTATTGGTTACAGTTACGTTTACGGTTCAAGAAATAGAAACATTACAGTTGAAATAAGATAAATGGTCGATAATCAAAATTATTACGTTTAAATTTTTTATTCAAAAAAAAAAATGTGTTCCATACTAACAAGTATAACTGAACGACCTTATTTAAAACGTGTCACTGACGGCAACTCATTTCTAATTTACGTAAATTTTAAGTCAAATAGGTTTAGTTAAAAGTGCAAATGAGACAAAAGTAAGGTCGACATTACGTAATTCTAACAAAAAGGTGCTGGGGATAATATAAGTCTCTTGAACAAATTCTAGAGATAAAAATATACATCTCTGATCATTATTTCTGGTATTTTTTGCATACCTAATATACTTTTCTGATAACCCAAATAGTTCTGAGATTATTATCGTCTTTGGTAGAGATTATTGTCTTGTTCCAGATTGTATATCATTACATATGTAATTTATTAAAATTAATAATTATTGGGTAGAAGACGTAATACATAAATATATTGTTATGTTTTTTAGACAATTAAATAACATAAAAATGGAAGAAACAAACCTTTTTGGAAATGTCAATGTTTAATATATAATCATTTTAAATTATTAAATGAGAATATGACCAAATAACTAAATTTATGGTTTCTGTTTTGGAATCAAGTAAGAAGTAGGGTAATGGAATTTCACAGATGTTAACGTTAACGTTAATGATGTTGACAACAACAGCAGCTATTTTTACTTTTAAGAACCAACTTATAAAAATGGAAGAAACAAACCTTTTTGGAAATGTCAATGTTTAATATATAATCATTTTAAATTATTAAATGAGAATATGAATAAGTTGGTTCTTAAAAGTAAAAATAGCTGCTGTTGTTGTCAACATCATTAACGTTAACGTTAACATCTGTGAAATTCCATTACCCTACTTCTTACTTGATTCCAAAACAGAAACCATAAATTTAGTTATTTGGTAAACACGCGTTTAATAATAATTTGAACAAGTAATTGGATTGTAAATATGAATATGATTCAGTAAAATTAACCGCAATGTCGAGCTTATTGGTCCTCAATATTATAATTTTCATAGTCAATTAAATATTTGCAATTAATTTTATATTCTCTATAAAATATACGACTAAATTTTGTCATTCCTGTTAACAAAAAAGTACAAATATCTAGTTCATAATTTTCAACCTGGGGTTCGCGATATCATATACAGTCGCAGTTGGTCAGAGAAAATGAAACACATGTACGAAAAAACATTTTATTGATTGATTAATAAATTTTAACCAAATGGTTCATAGTAAGTGGGTCGTGAGATGATTTACTTATTTTTCTCTAGGAATCGCGGCACTAAGAAGGTTGAGAAACGATGATCTAGATGAATTAATATAAAGCGGAATGTTTTAATAAAGCTTCATTAAAAATGCGCCGTTGGAAAAATCTATATCTACATATCACTGGAAAACATATTTACATAGTAATGATTGTGTTCAGAGTTTATAGCTCTGCCTTAGGAGAACTCATGTAAGATAAATCATGCTTTTTTATGAAACTTACTTTCTACAGACGAAGCTGGTTTCACGATTTCAAGAGCTTCCAGGAAAAGAAATAATTTCAGTGCACACGAGAATTCTCATTTAAATTATAAATTTAAATTGCCAAGTAGAATCAATATTAACACGTGATGTGTATTTCCTGTATAATCAAGGTTTTATTTATTTTTTATAAGCAGATAAGGAAAGAGCAAGATCCATACTTTTTACGAAATTAACTCATTTGTCAGTAGATATTAATAATTTGACACAAAAATAAATATTATAGTATTTTATAAATTGTAACCGAGATTATAACTAATAAAATAAGAGTTTCCATTGTTCAATTTCTTAACAAATGATAATAGAAGTGGTGTAGTATGGACCAATGAAGATTGCAAAGAAAGAAGATTCGTGGTAAGAATAATTGATAGAAATAATTATAGGTTGTATTTAAATATTATTTACTAAAATTCTTTTAAACGCTAAATATTTTTAGAGCAGATATAATCAGTTTAACTTCTTTTTAAATTTTGGCTCTTTGTCGAATAACTTTTTTGTCTATAATATATTTCTTTTTAAAATAAAATGATTAGAATTGCTTTTAAAATGAATAAAATTGCTTTACTTTTCCTGACATAAATATTGGGTTAATAATTCTACCTCGAACTAACTATATAAACCAAACTCTAATTCTAATTATTTTAATATATTTTACATTTGTGCGGGGATGTGTCTACCGGCCTGCCATTTCGTCCCCCGCACGAACGCGCCATATCACAGGGGAGCCAAAATAACCAAGTTAAAAAAAATAATCTATTGAACTCGGCTATGAATGCTTTCTTTCAAGTAGTGAAATAAGGTCATGATCAATGAAAATGAAGCATTTGAAAGTTACTCAATTTCTATTGGTTGTTTTCCGGATCATAATGCATTTTGATCCCATTATCAGTGTCGAAAGAAAACGGTTTATGTCACGAGAGGTTAAGTAAATTTTATTGTCCTTTACGTTCTGTGGGTCAAGTGATCTGGCATTAATTGCAATTGAGCAAGATATTAGCGAAAAAATAGATTATAATGATATTATTTTTGATTTTGCTTGGAAGAAGGCAAGAGAGTCACCTTAGTTATATTTATATTTTTCTCAATGTTTGGTTTATTTGTTCGTCTGTTTGTATCCCTTGATTCTTCTATTTGTCAACGAAGCAAACAATGTTTTTTTTGTTTTTATTTATTTTTTTGTTAGTATAATTTGTTAATTTATTTTTTGTTCGATGTTTATTCTTTATAATTAGACTTATGTTATTGGGAGTTCTTTGCTTATATATTTTTTTAATTTTTATTTATTCCTGTGTTACCCTTGCTTCCTACATGTATCAACAAACCCAAGAAAGTTGGTTTTTGTTTCTATGTATGTTTTTGTTCAGTATGAGTGTCTATTTATTATTTTTTAATGTTTGTTCCATACTTACTTATGTTACACACAGTTTTTGAAAGCGTGGGTTATTAATTAATTATTATGTTCGTTCAAATATATTTTTTTTACATTAGTGAATTTTTTTTGCAAATAGTAGGGGCGCCAAAAAAGGCGCCTGCACCTCTAGAAACGGCCCTGCGTTTGTGTAACTTGGTTTCATCAAAAATGTAAGACGATTTATTAAAGATCGATGGTTGCAGATTATAAAGAGGTTAGTTATCAAGAGGTGATGACTTGTACATTTATATTAAGAATTATTTAATTAATTTAGGAAAAGTAAATGGAAATTACTGTTATAGGTGTAATTTATTAAACCACCATTGCAGAGAGCCGCTTATTTTATATCAGAATTTGAAGATAGCATAAGTATCATTTTTCCTATATTAAATACTATTGACCGTAGATAAACATTAGTTTATATAATTAAAAAGCCTGTATGTAAGAATCATCTAAATGAATTCGATTTTGACCAAATAATTGAAACTTTTAAAAAAATCCAAAATATAACTTCAACACTAATTATTATTGTTTCAAATAAAGATAATGGCTTTCAAGGAATCCTATAATTAATCTATTTCTATGGTTAATCTATGCTATAAGCACAATAATGAAAATAAAGGATACAACACTTTAATTTGAAGAGTTCTAATAAAAATAGAAGTTGGTAATTTTATAAACAAACGTGAAATTATACACCGCAAGCAATTAAAATTAAAAAACCTCGGTATTTCAATCATTATTTAAATCGGGCCAAATCCAATTAAGTTGGAAAATATTAAAGAATAATAACTTAATTCTTCAAAAACAAATGAACTATAATATTCCGAAACATTTAAAAGACCTAAATAAAATAAATGAATAAATTCATTCGTTTTTAACAACATTCTTCTAATTTGGTTCATAATAAATTAATAAGTATAAACACGAATTACTGCGGGATTACGATTTCAAGTTTACAAAAGTTGGCGATTTTAAGGTCCAATGCCACATAATGTGATGAGTTTAATATAAGAATGGATCATTTTTGTTGTCCACATATTAATCCATATTTATCACTCACTGTTGAATAAAGTATATTAGGGAACGTATTTCTCACAGTACAGATGACTCCCTTAAACGTAACAGTTTTATTCAAAAAGACTAATCCAGAAGAGTTGAAAGATCTCCGTGTAATTAATATAAGTACTGTTGATTTTATCAAATATATACAGGGTGATTCACGTTGACCGCCTATTAGAAGTATCTCGAGAAAGAAAAAAGATATCGATTTGAAATTTTGGTTATGGTCCTAAGTGGGTAGGATCTATTTAATGAAAATATTTTCAAAATGGTGCCATTTCCGGTTATACTGGAAGTTGACCCTAACTTTGTTATTTTAAATGAGATGCCCCCATTTTCAATTTTTTTTTAGATTCCTCGGAAAATTTAAAGGTCATTAAAGGTTCCCTATGTCTAAAATGAATATTTTCTGAGATATTAATTTTTTTCCCAAAATATTGACGGAATAGTTGTATAATGTAAAAATCAATATCTCAGTAACAATTAATGATAAGACGTTGAATTTTTTATTGAGGTAAGACAAGGTATTGAAGCTATCCATCATGTAATAAAATTGTCAAAATCTCAACTGCAAAGTTTCTAAAATTAACGATATCTATCGACCTCATAGAAACAGCAATAAGTAATTTTTTTTAATGGAACCATATCTAATTAAATACACCAATCGATAGCGAGAAAAAATGCGCATCTAAACATGTATCATGTTCCTATACCCAAAAATACAACAAATTAAACAAATGTGACAGCTAATACGTAACTCGTGTTATTGTTTGCATTGTGCGTTACCTGTACCATGCTGATGAAGGCTAATAAGCCAGGAATCGCTCCATGGGATGGTGATGTGCTTTGCATATAACAGAGGAGTCCGTTTGGATTAATTCATTTGGTGGCGTTTATTGCAATATTAGGCTTGTTCTGGTTTTGATTAGAACAATTCTGGATCAGTCCCCGTCATGCGCAATGAAGAAACAGCTACGCGCTGTGTATTAAAATTGGTAACTTTTTACATTGCGCAAGACGGGAACGGTTTTAGGACTGGGAAAATTTTGACCAGAACAAGCCTATTAAATTATTTGCAATTCTACAATCTACATTCGCAGTCTTGATTGTTATCAGTTAAATGTAAAATTTGCGAATAAGCTCTGTAAAGAGTTTTCACGTCTTTTTATGACATTAGATTTTTCCTCTAATGGCATTTTTGACATAAATGCAAAATTCATTGCAATATTTTATTTTTATACCTATTAAAAATGTACCTCTATGGACTCCTTTAGATTTCGTTTCTGATATATTTATTGTTGATAGTTTTATAAATGGATCTGAAAAATAGTTATTATTTTTATTATTTCTGTTATTGTTATGTTAACTTCAATTGGATTTTCCGTTTCGTTTTGAAAATAATATAGCAAAAATATTAATTTTAAATTTATGTTCCTATCCTTTAACATTCAAATAAAATATTTATTAAATTTTCAGTTGCATTTCTAATATCAGAATATTGGAATTAAAATGAATCAGTTCCAAAATACCAAAATCGAAAGTACACTTAGGAAAGATAGAAATGTCCTACTTAATATATAAATTTTTGTTTGAATGTTGTGCTATAATTTTTATATTTGCAAGACAAATAGATATCACAGAACAATTTTCTTTTTCGTAGGCATTAATGGATATATTATGTATGTATCAAAACTTGGTGAGTATATTAACAGTAATTAAATTGCACAACGCAACGCGTTAGTCAACCAGATAGATTACTCTGATAAAATTTTAAAATATTAACTGAAATCCTCGGGAGACTCAAACAGATTTCCAACTACATCAGACATTTCAAAATAATCATTTTACTGACAGAATTAAGCTTTATGTAAGCCTCACAGTACAACGGCAATTTTAAAAGACTGGCATTTTGTTCTAAACGCGTGGTAGTCTAGTTCATGGCACGTAGTTAGTAGTAATCATGATCATCTATAACGATATGACTTCATTTGACCTTTGTTCACACCGTCTTGCTTCATGCTTTTCCGTCACAGAATGTCCCAAGAAGGGCAAATGCAAAGACTATGAAGCATGAAATTAAGGTGTATTTCCGTCAGGGATAAATCAGTGTCTGTTTATTTTTAGTCGACGAGACGAAAAGAGATGGATATGATAATAAAGTGAAAGTAGTAATATAGTATTCTGATTCTTATAACAATACAGGTTTAGCGTATTCAGAGGTTTGGCATAATGGTCATAAATAATAATATTAGCTAAGTTATTAATAATTGGTCATTTCGGAGATCACTCCTAGTTCTGGTATTATTTCTCGGCAATTATAAAAAATCGTGTACCTTATTTTGAGTCTGGTGGTTTCTTTTATTTTCCTTCATTTAAATAATGGATTGTGATAGATATCACATGATCCAAGTAGTAATTTGAAAATATTTGACAATTTAGTAAGATATATATTTGTGTACTTGCTTGACTCCTTGCATCTACCCAAAATTATTTAAGATAAAAATGATATTAGAACCAAATAATAAAACTATTATACAATAAGAATATATATTAATAACAAAATTGTGACCATTGGTGACCATTATATTCTGAATGTTTCAGCTTGATATTTTTCTTCTTTTTGGATTCACTAATTTTAAGTTATATGTCAACGTCTCTTCGTAACCTTTTCTTAGTATTTTGATCAAAACTTTCTGATAAACTTTACAATTTATAAATGACGCGATGCTGTCTTTTATCAAACTACATTACTGTATACTAACTTTCAACGCATTGTTAATCTGATATTTTTCGGCCTATAAACTCTTCCTTGAGTGTCCACTTTTCCGGAAAAGTGCAGAGGAATAATTTATTATCAAGAAAATTTTAGTAAAAGTTTAAAATACTAACTGAATTAATATTAACTCCCGAATAATAACAAACAGCAAGTAAACAAATGGATGAAAGTAACAGGAAATAGTCTGATAAAACAATCTAAAATTAGTTAGGTACCGAGTTAGGTACTATCTTAGTTTAAGAGTCATAATTCTT
Organism: Rhagium mordax; assembly: GCA_963680705.1. Classification (NCBI taxonomy): domain Eukaryota; kingdom Metazoa; phylum Arthropoda; class Insecta; order Coleoptera; family Cerambycidae; genus Rhagium; species Rhagium mordax. The sequence goes on from OY796656.1 coordinate 87,678,995, forward strand.
TTCAGGATTTATAATTTTTTTCTAAACCCCTAGAATCTGGTGTATAAATAAACAAACCTTTTAATGAAGTATGACTTTGGATATGAGTCGACCTTTGCTAGTTATTTATTGGTGGCTAATTATTATTTTGAAAGATACGAATTTCAAGTGCCACAAAAGGGATTTAATATGTAACCGCCCATTAAGGTACACAATGCTTTTGTGGCGAAATAGAAAAAGGTAATAGTTTAATGTGTTCGTGTGGATTAAATTACAAAGTGTTGGGTTTCATTTGTTACTTTTTGACGGTGTATGCCTAATGAACTTCCTTTACTGTTTTATTTACATATTTATTTATTCTCAGAACCAATTAGAGAACTGTAATGTGATGAAATAACGCGATTGCAAACCATTTTAATTTACTGTTTCCAACAATAATAATTCTTAAAACCCAAATCCTCAGTGACCTGAACTGAACAAGGCGAACATATGTTATAAACAGTAGGTACACGCGTCGTCGCTTTTAAATGATCGCGATATCAACTTAACATGTGGATTTCTGAATCTATCGTAAGTCCAATGTTATAATTAAATAGACAATGAGCAAGTCAATTGTCTTTGCTTTGCTCTTACCTGTTTATTTATAACCCAGGACTTACGACGGAATCAGAAATCGATTTGTAAAGTTGATACTGCGATCATTTAAAAGAGACGATACTGTACATTATTATTCATCATGTATAGTCAGTGAATACTAGTTGCATTGGAAATAATCAATAACGGCGACGCACGGTACAATTTTAGAATTTGTTGTAATTAAAACAAACATATAAATCGGCCGGAAACTTGCTCTTTGGCAAAATGAATAAACAAAGGTACATAATGTGCGAAAACAATGAAAAACATAAATTTGTGGTTTCACGTAAGGAGACAATTATTATTAAAGCAGTAAAGCTAGAGCGTTTTATTAAAGCAGCCTCAAAATATATTGCCGCATTATACAGTGTGACTCATTTTGAATAGAAACACCCCTTTATGTGTACGATTATCCGATTTTAACGGGACTTTTTTTAAAAGATAGATCATCGAAAACTACTTTTTTATGACAAAAATTTAGAGATTAAAATCAATTTTCAAGACCTATTATAATTTTTTTTCGATGCTAATAAACAAATTTGATTAGCGATTTTTTTTATGACAAATCTAACTATACCACTGGATTCAGAAGCATCTCAAATAGATAAATCCAAAATTTCGTGTAAAAATGTGTGGTGTTATTTTGTTTATTAATTAATTAATAATTAAAATTAAAACTAAAGTTAAATCAATTTTAATTACTATTTATTATTTTTAATTGTTTTTTTTTTCAATGGCATTAGGGCGGTTGACCCACAGCCAGACACTAATTTACTATATGAATATGTCTAAAGCTAACCTACCCGACAAAATGACAAAATCTAGAATTGTATTTTGACGAAAGGATAAAAACAAGGACACACGCTTCTCGCCCAGGGGTCGATCGGGGCATTTTATCAAGACAAGACACACATTTAGTGACCACGGATAAATGGGTTAATAAACAGTCGGGGAGACATATATGGGTAACAAAGCTAGAACTACCCTAAATATTAATTTTTACATCGTTTAGAAATGAAATTAAATTGTCTATAACCGTTTTTTTGGTTTAATGCCAAGAGGTGTAGTAAATTAAAGGGGGTTTCTATTTTAAGTTTAATTTTTAATTGTTAATACTATGTTTTTAAGTTCTATAAGATTAAGTTTGTTTAAAAGACAATATTTATTCAAACTATCCACTTATAATCCAATAAAGTTGTGGTCGGCTTATAGGCGCCACAAAAAAAAAATCCGATCAGGATGACTTTTTTAGGGTTGCTTGGGGATTGCCTCCTGAGTATCCAACCAAAAGATCACACTCGAACTCCTGGTGCGATTTGCGCTATAGGGGTGGATTCCTAAACATTTTTAGAGCAAAATTACCTTAATAAAAGTTTAAAGGATCAAATTCTGAACAACTTTTCCTTTTTTGTATCTCTAATACTTAACGAGTTACAACGCATTAGGTATATTACAAAAATTGCGCACGCTGCTGGGGTGATCTTGTAAACATGTTTTTACAAAAAAAAATTATATCGAAAAGTTGATTAGAATTTGATCCTATAAAACTTTTATTAAGGTCATATTTTTGTAAAAACATGTTTACAAGACCACCCCTGCAGCGTGCGCAATTTTTGTCATAAATGAGCTGTAACTCGTTAAGTATAAGAGATACAAAAAAATTTTATAAGAAAAAGTTCAGAATTTGATCCTCTACAACTTTTATTAAAGTAATTTTGCTCTAAAAAGTGTTTATGAAACCACCCCTATAGCGCAAATCGTACCAGCAGCTCGAGTGTGATCTTTTGGTTGGATACTCAGGAGGCAGTCCCCAAGCAACCCTGAAAAAATCATCCTGTTTGGATTTTTTTTTTAAACTAACATCTTTATCGGATTATTATTACTTAATGTATATTTGTTTTATTAATTTTTCATGGGCATTTTAGGAAAAATTATGTAAAAATTATAAAACACTACCTACATTAATTTCGTCATAAATCTGTCATTATTTTATATTTTTTCAGGAAATTTTGGATTTATCCATTTCAGATGTATCTGAATCCAAGGTATAGTTAGATTTTTAATATAAAACTCGCTACAAATTTGTCCATTTTTAACTAAAAAAAAATTATATAGCAGGTCTTGAAAATTGAAATTAATCTCTAAATTTTTGTCATAAATTAGGGGTGTTTCCATTCAAAATGGGTCACACTATATGTATATGTGCATATATAAACGAAAATTACATACAGGTAAAGACATCCCGTAAGTCACATTTTAGTTTTTGCATGGTACAAATACATTGTGTATTACAATTACCGGGTCATTGTCGCCGACAGTTTTACTAAAGAAGCTTAACGTTGCAAACAAATTGAGGGAACACCTGTTCCTAATTTATTGATGTCGTGAGTACCTCTCTATCAGTAGGAATACCAAGCTTACTGCTTACTTACCTATTACCAATCGTAATTTTAGATAGGTGTATGCAGATGTGAAGTAACATATTGAAAATGTACAGATACTGTGGCCATAAACACATTAACCGAAGTGTCATTTACCAGTAAAGGACGCTCATGGTTAACTCAAAGGATCATTTAGCAATAATCAAATGGCATATTTCAAAGGTGTGCTTTTAGACTTACTAAACTCGTCAAAGGCGATCGACGTCGGTATTTAGGAACATCCAAGAGGTACAACTTGTGTTAAAAGTCGTTAAGTGTTGTATATCGGACCAGATGTTTACAATAAATAGCAAATTCACTTTTAAATATGGCTTATATAAACAGAAATTAATATAAGATAGTACCACAGCGTAGTGAAATTGATGAAGTCATAGTTTGTCATTTTTACTTCGGGAAGTTAAATACTGAATAATAACAATAATAATACGGTGCTTCACCTACTCTCGGAACTATGGCAAAGTTCAAAGTTTTCTCTCCCCTGGGTTCCCAACCGGTTCATCGTTGGAATTTATGTTTAATAGTGGTGTCATGGCGTCGAGCAACCTCCAGCAGGTCCCGCGTCGTAGGTCTATACGGTTATGTGAGTACGGAAAATTCGGCCGCAAAGTTAGGTTTTACACAGCAGAGTAGACTGTGGGTAGTATCATGGAGAATCGTGATGGGCGTCGGCGTAGTAGGCAACGAGTTCCGACATCGTCGCATCCCCCAATAAACACAACATACGTGGCCCAATAATGGTAAATCACAAACTGCCATCTAACTCATCAATGGTACTTCGATGGCTGCTTAGTACTGGACTGTGCTGGACCGGAAAAAATATGTCCCACCGGCCATCAGAGATTTTGCCATCATTTAACCAGTAATGTGTCGCCACTGCTTAGCCTCCAGTGGTACTTCATTTAATTAATATTGGGCCATTATTAGACCACAATTCAGCCATTATTCAGCCACTCCAAGACCAATAATCTGTTACCAGTGTCTAACCAGTACTGTCTGTGCTATTGGCCATTTCGTGTGCCAATATAGGTACAGTGCTATCAGTGGCGACTGGTGAAATTTAATTTGTCATTTCTTCGTATTGGAGCGAGGGTCAAGCGACACTTTAAATTAACTACCTACTAAGACTGAATGAAGAAGTTCTGCAGAACAGAATTGAACTTGAAATATGCGAAAACAGTTGCCAAAAATGGGTTTGCTGCCCCTGATAATTTTGTAGATATAATTTGAAAAATGTTTGCCAAGCTTTCGTTCAGATTCAGATGTCAAATTTATCTACGGATTTCAATTTGTATTAATATTTTATTAAGTTGACATTTAAAAATACGATAAGTATAAAAATTTAATCAAAAACAAAATTTACAATCTGATATCTGAAAAAAATGTTTTGCAAACATTTTTCAAATTATCCACAACATTTATTATCAGGGAAGGCAATCCCATTTTTGGGCAACTGTTTTCGCAAATTTTAAGCTCAATTTTGTTCTGCAAAACTTCTTTATTTAGTCTTGGTAGTTATTTAAAATATTGCTTGACCCACGCTACAATAAGTAGAAATTACAAACTAAATTTCATCAGTCGCCACTGAGCACACTGTACCTATATTAGCACACTAAATAGCCAACAGCACATATTTTACAAACCATTTACAAATTAAATAGATCCCATTTTTCAAAGCCGCCACTGACATGCTATTCACATTTTAGTATATGAACATATTAAATAAAAATATATAGCATTTAAATACAAATGTTAATTACTTTTTCAATGAAAGGCAGTATATTTATATATTAACATATTTATTGTAAAACAAATAAAAACAATTTGTATCATTAAAACTATAACAAAAAACGTTTTTCCAAGGTGAACATCAATATAGGTACATATAATTACATATACATATGATTTTTAGTTTATTGCTTACCTAAATCTACCTAAGCTAAGATAAGAACTAGTTTTTGCCAAAAAGTGCAGGTGACCGGTGTTTGGGTAGATTAGGAGCGGCCTATCACAGTTATAGGGTTTATCTATACCAAAAGACACAAATCGATATCCACTCAAAAAGTTCAGCTAACGTACGTTACATGTAACAAAGGATTATCACAATAATTATTTTTTTTTTCGTTGTTTCACTTCACTTACTAGAGAAACTAATTGTTCGGGTTTGTCGGTTAATAACCCTGTTTTCTTGATGTTTCGTAACTTTTTTGAGAGATATTTGTAATGAAGGAGGCGGCAGGAAAAGATATGACGGTTTTAATTTTTACTTCTAAATTACACGTTTGTCAGTACCTATTATCCATATTTCAAACACTTTACACTAACAACTGCTTAAACACTTTTCTTTACTAACGACATTGACGACTGACGCCACCACAGGTTAAAATGGCGAATGATAGTGGTGGTACGGAATGTGACGCGCAAGCGCAGACTCAAGTAGATTGCGCCGGCAATGAACCATTATTGGTACTGAAATGGCAATAATGCAATTTATAAAATACTGGCAGAAACTCAGTAAACCATTATTGGTACTAAAATGGCAAAACGTCATTCATAAACTACTGGTAGGACTGTACACAACTTGTAATGGACCATTAATGCTTAACCAGCAACATCACAAAACCATCAATAACTCTACTGGGCCAACAGAATGCCACACATCATGTGTTTACTGGGCCCGAGTCTTAAGTCAATCTTCTCGATAGTGGTTCTGGGTTTTGGGTAATTATATGATTTTTTTCTATTACTTATTCGTTGTGCCGTAAACAAAGAAACAAAGAAGTGCACAGCTCGCTCTCCCGGTGCCAGATGTCAAGGTATATTATGTCCCTGCATAAGATTCTGACCTGAGACTAAGTTTCGCGTGAAGATAGAAGTTGTCTATATTAACACCATTAATTTTTACATTCCTAAACTGGTGTGAAAGCAACTATGGTCGACGTCTAACCTATTTAAAATTGGGATGAAACAAATTATTTTTTCTACTACCGATCGTAAAGTACTAACTTTCCACACGCTGTAGAGTGCGTAAAGTTAAACTTTACTCACTAGTACCTCTTATCTTACTAAGAGTAGGGATTTTTTACTTGCCTAACATTTAATAGACAAGGGACCGACTGCTTTACATCCCCTCCGAAGGATGGTATATCCTCAATACACCTCTCGCCTACAGTTGTATTGCTTCTGCGATATAGCTGATATACAAGCCGCTAGAAGTAGGGAAGAGAGACCGCGTCTTTCCATGGATAGTCCCCATCCATGTACTACACGCGGTAAATGTTGCTTTACTCCTAATATCGCTATGAGTGAGTGAAGTCAGTCCTCCGCTCGCTGCCCGTCAGTGTCTAAAATGAAACATTTTTTCATTGACATTATTTTTTTGCGTTAGCATGACTGTGCGTAAAATATTTTGCACTTTAGGGTGCAAAATATTTTGTACACCACATACCTATTGTTCATATTGCCGCCTGAATTTTTTCCGTAGAAGATTCAGTGTTAGTTCAATCAATGAATATATTGTAGAGTGCATGGAATATGCGAGACTTTTTGACTTCAGGACCTAGTTAGGAGTAGTTAGTAGGTAAACATACTAAAAGTCCCCGCACCTGTGGGGTGAGCTTACGCTGGGAGAGGGGGGAGAAGGTCCCATTTTTGGGTTTTTCGATTATATCTCGGAAACGGTGGACTGTAGAAAAAATATGTTCTATATAAAAATGAAAGCTAATTAAATTTCCTATAAAATTGTATATACATATTTGTCGAATATCCAACAGTTTTCGAGATATACGTTATTGAAAATCGATAATTTTCTAAAAAATCATTTTTATCTAACGCTTTTGTCAAACATTTGCTTCTAGTGCCTCCAACGATCGTTTCTCATAAAAACTGTAAACACGAAGTTGTAGAGCATTAAATTTCCTTCGCTTTCATATACACTTTTGCTACTTTATCTTCAACCAATCAAAAGTTATAGAATTTCTAACATGTACGCTCAATTTCGATGTTCCTCTAGAAATGAGGATGTTGACGCTACCATTAACAACATTTTTACAATAGAAATAAGGTAGTTGCAATTGACACAACACTATTTTTATAAATATAGCTTTTATTATATTATTACGAATCATATAATGAAAGTATTTACATGGACTGATAGTAATTAAAAAATGAAAATATAATCATTCAACGGTGACACCTTGGTTTTTTTTGAGGCGGAAGGGTCGATGTTCATTCATCTTCGTCAGCAGTGGAGACGTTGTCCAAAGAGATTGGTAGTGTATCGATGTCGTCGTCGTCGCCTTTTTCCTGAATTAATATGCCGACTCTGTTGTTGCAACTGCCTTGCAATTCGGGCGACAGAGCAGTTTAACGATGCTTTTATACAACCACACCTGCCACTCACATCCTTTCGTGCATCGGCAAAAAATCATTTTCAAGATTTCGTCAGGAGCAGCATCCAACTTTGACAATTTCGGAACTAGTTGGTCATTCCTCCTCTCCCAACCCCAATCGGCGCTCCACCATTAGGTTCCTTATACCAATTTGTACCAATTTGTAGTTTGTATTATTAATTTATTGTGGTATAATAATAAAATATAATTAGAATATTTAAGTTAAATGGTATATTGAATCTTTATATGTATAACAGCTTTTGTACATTTTTATAGTTATTGATATTCTATTTTGTTATTATTCATCTCCATGAGTTTTTATTATTTTATATAAAAATAAACATAAAAACAGTATGCCGACGAAGTATATGTAAGTGAGTACGCCACATATACTCCCCCTGCAAAAATAAAAATTAAACTACCAAAGCATCAATATCGAAGCGAACTTTTTTACAAGTCGATTTGACGGGTAGTTCTACAACATCGTTCAACAAATACGCAGGTTTGACTCTGTCAATATTGACAGTGAGGTCTTTCCCACGTTTCAGAATTGTAATAAGTTTATCTGTACGAGAAAGCACTTGAAAAGGTCCTTCGTACCAAGAAGAGAAAACTGGTTTAAGTCTTTCGTTTCGCAGAAAAACAAATTTGCAAGTTTTAATGTCAGGACTAACAAACGTGCCATGAGGAAAATTTCGTTTAGGTGTTCTAAAATGTAAGTTGTCAAAATAATTTTGTAATTTGTCAATAAACAATGGTATTTGTGTATCAGTATGTGATTTAATAAAGTATTCACCTGGGAGACGCAAAGTCTGACCGTAAACAAGTTCAGCAGATGAGTAATTCAAATCGTCTTTAGGCATAGCTCGCAAACCTAATAAAATAATTGGAAGTTCATCGTACCAATGAACGGAATTAGCTCGTGCTAGTAATGCAGTTTTAAAAGTCCTATGGAATCGTTCAACCATACCATTACTTTGTGGATGATATGTGGTTGTACGAATCCGATGGAAACCTAAAAATTTTGAAAATTCACGAAACAAGTTTGATTCGAACTGAACTGAACTGAACGCCAAAACGACAAATATAATTTTGAAACAACGTTTTACCAATGGTTTCAGCAGAAATATCCGGTACAGGGTAAGCTTCTGGCCAGCGAGTGAAACGTTCAACTACTGTGAGGATGTAAGAAAAACCATGTGAAGGCGGTACAGGACCAACGAGATCTATATGAATATGCTCGAATCGACCTTTGGGGATAGCAAAATCACCAATTTGAGTTTTTGTATGTCTGTTGACTTTGGAGGTCTGACAACTTATGCAAGTTTTGGTCCATAAATTGCAATCAGTGTTCATCCTGGGCCAGAAATATTTAGAAGTTATAAGTTTTTTAGTAGCACGTATACCAGCATGAGTCAAATTATGAAATATATCAAAAACTGCTCGTCGTAAAGACTTTGGTACAAAAGGTCGACATTTAGAAAACGAAATATCACACCAAATTTCATGATTTGAATTATTAATTTTGATTTTCTCTAAACAATATTTGACTTCCTTACTTATGTCATTTTGATTAGTAAGTAATGAGGTAAGTTCGCAATCATCAGATTGAGTGTCTTTTAATAATTGTAAGTTGAAATTAATCGAGTCTACTGCAGAAATGGAAGTAGAAGGTAAAACAGTATGCTGTTGAAGTAAAGAAAAATCATTTACACGCGATAAAGTATCGGCTACTACGTTATCTTTACCTTTAATATGACGTATGTCACTAGTAAATTGTGAAATGAATTCTAAATGTCTTATTTGACGAGGAGTTTTCTCTACATTAGTAAATAAGGCTTTTGTTAATGGTTTATGGTCAGTATAACAAGTAAATATACGTCCTTCTAAAATATGTCTAAAAAATTTAATTGATGTGTATAAGGCTAATATTTCTTTGTCGAAAGCGGAATATCTTTTTTGAGCATTAGTTAATTTGCGAGAGAAAAATGCTAAAGGTCCAGACAGATTTCCAATATTTTGTTCTAATACAGCACCCATAGATACGTTCGAGCAATCAACAGATAAGGTCAGTGTTACTCCATTATTGTAATTGGGATGAGATAAAACTGTTGCATTCACTATGGCTTGTTTAGCTTTCAAAAAACTATCAGCACAGTCTGCTGGCCAGGAACCTATAACCTTCATTTTATCCCGTGCTAACTTAGTACAAAGAGAATGTAAGGGCGTTAAAATTTCTGCAAAGTTAGGGACAAAACGATGATAGAAATTTACCATTCCTATAAATCGTTGAAGTTGTTTGAGTGTCATAGGGGTCGGAAAATCATTAATAATAGCAATGCGTTCATTGGTAGGTGAAATGCCATCAGCAGAGATATGATGACCTAGAAAATTTAAAGAGCTCTTACCAAAAACGCATTTTGATGGTTTAATATTGATTCCGTATGTTTCCAGACGATTGAAAACTGTACGCAAATGCAATAAATGATCATGTTGATCCTTACTTGCGATCAAAATATCATCTAGATATACATAAATGTAGGGTAAATCTTTGAGAACTTCATTCATGAAGCGTTGAAATGTTTGACCAGCGTTACGTAATCCAAAAGGCATTCGTAAAAATTGGAATAAGCCAAAAGGAGTAGTAATTGCTGTTTTGTAAACGTCAGATTCTGCGACGGGTATTTGATGGTAGGCGCGGACCAAATCTATTTTTGAAAACACTGTGCAACCGAAAAGATGAGAATTAAAATCATGAATATGTGGTAATGGATATCGATCGGGAACAGTAACTACGTTGAGTTTCCTGTAGTCGCCACATGGACGCCAATCATTCGGTTCTTTCTTTGCAACCATGTGTAAAGGTGAAGATACCGATGATGAAGAAGGTTCACATATCCCCAAATCAATCATTTGTTTAAATTCATTTTTGGCAATATTAAATTTTGTCGTATCCAACGTTCGCGGATGACAAAATGGTAAATGACCCTCTGTAACAATGTGGTGTTTAACAGAGTGTTTAACTAGTAAAAAATAATTAGGAGAACTAACCAATTGTGGAAATTCCAATAACAATTTCGTATATGGGTCTTCGACGGAAAATAATTTAGGTGTAAGTAAAGCAACACGTTCGAGAGAACAAATCACTGACAATGACGTAATGTTATCTGTCAAACGTTTATTTTTTAAATCTACAACTAATCCGTAATGAACTAAAAAATCAGCACCAAGTATAGGCACTGGAATATCAGCAATATTAAACACAAAGAAAAAATCGCGACGTAAACCCAAATTAACTTTTAACATTCTTTTGCCATAAGTATGTATGATAGAACCGTTTGCTGCAGTTAGAATAAGATCTGGATTTCGTTTAAAATCTGTTAAATCATTCCTCGGAATAACGGACAAATCTGCTCCTGTGTCTACTAAAAAACGTAAGTTATTATAAGAGTCATAAACAAATAGGCGACATTTGATGTCTAGTACTCTAGTGTTTGGTGGAAGAACACTAGAATTTATCCGTTTTTTGACAAAGGAGAATTTGTAACTGTCGTACTAGTAGTTCGTGAATGATTTTTATTAAAGATGCACCAAGAACCTCCGCATTTGAAAGCTCTTTCTTTATATAATTGATGGTAATAACAAACAGTATTATTAGATGTGTCGAAACGATTGCGACTTGATGAACGGGTGGTTGAACGCGAGCGATTTTGACAATTGGAGCAATACTTAGATGGAAAAGCAGGTGATTGATTCTGGGAAGAGTTAGTCTGTAAAGTAGATATTTGTAACTCAAGTGATTGTTGTTTAAGCACAATTTGGTTCAATGTAGATTGAAAATTTGTGGAAAATGTATTGAATTGATCAAGTAAATTTGCTATAGTGGGAGCAGAATCTGAAGAATTTGATAAATTACCGGAATATATATCTGATTGTCGATTAACGGGTGACATAACAGGGTTTTGACAAGATTCCCAAATTTTGTCAGCGATGTCAATAATTTCTTCAATATTAGTTTTACCGGCGGCAGTAATAGCAACAAAAATTGTTTTTGGTAAGCGCCTTTTCCAAAGTTTGACCAATAAATCTTGACTAACCATGTGAGTTCCACCAACGATGCCTAACATATGTCTATAAAACTCTGATGGTTTACGATCGCCCATCTGCGAGCCTGTAAGTAAATCATCAAGGCGTTTCTCTTCGCTAGAAGAGAGACGTACTAAGATGGTTGTTTTTAAATTATCAAATAAATTATGTTCTGGTGGGTTTTGTATCACATCATAAATATCATTAATAACTTCAATTGGTAATAAAGCTAAAATATGGTCGTACTTTTTTCTGTCATTAGAAATTTTAGCTAATGAAAATTGTGCCTCAACCTGACTAAACCAAACTTCTGGTTTTGAGGTCCAAAAAGGAGGAAATCTCACTGTTGTTGCGTAATTTTGTTGATCAGTGATAAAGGGTAAATCCTGATTCAAAACTTGATCTACCGTAATTAAATATTCTAGATAATGATAACACCGAACTATTGATGCTTTGATTTTTAATTATTCTGCAGGGAAGAGTATAAGAAGAGTAATCACTTACACGTAATCTGCGCTATCAGAGAGATGATCCAGGGTCACGGGCAAAATGTGGGCAGGAGTGCGGACAAGAGATGTGCAGAAATGGCTCTCGCAGGAAATCCAATCCAACAGGGAACTGGAAACACCAATTAGCAGCTAGCATCCACCAAGAACAACAGCAAAATGAAGATATCCAAATCAACGATCAGGGGTCACCAATTTATACCAATTTGTACCAATTTGTAGTTTGTATTATTAATTTATTGTGGTATAATAATAAAATATAATTAGAATATTTAAGTTAAATGGTATATTGAATCTTTATATGTATAACAGCTTTTGTACATTTTTATAGTTATTGATATTCTATTTTGTTATTATTCATCTCCATGACTTTTTATTATTTTATATAAAAATAAATATAAAAACAGTATGCCGACGAAGTATATGTAAGTGAGTACGCCACATTCCTCCTCTAACCACAGGTGTACTTAGAGGTACGTCCGGAATGCATGCTGCTTAACAGCTCCTTCAGTTGGAGGGAGAGTTGAACGATCAGGCTTCATGTTTGCAGCTGCTTTGACAAATGATTTGTAGTGGAACTCGTCGAGGGATTTTTCTGTGGTTAGAACGTCATACCATGAGAGAGTACTCATGATACAATGGAGTCAGGGGAAGAAGAACCGCTGGCAAATACCTCAGCTGCACGTTGTATGATTTTGGACTTCTGGTACATTTTGACAAAACCCACTTTACTCTTGCGATACGCTGCGGATGTTGAGTCACAGCCTGTGAATGCATGTAAGAATAACAAATGGGCATTGTCCTTCATTTCAGCTCCTGCTGCAGCTGTTGTGAGGAATATACAATAGTCTTGACCTTTTCTCTTCCAGGTTTTACCAGCAGAAAGTCACGATCAGTTGGGGTTTTGTAGAACAACCAAGTCGACATCCTCTTCAATAACAGCTACCGAGGAATTTTGCAATCTGTTGATAGCTGTCTTCACAATATCAACGTCAGCATCACCTGAAGCTTGGAGCATATTTACCAATTTTTCTGCAGCTGCATCATCAGCAGCGTTTATCAGCTGACTCTTATTATGATAGTTGGAAAGGAAATCATCATCATAATCATCATGGTAGCGTCAATATACTCATTTCTAGAGGAACATCGAAATTGAGCGTACAAGTTACAAATTATATAACTTTTGATTGGTTGAAGATAAAGTAGCAAAAGTGTATATCAAAGTGAAGGAAATTTAATGCTCTATAACTTCATTTTTACAGTTTTTCTGAGAAACGATCGTTGGAGACACTAGAAGCAAATGTTTGATAAAAAGCGTTAGTTAAAATTGATTTTTTAGGAAATTATCGATTTTCAATAACGTATATCTCGAAAACCGTTGAATATTCGACAAATATGTATATACAATTTTATAGGAAATTTAATTAGCTTTCATTTTTATATAGAACATTTTTTTTCTAGAGTCCACCGTTTCCGAGATATAATCGAAAAACCCAAAAATGGGACCTTCTCCCCCCTCTCCCACCGTAAGCTCACCTCCCAGGGGCGGGGACTTTTAGTATGTTTACCTACTAATTACTCCTAACAAAGTCCTGAAGTCAAAAAGTCTCGCATATTCCATGTACTCTACACCCCTCTTTTGAGCACTCATTGACTGGATTATGTTGGCTGCATCTGATTTTTCTGGTGGGGTATAGAATAAATCGTCTTCACTTTCGACTCACAATTTTCAATTCAATATCGACAACTTCAGTGAAAAATGTTTGTTGTCAAACATTGGTTTCCATAGTTACCTGAGACATTTGCTACTATTTCTTTTTAAATTAATTTGCATTAAATATAATAATAATAATAATAATTTATTTACACACAAAACAAGTAACAATTTTATAATATACAAAATAATTCCATTTAGTTATAGATAATTAATAAGAAAGAAAAAGAAAATCTTCATCATTGAGTGTATAAATATTTACCTCACAAAAACAATAAATTGTTTGTGGTGAGCTTGTATAGGCTGTTCTGTATGGCAAGTAAGCATAGCAATATAATCCTAAAAGTTTGACAGTTGTGAGGATACGTACACTGCTATACACACATACACATACACCCATATATCTTACATAAACTAAATCTAAAGAAAAATTAATATTAATAAACAGAAAATAAAAACATAAAAAGCTTCCTCTACGCAATACGCATACATATATACCCATACACATACATACGCATGCATACAAACACCTATATAAACATATTATTATACATACATACATACATACACACACACGCATATATACGTACATATAATATGTTACTCAAAGATATCAGAGCATATAATTTGAAGTAAAAGTAAAGAAGGAAAGAGAGGTTATATCTAATAGGGAGAATAATAACATAATTATTTTCGTATATATTCAATCAATTTGAATGATTTGGGTAAGAAACTATTATTATTGGATCGATTATATGTCAATTAATAAGTTTAGCTAGTTTGAAGTCAGCTTCGTAACAGAGTTGGCAACATTGTATGTGTTTTTCATGTCAATCAGTTGGTGGAAAACAATGCGGTCTATTGAGAGCATCCATTTTTTAATGTGTTGTTTGAACATAGGTATTGAGTTAATTTTTTTTATATCACTTGGGATATGGTTATATAATCAGGGACTTAAAAAATAGCAGGATCTTTGCACAATAGTTTTTGTAGCAAAGGGTACGTACTGATATTGCCATATTCTTGTATCTAGTTTGGTAATTGTGCACAATATTATTTTTATTTATCTTCATTTTTTGATCCAAGAATAGTACTGCACAAAACAATTGACTAACATCAAGGACTTTAGCTAAGACATATAGTTCATTCCTAGGATAAGTTAATTCTTTCGCGTATATAATTTTTAAGATCCATTTCTGGATATTTTCAAGTCTTTTAATATTGTTGTTGTAAGCTCCTCCCCACGCAATTAATCCATACCTCAATTGGGACTCCACCAGTGCATAATACAGAGTTTTGAGAGTTTTTACATCTAGGATTTGTTTTAGATATTTAAACTTAGACAGCAAGCTTCTGATTTTTATGACTAGTTTATTTATATGCAAATCCCATTTTAGCATACTGTCAAATACTTTATACTACTGACAGGTGGAATATCAATTGAGATCGCAAATAATTTTTAGCACTTTTTCGTTGGGAAGTTTATTTTACTCGACGCAAATGGTAGATATTTTGTCTTATCAAAATTTATTGTTAACAGTCTCTAATCAAACCAGTCCTTAACCAGTTGAGCGCCACCATATGATCAGAAAATCTGGTCTCAAGTGCCCAAATATTTTTTTGTCGTTTTTAAGACATGCAAGTATTATATTATAGATATGTTCACGAAATTTTTGCATTTCTGTTTCCGGTTTTTTTTTCTACAGCATTTCTTTCTGAAACATACGTTATATGTCTCGCGGCCTATAGGAACAAATGTATATTTTAGGGCCATGTGACATAACTGTTGCGTCGCATTATTTGTTGCAAGTTTATCCTTGTATTTTCTTGTTTTGAGAATTCATTCGTTATCTTACAATTGTAGCAGTTTTATTGCAATGTGTCGCAATAATAAATACTTTATTCGTTTATCAAAACTTTTTTCGTTTGTAGTAATTTATTACCTTCTTGTAATACCTATGCAATGTGATGTATCATTCATTTTTGTAACTTTCAATGTACCAAATGTTTTGGAACAAAATTTATTTTGTTGCTAATCTATTGTTTTATTATTTGCAGCTATTAGTTGTAATAGAGCATTTTATTATCATTTTATACATTCAAAATAAAAAAACCTTAAAAAAAAAACACAAATTCCCCGGACCAAGATCATAGCCTGGTTCGTTGGGCCACACTATTTTAATTCCCATATAGAAACTACAGCTGCGAGACATCTCTACGATACCACATCACAAAATAAAACAGTTCGCAGTGAGGTACAGTATGTATGTCGCAACACCCCACGAATAAAAGTATATGCGGCACGCGCACTATACCTCGTGGCGCTTAACTGGTTAATAACCTTGAAATCACTTTGAGCATTAGAGATAAGGGAATCCCAACTATTGGCAGAATAGAAAATGGCTGTGTCATCAGCAAAACCAATAACAGACCCTTGAATGTCTAGCAAAAATAAATTGTTTATGTATAGGTTAAAGAGGATTGGTCCGAGAACTGTTCCTTAAGGTACACCATATTCAACAGTCCTAAAATCACTTAAAACATTATTTATTTTAACACATTGTTTCCTATCATTTAAGTAGCTAGTTAAAAGATTTAATATATATTATTGTCTCGAAAACCAAGTTTTTCCAAAGTATTTAGCAGCTTATGGTGACTGACAGTGTCAAAAGCTTTCGCTAGATCTACAAAAATGCAAAGAGCCTGTAGATCTAGCTTCTCTAAAAGCAAATTGATGGGGGGATAATATATCATATTTTTCTACGTAGCTGATGATTCTATCTTTAATTACAGTTTCGAGAACCTTTGCTATAGACGAGATTAGGGAAATCGGTCTATAATTCACGCAAACAAGTTTATCCCCGGTTTTAAATATTGGTTTGATAACGGCTTCTTTTAGACGTAATGGCCAGTATCCAACATACAATATTCTATTTATTAGAAAGCATATGTAAGGAGATATTACATCTGCAATATGTTTTAGTGTCTCCGCAATTATGAGATCAAGGCCAGGTGCTTTATTGTTTTTCAATCCAGATATAATCTTTATAATTTCCTCTGAATTCGTTTCACTTATGTACACCGTCTTCAATCTAAGGCGCACCCCTTTTGAACGTCATTTGCACAGTTATTAAAGGAAAATGTTTGTAACGTTATATGTGGACCTATGTAACTTTTTCCAGAGAATTCGAATTTGTTATCAGAAAAACAATTGAAAGTCAAATAAAAAAGTTGCAGATATAAGTTGGAGTTTTTTAAATGGAACACCCTGTATATTTTTACGTGGTTGGATAGAGAATTGAATTTCCTTTAAGAAAACATAATATATGAAATATCTGGCATCAACCGTTTATGAGTTAGAAGTGTTTATAATGTGCATTGTAGATATTTCGTTATGTGCAAAGATTGCCATGATTTGAGATTGAAACAATGGATTTCACATTGTTGTGGGTTATAGTTTGACATTTCTCATCGTAATTGATTATAATATATTTCTATTTGGAATACGACGGTGTGGAAACTTTCTGTGATAATCTCTTAAAGCAGCCGACCTATTCTTGTTGTTTAATAAATAACACTGAAATAAATCTTTTCGCTCTTCTGTAGAATACATTATTTTATACGAAAATACTACGCAGCTAACTTAGCAATAATCAATTACGATGAGAAATGTCAAACTATAACCCACAACAATGTGAAATCCATTGTTTCAATCTCAAATCATGGCAATCTTTGCACATAACGAAATATCTACAATGCACATTATAAACACTTCTAACTCATAAACGGTTGATGCCAGATATTTCATATATTATGTTTTCTTAAAGGAAATTCCATTCTCTATCCAACCATGTAAAAATATACAGGGTGTTCCATTTAAAAAACTCCAACTTATATCTGCAACTTTTTTATTTGACTTTCAATTGTTTTTCTGATAACAAATTCGAATTCTCTGGAAAAAGTTACATAGGTCCGCATATAACGTTACAAACATTTTCCTTTAATAACTGTACAAATGACGTTCAAAAAGGGTGCGCCTTAGATTGAAGACGGTGTACATAGTATTAAGCTTGGTTTGTTCCGGTCGACAGAAATTATTTGGCGTATTTATTTTACTCGCTAAAAGTTTCCCTAATCCCGAGTAATGTTCGACAAATTGATTTGCGATATGTATTGGTTCGGTAATTATTAGATTATCATGTGTTTTTATTGATTTTATATCAGGGTTTCCACTATTTTTTGAACAGACCTCGTTTACTGCTTGCCGGACTTTTTTAGGATTAAGTTTGTTTCTTTCTATTTTATTTTTTAGGTATTCGATTTTTTGTTTTTTATTATATTGTTTAATTTATTCCTATAAGTTTTAAAGTGATTGTGTAAGTCATTATTGTCTTTATTTTTTTGCCAAGTTTTATATAATTGGTTTCTTTTTTTAGTTGAATTTATAATTCCTATCGTGATCCATTCGCTTCTTTTTTTGTGTAAAATAATATTAGTTTCCTTGGAACATATTTGTACGTTTTTATTTATTTTGTTTATTAATAAATTTGTTGCAGTATCAATATCGTCACACGCATACAAATCTTCCCAATTTTCTAGTTGGATATGTTCTTTTAGCATTGTATAATTGACTGTTTGTTTTTTAAGTGTTTTAATTTTTTGCTGTTGTCTAGTTTAGTATTAAATTCAAATATTATTGTAAAGTGATCTGTTATAGTTGTTTTTAGAATAATTGGTGTTACTTTAGTTTTAATATTTTTTATAAATAAATGATCTAGGCATGAACCATGACCTTCTTGTATTCTTGTTAATTCATTAATTGTTGACATAAATCCCCTTTCATTTAAAATATTTAAGTATTCATGTGACAGATCCGTATCCGATGCTATATTAATATTTATATCCCCAATAAATATATTGTAATCTTTATTATTTATATATTGATTAAAAGAAAAGGGACAAGATTATATTATACTCGTCAAAATTTGCTTCGGGACACCTTAAAATTGACCAAGATTTACAACGCTGTAAAACTGTCAAAAATGTATGGATTTGTGTCGGGTTTTTAGCGTTTCAAGGGAAATTTAATTGGCTTTCATCTTACTTATTTATCTTGAGCACAGCGTTAACCAAACACCCTGTATATTAGAATTTAAAAAAATTTGTTTGCCTTATGTGTCTGCTTTAAAACATTTTTTGAATTTTGCTCCTATCTTTTTTGTAGAAAAAGATACAGAGCTTTTAATAAAATGTTACATTTTCACAATAAAATAAAAAATCTCAATCTTTTATACTTTTATAATCATAAGGACTCACATTAACCTTAATATCTCTTTTATTTAACAATATTAAACATTAAAACTTAACCGTAATGTGTGTGTGTGTGTGTGTGCTATTATCTTCACACCGCAGGCCATACACGCTTACCTTACGCCCTTGATATATAAATAACTATTCTTTACCGCCCTCCAATTTACTAAATCCGTATTCTGTAATCTAGGCAAATCAATTATTATAGTCATATAAGTAGGACTTAGACATCATGAAATAATTCGCAAGCCAGATGCGCTAACGACTGAACCTTAACATGAAAACAAAATTTATAAAATCAGTTCAAAGTTTAAATAATTACTTTCACGTTTTATAAAGTATTTATGTGGCGCATAAGTAGTAAACAAAAACAATAAAAAATGGAGTATAAAACGTTAGCAGCAATAGCAGCAGTTATTTTCGTTATAGCATCTAACGTTCTTTTAATTTTTGAGAACTTAAAATTATTAAGTTTTAATTTCCGTTTTAGAACACTTCTATATCACATTCGTAGCATTTTTGTAAAAAGGCAGTATTTTAGGCTATCCGTTGTCATTGCCAATAAGTATGGAGTCACACAGGCCTTACGCCATAATTAATTATACAGAATAAATAAACTTGTAGCTGCCTACACAGATTTAATAGTTATTGGTTTCATAATCTGTATGAACCGCAAGAATGTAACTTCTGAAGATGTTGCATACTAAACTCACTCAAAATAACTTATATTTACAATTAATTATCCCTGTCTAATTAGTGTAGCTTCTTAAGTGGTTCCTGTGATACACCAAGGGAAAAGGAATTACGAGATGTTTTACATCTTCAAATAATTAATAGCATTACCGTCTCTTGAGATAATTGCAATTCGAGCGATCCAAATTCTCTCCTAATAACCCAAAATAATCCTTTCTCTAACATCAGTGCATTCTATAGTATAGAATTTAAAAACATCATTGTTGGAATTTCGAATGCTGGATGATATCAATGAGATGCAAGACTATGGGAATTGCTTTCCCTTAAAAAATGATTCATTTTGTTGTTATGTAAGTAACTGAAGCAGATTCTCTAGAAAAACAGATAACCTTTATGTCTTACTAGTGCTGGAAATGACATTATCCACAACCAATGTTTTGTTCTATTTCCAAATCTGAGAAAGTATAAACATAAAGACATTTGTAAAGTAAACGATTTTGCACAATATTTTGATTTTAACAAATCTTGTATTTTTAACAATTTGTAGAGACATATTTACGTTCTCGAATTTGATTTTATTAGAAATCCTCGACGACGAAACGAATGAAATAAACAAAGAAAATGATTACAATTGATAGCCACGAATATTGATATCTTTTTTTTTTTTTTTTAAAAATCACTTATTTAACGTCGGCCTATTTCCGCTACCAGGGCCAATCACCGACGCCAGGAGACGAGCTACCCCCAAACTGAAAATTTTGCCGAACCTCTTATGTTACTTAGAGTAGGGATTTTTTACTTGACTAACATTTAATAGACAAGGGACCGACTGCTTTACATCCTCTCCGAAGGATGGTATATATCCTCAATACACCTCTCACCTACAGTTGTATTGCTTCTGCGATATAGCTGATATACAAGCCGCTAGAAGTAGGGACACGAGACCGCGTCTTTCCGTGGATAGTCCCATCCAAGTACTAAACGCGGTAGCTGTTGCTTAACTTCATATCGCTATGAAGTGAGTCAAGTCAGTCCTCCGCTCGCTGCCCTGAATATTGATATCTTTCATCCACTATTTTCTGAATAGCCCCTGAATTTAGTTAGTTTTTCAATAAGAAAAAAATATATCTAAGAGAGATCCAATAGAGGTAAAATATAATTTATTCGTATATTTTCAGTTCACGATGCCTTTCGGTTTGTTTAATGTACCTATTTACTAAGAAAAGCCGTTTATAATCATTATGGTAAAATCACAAAGGATTGTCAGAATTGGAACAATACATTGTTTACAAAGTATTCGCCGTTATGAGATAAGTCATTCCAGTATTAGGAACAATAATACAATGCTTTCTCTAGATTCTAAGTGCCTAAGACAAATGTACATCAATTACCTACTAACAATTTTGTAGTGAATTTTCCAACAAAGTTTATAACTTCAAGCAAATTAATTTTTTTAACAATTTGAAACCATATTTTAATATTTGATATTGAATTGAATTTAATTACAAATACATATATTTATTTTACATTTCACCGGAAATTACGGCGATCTACAGATGAAAGATAATAAATAAGCATTATGAGCAAAATTAAATAAAGAAAGGAATAAATGTTACTGATACCATGTAACCGAAACAAAAAAGATAAACAATTTTAAAATTCCCATTAATCGCAAAATATTACAGAACGCTAAATTCCTAAATTGTCGCATCTTTAAATGGTTAAAAATATGTCTGTTATTCTGTTAGTTGACTTCAAATGTATTGTCACGAAAACCATTAAGTTGTAACAAAGTTACTTATTGGCATATTCTCTGTAGGTAGGCTTAACTGTTTCCCAAATCTATCGTATCTTTCCCAAATTAATTTTATTTACAGAGTGTTCCAATATTCCGTGTAAATACAGTTATCGTGGATTCCTGGGATCAAAATAGATAGATTTAACTAAACTTACCTCTATTCTAAATTGCTTCGTTTCGCCACTTTCGTTGGTTAAAAATTTAAGTTTTTTTCTAAATAACTTTAAAACGCTCTGCATGATTGGAATGAAATTAAGTATGGTAATGTCTCTATAACGATGTCATTTTATGATATTCTGACTGAGTTCATTAAATTCACAAAAGGGCGAAAACTACCTCAACCCTTAGGCCATTATGCTAATAACTTTTTTTAGGGGTGATACGATTTAATCGGTTTATTAAATTTTTTTTATCAAAACGATACAACAATTATTATTCACATGTTTTCTCTCGTAAAATTTTTATATCTGTAATAGTTTTGGCAGAAATATTTTTTTTAGTTTGACATATTATTTATTTATATGATAACAAAAATTATAACAACGCAATCTAATTACAGAAATTTGTGGTCCACTTTCCTTTCACAATAATTGTTCAAAGATTACCACCTTTTTTCGTCGTTGAACAGATAAAAAGAGTGTTTTTTGTAATATTTTTTTTTATAAAAAACAGAGTAGGCTAAAATGTCACACGGTCACACAAAAAAAAGTAGTCTGTTCTTTTGACTAGACCAACTTATCTTCATGTATTTTGACTCGTTGATTTCGAATCCAGAGTCAGAATTGCTCCATCACCCTCCAGTTTCTTTTTAATTGCGGAAAACCACCCTTAAATTAAAAAAAATCCTCTGTATGGGCCAAAGTATAAAAGATTAGAGGGTGATGGAGCAATTCTGACTCCCGATTCGAATTCGGCGCGTCAAGATACGTAAAAATAAGTTGGTGTAGTCAAAAGAACAGACTACTTTTTTGTGCCTGTGTTATAGTTTGTTTCAACCTCGGTTTCAACTGACATTTTAGCTTACTCTGTTTTTTATACAAAAGAAATATTACAAAATACATGTTTTTTATCTCGTCAACAATCAAAAAAGGTAGTCATCTTTGAACAATTATTGTGAAAGAAAATTGGGCGACAAATTTCTGCAATTAAATTGCATTGCTATAATTTTTGTTATCAAATAAATAAATAATAATCCGACTGAAAAATTGGGCGACAAATTTCTGCAATTAAATTGCATTGCTATAATTTTTGTTATCAAATAAATTAATAATATGTTTTTTGTGCCAAAAATTTTACAAGAGAGTCAAAATGTGAATAATTGTTATCTTTTTGATAAAAAAAATTGAATAAACCGTATCACCCCTAAAAAAAGTTATTAGCAGATTGGCCTAAGGATTGTGGTAGTTCTCGCCTTTCTGTAAATTTAATGAACTCAGTTAGAATATCATAAAATGAAATCGCTATAGAGACATTATTATACTTAGTTTTATTTCTATAATATAGAGTGTTTTGAAGTTATTTGGAAAAAACTTAAATTTTTATCCAACTTTGATGCCCCCTAGCGGCGAAACGAAGCAATTTAGAATAGAGGTAAGTTTAGTTAAATTTATTTATTTTGATTTCAGGAACCCACGATAACTGTATTTACACGGAATATTGGGACACCCTGTATATTATTCAACGTACAGTATATTGCAATTATTTATGGTTTAATTAGAATATACAAAGGAAGCCCGGTGTCATATTTCACACATAATAAATTCATAAAACTAACTTAAATACAAATTATATTCTACCTAGGTATATCGAATGTGCCGAGTAAGCAAGTAGCATTTATATAAATACGCGAACGTCAATTATTGAAGGAGATTCGAATAGCATCCGAGCACAACTCCCCCACAAAGATGAGTAGGTTAGAGCACTTTTAATTATTATATTTCTTTTTGATAATTTTTACCATGTTTTTTTGGGTTATAAATGTTTGTCGAAGTGATGATAATTTATTTATTTAGGAAAGGGCAACCTCTCCTCAACAAGCTCCCCCAGGTCGTGACGGTATAGTTTGCACGTAACTAGAAACATACACCATTATAATATAACGGGACGAATTCATGAATGAACATTCATATCATTGGTAGGAAATAAATTGAGTGGTGGAGAGTCATCAGATTGATAGTATCCACGAACTGCACAGTACATTTTCAGTCATGGAAAGGAAGATGGACGGATTTACTTTTGAACATATAAGTTTAAAGATAAGTTGTTAATATAAGAAAATTAATACTTGTGGGATCATTCAACCCTTATCAAACTTTGTGTATAAATAATAACTTTTCAGTATACCCTGCATATATGTATAGAAAGACGAATAATTGAAACTATGCCTATAGGTCTCCTCGGCCTACATCATGCCGGTATCAATATAGGTACTACTTAATACATGACCGTCTATTCACCCATTAGGAAATAGAAAGCCTACAACCTGCAGATATTGTTCACCTACATTGAGAACGATATCAAGCATAGCTGTGCGCTTTACTTACTGGGTTCAAATGTGTATTCCTTAAGGCGGTTCAAGACCAAGCGTGAAATCGGCGACCATTCAGTATTCGAGATCATTCGCATACATACAGCTTACAGCCACCACACCATAGAAAAAAATGTTTGGTAGATATTTCTTCGATGAGAGGTCAATATAATCGAATGTTCATTATTCATTCATGTTCCACGAATTAACCTAGAACTGACTCTAGGTTAAATCTGTAACGGAACTTCGCCTTTTCTATTTTCAATTAGTGGAGTCAATAGAGGCTGAAAATATGCATTGTTAGCTTCGATTTTCCTAAAACCTATTGATATCACTTTTACATAGCTTAAAATAAAAAGTTGTAAACATATAATTGTGAGGAAATTGTTTATTAATTATTTAAACAAAAAACTTTTTTTTAAGCAAAATTATTATAAGTTGAGAAAGTTTAAGGTAATTTAATTCAAATTGACATATTAGGGGTTTTCGAGGTCGCTAAAACAGATTATGATGTCAAAGAAAAGGTTATTTAAAATAGCTGTTCCAATATGGCCTACTCTAGCTAGATAAAAAGATAAAAATTTCATTAAAAATTACGTAACTCGATAAATTTTAAACAAATTGCGCTCGGATCAACTTATTCAGCATGATATTGGTGAAAAATAATCTACATATCTCGATACAAAAAGTAAAAATGGTTTACACAAAATAAAAGATTTTTATTAAACACAATAATCAAATTATATTGAACGATTTAAATTCATTTTTAAATCAGGCCCAGACCCAGAGCGTGCGGGACAGATGATGATGCTATCTCTTTCTGTTATTCAGGCATTATAATTTGACTCATGGCCCTGTACCATGTGAATATTTTGAATATGTTTTCTATATTTTAAACAGGATAAAAATTTTAAAAACATCAATATCGAGTCGATTTAACGAAAAAAACTTGATAGTTTCAATATTTCGTGAAAAGTGTAAGTTTATACTGGGTGGGGCGTTTAAGTTGACAATCGCAAATTAGAAAAAAGTGTTTCAGACATGAGGTCCATCATTTTAAAAGCGGGACCTAACGACTACAAGTTTCTTAAATATGGTGAAGGTGAACTTCGTTTTTTCTAATGTAAACTTCTATTTAATTACTCACAAACAATGAGTTCAATTAGAAAAATGGTGGTAGCAAAAGTTGTTTATTTTGTAGCCCAAAATATGAATCTGTAAAGAAATAGGGATTTATATTAAAAGAAACAAAATTGACCTTCAAATGACCTTGAAGTCCTTCACTAAATAAAATTATAGCCATTAGATCCAGGTTTCGAAATGATGAAACTTCTGTTTGAAACATTTCTCTCTAAAATGCTTTATTATCAAGTTATTCACAATTGTTAACTTAAATGCCCCACCCCGTATATAATATTCCAAAAAATGTTTATATTCATGGTTTGTATTATCATATGCAGATAATAATGATTTGTTTCTATGCGTGAGCGTGAAAGAACTTACCTATAAAATGAATGTGTACCTACTTGTTTCAAGACATCACCAGAACCGTAAAAATTCAGTTTTGCTTTATAATTCGAACTATGTACTCCTGTAATACAAATACATGATGCACATAAGAGCTTTTATCTTAATTGGTTATACCGTATCTCATAAGGTAGGTAGAATAGTAGCATAGTAGAATATTGAAAGGATATCACTGCTACAATATTCAGTTAGAAAACAATTTCAATTCGTTTGGTGTTTTACCAGTAAATGTTGTGATTAATAATACTTATTTATCTGTCAACGAATTGAGTATTTTAATGTTATATACTGTATATTACCTATCTGTTGATTATTGTTATATGAAGACTATAAGATTATGTCTCCCCTTCCTCCACATTGTTCCTCACATATAATGACTATAATTTCTTTATTAACTTCTAGATTCACTCAGTTTATATTCTCCACATAGATACATTTTTCTTTTTCGCCCTTATGGGGTAATTAATTATTGTTTTCCGTGTATTGAACAAAATTTTATTTTTTAACATAAATTTATTTAACATTAGGGCGTAGTATTAATACTTTATAAGCAAACTTCAGTTGTCCCTATAAATATAAGTTCAATATTTTTTGTTCATTACATATTTTATTTCATTTACTTTGGTCAACTTTTCGATCCCAGGGGTGTTTTTTATTTCCACAAATATGACCACGTAGTCTGTTATCAGAAATAACTTCTTCAGCTGAAAGCCTACGCTTAAACAAGAACGTCACTACATATTTCATATTGTCAATAATCTTGTTTAAAATTTCATCGCAGCCACGTCCATTATCATCAGCTAAAATAAATTTATTTGATTTGTCGACTCTATATATTGAGTTGTTTTATTTTGATTTTTAGTAGAATTTCTTGTTTATTTGAAGTTATAATAAAATTAGATATATGTACTTTGATAGAAACCTCCATATTATGTATTTTTTCTAAATGAATTGAATTTAAATTAGATTTTATTTTAGTTATATAGTCTAGCCTTTTAGTTTATTTGTCAGCCCTCTTTACTTTTAATCATATTCAATCATTTTCCTCCTTACTTTTTAAATTCATTATGTCCATTTATTAGCTTTCTATACTTTTAAATTTACTATCTTCATATAAATCGTTAAACATATTTTCCAGCAAATGTTCGTCATCACCATCACATAGCATCCTGGTTTACAATACTGCTGTAATAAGTAAGAATATTTAACTTAAAACTTTGAATACATTAAAAAATTAAGCTAATAGAATGGTTGAAAATTCAGCTCTTCAATCTTCAATGTCTCCCTATTAGAACATTGTCATAATATTGACGATCTTATAAGTTACACATGAGAAATTGCGTCGCTCATAAGATCAGAAGGTATTAGATATTTATTCTGAAGATACAAAGAAATTTGTACCTTCGAATCCAATAGATTTTTGCTTTTGAGACTGGATCCCAAAATTTCTGACGAATTCTTTAAATATTGAGGTTTAATTTAATTCAATAGAATTTCTATTTTAAAAGCCGCAAAATATTGTAAAATGTACATCTGCAAAAAGTGGCGCTTGAAGTGTTTTTGTAATTCATGGGTTGTAACTAAGCTAAAAGTAAAAAATCCGATTACAAAAACTTTGTTGGCATGCAAATCATTAGAATATAATTCGGAATCATTTTCATATAAATTCTTAACAAAATTGTATAAATCCTCGAGTGATGGAACCTAGCTTCATCTGGTGTGATCATACATTGGTCGCTTGATGTTTCTAACAGATTTTCTAATATGATTACTAAGAAATAGAAACGATATACCAAGTCAATATATATGAAATATTAATGAAATACACATTAGATTCCAACATTTGTTCCTTTTTCATAATAAATGCAATTCAGAAAAGGAAAATGTAAAAAGACTCACGCGATAGCTTTTGTGAGGTAACATTTTCCAAAGTAAAACAGTGTCTATGAATATGTCGTTCAATTTTCTAGGAATACAACATAAAATAATATACCAAAAATATAGTTTACTTGACTCGCCAAAAACTTACTACATATTGTATTTATAAAAATATATTATCTTAACATAAAAGTTTGCACAGTTCTAGCAAACACGCTGTAATATAACCCATGCATTCGAATATCAATGGGGAGAAAAATACAAGGATATTTTTAGTATTTTATATCTATGTATTTAGATTTCAGTCCAAATTTAAACACAATAATAAGAAACATCAAGCGATGGATATACCGTGTCCACCTGAAATATCCCCATGCTTTTTAACTTTTACGAATTGAGTAAAGATTTAAACAAAATTTGGCCTCACTCATATTAATGATGAATTAATATTCAATAATTCGAAAATGTCGCCAGAAATACTATCAACTTTTCTAAACTACAAAACTGCTAGGGAGTAGGAGTAGGAATTTAAAAGGTATTTTAATTTTCTGCATACAAGTTTGAATAAAAATAAAATCCAATTCATTATCTAGTTATTAGCGTTTTTATGAATAAACTCAAAAAAGGATAGGCAACCAAGTGGATTATATTAAAACAGAAACATATTTGGACAGGTATTTTTAAAGATTATGTTAAACATTATCACCTCCCGGCAATAGAAGAATATGTAATAAATCTCTTAGTACACAAGTAGAACGTTTCCTTGTTAATGGAAGAATATTCATGGATTATCCTCTGCCGCCAGTCCAAAAAAATTCTGGTTGGATCATGAATATTTTGGATTTCAAGTAACCCCTGTAAATAAGTGATTTTCACTAGTATCCCTCTGCACTCTGTATTATTTTTAAAATAAATGGATTGTGATTTACTTATACATTTTGTTGTATAGAGTAGGCACATGTATTTAATTTCAATTTACGTTATATTTTAAGATGTATAACAGCGTTCTTTCGCCATTGTATGTCAAACAATGACCAATCTGATAACGTCATTTTCTAGCCGGTGGATTGATTACATACATTACATATCGTAAGAACTAGCAAATAATAAGTAACCCAATAATGTCCTCGCGGTCAGTGAATCGCGCACCACAATCTATAAACGCCCGCAGAAACTGCTGTTCTCCACTGTGTGCTGGTAAAATCACTGGCTGAAGATATCAGACTGGGAAATGGCAGTCCGCTCCTAAACTGACCACCACGCAACTGAAGAACTCTAGAGCTAGTAAGTAAAATAGACTAAACTGAATCATTTCTGTTTTTGTAGGTGATTGAAATCGACGAATTTACTGCGTCGATCTACTGCACACTCTCCACTATGTATCGTTTATTTTTAATTCCGCGAGCTGGAGTATGAAAACCAGAGTAAAATTCAGTCCGCTACTGGCAGTCCACCCGACCAGTCCAGCTTAGTAAGTAAACCAGCTTGAGTAAGTAAAATCCTGGTAAGTTAATCTAACATTTGACCGTTGAGTTTGTTTCAAGCAATTTTATGTTCGAATTGTTCCGTAAAACTCGCGCTTGACGTTTTGGTGACTTAACTAATTTGACGTGGAATCGCTTACAGCTAAGTCACGGGTAATTTTCCGGCCCAAGAGCTAATTTCGTTCCGTGTGTTGTGTTTTGGTAACTTGCTAATTTGACGGTGAATCGCTTACATCAACGTTCTGAGCTTACAGCAACGTTCGCAGAACGCCGTCAACACTTTCCTGGCGCAACTAAGAGTCGCAATCCCAAAATATTCTGTTGGGGGCCTGCTGATCTGACGTACGTGCGTCGTCGATACTGTTGGTCTCCCTAGATTCGCGTTGTAAATCTTTGCGTCTTGGTGAAATCACTCAGCTGATGCTAACAGGACTCTGGTAACCACTTCCCCTTGAATTTGACACCCCTTAAGTGGCCAGTTAATCTTTGCCAGCTTACTTCCATTTTTGCATAGAATAATCTGCTGAGAATTAATTCAAACATTTTTCTATGTCATTATTACTGTCCTGCACGGTCAAGAGATAGACTGACGTATAATTCCGTCCGAAATTTTGCTGGTAACCGTTTGATATTAATTAAAGTGCTTTGCCTGCTGTATGCTTTACCGCTTAACCGTAGCATTGCTTGTTCGCTGCCCTGTATTATGGCTTACTGTCTTGTCGCTTTTAACCGTAATCTTGCTGCTTTAACCGTAGTTGCCTTTCCGCTTTAGTATTACCTGCCTGCTGAAAGCTTCCTGTACATATGTTTGTTTGTATTTAACCATAGTAATAAATGCTTACTATTGACTTATCGTTAATAAAACCTGTTTATAATTTTTATCACGAAACTCCTGAGTTTTCTTTATATAGTAACATAAACCCCTGGGATTACTGTTTTTTCACTGCAGCTATTTTTAAGCCTCTATTATCCCTCTAATAGAGAAAAATGATGTTTTTACACTCCGAGGTATACTTAGAATCCGAGCGGAACAAGGGAAGGTTACACATCACAAAAAGAAATCCAAGAGTGTCAAATCTGACGAACAAATAGGTCATTCAATCAGACCACTACGGCCGATTTACCTATCAGGGTGCAAGTCCTTAAGGCGATTCCTGACTTAACCCTGGCCTGGTATTATAGATATACTCCAACAAATTGAAGTGTGAGAACCCAATTGAATTTTCCATAATGAAAATAATTGTATGCTGGTCATTAATATATATATCACCTTGACAGCTCATTATTGATGAAAATGTCTCTCAGGCAATTAGAATGTCACGCAGTCAGTTCAGTCATAAACTCACCGAATATCATCTTATTTTCTGGATCATTTTTTGTACACTCATGCGCTTATTTTTATCAAGTGCGAATGAAATCTACGTTTATGAAACCTTTTTGGATAGACCATGGGCATAGAATGAGACAACTTGAGATATAAATTATGTAGAATGCATCATCAATCATATCCTACGGTTGACATAATCATTTATTGAGAATCCATTCTGTGTTACGTAATAAGACCTGTGACATTCAAATGGTAAATTTATTTATAAGACTACGGATCATTGTACTAAATAGATAATTCCAGAAATTATCAGAAACCGCAAATTAAACTGTCTAAGAAAACTCTGCAATCAATTATTGCAAAATATGGAGCAGATGTTTGATACATGAATAAAAAAACGGATAATTCATTTTCATTCCTTCATTTTAAAAAATCAATGCAAAATGAATAAAATTCTTCTCCAAATGAAATGCAACCTGAAAACCATTTGCGGTCTAAAAATGTTTGCTTTAACCGCCATATTTAAAATTTTAAAATTCAATTCATTAAAATAATGTAGTGTGTAGAAAGAATATGACCAAACACCAATTTTCCGGAACTGATTAACTAACTCAATTTATTAAAAAGTTGGAAGAGGGTACTGTATATACATTATACATACCAAACATTTCTTCGATAATGTTCCGGATGTAAAATAACAAAGGAGAGCTAAGTAATGTTCGTTAGAATTAATTTATATACTTAGCGAAATTAAAATTTATGCTCGGTATAAAAGACCGTTTTTACGTGCCATAAAGGCTAAGAAGCTAGCTGTAGTATTCTTGCTTTATTTTTAATTTATCTGCTCTGAGTACTAAGACATCTTTCGTTTCACAGAGCCCAGAGACATGGCTATATTGGCTATTTATGTTACACTGTTTACCATGAAACATAATGGAATTTGCTCCAAGATTAATACTTATAATATCAGAGGTTGTAAATTAATTAGTGGTGTTAAAAATACATTTTAACCTAACGTTCAATAAAGATAGACAAACTAAGTAGCAATTAAAAGTAGCTTTATACTTCGTAACATAAAAAACTTGAATAAATAATGAATACCAACTGCGAAGCTGATAAACCCTTGTTAACTTTGACTTATGGCTTGCATAAAATGTTTTTATGTTGAATAGTATTACAAGTTTTTAAATCTTTCTTCCGTGTAATGAGATATGCTACAAAACAAATGACAAACAAAGTATGAATTATATTTTCTCTAGGCTTCCCTAGGTTAGATGGTAATTCGTTACTGATATACCTCAATATAGCCTAATTTAATAAGTATTTATTATTGTATAGTAGCTATTATTAAAATATCTACTTAGTTTGTTGCTGTACGCTTATTAAATAAAGATTATTATTATTATTATTATTTAGCCCCAAATGTATTGCTCATCCATATACGAGTGCGGAAAGGAAATAAAGAAATTTACAAGTCTCGTTAGTATCAATTTTTCGATTTTCTTTTAATCACAGGATTTTTTCCTCTTGCTGATATTGACTATCCAAACTCAGACTTTCTTATATCATCTCGGTTAAAAGAAATGTAAAGGATGAATGAACATTTTAGATGTTTAAAATTGAATTTTGGTTAAATAGCAATTATAACAATAGTTAGTTACCTATAGATATTCACAGTGGTTGTCAAATATTATCTCTTTTGTAAGTATATGTTGTCATGTGAGATTATAACAGGTCCAAATCAAGAAAATACGAAATCTGATCGATAACCTAATTCCATGTGTACATTTTAATAGAAGAGATGAAGGCCATCAGCTGAAACCTGATCAATAAAGTAGTGACCTACCTCTTCTGAAACTTGATTTAAGTTTACAATATTTTTTATATTGCTAATAATAATTAAAAAGAAAAAGAAAATTATTAATTAGGTACGTTTTAAGGCAAATAGTCCAAACATTCTTCTGGTTTACATTTGCATAAACAAACTACTTGTAACTTCTATGAAAGAGATAAATTTAGATCTATGACATTTATCTTTGGCGTTTTAGTATAAGTTTAGCTTCGTTTTACCTCTGTTTCATGTTTCATCAACCTTAAAAATGTTTTTCCTTTAATTCCCACCAAACTGTGGTTCTACCATCTGTGAAAAGAAATGCCCTGATAAACGCCTGCGCGAGAAAAGCGTCTTACATTCTCCTTCTCAGCCGTTTACATATACAGTGTGTCCACGGATGGACGCATGAATAGGTGTAAATGACAAAAAATTTTCGAATTGGACATTACTCTTCTGGATTTAGCCCCTGCTTCGTCTAAAACTAAGAAGTGCCAAATATGAGTGAAATCGCTCGTATACGGGGTGGGGTGTTCTAGCGACATATTTTTAAAAATGCACTAGATTAAACTACCTTTACTTTTGAAGTTACAACAAAATTGTATTAAGAAAAGTTGTTCAGAATAAAAAAATCCAGGGATGCCCAACCCGTAGCTCGCGAGCCACAACCTTTTGATGTGGTTCGCATTGCACGTCTAGTCCCTTCTCAATCTTGTGAAGTCAAGTGCCAAGAGGGCAAAGAAATGTGCATTATATACGTTAATAATTGAAATATTGAAAGTGCAATATATTGTAATTGTAGCACGTCAAAATTTTTTAAATTCAAAATTGGCTCGCGTCAAGATAAAAGTTGGGCACCACTGAGTTAGATTTTAGATAGGTTATTGCTGCTATTCAACAGTTTGTGGTGTATGAGTTCCATCTTTAAACTCGAAGCCAAGATATCAAAATTTGGTTCAAGGTATACATGTTAAAAGGTTTTTTTAGACCAGACCCGACTCTTTGAAGCGCGTGACCTTTTCAAATACACCTAAGATGAAGAACTGTATCTCGGAATTATGAGCAAACTAATTTTTGCTAACTTTTTTGTTATGACAAACTTTTTCGAAAATGTGATCCTCTTTGAGTAATTTACTTAAACCCTTTGAAAAATCAATGTTTCTGGCTTAAAAATCAACGATTTCAACCTTCTGTAACTCGCCAGGTCTTAAAGCAGAAATAACATTTTAAGGGGGTGTTTTGAGGTAGAATTGGACGATCAATAGGTTCCAATAGTAACTTTTTTTTTCTCGAAACCCCTGAGTTGGAATGAAACTCACCCCCAACAAAAAGCACCCTTATTTATTTTTAGTATTTCATACTTGACCCATTTTTATTCAAACTATCTAAAAATATTTGAATTTAGAACTGTTATAGAATTAGTCCCGAAGTGAGATCACTAAATTACTGTACTATTTTGTTTATAAGACACAAAAGTTTGCCCACAAGGAAATAGCGGTTTTTGTTTTTTTGGATTAATTTAATCTGTATGAGCTTTAGATTTCAATTACGAAATTTCAATACAAAAATAATTAATTTTGAACAAATTGCCTGTGGGTAGAAATGCGACATTTTGTCGGTCAATGTTGTTTCACGGAATAAATGTATGTAAATGAAATGTTATCTTGAATTATTTTGTTAATTTTAATTCTCTTAGAATATTTTACGATTTACTTATTATTTTACTTGTATGTACCTATATAAATATTGTTCAGTGTTACCATTTTATTTGGTACATATTTTAATCAGAATTTGCGAGTTTATTGTAGGAATTAGAAAAAAATGTTTTATACAAAAGTTGCAGGGTATTTACTAAATTTTTATTTGACAATAATAAAAAACATATGAATGTCGATTTTTGCAGTTATATAGATATAACCTCGGATATAACCTATGTTTTTTTAATTGGAACACCCTATATATTTTGATCCAGTTAGATATGGGTTTTTTTTTCTGATTACACAGTGTAACACTGATATAGCATACTTGACTTAGTTTTATTCAGGACGTTTTGAAGTTTCAATAAAAAACAAACAGATTATAGGTAAGTATTCCTACTAGAGTTTAAACATTTTGCTTTAGCAAACAGGTTCGTGGATGAAAACAATAGAAACTGTTATTCTATTTACTAATGTTATTGTTTATAGGTACATCAACAATGAAATTAGTGAATTCTTACGTTAAAATGAGATTCAAATTAGAAGAGAAATATGATATGCTTGAATTATATTTAGTGAACAATGAAAGTGTTACTATTAGAGAATATAGAAGGAAATATCCACAGCGTACAGTTCCATCGAATGATTGTTTGAAAACTGACGAAACGTGAGAGAGGAATGCCTTTTAGTTAAATTATGTTAATTTATTAAATTTTATACAATTGTTATCCAGTTGTTTTTATTTTAGTGCCACATGTTTAGAAGATATTCTGCAACTTTTATAAAATATTTTTTTGTATTTTCTAAAATAAACTCAAACTCATATTAAAATGTGAAATAGAACAGTTTCTACTGTTTCCATTCATGGCCCTCTTTGCTAACGTAAAAAGTTTAAATTCTAGTAGAAATACTTACCTACAATATTTTTGTTTTTGATTAATAATACAAAACCTGAATAAAACTATTAAGCATGCCATATCAGTGTAATCAGAAAAAAAAAGCAAATCTAAGTGGATAAAAACATATAGGATGTTCCATTTAAAAAACATAGTTATATCCATATCTGTAAAAATCGACATTCATTTGTTTTTTATTACTATCAAATAAAAATTTAGTAAATATCCTGCAACTTTTGTATAAAACACTTTCTTCTAATTTCTACAATAAAATAAAGAAAGCAAAAATATACAGGGCGTTCTATTTTAAAAAAACATAAGTTTAGTCTATAACATCGATCTCAGATGTTCAATTGGTTTTCTGAGTACATATTTGAAACCTTCAGAAGAAGAACATAAAGTTTTATTACCAAAATTTTTTTGTAGAATTAAAAACAAAGGAGTTAAGAGGTGGTTCAATATGTTCATGAACCCACCTGTCAGAGCTGCTCCAAATACTCAACAAAAGTATTTCAAATATCAAATACCAAATACCATCTAAAGTATTTGCAGTTTCAATTACCAAGAAAAGATTTGAAATACCAAATACTCAAGGAAAGTAATTGAAATTTCCAGCAAATAAAGTATTTCAAATATTCTCTAATATTTGAAATACCTCAAGTTGTATTACAAATACTTTCTAATATTTGAAATACCTCAAGTTGTATTTCAAATACTTTCTAATATTTGAAATACCTCAAGTTGTATTTTAAATACCCAAAAATCATTAAAAATTATTTTCAATATTTTAATTATTTAAGGTTTTTCAAATCTTTTATTGGCATTTGAAATGGTCACTTCGAACTTCGAATAATGTGATATTTTATTTTAAATACCCAAAAATCATTAAAAATTATTTTGAATATTTTAATTATTTAAGGTTTTTCAAATCTTTTATTGGCATTTGAAATGGTCACTTCGAACTTCGAATAATGTGATATATTTATATATAGCTGCTGGAATTTTACGCCTGAAATAATATTGTAATATATAAATAAATAAATAAAATAACGTTTATTCAGACACAGTTTATTCAGACACTTCTATTCTACTATGGTACACGTGCACTGTGCTGAAATTCGCAGCGCGGGAATGACCACGGCTTGAACGAAAAACGAAAGCAAGTCACTGTTCAGTGTTGCCATATGTGTACCAGTCAAATGCATTATAGGATTAGTTACACTACCTACTTATTAAGAACTAATAAGAAAAGAAATAGGTCGATTAAGACTTAAGACAGATACGTTAGTACCTATTTTGAATAGTTATTCTAGTGCTTTAACAGTATTTGAAATAACGTCTAGTACTGCAAATACCGGGACAGTACCTACTTGAAATACCGGAGAGTATTTGAAATACCGGAGAGTAATTGAAATACTGGAGAGTATTTGAAATACCAAGCAAAGTAATTCAAATATCAGTATTTCGGAAAACCAAATACCAAATCCAAATACTCGAAGCAAAGTATTTCAAATACCAAATACCAAATACTGAGAATCGAAAGGATTTGAAGCAAAGTGCTTCAAATACTGAAAGTATTTGAAATACTTTTTTCAATTACTTTTATTTGAAATACTCCCAGCTCTGCGACACCTGTACGTAGCTAGATACAAATATTTTTATTAAATTACGTTACCTTTTTAAATTATTCCTTGGATGTAGAGACATGTCTATACAGTTATCTTTTCTTCAAAAGTTTACTTAGATCTAATTTAGGTTATAGTGATTGTCCTACAAAACAAAGGAGCCCGCCCTATCCTTATTATAGAGATTTGGTCTCAGTGGAATTTGTTGAAAATTGTCGAAATGGGCACGACCCGCCAAAATCAACTGTAAAAATCAATAATTGCGCATAATAGTATTGATTTCCAATGACGTTTAGAACAGGATTGATAATGATTAGTGTTAGAAGAAAAAGTTACACCCTGCGTGGTTGAATTTTTTTCTCTACTAATTTATAGATATCTGTTTGAGGTGGTACAGTGAATACGTCAATTTCGTAAGGAACAAAAATGGAAACTTCCGGACCTACCATTCATTACCTAATTTATTTAATTTAATTTTTTTGTTGTATAATATCAACTGCAGAAACATTTTTATTTTAGTGTTGCTTTTAATTGCTATTTCGCTGATTTACTACTTATTGTCCAGGGTGTTCAACGTAACTTGCTACCCCCCATAATATCCTTATTTTATAAGGTAATAAAAAAATAGAAAATTTCATCTTATTGCATTTTTCACGTACTTTTTAAATATGTTATCGAATCATATCCATGTCAGAAAATATACAGTGGGTGCGAAAAAATGTGTTTTTCTTTAATGGAACACCCTATATATTTTTACATATTCGGATTTGCCTACATTTTCTGATTTCAAAAAGGTATAATACTTGTATATTTCGATTAATATTAAGGAAGTTATTAATAAAAAACCGTTTGCAATAACGTAGATAAATTACATTTATTTTATCTTTATAACAATCATTATTTTGAAGAAGACGAGATATGATCTGATAACATATTTGAAAAGTATGTGAAAAATGCAATAAGATGAAATTTTTAATTTTTTTATTACCTTATAAATAAGGAAATTATGGGGGGTAGCAAGTTACGTTGAACACCCTGTACTATCCCGTTATATTTATTTTAAAACAAAAACCAGAATTGCAATGATTTTTTCAACATAAAAATTCTACTTATTGCATGTTCTTTCACAAATTTTTTGACAGTTATTTATTCACATTTCCTATCTTTATTAGCAAAATTTAATATCATAGACTCTTTAACAATTTTTTGTTTACAAACTATTTTAACCTTAAAAATGTTTACTAAATTGAATTAATTGGTAAAAATCATTGTATAGTTTTTACCAGTGACAAAAAAAAATATTTTTTCTTCAAGCGTATTAAAATGTCTAAATTGTGCTACCAAAAACAGAATTAGAAATAGGACATTGTTTTGCTAATAACAAAATGTTAATACAGAACGCCACCGTGGTGGAAATTTTGTTACTAGTAACATAATGTTAGTACGGAAAGCCACCAGAGCGGCCGGTGACGCGCTATCTACAAACCATCTGTCATATATTATATCATTACTCATTAGTGGTTATGTTGATATTCGGAGTCACAGGCGCCTGTCGCTGTGATGAGCTAATTTGAATAATTGTACATTTATAATAAATAAATAAAAAAATGTTTGCATTTTAATACGCTTGAAGAAAAAATAGTATATATTACACGGAGTAGAACGCCTTTTTTTGTACTTCGCCTCAGCTGCAAATCCTGGGCTCAACACAAAAAAAGGGTGCGTTCTACTCCTAGTAATATAATATACTATTTTCACTAACCGAAATTTTATTACTATTTTTTACTTGTCACTGCTATCTCATATACATTTTTAGTCTAAAATTACTGTGGAAAAAAAATTAAATAATTAAGTATTAATTTTCTTAGTAACTTTACTTTTGCATGTCCTTTATTTTATTTTACTTTATATTTGCAAGTTAAGAATATTTGTAAAACTTATTTTTGTATCCCATCATTGGTTTCTTACTTATTTGAATGGAGTATTAAATTTAACCTGCCTCTTAATCTTGGAGAAGACATATATATTCCAACAATACTTACCTTCATCTTCTTGTACTTAAAGGACTCCCCCAAGTTAACCACAAATTATGCAGGTAAGATTCCTTGTATTCAACATTTTAGATCTTCTAGTCAGAAATTTGTATATTTCCTATATATATATATATATATATATATATATATATATATATATATATATATATATATATATATATATATATATATATATATATATATATATATATATATATATATATATATATATAGTCTGTTTTAATAACCTAAGGTAACTTTGCTAGTTTACTTTTTTATTGTCATTCATATAACTTATATTAGTCTCATTAGCTAGGTTCTTAAATTCGCTCAGAGATGAGAGCAGAGCGAGAGCAGATTTTGGGTCACGTGGTACTCGAGTTCCGAATCGGCGGATTAAATAAAAGAACTGGGAACGATGACTAGGCTAGATGCTAGATGACTTGTTTGGGAATATGAGATTTATGAGAATTTGAATTTGAACTTAACCTAACTTTGTATATTTGTTGCACCTTGCACCTTATCAAGACAATGAGGTTTTACACATAAAAATGTTACAATTCTTTTATTTACTTTTTGAGCCCTATTTAACTCATAACTTGTTAAAATGACTAAATTCTACACCACTTGGATGGGTCATGGTCACTAATTGTATTTCCAATCTATCCATCATTTATTTACGTAAGCAGAAAGTTGAAAATTCTAAATCAAAGAGTAATATTTACTCATTGTTCTAAATACAGCAAAAGTGAGGTTAGCCAATCAGAGCAACCACACTAAATAGTAAATAAATTATGTGAGATCAACCCACTTAGTATTTTATCCTTGTCTTGTAGCCAATTAGATCATCCTCCTTAAGATTAACTCTCCGAGCTCGGCATTGTTGCTCGGAGCAAAAAGATTTAGCTCGAAAGCATCGCCGAGATTAAAAAAAGAACACTAGCAGATTTACTATTTCTGCTCTCTATGTAATAAAAGAACGACAAAGGATTTAAAAGAGCCAATCGAGCGAATTTAAGAACGTAGCTTCTATGTTTTATAAAATTTTACTGTGACTTTGAAGTATTTTCCACTGTACTTACATACATAACATCAAATTACCAACATATGAAACTCGATGCTTCTTTCACAAATCAAGTTGACATCATTGGAATATTACTAATTATCTCCAAATAATACAAACTTGACTAACATAATGTTCGTCGAGACTTGAGTAATTCGTGTTTCGATGAAGTAAAAATTAATAAAATAATGACGATGTTGATGGATGTCCTAATGATAACAACTAAACTGAGTGGAGAAAATGTATGTTGAGTATTAAAAATTCCTTGTTGTGGTGTCTAGTCTAGTTCAGAGTTAGTGCCACATCTAATTAAGGTTCCAAGCCTTTTCAGGATTTCCAGCTTGTCTTTTAATTATTCGGTCCTGAAATAGTTATATTCAGGAATATTATCTTGTTACTTTAAGTAATAGGGGTATTTTTTGCATTGTATTGAAAAGTATCTTAGCACACTAAAGATAGTGAAATGTTACAATTATTAGAGACAATTAGCACACATAAGACGTAACCGGATAGCAGATTTAACTAAATGTAATAGCTCGCTCTCAAAACTTTGCCAATGTTATCAAGATGTAGTTAAAAAGTCCTTTTTGTTCCAAAGTTACGATTACAACATGAATTTGACAATTTACATATATATAACTGAAAATATTTTTACGATTGACAAACTAAAATAATTATGTTTAATATAATTGGGTGATGATGCCTTAGTATTTCATTTAAGGGAGGCTCGACAAATGACACCAGTCACGTTAACCGGTACTGCTATATAAGTATACAGAATAATAATAAACTAATACTAATTTTAAATAAATAAAACCATTTTATTGATTAAATACTTCAAAGAAAAGAATCTACATATATGTAATTACATTATACAGATTTATCTTTATTTCCTAGTAGTATTGTCACAAATTTACACATTAAATTTAGGTTTTATAGCAGTCACAAATAGCGTTAGACTATGATGATATACCACAACGTGGCAGGAGGATAGTCTCTTTTCATATCCATCTCGATCTTTGTAAGTTTGTGTATCCCTTTTAACACTGCACTTTTAAGTTTGTTATCATCACTCTTTTAAGAGTTTTTGTCTGTATACATTACTTGTAACTTTCCATATGGTCTGCCTCACTTCTTGCCATCGCTGTCACTGCGTGCCTCAAATCTGAAACAAACAGAACATAATTTAGTCTTCAAGTTAAGTTAAATATTAAGAAGAAGTTACTTTTTATTCTATAAGTCTATACTGGTACTAGTCTAAGAGCAATACAATTCTTAAAGACTTGAAAGTCAATAGTTATTGAAATAAGTTGAATTTCAATTTCGGTGATTTGCCACAATTAGTAATGAATGTCCTAAAACAGTAAAAGGAAGTCCTTATTTGGGCTAAAACTTTGCCACCTTTCACCTTTCAGAAGCTAGAGCTAGAAACAATGGTAGTGAATGAAATTTCTGTCTAATTTATGTTTGAATGAAGTACAGCAGAGTCAAAACTAATTTGTAGTGGATTTGTCTTATCCATAAAACAGGTCGATTGCACCAACTCCCTCAATTTATTTGCATGTGAATATAATAAAATAGAATAAATTACATAACATAGAACATCAAATAACAGATACACGTTATAAGTTAACAAATAAAATTCACACAAACTGAATAACATAAGACTCTAGTTCATCACCCCTCCAGAAATTCAGTTACGTTATAGAAACGACCACCAGATTGTTAACTTATTTCTAAATAACCTAAAAGAGCTAAATAGCTGAGTTCTAATGGAAGTTTATAGTATATGTTTATTTGCTCAATATGGTGATTTTTTATATTTACTAACATTAAAAACTTTTGATATGTAGATATTTCTCGTGCATTTCTGGTGTGATAATTATTGTTGTTGTTGATATTAAATTTATTTTATGTTTTTTCTGTACGAAACAAGACGAATATATAAATACACGCGACCGTCATATTTCCTTTTTTTTGTTTTTAACGCATTTCTACACGATTTTCTATAATCTAAAGGCCCCCCTACAGACCTCGTTCTTTTGTAGCGATTTTACCCTTCCGAGTAAAACTGTAAAAACGAATAACGCATACATCCACACACATCGCGTTCTTATCGTCCAGTTTCTCTGAAACTTTTCGTGTTCAACATGAAATCTGCGATCAAAAAGAAACCCTTCAAAATGAGTTAAAGGGTGGTTGCTTAAACAAAGGCAGTTTTCTTGCATTTATTATATCAATAACTTCGTCTCATGTTAGGGGTTCAAGAGATATGGCCGTGTTAATGTTGGCAGATGTTGTGCTATGTTTTTTCAAATAATTATTTAGATAGTTCAAAAATAGTTAACAAACATTTTACATATTTTTTTATCATCTCTTATTAGTTCATCATTTATTTTTATGATCGTTTTTTCTATTTCCTCTGACTAAATCTAATATTAACACATTGTCATAAAGGTTTATTTTCATTCTTGGAGTTTTCAATCTTGTTTGAATTACATAATTTCTATTCTTCCATCGGATGTTTTTTTATTATTAAGTTCTTCAAATATTTTAAATAATTTCATTAGTTCTGGACAATCTGAATTCCTTGCAATGCAATAAAGATAATTTAAATTGTTTAATTCTTGTTTTATTCTAAAATAAGGCATTATCTGCATGGCATACAGTGAAAATTTTGAGTAATTACAGCCAATCTGAAAAATTTCCTTTATTTTAAATTTAGTGTTTAACTGGTTTCTTCGATTAAGAGAGGAATTTTTCAAGATGATTCTCTGAGTTCTCTTAATGTTTTTAGGTCATATGGCTGCCATTATTTGTATAAAATCTCCCATTTATTTTATATAAACATTACTTCGGAGAGACCAAATAGTATGATAGTTACTAGGGTAGTCGTGGAGAACACTTAAATAACTGAATTGGAATTCAGATCACTGGACATATAAATTCGCAAGATATGGAGGTAAGAACTGTAACACTACAATGTTTTCGATTTATTTCAAACATCAACTCGTTTGGGATGAATAAACAAGAAATACATTTTCTTTGTAGTTGTTAGAGGACTTTAAAAGCAAAAAAAATTGACAATATACTAGTCATCTAAATTTAATGTTTGATACTTCGATTACTATCTTAGAGCCGTACATTTTTAAGTATTTACTTGAACAATATATGGATTACCCCTGTATACTACTTCTCTACTAGAGACATAGGCAATAACTAATAATACGTTACTGTGCCTGAACGATATTTCCGGTCATAATGGATGAATTGTGTTTCGGTTGAATATAATAAATGATAGATATCCTTAGCCAAAAGTCAGTCAATAAATATGGCAGAAGGTTCCAGCCATTAAATAATTTTCACGGAATATCCACCAATGTATAAGGTGGTACTCAAAAATTTATCAGCCGATGGTAAAGGAGGTTAAACTAATTTTATTAAAATCATTCACAGTTTTCAGAATATCTGTCAAGTCGGTTTCTATATTTACAAATCCTTCAATCACATAAAAATATCGTCCCTACTTACTAAATTCAAGTCAATACAATCTATATTTGAAATAAATATTTTATCATATAAATAAACTATATCAAGGTCACGGCAACAGATGTGTATAATCATAAGTAATTTTACATTTATTATTTATATTGGTTCTTGTAGAAGAAACACCGTCGATAGTTAGTTATTGATATTTAAGGAAAATGTATTATGGAATGAAATCGTTGACTATTCTATGAAACTTAGTCGTGATACAATCACGATTAAATTCATTGATTATTATCTGGGCCCATTGTTATAATTTGAACGATTTGAACCTCAAGACTTTGACTACACCTTAAGAGGTATACATGTTTGATTTGTAACCTAGATGTTCCACTGCAATCATGCTTTCGTCTCAATATCGTACTCAGAACAATAATTATTATTAAATTAGACAATACTATCCATTGTGTTTGATAACTTTGTTGTATGATATTCATATAATAATATAAATGATCTATTTGAATTGTATGCAATGAAATTGTGAATTAGCTTTTATACATCTACTTACCGCAATAATTTATGTATTTATTTATTTATTTAAATACATACCCAACAGGCAAAAGCCCAATTATAGGATACGAAATTACATAAAAACCAAATAAGTGGTAGCAATAACAGTGGTGAGAATTAAAATGGTAACAATAAAAAGAGTAAAAATAACAATAGTAACAGTAACAAACATATTAAAATTCATTATACATTTAAACTCGGACAACATATATGTAAATATTTAAATATAATACTCCTACTTAGTTGTAAATACTTTTCAATTTCTTAATTGTACAAAAGAAATATATCAACCCTTCCCTCAATGTTGCAATAATTAGAGATCATCTGATATAAGGGAGATGCTTTAAGAATATCAGTATTAGCTGTAGGGAAATTAAAAATGTTGTTGTGTCGCGCCGAGATCCTGGGCACTCTAATATGAATCTGATTTAAAATACCCGGAC
Source organism: Rhagium mordax (assembly GCA_963680705.1). NCBI lineage: Eukaryota > Metazoa > Arthropoda > Insecta > Coleoptera > Cerambycidae > Rhagium > Rhagium mordax. The sequence continues at coordinate 87,722,933 of OY796656.1, forward strand.
AGTCCAAGATATGATTTATGATTTTATATAAAAATATAATCAGGTGTGTTGATCTCCGTTTGGACAATTCTGTAAGATCAAACCTAGTTAATAACTCATTATGAGGAAAACCTCTTTGTGGATATACGCCATCTAACACATACACTGCAGATTCTAAAAATCGCCTCTGAATTCTTTCAAACGTTGCAATATGAATGACATAGATTGGGTTCCAATTTGGATCTTACAAAGGATATATATAATAATCGAAGGGTAAACATGTTAGAAAAACCTTTTGAGTTCCTAATCACAAATCCTAAACATTTATATGCAGATGAAATAGTAACTTCAATATGTTTTAAAAAAGTAAGTTTAGGATCAAAAGTTACTCCAAGATCTTTTATATAATCAGGTCTGTTCAATAGTGCACCTCCAAGTTTATAATTGAATTCGATAGGATTATTCTTCCTTGTGAATGACATAACGTTACATTTGGAAGCATTTAATGGTAAGTTGTTTTGTGTACACCAGGAATTTATTTCATTAAGTGCATCTTGTAATAGTTCACATTCATCGGATGATTTTATTTCACACATTAATTTAAGATCATCTGCATAAATAAGATAGTGTAATGTAGGCCTGACACAATATCGTTAATGAACATGATAAAAAGGAGAGGTCTAAGTGTCGAACCCTGTGGTACCCCAGATAATTGAAGATAGTTCTCCGATCTAAAGCCACGGTACTGAACAAATTGATACCTGTTTTTCAAGTAGGAGGAAAAAAGCTGCACAAGAGAATTAGATAGTCCGAAAGTACTCAATTTGTTCAGTAACAGTTCATGGTCGAGTCTATCGAAAGCCTTAGCAAAATCAGTGTATATAACATCTACTTGGCTCTGTCGGTCTAATTTATTGCTAATGAACTGAGATTTACACACAAGATTCGTCACTGTGGACCTACCCTTCATAAAACTATGCTGCTCCCACGATATCAAGCCAGACACATGGTTGTAAATCCTAGAATGAAGAACGATTTCTAATATCTTTGCGAAATTACAAATTATAGTAATGGCCCTGTAATTTGTTATTTCATTCCTGTTGCCTTTTTTGTAGACGGGGCACACTCTAGACAACTTCCACAACTCAGGAAAACACGAAGTTCTTATAATTAAATTAAAGATTACTGTTAGAGGAGTAATAAAAACAGATGCACAATCCTTAATTAAAAAAGCAGGTATTAGGTCAGGTCCCATAGTAGAGGTTGCTTTGATTTGTTTAATAGCTTTACCAACTTCATCCTGAGTAATGGAAGGAATATCTATTGTGTTAACATTTTGGTTCAAAGGTACCCGGACATTAGCTCCCACGCGTGTAAAAGATTCAGAAAAATAGTCGGCAAAGCTATTAACGACTATTAGTGGATTCTCTATTTCTTAACCATTATATGTTAGTATGATGGGATAGAGGACACACTCTTTTTAGAATTTATGTAGGGCCAAAATGTATTAGGGTTATTTTTTATGTCATTTTCTATGCCTTCCAAGTACATTTTATGTAATACGTCAACCTCATTCTTTATTTGCGATCTTAGTGTTTTGAAAATATTTAAAGAATTCACATCACCATTTTCCTTATATTTTTTAAAGGCTTTATCTTTTTTCTTTATTTTATATATGAATTGGCCGTTGAACCAATTAAGGCGGGTAAGATTTACCAGTAGGTTTCTTTTTTGGTATATTATTTTTGAAAATATTATTTAGTTTATTGTTCAACGCAACAATAGCCAAATTTGGGTTTTCATATACATGGTGTCCCAAATTGCTTGATTTTGGCTGGTTTTCCTACTTCCAGACCAGGTAGAGCTGACATATGAGTTTAGAGTTCGATTTTTGTGAAACACCGATTGGTGAAAACCACATTTCGATATCTCTAACCGTTTCCGAGGTATCGGCAAAAATTGACATTTTACAGATTCCGAAGAACTTTTTTTAATGTTAAAAAATGTCATTTTTAAAGAGAAATGTGTTATATTGGCAGCAAGGATGACTAGACATATCTTGGCATATATATTTTTGGAAAACCTATTTTTTTCCTATTTTCTAAAGTTAAAGCCAACTATGGTTTCCACAAAGTTGATATCAAACAATCGAAAAGCGATATAGTTTTTTTGACAAATACATCTTATTCTACGTCAAAAAGTGCATGTAGAAAGTTTTTACCGTTTGAAAAAATATCCACAAATAAAAAAGTTGAGAGTTTTTCGGAATCTGTAAAATGTCAATTTTTGCCGATATCTTGGAAACGGTTAGAGATATCGAAATGTGGTTTTCACCAATCGGCGTTTCACAAAAATCGAGCTCTAGACTCATATGTCAGTTTTTCTCTACCTGGTCTAGAAATAGGAAAACCAGCCAAAATCAAGCAATTTGGGACACCCTGTACATTAAGAAAATTCCAATCAATATCTTTAATTTCTCATATAGTGATATGAAATTTGCTTTTTTAAAATTAAATTCATCATATGATTTAGTAGGAAGATTATTTATATTTTTTTTATTGGACTTTGTGCCTACAATTTCGACACTCAAAGCAGGGTGATAGGGGTCTTCTAGTAAAATAACCTCAGGTGCTTTTTTTACTACTAATTTGTATTACATAACACTAGATCCAATAAGCGACCTTGAAAATTATGTACGTCATTATACTGGTTAAAATTAAAGAAATTTATAAAATTTTGTATCTGCAAAAAATTAGGAGTCGATGCATTTCCATTACAACAATTGAAATATTCAGGTATATTAAAATCTCCAACTATCAATAAATTGGAATTATAAAGAAGGTGCATAGACATTAATGAATCATATAATATTTGATATTCTTCATTTTTACGCGATGCGGGTATATAACTAAAATATAAATCCAGCGAAAAGTTATTCTCACTTTTACGAGTCATCATCAATGAATTTTACATCGAACAACGTTTTACAGATAAATTTAATGTCAATTTGAATGGCTTTAAATTTTTTGTCTAAGGCTAAGAGAACACCACCACCTCTGTCAGTATTAGTTGCGACGAAATCTCGGTCAGTTCTAAAGACATTAAAGTTATTAAGGTTAAATAACTCTGAATTTCGAATATTTTCGTTACAAAAGGTTTCAGTGAATGCGTATGCCTGGAACTCATGAATTGTAGATGTAGTATTAAACAACTCGAAGGTTTTTGTACGCAACCCTCGTACATTTTGGTAGTACAAATATAATGTATAACATTCCCTTATGGACTGACTAGTATTATTTAGAGAGTTATTATAAATAGCTGCCGTCGTTAATAACTCTGATTGCTATTGTGCATCAAGAATGTTAGCTTTAAATTTACTTGTGTTTTTTTGTATACATAACAGTCTCGATCCCAAGCTGCGTGGCCTTTATATTTGTGCAATGTACACACTTTAATACTAAACTTTTACATTTATCTACAGTATGCGGTTCTGAGCATTTTGGACAGATAGGAATTTGTCTAGAACATTGACTAGCTAAATGATGGTAACCACAGCAATTAAAACAACGCCTGAGTTCAATTGCACAATAAACTGGACAGTCGAAGTCTAACCCTACAGCTAATTTACCTGATTTTAAAATTCTGTGATATGTATTAATATCAACTTGAAGGGCGACCTGATATAAATGTTTGTTATTACGATGAGGCTTATTAGAGATCATTTGACAAGTACTTCCTTCAGGAAAACATATTTTGTTTTGCGCCCTCAAGTACTTAATTAAAATGCTATCTTCAAACTTCTCAGAGATATTGACTACTCTGATTCTTGGCCTAAGAGATGATAGCTGTTTGGCATCATACTTTTCACTCAATTGGTTCGCCGCTAATTCTTCAAACTTTGCAGATTCCACAACATTGTCGCAGCTTATTACTAGGACACCATTACGAGCATTCTTGACATTCGATATGCTAATATTGGAATTAATAGACCAATGGCACGTAGTACTTCAGATTTGGTAGTAGTTATAGACTGACTCACATTCTTAGGTTGTAGTATAAGAGAAGGTTTGGGCTTTACTACGCCCGCATAAGTAAGTGGAGACTCTTTACCAACTGATATGTTTTTCTTGATAACATCCAGTTTGGAAATAAGTAGATCATTGAAATTTTCTTTAAGTGAATTAAATGTGGATTCCATTTTATGAATTAATTCTTCACGAACATCTTCAAACAATTTCTTTAGAACGTCATCGGACAAAAATTTATTTATATTACAATCAATATTATCAATATTAGTTATTAGTTTTGCAGTTACAGTTTTATCAGTGACCTCGCAATTTATTTTGCAGACATCACACCAGAAGAATAAATTATGACATACATATGACTTAGATATCAATAAACAAAACGTTATGGAACCGATGTAATTAATTTTGGAATTTTCATAGGTCACCTACAATTATATTATACAGTAAGGTCCAAAAGTCAGTTACCCCCCTACTAACTTTTGAATGGTTTCAAATATTTTTTGGAGTCTTAGGGGTTATACTCCTAGACAGATTTGCGATTGTTTGACGCTAAGTAAAAAATTTGATATTCCAAAATGGCGCCTGGTCGCCATATTGGATATTTCTCTATTATGGTGTGACACCTTAAATTAAAGTAACTTGCCCAAATTTCGAGGTAATCCGATACAAAATGGCAGCATTAAAACAAATTCGATGTTAACACAGCGTGCTCATTTCTTTGCCTGGTTTTTTAACATAATGATGCCCAACGATTAATCCCAGTCAGCATTTGAATTGAGCATAATAAAAATTCTGTCAATAAAACATGTAAAATCATGCTTGAAATAATTTTTTTTATTATTTATTAGGATTTTTCAAAATTAACTAACAGTAGGGTAAATAATTTTTAACTTTGAATGAACATTTTTATCTTAATAATTAGGTGTAATAAATATTACATTTATTTACTTTAACAAATGGTTAATTTCCGTATTGTTCACGACAACAGCGAACCCTTTTCATAAATTCTTCGCAAACTGCTAAGCGTTATATCATTAACACTTCTAGATGTGTCCCAGTAAGCATTTGAATGGAACATAATGAAAAATCTATCGATAGAACAAGTAAAATCATGTTTGATATGCAATTTTTTATTATTTATTAGGATTTTTTAAATTTTAAGAACTTAATAGTCAAATTAATACATGAATTTATCGGACTTTCTATCATTAAAGTTCATCTTGTAAAAAGAAAATAACAATGGTATGCCTTGAAAGTATGGAAACAAATTTGACAGGTATTATTTACTGTCATTATTACATACTTTCTCTACTTCCATAGTGTTTTTAATAATCATGCCGCGAAGTTTACATGATAAAATCGAAGCTATTTTAATATTTGGAGAAATGAACAGAAATTATCATTCAGCCGTCGGAGTCTTCAATGAGCGCTTTCCAGATCGTCCCATTTCCCGGCAGTATTTAATGCAGTTATCCCGGAAATTCTTAAATACAGGAAATGTAGCTGATACGAAAAAAACCGGAAACCAAAAATATCTGTTGATACAGAGAATCAAGTAGTTACAGAAATAAGAAGAAACCCAACACAAAGTACAAGATCAATATCAGATATTTGTAATATATCCAAAACCTCCGTACTTAGGGTTTTGAAAAAGAGAAAATTTTTCCCGTATAAATTTAAAATGTTGCATGAACTTTTGGCTAGGGACCCTGAACATAGAAACGACTTCTGTATAACAGTTGAAGGTTTAATTGGAAGAGAGCCAAATTATGCGAGGAATATTTGTTTTACTGATGAATCAACATTTTTACTGAATGGCAAACTAAACCGGCAACAGTCCAGATTCTGGAGTGATGAAAACACTCACGTGTTTCGTGAACTGCATAGCCAATACCCCCAAAAACTAAATATTTGGGCAGGTATTTTGGGGCCTGTCGTTATTCCAGGAAATTTATCGGGGCCTTTGTACCGACAATTACTAGAAGAAGAAATATTACCCAGAGTTAATGCCATAGTTCAAGAATATCCTGGTGAATTGAGACAAAATGATATAGTTTTTCAACACGATGGAGCCCCACCCCATTTCTTTGGACCTATCAGAAATTATCTTGACGATTGTTTCCCGAATCGGTGGATAAGTCGGGGAGGTCCGATAGGGTGGCCAGCGCGATCTCCCGACTTGTCACCCTTAGACTTTTTTCTCTGGGGCTTCATAAAGTCGCAGATTTACCGTACCCAAGTCAGAAATTTAGAAGAACTTACTCAAAAAATCTTTGACATATCTAGAAGTGTTAATGGTATAGCTCAGAAGAGTTTGCGAAGAATTCATAAAAAGGGTTCGATGTTGTCGTAAACAAAATGGAAGGCACTTCGAGCATTTATTATAGTAAACAAATGTACTATTTATTATAATTTAAGATTAAGATAAAAATGTTCGTTTAAAGTTAAAAATTGTTTACCCCACTGTTAGCTAATTTTGAAAAATACTAATAATATAAAATTTTATTTCAACCATGATTTTACATGTTTTATTGACAGAATTTTTATTATGTTCAATTCAAAAGCTTACATGGGATTAATAGTCGAGCATCATTATATTAAAAAACCAGGTAAATAAATGAGCACGCTGTGTGAACATCGAATTAGTTTTAATGCTGCCATTTTGTAATACGTCATCGGATTACCTCGAATTTCGGGCAAGTTACTATGGACGAATAGACCTTTAATTTAAAGTGTCACACACCTTGGTCCGACAATAGAGAAATATCCAATATGGCGGCCAGACACCATTTTGGAATATCAAATTTTTTATTTAGCCTCAAACAATCGCAAACCTGTCTGGGAGTATAACCCCTAAGACTCCAAAAAATATTTGAAACCATTCAAAAGTTAGTGGGGTAACTGACTTTTGAACCTTACTGTATATGAGGAAGAAGTTTCCGAATTTATACATCACAAACAAAAAGCGAAATCTCTTGTTTATAATATTAAGAATACCAAAGTATTTCCTTTTGTAACGCAATATTATAGTGCATGAAATAAATGTAATGGAAAGGAGCAGTTTATGGGCGAAGGTAAATCAGTTTATGTGACTGGGATAGATTTGGTCTTACAATTACGTATATATGCAAAATATTATGTTATTATATTTTCGGAATATTTTTTTATCGTAAATTGGATTCTTGTTTATATTATCGTAAATGATTTATTCTACAAACTATTCCACAAACACTTTCTGGTATATGGAATTTTAAATCAACTTTTTTTTTAAGGTTTTTTTACCTAGTATGAGTGTTAGCTTAAAATTAAAATAATTGGTTTAGTTTTAGTACTTTTTAAAGCGACTCCAACATTGGATAATTGTTTTTCAGAAATTCAGAACTCGTATATCACAAGTAATAAAAAACTACTCTCCAATTCCTAGGTGATACCTCTAAAGACTTATTTTCATCTATTTTCTTAAGTAGTTAATATTCCATTATTTAAAAAAATCCTAGAAATACCACATTTAGGAAAGTAAAACCTAAATATAACAATTAGAAACATAAATGCATACCTACTATTGGAACTATCGGGGGTAATTGCACAAGTGCATCAAAATTACCGATAATTTTGAATGAAAGCGTGTTGTCTAAAAACGAATTAGTTTATTTTCATATTTGGCTTTGACTTATATTTTTTCATGTTCTGCTGAAATATTTGTTAAAAATTTTGTTTGTTAGTTATAATTTATTTATGACACATTTCAACGGGAAATAGGGGAACGAGACGACAGTTTTGGAGTTTTTAAAATATTTTATTTAAATAAAAATGAGTGTCATGAAATATTTTGTTCAAATTTGGTATAATGGGAATTTTTGATGAATGCTGAATACGAATCTAAAATCAAAATTTCTATAAAAAATTTGCTAATATATAATTTTTTTTTTAAATCGACTACAATTTTCCCCACAGGACTCACGCCAATGAATATCAAAGTTGATTGAGTCAAAACAATTTTATATATATACTTCCTATCTTAATTTGAAAATAATCAGTTTTTTAATTACTGATATACAAGGGTGTACTCATGAAAAGTGAAACACAGTGTATATAAAGGGTGTTTCGGGAGGAAAGCGAACTATTTTAAAGACGTATTCTAGAGGTCAAAATAAGAAAAAAGTTCCTATAAATAAAAGCCCGAAATGTTTTTCTTTTCGAGATACAGGGTGTCAAAAAAAATAATTAAAAACACGTATTTTTACAAACAAATAACTAAACTGAAGCACAATTGAAGTAGATATTGGAGAACGATGTCATTTAACATAAATTTAAGAGCTTGGATAGTCACTCTGATAAAAGAAACACAAAAATCAATTATTTTATAAACGGTTTGATATCGAAAACAAAAATCAATGACTCAGAGAAACAGTTTTTAATTATTACTCGAAAACGATTTGTCCTTCCAAAAAACTCAAGAGGCCTCTTCTTTTTAGAATTTGCTGCTGATTAAGAAACCAATACCTGTTTTGAAAGAAAGCAGTGGCGATCTATCTTTTTTATCAAAATTATTTAATATTTTGCTGTCACGTATGCCAGTGTAGTGCATACCAAAGCTCAATTTAATATCATAAATCGTTTTCGAAATATTTAAAAGAAAAGATTTTAAATTATTTTTTGACACCCTGAAAAAGCAGCATTTTCGGACACTTATTTAAAGGAATTTTTTCTTATTTTGGTTTCTAAAATCCGTCCTTAAAATAGTTCCCTTTTCTCCCGAAACACCCTTTATATATTAAGTAATAATAATAATAATATATGTAGTTGATAAATGGTGACATTTCGAACACACACTGATCAATGTCTAAAAGTAATCATTGTATTATACTGCAAATTTTAATCGCGATAATCATGAAAGTTTCAATTTCTAATACAAAAATAATTTCATTTCAGAACAGCTATATAAATCAAAAGTTTGTTAACAAAAACTACTCCGTTATTTTCCATGTCATATTTTGCCTTTATTCGATCATAATTCATCCTATAGAAAGTGAAGACTCTAATAAAACAGAAGTTTTGTGAAGGAGTTACAAATCGCTGTAACTAACAAATTACATCACTTACATTTTTATTTCCACTTATATGTTAAGTTTGTAAAGTAAAACAACGGATATAAATTTGTCTCTCCTAAACATTTGTAGTATAATTCAATATTTTTAACTACGGATCATAACAGCGTGCAAGACATCCTTCAGACTAATAAAATATTGATGGAAGCCGTTTGATGTTTTCCTGTATTCACATGCCACAAGTTATGAAGTAATGCAATGATAGTAACGTTGCTCAAAGCATGTTCCAGTACTATTGCTTGAGTGGAGATAAGGAGGTTATATAAAATTTATTTGTATATTCTTGGAAAAGGAAACGAGATGGAATAGGCGTATCTTAAAATAGAACGTATGTGTGTTGTAGTTTATACAGTACAAGTACTTAGAGTGGCACGTTTATTAAATATCAAGTATATTTGCACAAGGTACTTGTATTGAACTTTATTTTACATTTACACAAGTATTTTTCGTTATTATGGAAATATATATATATCATTAACAGAAAACTATCATTTTTCATTATCGTATATTGTGACACTCCTATCTGCTTCATAATAATAAAGATTGCTTACAATTCAACCTTATAGCTGTTTTACACGATCCAATTTATTGCCCAATAAATTGTTCAAGTTGACCTTCAATTTATTGGGGTACGTGTAAAACACAAATTGTACGTCAATTTCTTGTCTACAATAAATTGACCAATAAATTGTACAATTAGAACTTGTTCTAATTTCTTGGCCAATTTTAGGGATATTTAGTAACATTTGATATTTCTTTATCAATGCCAACCCTCAAAATTTGTTGATTATGTGTTATGTTTGGTTCATTCAATGTCAGTAATGTCACTCATTGTTTATTGTTTGTGAAAATGTTGAAGAATGGTGTTTTCTTTAATGGTAATGTAATTACTTCAATTGAAAGTCAGAGAAAAACTAGAAAATGGTGGGTTCGACCATGGATTGAGCGAAGAACCAATATGCCAGTCGCATTCACCACATGTAAACCTTTAACCTACAAATCCCAGCAAACTCTTATCTGTTCTGTCCCAGCAGACTGTCAACAGTGTGAACATTTTCCACCATGGTTATGTTGGCTGTAATGAAATTGACAAATAAATTGTTGTATAAATTGTCGTGTGTAATCAGTCTACTACAAATTGTTAAATTGATCAATTTATTGGACAATAAATTGTACAATTTATTGGTCAATTAATTGGATCGTGTAAAACAGCTATTAGTGAGGTTACCGAACAATTGAGATGATTGTCTTAATTATTCAATTATACTGGATGAAATTATTATGTAAATGGTTTGGATTATTGATGTTTTATCAAAATTAAGCCCTTTAATTTTGACACTGATGGTCAGTGGTTTAGTCGACGAGAATATTGTTAACTATATTGTCTGTTTAAATTGAAAAGGTGTATCAGTTATCTCCCAGGCATTGTTTCTCTTTATATTAGGTACTACACGAACGACATACCTATTTAACCGCTCAAGTGTTTTAATACAACTGTGATGAATTTACAGTTTATACCCGCTTTACAGAGGTCTGTAATATGTATCACAAGAGATCCATAACAGTCTCTTTATAAGTGGTGGTTCAGCAGCAGTCTCCTAGATGGCACAGTTGTATGAAAACGATTAGGCAAACTATAGAGAATTGTGGAGTCTTCTAGAGGAAGCAAATTAAAAGTATATTATTGACTTAATTTGGAATTAGAATAGAAAGGGGACTGTCTAGTGTCTATACCCTAGACGTGGTTCATCATAAATTATAGGCCTCTTCCTTTTTTACCTAATTCAAAACTCTAAGGTTTTCGGTGACTTGAGAGGCGGTTAGAAAACATTTTAAGAAATTTTATCTTGATGAGGAACAAAACATACAGAGTGTTTCGGGAGGAAACACCCTGTATGCTTAAAATTGTACAATCATCTTCCTAACAATTTGAAAACTAACAATACTTTTAATGAAATAAAAAAAGGTTTAATCTCTTTTCTTTGTAACTTAGAGCCTTACTCTATTAATGACTATTTGAATTCTCATTTCCATGATGCATAATACAATAAAAAATAGTTGCTATTAGTTCATATGTACTTATAATTTCTAATCTTCATTTGCCTATAGGTGATGTGTAATTTCTTTTATTAACTTTGTTTCATGTGGATAAATTCTTACGATTATTATTAGTACTATATTTATAATTATCATAGAAAATTAATTTAAATATTTATAGATATATAATATGTGTGTGTGTGTGTGTTGCGGTATTGTTATTTACTTTACATGTACGGTATTCACATGTTATTTGTCTTGTAATTTTACCTGATTGTCTTATTGTCTAAATATAATTTGTGTTTAATGTAGTACATTCATTAGTTTTATATATATATATATAGATATTTTTTTGTATTTTTGACGTGTGTTAAAACTTTTGTGTATCAACACCAAATGAATAAATAAATAAATAAATAAATAAAGGGAACTATTTTAACGACGTATTCTAGAGGTCAAAATAAGAAAAAAGATTATATAAATAAGAGTCCGAAATTGCTTCCTTTTTCAGATACAGGATGTCAAAAAAAAACTAAAAATACGTTTTTCTGCAAGCAAATAGCTAAACTAGGGCACAATTGAAGTGGATATTGAAGAACGTAAAAACAGTTTTTAATTATTGCTCGAAAACGATTTGTCCTACCAGGAAAACTTAAGAGGCCTTTTCTTTTTAGAATTGGCTGCTGAGTAAGAAACCAATACCTATTTGAAAGAAAGCAGTGGCGTACTATTTTTTTCGTCAAAATCATTTAATATTATGCTGTCACGCACGTCACTGGTGCAATTGTCAAAACTCGTTGAATCGAAAAGAAGTGTTTCCATGCCAGTGTAGTGCAACTTAATATCTTATATCGTTTTCGAGATATTTAAAAAAGAAAATTTTATTTTTTTTTTGTCACCCTGTATCTCGAAAAGGAAGCATTTTCGGACTCTTATTTATAGGATTCTTTTCTTATTTTCACTTCTAGAATCCGTCCTTAAAATAGTTCCACTTTCTCCCGAAACACCCTGTATAACTTTACCGCTGCATCTTTAAGTGCCAGTGCCATCAAGTACTAAAATTTCTCATGATATGATTTGTTAACATATCAGTTATAACTGGTATATTATATCTTTGTGGTGCAAGATTACAATATAATAAAAAAAAAATAAGCAACAAGGAAACGTTTGCGGGAGTAGTTTAGCATAGCTACTCTGCCACTCAACCAGAACACGCAACTAATCTTTGGGATAACTCCATTGCGATTCTAACCTAACCTAACCGACGCAATCATAAATCGTTCAGATGGCTGTTAATAATAATATGTATTATATGAAATTAAAGTAGTAACAAAATTTCCTTAATTAACGTTGCAACATTGTATTTTGCTATTCATTTTTTATTACTTTTTGTACGTTAAGGACCACACTTATTTTCAGTTTCATCTGTAACAAGTCTTTTGAGTTAAATCTAAAGTTGGCATAGTGTTCTTCATATATTTTATAAATTTATAGGGATCACTTCGTTTTCTTTGTTCTAAAAATAAAATTGTTTTTAATTCTCTATATAACTGATACTGGGTTTCTTGTTTCTTCTCCCGTTCGTTGTTTATCAATGTTTTCCGACTCAGATAATTAATGTTGGTAAGTTCTTTGGACATCTGTAGAATTCTAGACTACGGTAATACATTTGATTTGCTCCATGGGCGCCACATTCTTTGGGTGACTAAAATATCGTCCTATATTCGTTAACGAAATCAATACAAATAATGTTTGTTTTTATTCCTAATTATCATCCCATTTACCCCATCAGACTTAGATTCTTAGAAAATTGCAAGTGCGGCAGATCGATTTGTTCCATAATCTGTTAAAAATAAAATTATATTTCAACAGTTTAAACTACCGCTGCGTTTGTGGCTAGTGTTAATAATATCATTCAGATATATCCATGAATAAAATGTAAGTGTTTAAGAGAAAGAAATAAAACTCCAGCACATGTGACCTGCTTTAAAAATATATATCTATTGATCTATCTGATTATCTGCCAAAATAACTCAAACAGACTTGCTGTGCAAGAAAGTAATGAGATGCGGAATTATTGAAAGAGGTGGGAGTAGTAAAGAAATATTTAAAAATATTACCAAATAACAGGGTGATTTATACCAGGAGGCAAACATTGAATATTCGTGTTTGAAATTGGATTCTAAGCAAAAAATGCGAAATAACTTTTTTTCGGCCTTTATTTTGGAAATATCGAGACATGAAGTTTTCTTGAAGTCACATTTTCGCCCATAAAATTAATAGTAATTCATGGAAATTGCTTTGAAACAAAAGACTTATTTACTAGTTGTTGACAGTTGTTATAATACTATAGTTTATGCAGAGGTAATTCATAATAGAGAGCAATTATGAGACAGAATTAGGAATGCTGTACTTCAAATTGAAAATGTATAAGATTTTGCTGCAGTTTATAATTCAGTGATTTTACGTTGCCAGCCTTGCATCGTGGCTGGCGGTGGACTTTTCGAACGTGAGTTGTAAGTTAAAGTAATGGTCTTTCATTCTGTGTAACAGTTACAGTGATTAAATAAAGTCTACTGTTAGTTTTTTATGAAACTTGAAATTATATCTTGCAAAAGTTTAAACCTAGATATCTCCAAAACAAAAGCCGATCGGAAAAAAAGTTATTTCGTATTTTTTGCCAATCCAATCTCGAACAAGAATATACATTTTTCAATCACCCTGTGTAATAATATTATTATAATAATAGAATGTACCGTTATTTTTTCATAAAATTAACAGCTTGAGAATGTGCCAACTCTTTAAAGTCGTATATAAAGAAATACCTATAGTAGAAATTTGTAGCCAATATTTTCATATTTATTGAGATTATGTTCAAGAAATCAATTCGGACGTGATATTTTGAAAATCAATTTATAGACATTTTGTAATTTTTTATGTTTTTTATGTTAGATATGCTGGGGCCTATATAAAGAAATTGTAATATCTACATTTTTAAATAACGACAATCTAGTTTATTTTATGTAATTATTTACAAAATAAATATCTAAACGTTGTACCTACATCAAGAAGTAGAGTAGAGAGTAGAGAAGAGTAGTTTTGACAATATTCTGTATACTTGTTATTACAAGTCTTTTTTGAGAATAAAATGGATTGATTGATTGATTGAAGAACGTACACTATTTTCGAGCAAAATATAGAGAAACAAATATATTAAACGGTTTACACTCTAATCGAACGACGTTCCATTGAACTGTTCTACATCAAGCTTCCTGAACATGATTGTGTGGATCCGCTAGATCGTTCAGGGATTGGAGTAAGCTGACAATTTTGTAGCAATTCAATTATATTCCAATTATATTCGAAGCAAGTCCGGAGATTTCGTAAGCTATTGGATAATTTATGCGTTTTCACTTTGTAGGAATCTAATATATCCCAGTGTATTATGTCGTGCAATATTTTATCGAATAATACGAATTAAGTTAATGAAAAGTTTATTCAAGTGACAGGAATAATAGCCAAATGGTATATGACTTAGTAATTATCTTCCTATATAACCGAAAAATATATTCTGCTTACATTGATAATAAATAGTCGATATTTAATAAAAGATACATCTCTAATATAATTTAGTTTCATAGGTTACTCATGACAATTAAATTGATATATCCCAAATATTGTTCTTCATGCTTGGATTAAATCTTATCTGAAAATCATTTCTCTAATTATTTGCTTTGACACTGAACAGCAAAGAATCGATTACACTCACTTAAATTGGAAGAAAATCTTGACCTTGTTGATGTAATATTTGATCGATTCTCTCGATTGTTATTTTAAATTGTCGCATTCATTAAAAACAAGGATGATTCAAATGGGAACCAAGCTGAAAATAAACCAAAGATATTTCGGGACTTAACACCATGAGAATGGCAAACTGACATTTTTGAAAATTATCCCTATGTTCATAAAAAGTAATCAGGAGCTAATTGAAAATCACAAAGCAATCATTGCAATTAATATATTTTTTTAAATAATCGCAAAAGTGGTTTACATATGCTTAATCGAATATTTTACTCGACAGAAACCGCTATTGGAATTGATAAAGGTGTTAATGTTGGTGTCATTTTCTACTGATTACGTACCTTTAATACCTTAAAATCGGTATTTGTAGCACAAAAGTATAACATAATAAAAAAGAAAGAAATGAAAAATAATGAATCATAATTCGTACAACACATTGTCAGCATGGAACAAAAATTTGAAAAAGCGTCTCCTTTAATAGCCTGAAAAAACAAAGTGAAGAAAAACCAAATTTCTTGATAATCTGAGTATAAGTGGGTTGCATTACAAAATAGATAGAAAATATTCTGCAGTATGAAGTGGAAGCTTTTGAAGCTTCTGATAGAAAATGCCGATTTAACAAAAAAAGGGTTTTTCGTGAATTTTTTTGACAATATGTAACTTAGAATAATATAAGGGCCAATAAAACCATGCAAGGACCTTAGAAATTGCACTTTTTCTGGGTAATTTACGTATATTAACATAATATATAATTTCTTATAACGTTACTTTAAAACATAGTTTAAGAAATATTATGCTTGGACAAATTTAAAAAAAAAATGATTTTACTAAGTAATAATATAATTATTAAAAATAATTAAAAATTTGTTATCTACGATTGCCAAATACTTTTAAATGTAATGAAAATTAAGCCAAACGTATCGAAATGAAAACTGAAGTTTTCCCGTTTAAATTTTTTTTATTTTCTTGCTGTTCATTTAGGAGTAAAAGTAATTTTTATTTTGCAGCACGCGCGTACATTGTAGCGTAAGGTGTCGCGCCCTTTACATTATAATTCAAAACACAACTCTTTTGAATAATATCCTATGGGAGAACTCTAGCTCTTACGAAAGAAAGATAAGTGAATTATTTTTGCTTAACAATACATAAAATTTAGAATGGTGTAAATCAGTTTTTCATAAAATTCATATTTTGTGTATAGTATTCACAAAAAAAAATAGTTTTTTTCGTCCAAATCTATTTTTTTTCTATGTTCCCATTACATTATTTCTCTTCCTTTTCTTTTTTGGGATTTATTACCACATCCCCTGAGATTGTTATCCAAAAAAATTCGATTTATCTAAAAAATATTCAAATCGAATTTTTTTGGATAGGAATCTCAAGGAATGTGGTAATAAATCCCAAAGAAGAAAAGGAAGAGAAGTAATTTATGAAATGCCACAATTAACATTTAAACAATATTCCCATTACATACAATTGTATTTCATCTTTTTAACATGCGTTAATCTACCTTCACTGAAACTTTTATGCATTTTGGTTTTTTTACAGGTTGAAATCTGTGGCTACTATAGTGGGCTACTATTATAGGTATATGCAATTATCATACAGTCTGAAGCAAGCAGGACAAACCCAATGTTCAAGAGCATTCGTTCATTATTCAAAAAAAGAATAAATAATTTGCGACTGTCTCGTGGACCTGAAGCATGTAGAGAGTTATTTAAAACAAGAAACTCTTAACTCTCACATGTATTAAAGTTAAAATAATGACACTTAACATAAAATATACGGATTTCGATACTTATTCAACAAGAAATAAAAACAATATTTTCGTTGACAAATTTACTGACATCAATTATTATATCAGGAATTTAAGTTTTATGCAACGAAAATAAATTAAAAATTTACAGAACAAGAAACATTGTCCATGGTAAGATTATTACAAATTAAAATAGTTTTGTCAATTTAAATAAGTTTTCGATTCTAAAAGAAAAATTATACATCTATAATATATTTTTAACCAAAATATAGCGAAACAAAATATTAAATGATATAGACTTTAATCCAGCGATATCCTATTGAAATATTCTACCTCTCAAACCTTAAACATAATTGTGTAGATCCGTTAGGTCGTTCTTGGATTAGAATAAGCTGATAATTTTGTAACAAATCAATTATAATTCCATCACTATTAATTTGTCAATTTAAATTAGTTTCCAATTTCAAAAGAAGAGTTATGCTAACTATATAAGGTCGAAGATTTGTGTATTGTATTCCAGATTTGAATTGCCATATCTGCTATACATATTTAGTTTTTTTGTTCGATTTTTGTCAGATGTCAAAACGTGAAAAATCACAGTCAGTATTCAAATATAGGTACTAAATATAATGTTCTTCGAAGTCATAATGCCTCGGTTGGAAATCTAACCTGGGGTCATAGGGAGAGCGAGCCATGTTTGTCTGACTCCTTACTAAGAACATTTATTTATTGAATTACTGTCACCACAACCTACGCTCTGCAGGTAAGACGTTTGGCTTGAGCACAAGTGGGTGTAGTATAAAATGGAACTGAATATTACTAACAACTCATGCAGTTACTACCTTGTATATTTTTCTATATTTGAGGAAGTGGAGACGTAGGATAAGAGTTTATTCTAAATATATCTTTAGCTACCTTTACAACCTATCTCAATATTTGTAGAACATGAATTGTTTCACGAAATGCAACCATTGGCAAATATTGGATTTAATTCTATTACGGTGCAAATTTATTTCAAGCTGCTATATTATATATTACTGGAATTAGCGACGATGCAGAACAAATTAAGTTCTGTCTGCTACCTGGGTAGAACTTAAAAGATCCAAATTATTGTTAGCTTAGAAGTCATCTATTTTTCACTAATAATCGACAACGAATATCATACCAGCCCAGGATGTAAGATGGATAAACAAGAAATTCAACATATTTAGAACAATTTAAGACAGACAACCAGATAGAAAGACAATGCTTCCTTAGCACCGTAACGTATAAATGAGGAGATGAATTCCTTGAATTTAAAAACCGTTTTAATTTTCATCTGAGATCTAAAGAAAAAGCAGAAGAATTAGCAAATGGTTGTTTGAGTGTAAGCAAAGAAAGAGGACCTTTTTGCGACCTTCTTGTCATGAGTTAATAATATTGAAAAAAATCTTTACTGCTGCTTTTCGTTATTTGCCACTCTTCTAGAATAACAAACAGAACGAGTCCAAAAAATTTGTACCCGTCTGTCTGTTTGTCATTCTGTCATAACAGCCTCAGAACATCTTGGTATATACGTATCTAAAAAATTTAAAAGTAATGCAAAATCCATAAACAAATGACGAGTAATTTTGGACAAATCGTTCTTTTTTCTTTTATTTTTTAATGGAGGCAAGTTTCGGTTCACTCTCGTTGCGCAAAATGTTGTTTTTAGTGATGAAATAAAGTAATAGAAATCTCCAACTACGTCCCACTTTTATCTATGATTTTTCTACTAAATGGCTTGGACTATGTAACAGAGAATTGTTAGTACTGTCAAAAATGTTATGCCAAATTATTTTGGCAAATGGATCCGCTGATTGATTATTTATTATTTATTATTTATTTATAATGTAAAATATTGAGATACAAATAATATTATCAGAGTAGAAATTATAACATGTATACTTAAAGAAGAAGTACCATAAAAAAATAAATTGGATACTTTAAGTAAGTACATGCTTCACATAAGTGATTTTTTTCACCTATTGCTCGTCTGTTTAAACACCGAGGGCACTGCGGCCTTCTGGGCTTATTGTGTTCTCCGGTATCACATAAGTGATACAACAATAAAGAAAAATTTGCATCCTCCATATAGCGTCTCTCGAGTATATAAGGGTATGGATGAAATGGTGGTGATACTAATGGTCCGGACTCAGTAAGCCTCTAATATATTCCTTAAACAATTTATAGAGAATCCTCCATGCAAAAATGTGCCGCCTTTTAGTTATAAAGAAAAATCATAAAGAAAACTTTCATTTAGGAGGGTTTTTCTCAATCAGTTATAAACGATATAGTTGGAGTCCATAGAGGCTGAAAATTTGCATGGTTTCGGAATAATTACGGGAAGCTTCGATTTTTCTAAATCCTTTTAATATAACTTTTATACAGCTAAAAATAAAAAGTTATCAACATATAATTGTGAGGAAATTGTTTATTAATTATTTAAACAAAAAAATTATTTTTTTAAACAAAATTATTATACGTTGAAAAAGTTTAAGGCAATTTTATTCAAATTGACATATTAGGGATTTTCGAGGTCGCTATAACAGATTATGATGTCAAAAAAAGGTTATTCAAAATGGCTAATCCAATATGGCCGATTTTTCGATAAAAATTTCATTAAAAACTAAGTAATGAAATAAATTTTAAACAAATTGCGTTCGGATCAACTTATTCAATATGGTATTGGTGAGGTCTCAAAAAAATAATATACATATCTTAATACAAAAAGTAAAAATGGTGTACACAAAGTAAAAAATTTTATTAAACACAATACATATTCAAATTATATTGAACGATATAAATTAATTTTTATATCAGACCCAGAGCGTGCGGGGCAGATGATGTTATCTCTTTCTGTTATTCGGGCATTATAATTTGACTCATGTGAATATTTTGAATATTATGTTTTCGATATTTTAAACAGGATAAAAATTTTAGAAACATCAATATCGAGTCGATTTACCGAAATAAACTTGATAGTTTCAATATTTCGTAGAAAGTGTAAGTTTATACTGGGTGGGGCATTTACGTTGATAATCGCAAATTAGAAAAAAGTGTTTCAGACATGAGGTCCATTATTTCAAACAGTTCTAATGGCTAAAATTTTTTGAAATATGGTGAAGGTTAACTTCGTTTTTTTTTTAATGTAAATCTATTTTTCATTGCTTAATTACTCACAAGCAATGAGTTCAATTAGAAAAATGGTAGTAACAAAAGTTGTTTATTTTTTAGCGCAAAATATTAATCTGTAAAAAAATAGGGATTTATATTAAAAGAAATAAAATTGACCTTCAAATGGTCTTGAAGTCCTTCACCAAATGAAAAAATTATAATAATAATAATAATAATTATAGCCATTAGATCCAGCTTTTGAAATGATGAAACTTCTATCTGACACATTTTTCTCTAAAATGCTTTATTTACAAGTTATTCGCAATTGTCAACTTAAATGCCCCATGCCGTAGGTATATAATATTCCAAAAAAATTTTTTACATCAGATTCACAAATTTTGCTGACCTATAAAAAATATATGCTGACTATAATAGGTATGCTAAATAAATTTTTCATAAAAGTTATTAACGTTTATTCTATCTCTAATTTCACGAATTTTGGAGCAAAAAATTTAATTTTTTATTTTCGTAAAATAAATAGGGTTAATTTAATTTTTAAGGTAAATCCCCTTGAAGCATCTTAAAGTATACATTTCAAGCTTTAAAAACCTACAGAAATCTAATAATGTGATTTAAACCAGAGTAATAGGTGGTTAAACTTAGTTATACATATCAAATTTTGTGTCTCTCAAAATTTTGAAATTTTAAATAAATAAATAAATAAATACACCACATGTAATTACGACCATAAGGATGGGCAACACTCTTAACCTCTTTTAACCTTCTACTTTCTTTCTGGATGTATGGATGACAGAATTCTCATATTATGCCCGTATGTGCTTTATAAATGTCAGGGGAATATATTAATGCAATTATAGGCAATCCCGAATAAAATGAAATTGGCACTAAATATATAATTATGCAGATAATTGTCAAATATTGAATTGAAATAATTAATAATTTAAATTCTTCGGCTTCTTGAACTCATAGGTATAAAAACGTTAAAACGGCCTCGTTTACAATAGATTTTATAGAAAACTTAGTCGCTTTGACCTAATCACAAAATGATAATGAATTGTATGTCTCAACAATAACTAATTTGCTCATAAAGTAAACTGCCTAAGGTAATATATCACCTAGAGTAAACTATTCATTTTAATGGTACGTTTTGTTAGTAGTATATATTAGGGCTGAATAGTTAAAAATTGTTAAAGTTTAGATTAATTTTCTTTGTAAACTTCGTGAATTGTATTAAGGCTAATATATTATTTGTAATACAATGTAGCCTGGTTTACAACTTCCACCATGAACTTTTTCATTTAGCTGTAAAATTTGCTGACTATGTAGTTCTATGTATACAATATAGAGCCAACCTTTATTCCGTAATTTCCCGAGATTTTCTAAAGAAAGCCGTATTTGATAGAAAATTAGTTAGTTTGAGGAGCGAAAACACAGTCATTTGTTAAAAGAGTAGTTATAATTTTTTTTATACTTCTGTTTGTATTTTAAATACCTGCTGCTTTGTATTCACTTAGTAATACACGATTGTTATTTATATTGTACCATTCATTCTTTATTAGTAATGCTGTAGTAGACTAGAACTAATTCTCTAAAAAGCCTTCGGAAATCACTGTTAGAAGCAAATCGTATTACTTTTTGCCAACCTACGTTTTTGGGGTAATTCGACCCTGCTGATTCCGAAAATTCCGGTTGTCATCTCGAAATAAGGGTTGAACTACCCCAAAACCACCCCTAAAGGTACATTTTTTCAGTTTATTGAGAGTATCTCCGTAAGTAGTGACTTGAGAGAAAAAAGTCAAGAGAGCTAAAATGTAGCTTATAAAATTTTCTTTAAGATGATGTATATAAAGCAATAACCCCACTGGCCCATTGGCGTGCAATGGGGGTTTAAAATGAGATAATTTATAAAAAATCAGCGAAATAGTTAATTATAATTAATCAGAAGGTTTATTACTTCACATTATGTGCGAAATATATTCAGATTATCAACACCTGTAATATTACGAATGGCATGGGTGTAGAAAAGGGGTACTCGTCTCGGCTTGATTTTCTGAAACTCCTAGAAGTAAATCATATCAGTTTTTGACAATCTATGGTTTAGGGGTAACTGTTTAAAATTGTTATGTATATAAAGTCATTGGCGTGTAAGGTGGGTTTAAAATGAGGTCCTAGCACGGTGGCACAGTTGGTTAAAGCGCGTGTGGCAACCGCACAACCGGGTTCGAATCCTAGCTTCGGCACTGGCAATGCCGAATGGGTTGGTTGTGTGTCTGAGTTTTTCTAAATATAACCCCCTCCCGAACAGCTCTGACTTTGAATTTGGAGGTTGTCTAATTTATGATGTGTTATTTATTTATTATTTTTAAAAATCAACAAAATAGTTAACTATAGTAGAGGAGCTCTTACGCAAAAGTCAACAAGTGCAGCAATCGGGTCGGGTTGGGCTAATTTTCTAGCTGTTTGGAAAAATAAGGCAGACCTTGCACTTCTTCCTTGTGAGCTTATAGCTTATCACTGCAGGAGGTTTTGAAAGTGAAAGAAAAGTAGCATCTAATAACCAGTCTATGTTATTTACTTAACTAGAAGCTTCTCATGTAGAAGCTGATACCCGTCTGATTCTCCACGCTGTCAACAGTTCAGCTGAAAAATCATTTGTTATGTGCAGGGATACTGATGTTCTGCTTTAATTAATTTATCATTTTGAGAAGATTAATTACGATGAGTTACGTATGATAGCTGGTACATCACATTCGAAGAAGTACATTCTAATTCATAGCATTTGTCAAAAACTTGCAGCACTTCTGAAATCCAATTTGCTGGCATTTCATGCGCTTACCGGATGTGATGTAACATCATTCTTTGCATGCGTGACAAAAAACCGAGCTTGGAACATCTACATCAGACGTACAGAACTGCATTCCGCTGACATCAGCGATAGAATCAATGTTTGTACTGAAACTGTATAACATTGATGCTGAATCAGCTGACGCAGCAAGATGTACTCTATTTGAAAAGCTGAAGCAACCTGAGCAAATGCCACCTACATCTGATGCTTTACATCTCCACATAAGAAGAGCACGTTATCAAGTGTTTATTTGGGAAAGTGCCCACTTTCCCGAAGTATCCATATCTCCGACGGATAATGGTTGGAGACTCGATATTGGTATCGTATTTATTCGTACATTTTAACGTTATTTTTAAGGGTTAAAGCCAGTTCTCACCACCTTCCCACCGGTAACGAGCGCTCGTATAGAAATAGTCACGTGCTCATGCAAAACTAGTCTCTGCTCGAACAGATTATGCAAATGTCGCAAATCTGGTTTGAAACCAGCATGTGCTCATGTTCACCTGGTTGCTTGAATGTAGAGCTAAATCAGCTACACGAATATCCGGATGCAGATGAAACTGATGATTCTGATGATTCTCAATCCAATTATTTACAATTTTTTTTTTACATTTCACATTTAAAAACTCTTTATTTCTTTTTTCAATTTATAATACTTTTTTATCGCCATCTTGAACTCTTAACCGAAATTTTTGAAATCGGTTAGGTCGAATTACCCTTAAACCATAGGTTGTCAAAGACTGATATGATTTGCTCCTAGGGGTATTTAAGAAGTGTTTACTGAAAATCAATAAGAGCGACTACGTCTTTTCTACGCCCATGATATTAGCAACATTACAGGTAATGAAAATCTGAATATATTTATATTTCGCACGTAATGTGAAATAATAACCTTCTGAACAACTATGGATAACTGTTTCGCTGATTTTTTTATAAATTATCCCATTTTAGACCCTCATTGCACGCCAATGGGCTAGTGAGATTATCACTTTATATACATAATTTTAAAGAATTACCCCTAAACCATAGGTTGTCAAAAACTGATATGATTTGCTTCTAGGAGTCATTTCGGAAGTCTTCCCTGAAAATCAAGCCGAGACGAGTATCCCTTTTCTACGCCCATGACATTCGTAACATTACAGGTGATGAAAATCTGAATATATTTCGCACGTAACGTGAAGTAATAACCTTCTGAACAACTATGGTTAAGTATTTCCCTAATTCTTTTAAATTATCTCATTTTTGACCCCCATTGTACGCCAATGGGCTAGTGGGGTTATCACTTTATATACACCATCTTGAAGAAAATTTTATAAGCTACATTTCAGCCGTCTTGACTTTTTTCTCTCAATTCACTTCTTACGGAGATATTCTCGATAAATTGAAAAAATGTACCTTTAGGGGTGGTTTTGGGGTAGTTCAACCCTTATTTCGAGATGACAACCGGAATTTTCGGAATCAGCAGGGTCGAATTACCCCAAAAACGTAGGTTGGCAAAAAGTAATATGATTTGCTTCTAAAGATTCGAATTTGAAAAATAAACCTAGACTATAGGTAATCCGACAACAATCTATATTGGGTGTGTGAAATCTAACTTTTTTGCATTCATGATAAATATCAATATATCTAAAGTTATTTAAGGTGGATAGTTTTCATGGAAATCCGCTGCGTATTTTAATAATCCGTGCAGAGGGAGGTTGAATATGGAGCCTAATCATAGAGTACTCTCATTGGCAAAAGTCGCAGCTGAAAGGATGTTGAACGAGGTTGGTGTACGTGTGTATGTGTGTAGGTATATACTTGGTGGAAATACTCTGGCCTTGCTAGCTGCATTTTTCAAACTTCACACCTAAATATCTTGGAAACTTTAGAGGGTTGGGCCCATCGAGACTTAATCAGCATGGTTTGAAGTACAACATACTCTAGTTTTATGAAATTTGACTGAAACCACTTATATATAAGAGCAGATTCGGGGTACCTACTTTGGAATTTGGATTCATAATATCTTCCAACTGCATCACACTAACAGATGATTACCTAGACAGTGAAAATGTCTGTTTTCTTAAAAATGGATTGTGATTAGGCAATCTTCCAGTAGTGCGAAAATAAACCTTGTTTGTACGACTGAGGAAAAGCAAAATACTAAAATGGTCTCAAAGATACTCAAATACCATCAAAATCAGTATATTTATTAGTACTTATACTTTAATAATATTATTTGTATATACGATTTCGATACGATTCTCTTTTAGAAACACTTTTAATGAGAGTCCAAAGTCTAATAATTATAAGTCACTTCTATAGAATAAGAGACTGTGCATCTTGACAACATCATTGTTAAGAGGTCAATTTTTCTCTTTGACAAATGTTTGTTCTCATCCAACTGCATTACAATACATGCATTATTTCATACATATTCCCATAAACAAAATTATTCACTTCTAGATAATCAATCATTGTACGCTTATCGCTCATGAATGTGGAATCCAGCCACCACCAAGTAGTAAATCAAACGAACATACAGAAAGTGAAAGTAACTCATTAATGGCGAAGTTTTAGATAGATATTTCAAGAGTCAACGATAACACTATTTTGAATTATTATTCTATTAATGAGTACTATGAGAACTAGTCAGATTTTCACAGATTAATTAATTAACGCGTTAATGTAGCTACGAGCATTTTTATAAAAAAAAATTATCTAATTTTAATGGACACTTTGCTTTACGCATAAGTCATAAAAACAACAATAAAAAGGGATAGTTCAATGATGATGTCAAAATTACACATGAAAACCTTAAAAATTAACACAATATAAAAAAGTGTATCTAGAATTATCACCGGGTGCAACAGAATACTGGTTCGCCCCTATATTTCCTTTATTTTTTAACTTATCCATTTGAAACTTGAGGAACATAAACTACCGCTAAAAACGTATTTTTGTCCATTATAAACAATATGATACCACTTCTGGTTTACCCGGAAATAACCTTAACTTTCGATTTTTAAATGAAACCCCTTGTATATTTTTACATATTTGGTTGCAGAACAACATTCTGGATATACTATTGGAGTTTTACGAATTTTTGAGCCGATGCACGATGTTCAGTTTTTTCAAGCATTTTAAGAAATTCGACTAGAGTGTTGGAATCCCAAAATTCGTTCTAAGGGAGGTAAACTCCAAAGGAAAAATATAATTTTTCTCTCCATTTGACTGACAACTGTTTGCGAAGCCTCCAAAGTTGAACATATCACTTTTGAGTCGAAAACTTCTTTTCAAAAATTTGGCGGCTCATATTGCTTGCTAAATTATAATTTTTTTTTTTTATTTCATTGATATTCATTTCATATCTGTGTTATTTTTGTTCAATTTTATTTCATTCGTTTAAAAATAAAAAATCCACTTACAAAATAATTTGTATTGAACCTTACGCACTACTACTTACAACTTATACTTAAAAGAAGAAACAATGGAAAATTTGAATGGATAAGTTAAAATATAAAGGAAATATAGGAGTATACAGTTCACGCAGTTACAACCAATGGGTTGTAACTTATATATTTAGTTAATTTGTTTTACATCTAAAAAATGTACTGGCAGTTAAAAATGTGCACGAACTATACAACATTATAGACGTACTGCTAGCAGGTAGCCTTTTTAATGAAAGGCTCATATTATAAGGCTAGTGAATGTTGAGATTTTCTGTGATCTCATTTAACTGCGCCTACCATGATAAACTATTATTGAAATTTTATGCCTGTGGTATTCGTGGTATGACTCTGGAGTTGACCTTCTATTTTTTTTTTAAATAGGGAACAATATATTGCTTTGACATTTTCTTTCAATGGAGACGTCAAATATGCATATTCGGAGTATAAGGTAAATATTTATAAATGACTTTGTTTAGGTTTTATACAAGCATAATAATAACAAACATATCCAAATTGATATACTTATATTGATGTTTCATCTCTAAACATGCTATTTTTAAATTCATTAGACTATCTTTAATACATTATGAATATTGGATTAAATATTATAAAATTCAAAACGTCTAAAAACAAATTATTAAAATTTTTTTTTTTAACTCACCACAAAATTCATTCATTATGGTCACCAATTAAAAAACGAAGTCCACAAGAAGATGTACATATTCTTTCGCTATTTAGGACGAAAGTTGACGATTCCTATACATGTTTATTTCGAAATAATAAAAAATAAAGGTATTATTATTATTACTATTAGATAGTGGATGATTTGTATTTGGTTAATGCCATAAAAAAATATTGGCTGATCTTTTGCAGATAATTAGGTGTTGTCATTTTACTATAAGAACTAGGTTAAAATAATTATTTTATGCACTCAGATGCAGATGCCGATAAAATACAAGATGAGACTTAAGATTCAACTGCAATTCATCGGTACCAATATCAATAATTTCAAAATATTTAAGATATAGAAATGCCTACGGTTAGGTAAGTAAGTAAAAATAGCTTTTTTAATAAAACATTCTACGCTCTTGCCGCGGAATCTTGGCGTGCTAATCAATAATTAATTATTTTTCAGCGAACAATGCTAATACGTTGTATAAAACTGAGAGATTACTGAAATGAGTTTAATTTTTTTTATTTCAAACAGTTAAAAAAATTCAATTTGTTTCAGAGAACAATAACGAAATGGAAGTAAATTAATGATGTGCTTTCTCTATTTTTATGAGATTCAATTGTAAACAGCACTCACATTTCAAACATTATCAAATCTCCATTGTAAAATGTATACAAAAATTAAAAATGTATATTTGCAGGTAATGAAATAATACGCTTTCAGTGCACTGGAAGAAAATATGTATTTTATGAAGTTCGTTACTAATATAGCCAGTAATTTTACTCAATAAAAAACATAAAAAAACATAAAACACACCACAGAAATTAGACGACCTCCAATTCCAAAGCCAATGGCTGTCCGGAAGGGGGCTACACATTAGAAAAAACGTAGACAAACATCCATACCCACCGACATTGCTATCTGCCGGTGCCGGGCTTCGAACCCGGACGCGATAGGCAGTGTAGCCAGAGCCATGACTGTCACTCACGTTCTAGCCCACTGCGCCACCGGGTGGCGCAGTGGGCTATAACCATTTAATTTTTATACAGATTATTGAAAAAATAGTATGTATACCTTTATTTCTTTATTTAAAACTATCCCCACAGAAATATAAAACAGAGGCACCATCATG
This sequence comes from Rhagium mordax, assembly GCA_963680705.1. Taxonomy (NCBI): domain Eukaryota; kingdom Metazoa; phylum Arthropoda; class Insecta; order Coleoptera; family Cerambycidae; genus Rhagium; species Rhagium mordax. Next base: position 87,750,879 of record OY796656.1, read on the forward strand.
CTCCCAGCAAATGCAGAGGGTCACTGTTTCGTAATGTTAAGTCACAAATGTGAAACAGATTCGTAATAATGACAATATATTAATTGCCTGAAAGATTTGTTTTGAAATTGTTTAATATAGTAGGTACAAAACATCTTTGTTGGGTTTGAAAAAAATCGAAACTGTTACCTAACAAATGTTATTCGTAATTCGACAAACGTAAATGTTTCGTAACTTATAAAATGCCATATTTTCAATGGTTAAAATTTGAGAATATTACGCAACTGCTGATGCGGTATTCCTTCAGTAGCTATAAATTGAAACAATTACGGAATTATTGAAACAATTAATTTTCAGTTGTGAAGGGTTAAAAATTTTACATATTTAGTTACATTTTCGCTATATATTTTCAAACAAATACGTCGTTTGTATAAGCTAGAATTATTTCTAAGAGAGAGATAAAATTCAAACGACCAATAGAATTCTGGGACGCTGAACCGCGCCTGCGCGAAGAACTGTTTCCGGCTTCAGCACAACAAGTTGGTCTGAATGTGTAGTAATCGTGTACTTACATGTGTGGTAAACAAGTGGTCTGGCTTTGTGCAAAAAATACTATTTATTGTGAAAAATAATTATACAATATATACACGTTTAGAGTAACTAGTAGGTAAGTAATACTAATAGACTTAAAGTTAAATAAGTTTTTAATTGTATGTATTGTAAAAAGCGTTAATTTGCTGAGCAAGAAATAACATGGCGTGGCCACATTAACAGCGTGGGTAGCGAATCTTTTTACTAGTACCTATAAAACGAATAACATAAACGCTTTTCTTAAAATTTTATTCATTTTTAAATGGGTTAACTATAAACAATAAAAAATATGTACAAAACTTTACTACTAACTATAATAATCTACTTTTACCTACGATCGCTAACGTAAATAGCTGAAAACGCACTCTCCGCCACCTATGTAAATTGAACCTTACACACCGTAAACAAATCGCACGCTCAGCCGCTGAGGTGCAATGCAATGTGACCACGTGACCAACTTTACACAACACTTGTAGTTCATATTTCTGACACCAGGCTAAATTTATTAAAAATGGCAGGTGCAAAACTTAATTTTCTAACGCTGTCAAAACTGACATAAGCAATAAATAATACAAAATTGTGTTTTAATATCAATAAATACGATAGTAGGTAAAGTATAGTACATAATTCGAGTTGTAAAGCAATTACGCACTCATGGAATTGCCACACTAGCCGCTACGCGGCGTCGTGCGCAATTTTTCCATTCGTGCGTAATATGCTATTTACAACTCTCATTACATAATATACTATACTTGCATAGTAGGTATTTATTTGCAAAATTGAATTACTGAGTATTATTAATTACCTACTGACGCTACTGTGGGTTTAACTAAAATTTTTGCTAAGTAATATATTATTCTGTATTTGAAGTTATTCCCCGATGTACAAGAAACGCATGTTTTTCTTTTAAATTGTTTCAATCAAAAGGGAATGAACTTTAGGGATTAACGTAGCAAACTTACGTTAGTGACTAAAAATATGACTCTTAATTTCATTATATATATATATAGGTTTGCTGTAACGAATAAAATTGTTTTGATATACAGGGTGCTTCCTAAATAATAATATATTTAAAGAAGTGATTCTTCGGGTGATTTGAAGTGAAGAAAAGTTCATATGAACATATTATGTTCTAAAAATTTTTGTTTCAGAGATAAGCGGGCGTTGAATATTTTATTTCATTTCTGATTTTATCTGATTTTCCACAATTTGTGACATATGAAACTGAATTTTATGAATCGTCCTGTTCTTCAGGTAGCCATTTATCTTACCAATTGTCTTTTTTAATATCTCAATTTGGTTTGTAATTGGCCAAAATCTGAACTTTGTTGAAATTATTTAAAAATTTTTAAAATCATTTCTAAACGACATGATCGTTTTGAACTTTTTATTACCAATGCATATCTCTACTGATCCACATTATGAGGTGACCAACATACTTTGTTTATCTAAATTTATTATAAATTACAAAGATATAAAAAAAAACATCATAAATCCTCGACAAAGTTGTCTTGAAAAAAGAATTTATTACAAATATAAATTGTAATTTGTTACGAATATTTTGTTTATTAACTGCACTGTTGCGGACAAATAAGCAATTTGTCACCAGAAACACGCATTTTTGTGACTGAAACAAAAGTGTGACACGAAATATAAGTAGGTAGCGTTAATGTTCCTTAATAGTTACGAAGCGGTGATTGCTGGGCAAAGCCATTGTTTAATCAAAATATCTGGAGAAATGTGCATTTGCAGATTTGCAGAATATGCAGAATCACCTTCACAAAGGAACTTTATTTAAACTCACAGTATTTAAAGAACTATTATATGATATAGGAACATAACTATAAGCAAATTTTTGATGACTTAACTTACGTAGAAGGGAAGCTATGGCAACGTTGTGGTGGTAAATAGTGCAGTTTCTGCAAAATTTTAACTAACAACTTGATGAAATTTTCCTCATGTATGACAAGATTTTTTCATACCCTGTCCCTGTATATTCTAGGTTAATTTCTGACAACTATTATTACAACATATATATTCAAAAATATTGGCATAACCTAAAATGGTTAGATATTGTGAATGATGAAAATTAAATAAAATCATGAGTAGAGTAGTAATGGCGGAGCTGGGTCTCCCCCCACCCTTTTTTTTTTGTGGTGGGGGGTAACTAGGGTAATTCGAGTAATGTAGGTAATTAGACTGATGTAATTGCAATAGAGGTAATTAGAGTATTGCAGGTAATTAGCCTGATGTAGTTGCAATAGAGGTAAGTAGAGTAATGTGCAGTAATTAGACTGATGTAATTGCAATAGAGGTAATTGGAGTGGTGCAATGCAATTGTAGTTGTAATTAGTGTATGTACCAATATGTGTATGAGTACTCCAAGTAGTGGTGGTGGGGTAGCTCAGCTAGACTGCTATAAAGAAGATGTAGTCGCAACACAAAATCATTTCTATCGTGTTCTATCGTGAACCATCTACAGCTAACAAATCAGCCTAGTGCAGTCAGTGACTTCAGTTATTTCAAGTGAGCAATATCTTATATTACTCTTTATAATTCTTTCATTATATTCATTTTAAATATGGCAATTTCCGAAGTTGACTTATTAGCACTTAATGAGCTAATAAATCAAGATATGCAGGTTTTAGAGCAAAGATCCATTTCAACGTTAATTTTAAATAAACCTTATATCATAAAAAAAATATCTTTGGTTAATACAAGATTTGGAAAATCAATCATAGTAACTTTGTTTGAGGAAAGTTCAATTACGACTTTTAAATCATTTTTACCGAAACGGTTTGTGGAAATTATATGTGAGAACACTATCGATAAAATAAATTCGTCAAATGGTAAAGTTACATTGACATATTTAGGACAAAGTTCTTCAGCTTATCCTGGAGCAAAATCTAGTCCATTAATAAGTTTCGGTGTTTAATTCTCAAACAAAAATAATCGTAAAGTATTTAAGTTAGCTAAGTTTAAGTATTAAGTAGAAATGGAATATTGTGGAAGAATGCTAGGAGTATTATAGAATAGTATCACTTGTTAGCCTATAAAGATTCTGATATATCTAAATTGACATTTGTACAACATATTTTTACTTCGTGTACACCAATAGCTCAAACGTAAGTCCATTTAGTGCTGTTTTTTATGTATTTTTTTACATTTCATTTTTTATTTGTAGGTACGCAGCAAAGATGTGGATGCAATATTCAACCCAAACATGGACCCCTGCAGAAGACATTAAATCTGCCATTGAGAGATTGTCTTGTAAACTAGATGACTTAATAAGGGATGCATTGGTTTCATTAAATTATGATATGAATATCTGCTTCGACGCTGAAGAAGTTCGACGGGTGAAAGAAGCTTCTAAAGCGTATAGCATTGGTGTAAATCTATGTGGTAGATATTCCCGTGGCTTCTTAAATTTGGATGAGTTTTGTGAGCATATGGACAGAGTGGAACTAAAACATTTTCTATACGAGATAATGGAGTACCTACCTAAGAATATTATTGAAAAATATCAACTCGACCAGTCTGATGTAGAAGATAACAATGTAGATACATAAATAATATTCATCTTCTATTGTCATATTTATTACACCAAATATTGTATGTATCTGTAGTAAACAATATTCTGTATTTTATATTATATTATAAAACTGAATAAATAAAATACACATTAAAAGATTACATTCATTTTATTTCATATTTCTTATTACACAACAAAAAATACAATCATAGTATAATTAGAACAGTTTTTATTTTAATTTTATATTTAATTCTACAATTACATTCTGAGAAAATAAACAGTTGCAAGTACATCATGATTATTGTTGATAAAATTATCCAGATATCTTGATAGAAATAGGTTGCACTACTTAATTCCACAATAATAAATATTTTCTTTTTTTACTTGACATCGAGAAAGCCATTCTGAACCGAGCCATCTAATGCGTTATAACTTAAATATGTATCATGAAGTATAAGTGCATACACTCGAGTTTGTTCCGGAAATTTCGCTTTTCGTGTTTCAAATTCTATTTTTATGTCGACAGTAGATGATTTCACTGCAACAGGTTGGTGTGAACAATCAATGACAAACAAAGGATTCTTCCTGAATTCCCCAAGATCCATCATGGGTTCGCTCATATCTTTATCATAGTAACTACGTTGGAAGTTCTCATAAGCATAATATGCTGCAGAATCGAGCTTCTTATCGAAATCTAAATTCCAACGTTCATATGGATATACTTCAGAGTTTAGAAATAGTCGAATATTATTTATGTCTGCGTGTTTGAACTGTGTAACATCCTTTGTTCTATCATTGGCCTGATCAGTGCCTTGAAAGCCAAGAAGGATGAAAAGTGGGCTTTCAAGACGGGTGGAGAGTTTAAGAGCCCATATGTCATAGGTAGTATCGCGTAGACAGGGAAGCTCATAAAAATCCCACGCACGGTAGACCATCTTAACTTTGGTATTATTACCACTTTTATTAATTCGATTCAATAATTTTAACTTTTGTCGATCTTCAGGTACAATGTGCCTTATCTTCCACTCAATTTTGCTGATTTCCAACTCTGCATCAACCTCACCGATATAGGAGTCTTTAAATGAGCGTGCAATTATCATAATTAATTCTTGCTTCACATTCAGAATGCCTTTGGTATAATCTTCTGCAAAACCCATAAGGAACTTAAGGGGTAGTTTGCCACTGAACACGTGACTGGTGGTATCTAAAATATCTTGTCTCTTTTCAGTGAGACCCCAACCTGTTGTTATTAATGAGCGTGCATGCGTTTGCCCATACGACACCATAGTTTTCATTGTGGTAGTAATACCAGGTCTTCTAACTACTGCTACTTGTTCACCACCCATTTCCAGTCGTATCTCTTCAAAGAGAAATGCTAGTGCATTATTGGATAAATAACAACGCTTTGTGGTGTCGCTAGGAGTAAATTTTCCCTCTATGTATATATAACTTTCTGAAATGTCGAGTATAACATCTTGAAAATTGATGGGAATACGTATTTCATCAGAGTTTCTGTAATATGGGGATCCATATGGTTTATATGTATGCTCATGTAGGCTAACTAGGGAATGATCTAACACAGGTTCATCAAACACCTCAAGTTTGTCACTAGTTGCAGTAGCCACCATTATTATGACCAATTTTTTCGCAGTTTTAATCCAATAGATTTTAAAAAGGCTTGATCCTCAGCTGACAATCTATGTCTTAACTGTTTAAGGTATAGACTTTGAATGAATTGCTTTCCACATCCCCCTTTCTTTTTATCCATACTGTTGTTCGCTACAGTATCATACTGATGGTGATGTACTTGCTGTCGCTGTTTATATCGAAAACCCATTTGGTTGGTGATATCCGACTTTCTTCAATTCTAGCCTTACAATAATTTTCTCACCTCGAAAATCGATCAAATCACCGTTGTCGTCCAGTATGCGTAGTGTGATGTTGTCTATTAACTGACGCCCTTTAGGTCTAACAGGTAAATATATGATATTTTTGGGTTCTCTAGTAAGTTTGTAGCCAGGCTCAACGTCTATGTCAAATTCAAAGAGAGTGTGTGACTCTTCTGCATTCAGATAAGCTCCAGAAATAATATTGCAATCTACGCGTATCATCCTTACTTTCATAATATCAACAGGCTGTGTTGATTCGTAATTTTTATTTGGTTGTAAATATATTGGTCCAAATCCCAACAGACTTCCTATTGAATTTGGTTGTCTAAAATCTATTTCATACTTTGACAAAATCTCGCACTTTAAGGTATTGTTGTTTGCCCTTAAAGTGAATATTTGCGTGTAATCCTTTCCATCAATATTCATAGCTTTCAACATTGCAGCATAGATTTCATCAATTTCATAAGCCCCCAGAGGTATGTGAACAGTAGTGAATGTATCTTTAGCACTAACCCTATATTGGAAGATGTTATTTGTTTCATCCACATTGTATATGGAGTTGTAAGAGTAGAATCCAATTAAACCTAACCCATGACGACTGCTCCTATCCAGTTCAATGGGTGGATCAAAGTTGACACTTAGCTCACTTAAGCGGCTCGTGTTGACACTTAGCTCACTTAAGCGGCTCGTTAGTGTGAACGTGTACGACATGACTGATATAATTAAATTGTGTTACCCAATTTATTGTGGATTACAGCAATAATGGTATAATTTCCTCTTCTTAGAAGTGGATGGTAATATATTTACATTGTTATTGGATGCCACATTTACATCGTTTACCTTACAATAGCAGCAAAACATTTTTCTAGGTGTTGGACCATCATTTACGTCAACATTGCTTTCATAATCATTAAGGTAATGTTCTGTGCAATATTGATATTTTAATATATCGATATCATTCTGAAGATGTGTAGGTAGCTTATCCCATACTAATGCAATTTCATGTGAAGCAAGCCCAATCATCACTTCTTTGGGCATATTTGCAAGTTGTTGTTTGCTCATTTTCAACAGACTACGCAAACGGGAGAATGCAATTAGTGAGTGACCCATTCGCTTGATACTTTCTCGATCCATTGCTGGGGTTATAGATTTCAGCTCCATGGCGTTTTATATTTGTTTTGTAGAGAGAAACTTTAAACACAAATGTCCACACCACACTGTGTTAAAATTCTGTACACGTTTGTAGTTATAGAATATTTGGTTGGCCCTCCTTGAATCGTTATTGAAATATGTAACTAATTCTATAGGTGGGGGTAAATCACCAAAACTATCAAAGTAATTTACTAAACCACCTCGTTTTTTATATGCCACCCAATGTGTCCCAGGACCATATATACTATCCAAATTGATTATTGAAGATTCATTGTAATGTGGCCCATGTCTTGGTAGTGAGTCGCGCATAAACACACCTCGAAAGTATGCTACCTTCATTTTCTTAGCATAATATTTAAGATCAATGTCGGTAAGAGGTCTCCGAGGTAGGGAGTCTATTAGTTTTTTGAATTCTGTTTTAGATAAAGACCCATTCCCTTTCGATATGGCTTCATAAACATCCCCTTGCCACTTTTCATAGCGATTGCTTCCATACTTCTGTTGTGTCGATTTGCTTCAGCTAATTCTTCTCTACCCTTTTTCACATCATTTACAGCTTTAGCAATACCAGCAGCCGTACCAGCCAAACTACCCAATGCAGATAATCCAGCAAAAATGGGTATTAGAGGTAAAATACCACCAACTTTTGGAATTGGTATAATTCGAGGTGTTTGAATATTGCGTTTTCCACCGGCCTGTTTTATATATCGACGTGCAGCTTTTAGAGCAATTTCAGTCACCTTCTTTTGGTCTTTTACTCTTTTGCCTCCAGCATTTCGCAGTGTGTCACGCACTTTTCGTACTATCCCAGATCCAAACGCTGTCTTTTTAACATTCTTCTTACCTTTCTTTGTTTTCTTGATGATTCGTTTCCTTATTGGATTGCGAGATATTGTTGAATTACATCCCATACCAAGACGTTGTTTTCCCTTCATTATAGTTGTGACTAACCAAGCAGCTGCCTTTTCTCCACGTCCTGCGTCTTTAGATTTCACTCGTTTCCACGCAGCCTGTTCAAGCTGATAGTCTGCTTTATGGCGGGCTGCTTGATTACTGCTATTTTTGTCGTACGCAATATCGTGTTGCTTACACGCTTTATCGAGCTGATTTATGCCAGAATCACCTCGTGCTAACCTTTTATTTAAATCTGTGCCTGGACCACAAAATTGATAACCTGGCAAATGCAATTCAAAGGGGAGCTTATTAATCAGGGAATTAACTAATCCTCCACCGCGCTTCGTACGTTTTTCACGTGTGTATCGTATCGTAGAAACCATTTAAATAAGAGTTGTAAATCACACATCTACTTATATAACATTTAGCCGCGGTACAATGCACATTGTGAAACAGAAACAAACGCTTTCTATAGATAATTTGGATGAAAAAGTTGGGCGTGGGTTAAGTGCTGATAATCGCCATGGACCACTACTACCTTCAACTGTACGTGCCCTCATAATAGGACCCTCGAATTGTGGGAAAACAAATGTCTTAATATCTTTGATCACGCATCGTTTAGGTTTACGTTTTTTAAATATTTACCTATACTCAAAGTCTATAAATCAACCCAAGTATGAGTATCTACGTAATGTATTAGCGCCGATTGAGGGGTTAGGATTTTATACATTTAGTAATGGTACGCAAATAGTGGAACCATCCGAGGCAAAGCCAGAGTCTGTGTTTATATTTGACGATGTAATATGTGAGAAACAAGATGTTATAAGGGGATATTTCAGTATGGGCCGACATAGAAATGTGGATTGTTTTTATCTTGGCCAGACATACTCTCGAATCCCGAAGCAGCTAATAAGAGACAATAGTAATTTAATTGTTGTCTTTAAACAGGACGACATGAATCTGCATCACATCTTTTCCGATCATGTGTCACCTGATGTAACGTTTACAGTATTTCAAAATATGTGTGCAAAGTGCTGGAATGACAAATATGGATTTCTAGTGATTGATAAGGATAGAGAAGTACAAGGTGGGCGATATAGAAAAGGGTTTGATAGCTTCATATATCCATAATGCATTTTATTAAAAACTTCACTTGAATTACATACGTCGTTAGGATTACTTCGTTTACGTATGCGCTAAGATGAAGGTTACCAAAGATAATAAAAAATATAACAATCTTGCACATCCCAGTAGCGAAATAACACTCAAGCGACAGCTGATTGAGGCAACAGATGCTGTGCGGAAGAAGTTTAACTATATCAAGAACAAAGATATGGAGATGCACGTAACACTTGAAAAGATCTACCAACCGATAACTGAACCTTTAAATGTTATATCTTCAGCAGCAGAGAACAAATCTCATATCCAACAATTACATTCAAAACCATCATCATCAAGGGTGTCCACCCAGAGGGCTGTATCATGGGAGAGTGCTTCTGAAGAAGGATCCGATAAGTATGTAGGTGGTGATGATGTTCCACATTATATCCCCATTATGGAAACACCACCATCGTCAATAAGAACAACCCCTGTATCCGAAACTTCTCCAGCTAGTAAACTAGAAAAAAGACATGAGGTTGTAAAAAGACATATACAAAATTTAAAATCTGGTGATTCCAAGTATGATAGTTTATATGGAGTGCGTGTAGATCCCAAGACAGGCAAACTGCTGATGGGCAATGCCGAAATACGTTTTTCCCATGGAAATATTACGCTATGGTATGGCAATAAGAAACTTGGCGTGTATCTAGGTAGTCCTAAATTGTACGATCTAATATTTCTAAAACGCCCAACAATTTTAGATGATAATAGAGAGGGTGTTCTCGATGATGAATGGAGTAAGATATATGGAGAAATACTAAGAAAAACAAAGGCACCTTACAAAAAATTCGATGTAGCGAATGGCTATAACACTACTAAGCGTGGAAAATTTCACAAAATTATCAAACCATTAACATCTTCTACAATTGCGACACGATCGTCAACAAGTGGTCACGGCTTAAAACGTGTACCTACCCACAAATTGTACAGAAATAAAGATAAAGAATATATTTTTTGGAATAAACCCAGCGAACTCGTGGATCGTCTACGTCTACTATGGAGTTCGAAAATAGCGGGAAATAACAACCACGACAATGAAATAATAGAAATAATATCAGAACTTAGGGAAGAAAAAATAGTGTATTAAAGATGAAATAAAACATAGTATCATTATACTTAATAAGTATTATATAGTCTGAAATTTTATAAACTGGATCAGATGCAGTCAGAAATGTCTACTGTAAACACTATCGACAAATTTGGACGCAGCAAAAGAATTAGTGCGAGTAAGTTAATAGCCCATCGTGGATTACCTGGCGTGGGTTTTAAACTTACCAGAGATAATCACTATGATATTGAAAATAAGCGTTTAAAAAATTTAGGGGAACCTGTCGATGATCAGGATGGTGCAACATGTAATTACGTTAACAAGCGTCTACAAACAAATGATGAAAATGCTGCCAAAGCTATTTTTGATACAACCGATGTAATTATTGGGGAAATGAAAAAATATGTTGATGTGGGACTTATAAGAAGTGGAGAAGAAAATCGCGCTATTTTCAATAAACAAAATAATGAGATGATGCAGAAAATGAAAATAGAAATGAGGAAATATGTTGATAAAGCAATTTCTGAAGTTAAACGTTCGGCCATAAACAATCGCAATACTTTAATCACTAGAATCTCTAAATTAGAGCATATTGCCACCGAACTCCAACCAAAGAAGGTGCAATCCGGAGGCCTAGCATTTCCACCAGAACTAATGCCTGAAGTTGATATATAGCTGAAGACAATTTTATAATGGAGGTTAGCAGCGAAAAATTACAAGTTGTTAACGAGTTACATAGAAATGCTCGACGAAATTTTCGTAGAAGGCGAACCATAATTAAGGGGTTTGGTGATTTGTGGCAAGCAGACCTAGCTGAAATGCAGCCATACGCTGATAAAAATAGAGGGTATCGTTATATTCTTGTAGTGATTGACTGCTATTCCAAGTACGTATGGACCAAACCTATTAAAAATAAAGCAGCTGTAGAAGTTACCAAGGCTATGCAGACTATTATTCAAGAAGCAAATTATTCACCGAGAAATTTACAGACCGATAATGGTACTGAATTCTATAACAGAAAGTTCTCCGCATTAATGAAGCGGCACGAAATTAATCATTATTCTACGTATAGCACAAAAAAAGCAGCAATTGTTGAGCGAGTAATCCGCACATTAAAAAATTGGTTGTATAAAGAATTCTCAGCTATGGGTAAATATAAATGGCTCGATATCCTACCAAACGTTACAAAAAGTTACAATGACAAAGTCCATCGTACAACTGGCAGAAAGCCCATTGATGTCAAACCAACTACACATTTAAACGTATATAATTATATTAAGATTGCTCTGAAACCGAAATTTCATCTCGGTGATATAGTTCGTATTAGCAAGTATAAAGGTGTATTTGATAAAGGGTTTACACCGAACTTTTCAACAGAACTTTTTAAAATTACCAAAATAAACATAACAAATCCCACAACTTACCTGATAGAAGACTTGTTTGGACACCCAATCAAGGGATGTTTTTATGAAATGGAGCTACTAAAAGCAAAATACCCCGATGTGTATCTAGTTGAAAATGTATTAAAGAAGAAAGGAAATAAAGTGCTGGTAAAGTGGTTGGGGCTATCTGTAGAACACAATTCGTGGGTTGATATAGCTTCTATTGTTTAAAATTGTCATTAACTAGAAAAATATATTAATGTATCATTATATAGTTATGTCGATTGAAATATTTTAATATGTGGCACAAATGAATAATAAAATGAATATACTTTATTAATATTTATTTAATTTATTTCCTTCATTTTAAATTGTAAAAAAATTAAAAATAATCATTTTTTTTTTTTTTTTTTTTAACACTTGAAAGATAATAAACATACACATAAATGTTTTAATTCCTTTTTATTTTCCTACAATCTATATTATAAGAATGATACAAATATACATATAACATAAAACATAAAATTAATTAAATATAATTAAAAATTAAACAAACATAAAAAATAATATAAAAAGTACAAACTAGAAAATCTAATATTATTATATGGGTACTGTTCTTTTTCCAGTATTATTGCACACAAAACAACCTTCGATGGCACCGACTGTCACTGTGTCATCGCCACAAGCTTTGCACTTTATGGTAGGTACGTCCCACCACTCAACCGTGTTGTGCAGACTTGCGTGTTGGTGAACAGCCCCCTCTACGACCATGCGAGAATACGATACGTAGCACCTAGTGCACATAAAGTATTTTCCCTGGTCAATGCTGCATACCACAACGAAGGCCGCTGTAGCACACACCTTGTCCATTGTACCAGCCACCATATCTTTTATCTGGAAAGCCATCTCGTGCTGGTCTTCCTCGATGAGGTCCGCAACATCGACTTCTATACCATCGTCCACCATTTCGTCGACTCCATCGTCCACTATACCATTTTCGCCGCCTTCGATGACTTCCTGGATATCGATGTTGGCACCATTGGCATCAACATCAGCAGGTGCTCCAATCTCCACAGCCTCAGCAGGTACCCCCATCTCCGCAGCCTCATGATTAAACAGCATCCAATTATTGGAATCTTCTTGCGCCAACCGTCTTAGAATAGATATAATAGATGGATTTGCCATTTCGATACGTGGTATATAGATAGAAATAGTAAATGCAACTAAGTTTGGTTTAATATTACTCCCATATATATAGTAGTGTGGGGAGGGAGTCACTCTAAAATAATAGAGGGGGTATTCATATCCAATCATAGGATACGTGTTATTATGAATTTTAATTAGTGAAGTTTGACACCTTAACCACTCGGCCAACCTGACTTATTCATTGATTCAGTAAAACACTATACATTAAATGTTTACCCCCTCTCCATCATCAATAATAGAGGTGCCTGTAAAGTAATGTTTGTAGGAGGCGCCACTGCTGGGGGTGGAGATTAGTTTGCTTTATATAACACACAGCAACGCTCTTGTTTGTCAGATTTAAAATTATTAACATCATGGACACTTCTCAAGTAAATTGCGTCTCCTCCAGCACCGACTCAAAATCAACGTCATCGACCTGGTCAATGCCTAGTGAATACGACCCAGACAGCAGTGATTGGTGGGAACGGTCACCTCCATCGTATTCGATAGACGAAGAGGACCAGGAAGACGAAGAGGACCAGGATGACCAAGCTACCCCAGATAGCATTGACGACAGACCAATATCACCTTCATCTTATTGGATAGGTGAGAATCTAGGCGAGGACCAGGGAGACCAAGATAACCCCCCGGACAGCAGCACTGATAGGGCAACATCACCATCAGCATGGTCTATGGAAACGGTGTTCTACGATCCAGACGGCCAGCCATCACCTGACCAGAGCCACTGGTCAGATTATCAGTTCTTGATAGAGTGCGATAATGTCTGCGAGGGAACAGATTAGGCATCCATATAAATTAAACATTGTAAATAATTTAATAAATAGTTTTAGTAAATAAATTAATTGTAAGTCATTTAATACATTTATTTACTTAATAAACTCTTAAATATTTATTTAATTTATTTCCTTCATTTTAAATTGTAAAAAAATTAAAAATAATCATTTTTTTTTTTTGTATAATTTTAAAAGTTTCCTACAAAATAATATGTTATTACAATACTAAAAATATATTTACAGTTTATGGTTATAATATATATTACATACACACATACATATATACAAATAATATAATTTATTTATAATTAAGACACCAACAGTCCCTATTATGGTGAGTCCAACTACTATAAAACACACCAATGCGATCACACAAGATGAGTGCCCCTGACATACATTTTATGCAAATGTTGTTCCAACAATTGTCCTCGTACTTACTACAGTACACGCATCGTTGTCTTAATTGTGGTTGGTCTGCTTTGCAAGCTTCACATACGTCTCGATATATACCAAAATTCGTTCTTTTGAGTATGGTAAGACAATTGCGACATTGTGTTTCATTTGGACAATTGTCTCGAAATTCTTTTTTCTGCACTGGGTTCTGAATTACACACTTTTTGCACAGTCCAGTGCATGGGTTGATAATTTGCTTCCTCCATGCAGTATAGCAATTATGGCAAATTCTTGAATTATTGTAACTATACGGTTGTACTGCTATTATTGGTTTTAATTTCCACTCTCTTGGTAGGACCATTGTATGCACTTCTGTTTTAAGACACGATTGTGTTACGTAAGAAGTTTGAATGCGTTCCTCTTGTGGTCACTCTTGGTTTAAATAGCTAATAGTAAACTTGACGCAATAGGAAGGGCGTCACCGTCACGAATTATAGAATATAAAACGGAGGAGGTTTAACATCAAATCAGTTGAGTTCCAACATTTAAAGATGGCTTATAGACGATTCCTCACTGAACTGGCAGAAAATGATATGGGTGCAATGGTGTTACACCGAGATGGTGTAAATCAAGAGCTTCAGGACTTGAATCAAGATGGCAACCTGGTTCCCGTCAGTGTAGATGAAGGTCTTGGGGATGATGTGGAAGACGAAGCGGGAGAGTTAGCCTTCTCCGGAAAAATATTAAACAATTATGATGATCGGCGGAGACTATATTGCACGTCAGCGTCTTTTGTCATAATCAGAACCAGGCCGGATGCAACCAAACACTTCCTGTGTGGGCTATGTTATATATCCTATACACGGATAGTGTCCGGACGTCACCAGCATGTAAATATTCACAAAACGACGACGTTGGATGGTGCAATGATAACGAAATGTAAATGTTGCAGCACAAACTTGGTGCAATTGCATCGAATTGAAGTATGTCATACATGTAATAATGTAAATAAAACAATTGCGTGAACGATACAACGTGTTTTACTAAATTTGATTCGTTATAAGTAGTATTTATTAATGTAAATTTATATTTCATTTTATTTTTAAGTTTAATTGTATATATTTTTTAATTAATAAAAATATTTGTGCCACCCTGTATATTACAAGTTGTGAAAATTAGTAAATCATATAAATATTAAAACAAATGAACATATGAATGATTTTATTAAAAAGTATTTTGAAAAAAAAATGGTTATCTTTTATTTATTATTATTTAAATTAAATTAAAATATCTCAAGATATAAACTGATTCAAAATAATACAGTTGTAAATGTATAAAGCCGATAGCTTGGGTTGATTTTATAGCCTAAGGCCATGCGACCCTGCCTGGTAAATACGGATCGATGAGCAGGTAGTTTTTTGTTGAAATTAGGAAATAGACCTAACTCTTGTGGGGCGTTCGAGTAGCCGAGCGGGCAAATACGCGTCGATCTTGAGGTCACTCAGAAGACCACAGGATCGAATCCTCGGACGCCCCCCGGAGAAAGGAGGTGGTGGTTCTCCGGTTTTTTTTTTAAATTTGACCTTTGACCTTTCCTAATTAGCCATTAATTTTGATTTTCATGTGTTTAAAATTCGATTTTTTTAATTTTTTTTTTTTTTTTTTTTTTTTTTTTTTTTTTTTTTTTTTATGTTGTTATTAACCTATTAAACTCTTTATTTATTTAAATTAATTAACCTTTACATTATGTGTTTATTCATGTCAAACATGTACTCATAATATGCACAATTAATTAATTACATGTGGTGTATTTATTTTATTAACTAATTAATTTTTTTATCATTTTTTATTCACTTTTTAAAATTTGTTTTAAACTTTTTTATATTTATTTTTAACAATATATTCTTACATAATAATACACAGTAATTTATTTTTTATCATTTTTTGTCTTTTATTTGTATCATTTTTTTGTAATTATTTGTCATTTATTTTTTTGACAAACTTTTTAATTTTTTTTAATATTTTTTTATTAATAATATATTTTAAACCTAATTAACAATCTTATCTGACTAACAATATTCTTAAATAACTTAAAAATCTAACTTAATTAATTTGCCTTTATTTGTATGCTCTTTTAATTATTTTTGTCATTTATTTTTTTTGACAAATTTTTATTTTTTTTGGGGCATTTATTTTTTTAATTATTTTTGTCATTTATTTTTTTTGACAAACATTTTAAATTTTTTTTTTTGCATTTATTTTTTTAATGTTTTTTTATTAATACTATATTTTAAACCTAATTAACAATAATCTTATCTAACTAACAATATTCTTAACTAACTTAAAATCTAACTTAAAATAACTTTCCGCCGCGTGTGCGCAAGTGCTCAGCCACCCATTTGATCCGAAATAAACCTCATCTGCTTTGCAGTTTTGTCGAGAGCCTCCCTTTGTCTCTTTACGTCGGCCTCTAATTTTGCGGCTCTTTCCCGCATATCAGCAGCACGACGCAAGATTTTCGGATGATCCCGACAAAGCCTCAAATTTAAATCATGTGTTCTCTTAAGTTGACCGTATATTTTAAAAAATTGTTTAACAGATGTTTTGGTGTCAACTTGCGAGAACACCTCCGATTCAGAATCAGAGTCCGCTTGTGCTGGGAGCGGATTCTCATTAACAATCGGAGCTACCTCTGGCGGCGGTGGCAACACCGCATTAGAGCAACCCGGTTGTTCTAATGCGTCATTGCGTGGTGGTGGCAACACCGCATTAGAACAGCTTGGCTGTTCTAATGCGCTATTGCCAGGTAGAGGTACAGCCACAAACGACGCAGACGGTTTTACCTGCCCTTTACCTGCCGAAACCTTATTTTTTTTTGGTGAAGCAGGTAGCGGACTTAGAGGGGCAGGTACAACTGTCTGCGCGAAATCCATTATCTCGTCCCATAAAGTCGCGTCACAGTCTATGGATTGTGTTTCTGTACGTCTACCTTTACCTTTTGATGGCGCCGACGACGACTTTGTGTTTTTATTGTTGTTTACATTACTAGGCAAAAAGTCGTCATCGGAGTCATGTGCCACCAGAGACATAGATGATTTGCGCGGATGAGATGCGCGTACATCCTGACACCCTGAAGTAGATGGTGTGACTTTAAATTTTTTGTTTAAAGCCAAACCATGTAATTTCGGGGTATGAACGGCTTTACCTGCATTACTCCTGGATACGGTGACATTGACGGTATTGCCGAGGTCACCATCTTCAAGGTGCAAAACAGGTAAATCTGCGCCAGGATGTATATTGCCATGCATCTGCTGATGGTGCCCATGATACGCTAGCTGACTACCGCCTTCGTTAGAACACGAAGCGCCCCCAACGTCAGCAGCAATACCATCTTTAACAATAATGTTGTTTAAAACATTAACCCTGCCAGAGGATGGATTTTTTATTGCTGACTTCACAGCACCGCCATTAATGGCGGAACCTGACGCCGTAGATGCGTCAGGTGATGGTTTAAACGTAGCCAAATACGTCATTAAAGTCAAGGGCGGTAAAGTTGGTGGCGGTGTCGACGAGCGCCTTTTACGCCCACCAGCAGATGATACATTTTTAACGGTTCTTACCATTTTGTTCACAAAAACTGAGCAATGAAATTCACGAGAGCACACTTGCACACACTAGCACAGGCGAAGACGGAAAGAATCTTGTAAGCGTCCTCAAACCCAAGCCAAGCTAACTTCCCCCTCCAACGGTAGGGAGTGGGTGACCACTCTCGTCTCTCATTGGTTGGACGACATCACGTGATTTATGCAAGCCAAGCTTTCACCCCACTGTTGATTTTCTTTGTCTCAACAGAATCCCGCTACAAAGTGACGTCAAACTTTTCTAAATGTCATGCGCACATCGAATAACTGACGCAACAACTTTCTATTTGAAATGACATCACATTCCTGACTGCAGCATAAAACGACATTTTAGTTTTAGCAACGTCACCTACTCTTACATTGTAAAACTGTATCATTACACACACCTCTTCAAGTCACTACCTACATTATTTATAATTTACGATTTAACCTAATCGATATTTAACTTATTTTGGGAGAAAGGTTTACTAATAACAACACTGTGATTTTTATTTAGATATTTTTATTCTATTATTTGAAAGTACTTAAAATTATCACAATAATTTTGTATTATAATGTTACAATTAAATATTGGTGAAATTTTGTAGTTTGAATTTTCCAGTTTAGTAGTTCATGTATTCGAATTTTCGACCTTTACGTTAGAAGATGAAATAAAAATTTTAAATTAATTATTGGCTTAAATCAGCTATTGCTGCAAGTAAAGCGTCCAAGTTTTCATTTTTTTTCTCCATATTATTTATGGCAACTATCAGTCGTTCTATATTTTGTTCTTGTTCGCTCTGAAAAAATGATATGTCACGGTGCCCCCACGGTAATGTTTTAGTAGTATTGGGAATAACAAAACGTTTGTCATCGTGTTGGGACAAGGCCACTTTGTTCTTTATTTCTGTGTAAATGTCATGCAAGCAACTCCGAAACGTATTCATTTTTCTAAATATTAAACCTCCCCGCTCAACGATTTTCTTATAGTCATCTATTGACAGCTGCTTTCTAATAACAGATTTCTTCACACCTTTAGCTTTTTTGAGTTCATTATCCACCGATTGTATATAATAAGCTTTCGCACCCGTACCATAAAAACTAATAATGGGATCAGAGGGGAACTCGTCTTTCATTTTACCTAACACCGACAAGCCCTTATGAATATTAAATTTATTTATTTCTTCGTAGTTAGATGTATCGAATTTGTCTGGATTCTGTATTATGAAATTATAAAAGTTATCTGTAAATGTTTTTATAATCAACGAATCCGTATCTGTATACAGCAAAGAAGCATTATCGCCGAAATGTTTTTTGATAACGTCGTAGAAAAAGTTGTATAATACTGTCTTAGACAACTCCAAGATACAAAAACCAACGTAAATTGGTTTGTTGTAGACTACCTTTAGTTTACCCATATGGATGGCTACAAAATCATCAGTAAATATTGAGCATGATTTAAAGTTAGGGCGTGTTATTAATGCATTTGCACCCATACTCCGCCTAACGCTCTCCCAGTGGGTAACTAATTTTATATCCATTCTATTATCAACATTTTCCATTGTCTTACCGAATACTGCGTTATTTAATAATTTATACTGATCTTTTTCAAATTTATTCTTAGCCTTATTTCTCATATCGGTGTTTAGGTCAATATATTTTTTAAGCCAAGGTGATTGTTTGAATTTAAGTATTCTATGTGTTTTTATAACCATTAACCCGTTATCTAGCGCTTGTTTCAAATTTATATAATGCACAATATATCTCCTCTTATCGTTTAAATTTGGTATCAGTTTTGTCAATTTCGATTTTGATTTTGGTGGAATAATATTTTCTACTAAAAAGGGTAGGTCTGAGTGTAAGTCGTGTAAATCTTGTGGATAATGTATGTCTACTTCGAGAACATACCCATGGGTGCTTTCATCTGAAATGCTCGTAATATCTAAATTCATGATTTCTTCTTCGGACAGCCACACGAATCCACCTGTCGGCAATTGTTGCGACATACTATGCCCATATAGGTTCGTGGCATCTAGATATGTGATGAATGAAGAAGGTTCTTTGGGGTCGTAGTTAGGGAGAAATTTGTTATTCGCAATATGTTTCCTTTCCGTACACTGGCTTACTCCACCACGTATTCCCTTTTTAAAAAAATGGATCATATCAATGTCCGTTAATAATTCCAACTCCACTTTGGTTAGTTTTAACATAGCGTCCCACGAGAGACCCGGACAAGTGTAATACTGAGCAGGATCAAGTTTATATTTTTCCAAACAAATTTTACGAAAATTTTCAAATACGTCACACAAAAGGAGTACGTCTGATTTTAAATAAAGATCTGAGTAATCGCCCAAATTCTGACAATCAAACAAGTTCCACACATCGTTAGCCCTCTGATAATCTTTATCTGTTATATGTTCTTCATTTAGGTTATCGTAAAATTCATCTTTCGAGGGTAACTCTACATTATTTAGTTTCTCTAAACTATCCATAAAACTATATGGAAATACACCCTTTTGCCTCATTAAATTAAATTTTTCCTTATCTGTATAGAAACTTCCCGTAACAAACAATTGGTTATCAGTTAAGTTGCCCCCTAAATTTTGCAACGATGTTGATAAGAACTTAAAACTATCGATGAATCGTAGTTGTATAAATTTCCGTTTTTTCTCCCCTTTCTTATTGACGTAATCATGCATATAAAGGTGTTTCGTGAAAGATATATATTTTTCTTTATTTTGTGCTATAACATCAACTCTGTCCTTATGTGCACAGAGCTGTTTTATAAATAGGTGACTGTCGTAGCCACTCATATTGTGAAATATGATAGGTACAAAATTTGGTAATTTGTAATTTAAGTTACATACAGAGTGTGCGGCACCAAATCTTACTTTACCAGTTATATGACAATGATCTCTAACTTTTACATCCTCTACTTTAAATGGTTTCTCACATATACCGCATACGGTCGCATTCAGGAAGTCTTGTCTTTCTTGTGCTGTGAGTTTAGCCATTGGGACTATATCTTTCATATATCTGTTATAGATTTCCCTTACATCGGCTTCAATACGCGATACAAAAACTTTGGCTACATCAGATCCTCGATAGAGTTCAAATTTTGATAAAGAATTGTCAAAAGAACATTTTATGAAATATGCGAAGGAGTAAGGTTCGTGTATAAAAGTTTTATTTGTATAAGAACGTTCGGGGTTCGGTTCACAAGTATGAATAGGTTTCAGAATTGATTCAAAGTCTGCATACACTACAAATGGTACTTGCATTTGTCTTTCAAAGTTTTCAAATTTTAATATATTTTCAGGTACTTGTTTACCATATTTATCAATCCGAAATTGTGTCGATGGTGTTGTTGTATAAACATGATTACAGTCATTTCTCTGATGCTGGAATAACTGACGCTCATTATTAAAATATAGTAAGCAACCATCACAAAAGTACTTTTTATGATCATGAGCTGAAATTTGAGCGGAAACTAGCTTAGACAAGTTTTTTATCCAACAATAGTGATTATTAGCGCAATCTTTCTTACAGTGATGATTTACACCACATTCACCGGAAAGTAGTAACAAATTTACATGCATAAATAGTTTTTTTTCAGAATAACGTAAAGGCCCAACAACTTCATACTTTATTCTATTATTCTCAAATTTTTCTTCTAACCCGTACACGTTAATTGAAATATTATTCATCTCCTCAAATTTTGAAATATCCCGCAATTTTACTGGAAAATTCATACCTGATAAATTTAAAACTCTTGAAAAATGTGGATATGATGAGGTCTCAGATGTGCAGCCATTTGCAGGATACAACGCTGAAGTTACAGCCCAAGCAAAACAATACTGATCCTGGTTTTTTACATTTACCACTGCCTTCTTGTTTTCTATGGATTTTGGCAACTTGACATATGATGAACCACCCAGAGGACTATATTTATTCACATTGATTTCAACAAAAGCAATTCGTTCGAGGGCCCATCCTAAAATTAAATTATAATTAGTCATTTTCTTTCCACCTTAATGTATGTTTAAATACCTGAATCACGTTCCAGGAACTCCGTAGTTTGTGTAATCATAGCATCCACAAAGGTGTCCAAAGTATTGTTCAAATCCATAGCTTGATCCAAGATTTTGTTGGAAGTGTTAAATGATTTCATTTCAGATAGTTCCTGTGTCTGTAATACGTACGTAGCAAACGTTTCCATATTTACTTTTACTGTATTATGAATACGTAACACTTCCTCGAAGAGATTTAATATTTTTGATCTAATTTCATTGAAGAACATTACATAGTCTTGGTGATTATTTTCGCTATATACTCGATAGGTTACAATCCTGTATTTGAAAGCGCTCTGCACAATTTCTACACCTTCTATAAACGGAACACATGAATTTGTCCTATGCTGCAATGTCCTTCTATGGGAATTCATTTGGGTTGTGCTTAGAGTCACATTACAGCAATTACAAGTTTCCATATTTGTAGATGTTGAAGGATTACATTCCAGTTTAGGATATTTTGCTTGCGGACCACTATCATGTATCTTCTTACAAGATTGCCTCTGATGTCTTCGCAAATTGTCACCACGTGTAAAACTTACACCACAAGAAGTACAAATATACATTTTATGTCTTTACTCTGGGAGACTAGCACCACAAATGGCTGTGTGCTCCTCATCCTCATTTATATACACGGAGTGAAGCTGCCCCACCACCTCTACTTGAAATACTCATACACATATCAGTACATACACTAATTACAACTACAATTGCATTGCACCACTCCAATTACCTCTATTGCAATTACATCAGTCTAATTACTGCACATTACTCTACTTACCTCTATTGCAACTACATCAGGCTAATTACCTGCAATACTCTAATTACCTCTATTGCAATTACATCAGTCTAATTACCTACATTACTCGAATTACCCTAGTTACCCCCCACCACAAAAAAAAAAAGGGTGGGGGGAGACCCAGCTCCGCCATTACTACTCTACTATCATGCATGTTAACTAAACATATTGATAACTGTCGAGTGTCGAAGTACAAATACCTAAGTTATTTTTTATTTTTTATGTGATTGCTGAAAATACGATGAAAAACGTATGTTGCCGTTAAAAACAAAAATTACAAACTGTCCATAAAGAATTTTGTTTAATTAACAAACTCAGGCTCATAGTAGGCTAGAGCGTATGCAGCGCGCTTTTTTTCACGGAACTCATTCCTAGGTTCCGGCACTGGCAATGTCGGTAGGATTTATGTCTGCATTATTTCTAAGCATAACGGACTTTGTGCAACCACACCATGAAAAGTTATTTCCTCAGTAGTGTAAGTAAAATGGATTTGATAGTTAAATATAATAATTAATAAAAGAGCTGCGAAATAAGCAATATACCTACATGAGTAGTTAGTTTTAACACATATTTAAACTTTAGGAAATGATTATTTTCAAAATATTGAGTATATAATGCAATTACAATAAAATCTTCATCTAATTTTCTAAGTAAGAAACAATACGTAGAAGTATTTTGGTGCTAATTTGCATTTTTTAATTCGAGAACGTAAAATATGTCCAAATCAAACTTTCACGGTTTCTGTATTACTGTATAAGAAAGTAAATTAAAGATTTTGATCTAATAATTGCGCTTTGTGTTTAAAATTTAGAAAATAATGAATTCGCAAAGTTAGACAGGTTAAAAACAGTATATGCAAAAAAAAAATAAATAAAATTATAACTAAAATATGTCAGAATCAATTTGCTCTATCACCGAAGACCCGAAATTTCAAAAGTAACATTTCATCTTCCACTATTTCCGTCTACTGTTTACCATATTATTTCTATAGGGCTTTATGATACAGTAAAGCTTAACTTTATACCTATATAGTTGTATTAACAACTATATTTTTTTGTCGCACCCATGTTCACATTTCGTTTTTTATACATTTGAATTCGAAACAGGATTTATTTTAACATATTGGTAAGATGCATTGTCCACCACGGAAACTGAATCGTTGGTACTAAACTTTTAGTGGCAACTTATCCCAAAGCTATTTTTCATAATTTTTTAAATAAATACCTAAACCAGTGTATGATAATGCACTTTTTGAGAAAAGTCTATATTTTGTCAACAACTTTATTTAGACTTTTTACAAGCTAGAGTTTGATAATAAATAATATAATAATACATATTTATTTGTATTATTAAATTAAATATAAAAAATTAGTTTGTAAAAACCTAATAAAGTCAATCAAGCAAAGAAAGTACAATAATTTATATTATAGATGTGCCTTTTTTCTATTCTGTTGACGAAAATTTTAAAGGTATGTTCACTAACTTCTGCACTGTTTTGTTTTTTATTACGAATAGTCAATTTTAAACCTATTTCTAAATTTATTGTTTTTATTTATCTATAAATTAAAATATATTCAATGAATATACTTTGTTCGAGTTTATCTGAAACTATAATTAAAATACATTGGCTGTATTTATTTGGTTTTATCTATAATTATAGGTCTAGTAGCTAAAAGCGTGTTATTTTACAAACTATTTCATTTACAATTTAATATTGAGGTTGATAAGCACTTATCGTACCTATAGCTATATAAATGTTTGAAAATTTGTTTTGTTATATCATGAATAATGGTATAAAGCGCAAATATCAACGTGTTTATTTTCGTAAAAGGCTATATTCTCTATAATTACACACATTGTTGAGTTGAATTTACATATAAAATCAATAGAACACACTAGACGTTTAAAAATAGATTTAATAGTATTTTGCATATACATGAGATAGATATACAATGAATTCAAATGAAACTTATTACGTATATAAAAACAATTTTTAGTAAAATAATTAGAATACTTACTTTTATTGAACGTTTGGGGCAAAATAATTTTCTGTAAATTCAAAAGAACTACCATAATACGATATTTACTTACAATTTATAACATAAATATACCTGCCTGCTAAATTTTATCAAGGATTTTCAAGTCATCAAAGTTATTAGATAACCATTAAACAAACATTTTTATTAACAAGTTTTTGTTGAATTTAGTAGATAGTATATAAAATATACAGTCGGAATACCGTAAAAGTCCAATAGAGAAATCATGAATTTGGGCACATGTATCATATGGGTCAGAATAGCATCGTATACTGTATATCGTAAATCAAATTAAAAAAATCAAAGACTAGATTTTTTTCTATCATCCAACAAACCCTTATTTATTGGTTAATACTACTCAATTCAAACTGAGATGTTACAAATATAAATTATTAATAAACACCGTATGTAATACGACCCATTTTTATATCTAAAGATTACTTCAAGTACTAGCTATCAAATGTTAAAATATTGTCAAGAGTAGAAAAAATTATTCATTTTCAAGACTCCATTAGTTGTGACGTCACGGCCCCCACTTCTACTGGCATACAAGTTTACGGCCGAAACTGTAATACGGGAATCTGACCCGTATTGCGTTGTCCATAAGGACTATAATATATAGTACTAAAACATTGTCGGGAATTTTATAGTATTTCTGTATGTTGAAAGACTATTTAAGGACTTCCAATACCTATTTCACATTTAAGAAATATGTTAAAATATATGTATCCACGTATGATTTATAAAAACTTCATTTTAGTTTTATAAACTAATATGTAAAGCGGCGGAAGCTTCCTCCAATAGGAATAAAGAATGCAAAAATTCAAATTATGAGTTTGCAGCGCTAACTTCAAACACTTAATTCATGTTCGTTCATTTTGACAATTAATTTGACGTTTAACTTAAGTTTTTTCTCGGTTTCAAATCTATTCTACTATTTTTTCTAATAAACTCGTTTTTGTGCTTAATTTCAAATGTGGGTTTGTGCTTTACACCTGAGTGTGATCATATCAATAAAACTGGATGTAAAATGTTTAGTTTCCCAAAGGATTCCAAATTAAAATAAAAAAGGTAAAGCTATAATGTGTATGTTAGTTTGATTATCGTTTCTTAAATATGGGGATATGTAAATTGTAAATATAAAATAATGCTTAAATACCTACCTGTGCTTTCTTTAATATTCCATATTTTTTTAAATAGGTTTAATTGATTTTTATTGTATTATTGACACCAAGATAAGAGATTATAAAGTTTGCGTCAGCGACACTGACACTAACCTGACAGCTGTAACAACTCAGAAGTATAATGAAGTTAGCAGCAGTGTAAACTTTTATTTTATTGATTTATTATATTAATAATAAAGTTTTCGTAATGCTTTATACTTCTGTATATTTTCCGATATCTTGTGCATAATAAATGGTAACTGAAAGTTCTTATATATTTCTTCGACAGGAGAAATAAAATAAAACTCCAGGCCATGTTTCTGTACCAAAAAATGTCGCCTTATGCACATATACATTAAGGGGCAATTTCCAGTGAGATTGAACGCAACCCGTCTGTCATGATAGAAGTACGTATGGTTGCATAATTATGTGACGTCACACTAATGCGGTCCATTATAATTGTTACGTCTACGTCTTACTTTAAGGCCGTATATACACGCTAGGGATATAGCAAAAGATATTTAAAATAATAATAATTAACAAAATAAAACAATTATAAAAATCTTTAACAGAACAGTTATTAAAAACACCTTTTTGATTTGACAATTTTGGAGTTGAAAACTTCTTAAACAAAATGTCAGAGACGGTATATCAAAATTTGCAAGGGAAAATGTATTCTGTTGTTGCAGTCTACTATGTCAACGACTGGACTGGAAATAGGGATATATGATATAAATACATTAAGTAAATGATAAGGTTGAAAGGCAAAGGACACTACTTGGACCGGGCACTCCGAGACTGAGACGTAAGTAATATCTCGGTAGGAGAAGACGAAGTGTATATTATTACTTTTACTTTAATTTCTATACCCACTCCCTGTATTGGTGAACTGTATATACCACTAGCAAATGTTTATTTAGAGATTCAACTTGACGAGTTAGAAAAGAATAAAATTAGCAATACCACATGCAAAATAGCAAGGAGTAGTACGTTGTTGCTGAGATCACAGAAGTTTTTGAACAAACCGACACACAGGAATAACAGAACTGCGAGGTACAAGGAACCCATCTTTCAATGTGCGGTCCTTTATCCTTCAAATAAGTGATGCAAAGCGACAACAATGTCAGTGATTTTTTTAATTAAGGAATTAAGATTCAACAGGATTATAATTAGTTCTTAAAAATTTGAACTAAATACCTCTTAGGTTTTTTGTTCCACGTAATGTTAATTTTTATATTTATATTTCACTATAGAGACTTGTATTTCTATTCATAATGTATTACCTTTATTAAAAATTAAAAATAAAAAAAAAAAATTACGCACTTGACATTAATTTTAACGTTGCAAATTATCGGAACCAGGACTTCAGAAGTAAAAAAAGAAAACGAAATGTAGGCAAGGTAGCATTTTTCCTTGTTCCGACGATTTGTAACTGCACTACTTAATTTTTCGACTTTATCAGAAAAAAAACTAGTAAACTTCGTGTTGCTATTCATTAAACAAAACACAACCCCAACTCGGAACCGCAGCACCCTACATAAAACTGATTAATTATAAATTATCCAAAGACAGCGAAGAGAAGGGACAGAATTCAAAAACATGTTCATGCTCCACTTATTTGCCACTTATTGGCAACTTGAGATAGGGAGAATTGCCATTACTCTTACTTTTGTTAATCAGTAACACATCTAAATTAGTCACTGATTTAAGGGAACATTAAACCATAAGAAATTATAGCGGAAAGGATGGTTAAAGGGAGCGAAAAATCTAATTATCATTAATAAATGTCTGTCGAAGATAACTTTATATTACTTATTTTCATAAAAACGCTTAAGCATAAAAAATAATTACTACAAATATCTACCGATTACACTGGGTTCGGTAAAAGTGCGGAATAATGCCTTTATATTTTAAATATTGATCAACTAAAGAGATTTGTTTAAATAAGAGTTTTTTTGGATGTATCTATCTGCTCATATTTTGATGAAATAATTGCTGAGTAATATATGACTGCGAGGTCTTTTTCTATTTTCAGAAAACAGAGAATATAAATATGTATAGTGATGAAAAATGGTGTAATAAATAAATAAATATACCACATGTAACTACGACCCCCTTTATCCCAGAAGGCTCTAGAAGAGCCTTGTGCGGGAGGGGGCTACACATTTAAAAACAAGCGACACACATCCAATATCCTTGTATAATGGAAAAATCCCTCTCACAGTATTTTCCATTGCCACGACCGGGAATCGAACCCGTGAGAGGCAAGTACGCTACCATCTCGACCATCAGTCATATACTTTATTTTTTAACCACTTTTTTAACATCAAACTACTTTTCCAATTAACCCTATAAGGTAGTTATCTTGCACCCACGCACATCATCACAAATACACGAATCCAATAATTTTATATCTGCTTCGAGAGATGACGATACGAATATCAGATTCGTCTAACTTCTATGATAACTCATCGATTTATTCTACCTAAACTTGAACCAGGTTTCCCTTGGTGGCGGGAACTTTTTTGCTCATCACATTACAGTACCGATAAAATTATACTTGTCTATGTTTACAAATATTAAACAATATTTCCTAAGATTAAAATAACAAAAAACTTGCTCCAATTACAACAATATATTTAAGTTTATATACAGTGTGTCCCACTTTTTATGGAGCCACCCTCATATCTCGCTCATCTGATATCCGAATATTTTAAAATTTTGGTGGTAAATATATAGCTATAAAGTGG
Organism: Rhagium mordax; assembly: GCA_963680705.1. NCBI lineage: Eukaryota > Metazoa > Arthropoda > Insecta > Coleoptera > Cerambycidae > Rhagium > Rhagium mordax. The sequence goes on from OY796656.1 coordinate 87,779,317, forward strand.
AGTCTTTAACCACATTTAATTTTAGTCAGTGGTGTCCGATTCTAGGATGGAAGTAGGGGGTCGATTATCAAGAAAAAATTGCAGGCGATTTTTTTTTTTAATTATTCCTTTAGATTTCATTTCTAGAATTTAAATGTTTAAAATATTGAGATCACTTTTGGTTAAACTGAAGGTTGATTTTCCATTAAAAAAAATCTCATTTTCGTTCTATAAAAATCTCTTAAAATGGCTATTTTGTATACCAAATATTTCAAGAGAAATCTAGGCGACTCATTTCTTATAGTTCTTTATTCCGCTACCACAGCGTTCTGGGATCAAGATAGAACGATTTAACCAAACTTTCTTCTATCTAAAAAAGTGCTTGGTTAGGGCTCTATCGAACATCAAAGATCTAAATAGATTAAAAGTCAACAGACTTTGCTTTAGTTATATTATGGCACGCAGCAAATCGGATTTATTTTTTTCTACCTAAACTCGAAATTGAACAAAAGAGACGAAAAATGTTTGAAATAATATTATTTGTCTGTAAAATAAGGTTTTAAGGGTATCGGTCAAACTGTTAAAAAAATGAGCTTCTTGGCATGCGGTTGATCAATTTTTGACAAATATTTTGGAGACACCCTGTATACATATAAGATGCAATTTATAATTTTTATAGTTAGAATTTCGTAAGACTTAAGTTTTCTTCTTATTGTTGCTAGTATTCCAAGCATTAATAAAATATTTAATAGAGATACAAAAAAATTAAAACCTGGTTTTTATTTTCTTTCCTGATATTTTACTTACGTGTCATTTTAGTTGAAATCGGTTTTTGTCTGAAAAAATCTTAACAGGTCATCGATAACAATGAATGAAATTGATATCAAAATCAAAATAATTCCGTTATGTAAATTTCTTAACGATATATTAATCAAAACTTAGATAAGTTAACTCAGAACACCTTCCGTATAATGTATGTATGTTTATATTTGACTATGTAGTGACTGATTACATAATGTGAATCCAGGAGGTAAAACCTAAAGGGATATATATGTTCAGCTTCCTTCCGTATTTGTCTTTGTCATGCCGTTAAATTTTATAGTAGTGGTAGGTCCTTTATCCAAACCCTAAAATGTTTAGTGAAGCCTAACGGAAATATTGAGTTTGCCGTTGAACGCAATATAAGAGACACTTTCTGCCTATGACTTTTGTGTTTGCTAAGAGTTCATTTTGTCATCCATTTTCAAACCACTCCCTCTCAGTTATAAATTTTATTATGTGAATACATAATATACTTTGCAGTATTTGCTTTTAAAGCGGTTGATATATGGAAAATGCTGGATATTTTTCACTGGCGTGAACATGGGAAAAACTTTAGTTAATTTACAACAGTTATACTAATAGAAGTGGTACATTATATAAATTTTTATTTAATTTGTATCTATACTACAGACCAGAATACAAATAACTCAATTTAAGACAAGAAAGTACGAAGCAGCTTTTACATTTACCCAGTCATAAAAAATGAAACGGCACTGTACTTTCTGATAACAATTATTTTACATTTACCACAAATAAATAATGAGTTATTTCGTAACGCCGTATTTTACAAAAGAATCATGTATACTTTTGTTTTTTTATTTGTTTTTCTATACAATTCGTGCTATTATGGGTTTAAAAATATTTTTGAATTTAAGAACATTTTCCTTTTGCGCCACCTCTATATTTATTAACCGGTAGTGCACAATATTAATATTATTAATTAATAACTAGGTAGTGTATCTATATGATTACCAAATTTCATCAAAATATTTTTAAAAGGTCTCAAGATATATTAATCAGACCAACCAACACATGACATTTAAAAATGGAGGAATTGGAGACGGTGAGGCATTAAAATATATACTGTCATGAAAGTTTTTTAGTTTAAGTCTTGATTTATTTTATACCGCTGATACTTTTATCGACCAACTGCAAAATTAGCATAAAATAGGTTAAACTAGTTAGCTTAAAATATTCCTGGCTGGTATAGACTCCACTGAGCTGTTGTTTCTGTAAATTTAGATTTATGCACCTTTAATTTTCTATACTTTCCATAGATGCTGTTAACGTACAAATTGAGTAAGGGTTTAAAAGTTAATTTTCATTAATATTACGCAATAAGATTACGCATTAACATCTGACTTTTATGTTTATAACTTTGAGTTAAATAAATCAATTATTATATATCTCAAACATTTAAAAAGATTTTATACGCAAATTCAGCACAGAATGTAGGTCTCGATCAATAAGATGAAAAGTATATTTGTGTGGTCATCTGTATACTTCTATGTTATGATAAAATCTAAGATGGAAATAAATGGCGACGTGTAACTAAGAAAGATAGTTGGTCACAATTTAACCATCGTGGCACTCTGTAAGAAATATTAACTGGGTTTAAAAATACATTTCTTAAGGACTGTCGTGTATTCCTATTTTTAAGCGGTTTCAAAAATGGGAAGAAAGGTTCTCGACTTCCATGTTTTTTTTTTTTGTTTATTCACTCATTACCACAGTACCACAGATTGGCACAAGTTAGTTTTCTTCTGAAATTTATTGCACACTGTAAAGCACTGTCTAGGAATGGTTCCATTATAGTTTGATTAAGCTATCTACGTCCAGTAAAATAAGCATAAATTCAAAAGGTAATTTTCCGTTCATATATCATATACAATTTTACCTGCGCATTCGCCATTTTTTCAATAGATAAAGGATTATTGTGTTAATAAATACTTAATCAATATTGATGTAACCTTCAACTTATTTGAGAGTATTTATCAGTGGTATTATTATTACCATCCAAGAGTTAAAGATTTTACATAATCATAGATATAATTAAAATTTTCAAACTGAATTGAGATGATTTACGAATCCAAATTCGTTCGAGAAAAAGCTTACTACAATATTTTTATTCACTAAGCAAGAAGTCACTAAATAAGTTGAAAAAACCTAACCGTCCTTAAAAAATATATATATTTTTTTAATCACTTATTTAACGTCGGCCTATTTCTGCTACCAAGGCCAATCACCGACGCCAGGAGACGAGCAACCCCCAACCTGGAAATTTTGCCGAACCTCTTATCTCACTAACAGTAGGGATTTTTTACTTGCCTAACATTTAATAGACAAGGGACCGACTGCTTTACATCCCCTCCGAAGGATGGTATGTCCTCAATACACCTCTCGCCTACAGTTGTATTGCTTCTGCGATATAGCTGATATACAAGCCGCTAGAAGTAGGGAAGCGAGACCACGTCTTTCCGTGGAGCCCATTCAAGTACTAAACGCGGTAATGTTGCTTTACTTTCATATCGCTATGAAGTGACTGAAGTCAGTCCTCCGCTCGCTGCCCTTCCTTAAAAAATAGACATCTTAAAATTTCATCCAGTTTCACATACTATTATCGATTTGTTAGTAGAAGCTAAAAAGAAATCGGACCTAATATCAATTTAAAATGAAAAAAATAAGTCACCAAGCGTATCCATAAAATTACACGTTTTTGCGCTGTTTCAAATTGATATTAGATAACAAGGTCCTACCTACCCCCATTTATAGCCCTGAAAATTTTGTCGGTAACGTTTAAGAGAGCAGCAAGAGAGCTGTGACCTGTTCTAAACAAACAGCAGATTTCAAAAGAAATAAAATAGCAAGTTTAAGAGCACATATGGTACGATCAAACTTAAAAACTGATTTACTAAATTAATTGGTTTCAAAAGCTAACTCTAAAATTATTACAATTACCTGATTTCATTAAGAAGTTAAAAATCTTAACCTAGGTATTAAGCAAGCCAAGATCTTTCTTACGTTAAGTATTTAACATAAAAATTAAAATCATTATGTGCATGTTTGCTTATACATTTGTGGACGTTTAAAAATTGGATTATGTCTTAATTTTTCCTTTTCCTGGCTAACGAAATGAAAAATATAAAGAATGAAGAAATCCAAGAAAGTAGAAGTTAAATATATACAAATATTTAAAGGAAGAAATAGTACTAATTTACCTCAAAAGTTTTGTAATAGCCTTAGTAGCCTTACGCCATTAGTACTCCTACATAAAGACTAGTAATGGGACGCAATAGTAATTTTAATAATAATAATTACCTAAGCTATCGGCAAAAGAATCGTTAATTGCAATAAACATGCAGTGAAAGAGTTATTTTTAATTTGGAAAACTCTATATTATCAGGAGAGTGCAAAACCCGTACTTGGGTTTCCGAATACACACTCCACCTATATTGACAAGTGAAGTTCATCAAATCAACTTTGACCAGGTATTAATTAGTTATTTAAAACCCAAGTAACTGTACTGGGAGCTTCAAATTCAACGCTCACTTTCTACATGAATCAAGAATAAAATCCCACAGGGGTCTTCTTGTGTTTTTCAATTTTTTTACATTTTAGACGTCGTTTTTTAATCAAATGCTAACTTGTCACATTCTTTCAGGCTTTGGATTTGCGGGTTGTCTTATTTCTGTGGTGTGTGTTTATCTCTTAAGTCTAAATTTAATGACGATAGCTATGTTAAATTTTGATTTGTGACCTATTATTCATGTTCAGAATTTCAAAAGTCATAATAACCGAGTTAATCCATAGGCAATACTTTTGTAGGCATATACTAAAAACTTGCTAATAACTATGTACTTATTTTTATATTCTTCTAATCCAACTTTGATTACAGTGTATTTCCATTAAAGAGATTTGCTTATAATTCAGGAACTTGATTTATCAGTCCAAATGTGTATCTACCTGCACCCTAGCCTAAAGAAACCTAGCTGCGACACTCTCCCGCGGCACCTTTGATCTATGGAAGACAGTTTCTCTAAGCGGTAGTGGGGAGGACACGACTTGATTCCTTTGTCCAATCCACGGTGTAAGACAATTAGGTGGTGAAACGCCTCAATGTATCGTATGGTTAGAGTGTCGCCAAACTGTTAACGCAAGAGACGCGAAATCGTAAGACAAAGAGGGAGAGTGGGTGGCCGCGAGGGCCGCGCGGGCTGCGCCATGAAACGTCCCTAGTTAATTTCCACTTCATTTTACCAGGTCGAAAAATATACCATTCGATGCAGAAAAATATGTAGAACACGATTGTTGAAAAATTATGTGTCTAAATTGTCGGCTACTGTGCAAAAAAAAATAAAAACCATAAATGAAATTGGACGCCGGCACGTTTAACTCGAAACGCTGCTAAAACCGTTCGACTTGTGAAAAAAATTAACATAAACAATTTTATAGAGAACTAAATTTCCTATAAAAAAGTCAATGGTGGCATTAGTCTATCTTTAATAGTTTTGGTGTGAGGGCGCCTCAAATTCGCGCGCTGATCTTTTGTTAAATTAAACTTATCGTTTTCCAGCGCACATAACTTTCAGCCACCCTCACGCCCACGGTGTAAGAATTGTCTTGCACCGTGCTCACGCCTAAAATATTTAAGATAGACATATGCCGTCACTGACTTTTTTATAGGAAATTTAGTTCTCTATAAAATTGTATATGTTAATTTTTTTCATAACTCGAACGGTTTTAGCAGCGTTTCGAGTTAAACGTGCCGGCGTCCAATTTCATTTATGGTTTTTATTTTCTTTTGCACAGTAGCCGACAATTTAGACACATAATTTTTCAACAATCGTGTTCTACATATTTTTCTGCATCGAATGGTATATTTTTCGACCTGGTAAAATGAAGTCGAAATTAACTAGGGACGATGCGGGGCGCAGCCCGCGCGGCCCTCGCGGCCACCCACTCTCCCTCTTTGTCTTACGATTTCGCGTCTCTTGCGTTAACAGTTTGGAGACACTCTAATTGAGGCGTTTCATCACCTAATTGTCTTACACCATGGCCCAATCCAACAAATAACTTAGAATAATAACACAAACAAAAATATCAGTTATAGAAAGTACAACAATGTCAACAACGACAAAACAACCTAAAAATCGCAAAGACTCGATGATTTCCAGCAGGCAACTGCCGTCGCTTCACTGAAACTTTATTCCGCCAGCCAGTCTCGTAGGTCCGTGAAGTTGGCCCCGAAAAATGAGGGGCGGGGTGGGGAAGTAGCTAATTCGTTTGACCTTCGTTTGACCACGTTAGACCACCCATTAGTTACGTTTGACCACTTTTTTTTTTTTCGAGATATTGACAAAATAAAATTTTTCAAAATCTTATTATCTATATTGCAATCGTTTGACCATCGTTAGACCATGTAAGACCACCCATTAGTTACGTTTGACCACTTTTCTTTTTCGAGATATTGACAAAATAAAATTTCACGCAGCCCTAAAAATTTTTCAAAAGCGAATTATCTATAGTGCAATCGTTTGACCACCGTTAGACCATGTAAGACCACCAATTATTGTCGTTTGACCACCCTCAGAAAAAGAGTTATTAAAAAAAACTTTTTTTTAAATTTATCAATCGGGGCTAACTTCACACGCCGCTATAATCCAAGAGGAGATGTTTTAGGGGTTGGACGCGTTACGGATCGTTTGACCACCTCTCAAAAACGTTTGACCACCCCTTGGTTTCGTTAGACCAGCCCTAAAAAAAACGCCATCGCTAAAAGAACATGTTTTTAAAGAATGATCGATTGGGGCTAAGTTCACAAGTTGCTAAAATCCTAGGGGGTGTTGTATTTGAACCTCAATATCCTTGGGATTAGATGATTAATCTCAAAACGGCTTTTTGTGATCGTTAGAAAAACACATTGACCTTCATCCACGTCAATAGATTTTTAAATTGTTAATGTTTCTTTTATCTACAGGGTGATTAACCAAGCCATTAAATTTATGTTAAAGTTCATCGTTCTCCCAAATCCCTAAAAAAATTTTGGGATCTTTTCAAACATGTTCATTATGATTTATAAGTATATCCAAAGAACCAATTCGATGAATTTTTTCATAGCTCTGCTGTTTTTAGATATTTTATACTCGACTACTAATACATATTTCATATTCAGATTTTTTGTTACCTATTATTATTATTTGATAATTATTTGTGGTAAAATTTTATTTTTTTTTTCGGTCTTCCGAAGCTAATGCTGGACAATCTCCCTGTGGCCTCCGACACCACACAGAGAGAGTGACAGCGAATAATCTACAGCAACTCCCCACATCCCGCAGGGTTAGTCACTGTAGATTCCAGACTCGTGTGCCCTAAGTAGACGAAGGGATCCCAGGATGACCGCTTTCTGCATTTGACCAGCCAACCATTCTGCCGATGTTTGGCAGGCAGGCATGGTCTTCAATGCGGAGAGCAGCGTGGGCTTCATACCTCCGAGTACACCGATTATCAGGACGACCATTTTGACAGAGTAGCCTGGGTATAGCACTTGGAGCTCGTACCGGAGATCTCTGTATTTAGTCCGTTTCTCCTCCTCCTTCAAGGCGATGTTTGTATCAGCAGGTGCTGAGAACTCGATGACATACATCACCTTGGTCTGATGGTCGAGGAGGACTATGTCAGGCTTATTGGCGTGAATTCGCCTGACGGTCGGGAACGAGTAGTTCCAGTAAATCCGGCATTTCTCGTTCTCGACAACGGACTCGATATCTCCGGGAATGTAAGGCAGCACTGGTGTTTGGTCTATCTCGTACGAGTGCCGTAGATGGTAATATAGCACTCGTAAAGCCGCGTTATGTCGGTGGATGTAGGCCGAAGTCGCATATATCGGACATGCAGATAATAGATGCATGAGCAACTCCGGCGCCTGACGGCAGGTCCTGCATTTGATATCAGGAACCTCTACACCCATCACGCGACTCCGATAGACCAATGTGTTAATAACACCGTCTTCAACCCCTAAAACACTCCCCCTTGGATATTACCGACTTGTGAAGTTATCCCCAATCGATAACTAAAAAAAATATAATATAAGTATTCTTCTCGCGATGGCGTTTTTTCTGGGGCTGGTCTAACGAAACCAAGGGGTGGTCAAATGTCTTTGAGGGATGGTCAAACGATCTGGAACGCGTTCAACCCCTAAAACGCTCCCCCTTGGATTTTACCGACTTGTGAACTTGGCCCCAATCGATAATTAAAAAATATATATGTTCTTTTCGTGATGGCGTTTTTTCTAGGGCTGGTCTAACGAAATCAAGGGGTGGTCAAACGTCTTTGAGGGGTGGTCAAACGATCTGGAACGTGTTCAACCCCTAAAACACTCCCCCTTGGATTTTAGAGTCGTGTGAACTTAGCAACAATCAATAATTTTTTAAAAAAATGTTCTTTTCGCGATGGCGTTTCTTCTGGGGCTGGTCTAACGAAACCAAGGGGTGGTTAAACGTTTTTGAGGGGTGGTCAAACGATCTAGAACGCGTTCAACCCCTAAAACACTCCCCCTTGGATATTACCGACTTGTGAAGTTAGCCCCAATCGATAATTAAAAAACAAGTATTCTTTTCGCGATGGCGTTTTTTCTGGGGCTGGTCTAACGAAACCAAGGGATGGTCAAATGTCTTTGAGGGGTGGTCAAACGATCTGGAATGCGTGCAACCCCTAAAACACTCCCCCTTGGATTTTACCGACTTGTGAACTTAGCCCCAATCGATAATTAAAAAACATATATATTCTTTTCGCGATGGCGTTTTTTCTGGGGCTGGTCTAACGAAACCAAGGGGTGGTTAAACGTTTTTGAGAGGTGGTCAAACGATCCGTAACGCGTCCAACCCCTAAAACATCTCCTCTTGGATTATAGCGGCGTGTGAAGTTAGCCCCGATTGATAAATTTAAAAAAAAGTTTTTGTTAATAACTCTTTTTCTGAGGGTGGTCAAACGACAATAATTGGTGGTCTTACATGGTCTAACGGTGGTCAAACGATTGCACTATAGATAATTCGATTTTGAAAAATTTTTGGGGCTGCGTGAAATTTTATTTTGTCAATATCTCGAAAAAGAAAAATGGTCAAACGTAACTAATGGGTGGTCTTACATGATCTAACGATGGTCAAACGATTGCAATATGGATAATAAGATTTTGAAAAATTTTTGGGGCTGCGTGAAGTTAGCCCCAAAATTTTATTTTGTCAATATCTCGAAAAAAAAAGTGGTCAAACGTAACTAATGGGTGGTCTAATGTGGTCAAACGAAGGTCAAACGAATTAGCTACTTCCCCACCCCGCCCCTCATTTTTCGGTGCCAACTTCACGGACCTCAGTCTCGTTACTTCACTGCAGTAGTTGAGTGTCGCGGCTATGTTTATTAAAGGCTATGCCTGCACCGTACTGATTATAGAAAACAACCAGAAATCGGTTCACAGGTGGTTTTTTGTACCTTTCTACAAGTTTCTCAAATAAAAAATAATTTCTTAATTTAATTGGTGATCTACTGTAATCAACGATTATTTACGATTAGGTGTAATAATTACATCAGACGTCTGACTATTTGTGTAGAAATTCTAAAGATGTAAGCGGCTTTGTGGTTGAAAATTTCATAGTAATTTATTACTACCTTCCTTTAAATATTGGTAAATATCTATTGATTTATTATTAAATTACATGGTAAATAATAGAACAAAATGTTAATTATTGAATATATTGAAACAGGACTATTTTTAACTTACATTATACCCATCAAATTCAAGTTATTATCTAACCCAATAATTTATAAATATAGCCCAATAACAATTTATAAATATAATACCTATCTATACTCGATTCAATGGCTAAGGCAACGTGGCCATTCGCACAGTGTCATGTATTAGTAATACTTCGGTAAATTTAAAGAAAATCACGAAAAGAAACAAAAAAAATGGAGATCCAAATATGCGATAACTTGCTTAAAAATGTTTTCGACAATTGTATTCAGTATCAAAGTAACTAAACTAATATGCAACAATTGATTATTATTTATTTTTATTTTTTTTATAGGTATAACCTACGATTTTTTAATTTGTGGGGAGATTTCACAGGGATACGGTACGCCGCCAAGGGGTCCGTCATGACGAATTTTGACATATTATACACTAGACCACGGATCGGGGGGAATGAACACAAGGATAAACATTAGGAATACTTAATACTATGTGTACATATTTTTATTTTTTTTTATTTTTATTCTTTTTAAGGGTAGACATTAGGAATACTTAATACTATGTTTACTTTCTTTTTCTTTTTTTTTTCTTTTTTTTTCTTTTTTTGTAATTATTATTTCTCTAACCTAACCTAACTTTACTATAGTAAGTACATTGTAGCTTTATATACATAGTTTTTAAGATTAGTTTAATTCAATAATATAGTTTATATCTTTAATTTTTTCTTTAAAACGGATTTATAGATCGCTGAATATATATTGAAATTGCCTCCTAGTCGAGGTCAAGAGTCGGAAGGGGGATTATATATTGCCATCCACATTATTGTCTTTTTTGATCACAATACAGAAGCCGTAGCCGTAACTATGCGTGAGACAAGTCATGTACTGGCAACTGTAATAGTAGTTTATGTCATAAGGACGAAAAATCTAGTTTTTCGGGCGACTATGAAATATTGCCAGCCGAGACGCAGTCGAGGCTGGCAATTCGTAGGAGTCCGAAAAACGGTTTTTCGTCTGTGTGTCATACAATATTTTTTATTCGAATGTGCTTATGAATATTAAAATGATAGGGAAAATTAAAATATTATGTTCTTAAGATTTACTTGCTACCCCGCAAATGATACAATTTCCAAGTTTGAGACGGCTGTGAACTATAAGGCCAGATATAATAAATAACAACTGCACAACTGCTGTCATATCAGTTTGCTTGAAATTAGTATCGAATTAAATAAAATTCAGAAATCTCTTATTTTATTCAATTAAAATTGCTTGAATTGAAGTTTTATTTACAAGTGCATTACCATTTTACAGTAGAAAAAAAGGGCCAGCATTTTAAAAAGTAGGTAGGTAACTAAAAACGCTTAATCTTTTTGTCTGTCACTTTTCAGGCCTAGGCCTGAAAAGTCTTTTCAGGTCGTTTACTTGAAGTAGCTAGAAAAATTCTACCTTTCGTTTTTGTTTTCTGACCGAGAAACGTCATTTTTTGATACATTCGAATAAAAATGCATATTTTGGAGCTAATCAAGGGACGACCTCAACCAAGCATATTATTGTAGGTCGTATCTATTTTATATGCAAAACAAAGACTAAAATATTATGTAAGTAGAACAATATATTTTGTTTAAAACTTAAAAAATGTTATAAGGGAATATTATAATTATACAGTGCTTAATCTTTAAAGTTGTCGTCGAAGAAAATTACTTTTTTGACGACGCAATTTTATGTCGATTTTTGACTTTATCCCCTTTTAAAGCTTTGTTGTAACGCCCAAGCCGTGCGCACATTTTATGCTATTCCCGAAGATTTAAAAGGCAAATTCACGATTCGACTTTTTTTGTTGTACACTTGCATTACGGCATGCTAAACGCTTTATTTGCCCAAAGTGTGTTTTATTGAGATTTCCGCAAGGGGATTTAGAAAAAGTGTTTTCATTTTAAACGAATAAAAATAACCCAGCTAGTAGGTAACAGAAAATGTATTGAGTCTCTGAAACATTGGAACTGTATTTTATAAAACAATCGGCGGGTTTTATAGCCGTGATAGTATAGGGACTAAAAATATTAAGTGTTCAAATGCCAAAAATACTCGTGTTATATATTTTATAGATTTTACAGACTGGGTACGTTTGACAACCTTTCATTTCCATGATACAGGGTGATAAAGGGATCAGAAAATGAAGATTGATGATGAACTTTCTCAAACTTTCTTTTAATACTTTAGTTCTAAATTAAATATTCAGTAACGTGTGTATGTGGTTTAAATTAGTCAATCTGATTATTAACACCAGTTATCGGTTAAAACGTGGTTGCATATTTGCTGAAAACTAACAGGTCCGATCTTTGATAGATGAACTTTTAGTAATATGCAATTTTTCCGTAGTTAAATGAACACTGAAAGAAGACGTTTATAATCCTGATCGTCTCTTCTCTCTCGTTAAATATTACAAAACAAATTTTTTCAAAGTGACTACCGTGACTACCCCAGAGGGTTGGTTCTCCACCCTCCTAGGGGGTGGAAAATGGGTTGTTATTCTTCGTCTGGTTTCAATGCTTACCCCCGTTTTTGAGCATGCTATTCATGAAAAAAATACCATCAGAGGCGTTTTGTTTACCTTTTCTTTAATGCGTGTGTGTAAGACTTGTGTAAAGGGGTAAGTCGAGTCATGGGAATTAAACGAGATCTAATTTCGTGTAACCCTTCTTTGGTTGAGAATCTAATATTTTTGAAAATATTGATGGAAACGAATGGAAAGCCGCACGTACTCTGATATTAGGGTACCTACATTTAAATTCATTTAAGAGAATTAAAAGAACGTATGGTGACTGGATTACTAATGGTAATGATTTTACAAATTAGCATACTATTTATTTCCTTCGTACCTTGTATGTGGAGGGTTCTGATATAATTAGGCTTGTACAAACCATATTTTATACATTATCAATATTTTGATGAAATCCTGTTAACCGTTTTTTCTCATTTCACAATATAATTGTATGCTTCCCATAATAATAATGAGTTGTTTATTTTTCTTTATTAGATTCTATGCATTATAATCGTTATGCACTAAGTTTTTTTAATTATTTTGTTATTTAACAATGTAAACAATGATCGAGTTAATTCAGTTCGATTTGTACCTAGAGGTATATTTAAAAATATGCAACGTAATGGGTTTCTAACGTAGTCAAATAACCACCAAGCATTTTAATCATGAATAGCTAACTAGGTATGCACAATAATATTTTTATTTATTTTCTCCAACCATTGCAAGGTTCAACAAGCGAACAAAGAATCATCGGTAACTACGACATACTACTAGAATTTAAAGTCTAATTCAGTTGATTTTGAAATGTATTGCCTTTAAATTCAACTCTGAATAAGAAACAAAAGACGTGAATTTGTCGAATGAAAAAACCTGAAATAGTCGGGTAATAGAAATTTTACTTCTGCTTCATTTAATTCGATAGAAAAATGTGAAAAGTTCTATATGTATAACTGCATATTGAATAATTTCTTTAATTACTGTTTTACGCTTTCATTTGATTTTAATATGCTAATTATTCATATTCATAAATACTTAACTAGTTTTTATTGTGAATTTAAATACCTGTAATGGAGTGGTTATTAAAAATTATTCAAAACTCATATCTCTCCATCTAAATATTTTATGCTATGAAAAAAATTATAGGTAAATATCTTGAATATAAAAAAAACGTAAAAAATTACCCGGTAATAATTTCAGGCAAATGGTTGGTGGCCAGGCAGTTTATTTATTTCAAAACAGAAGTTACAGTACAATAAATAAAGTACTCTAAATTAAATTACAATAATATATTGTCCTATACGTTGGCTACTTGCATTTGCTGATCTTAATAGCAATACATTAGAGGAAAGATTGCTATCCTCAACAAGAAAGGTAAGAAGTTTTGCGACCTGTTAACCCCATTTGTGACACTTTAATTGACTGAATCCGTTGCAAACCTAAAAGACTTCTTCTTTTCTTATCTTCTTTTTTAATTTTCTGCTTTTGTTTTAAACGAAGCAGCACAATGCATTGATTATGTAAATGCATTGAAAATTATTAAGGATAGATAAAGTTTTTGCCATTTCCCCAAAAACTTCTTTCTTTTGTTTGATTATATTGCCTAGGTGGAAATTGGGCAGTACGCATAGAGCTCTATGTGTTGACTGTTACCATTTGAGGCCATAAATTGGTCCATGGTGCACGAAGGCACAAATTGAGTACTGTGTGCTGCTACTTTCTAACCGTTCTTAGTTATTGTTTCTGATCCTATTAACACGGATCCATTAAGCTACGCTACGCTGATGAAGAGCAATAACTCCGAAATATGTGTCCGTAGCTGCATCATGTTTCCTTCTTGGGGTAAATGGCAAAAACATTATCTATTTTATTTAACTTCCCCAAAAACTTCTTTCTTTTATTATTAAGAATCATACACATAAGGAGCAGATCCATCGACATTCGAATAACCACAGCATAGAATTCAGTTTTGTAAAAGATTATCTAATTTAGTCATTATGGCCATTACCAAATGTAAGTTTTTCCTAACTGAATTTGTGAGTAAATATAACTGGTATTGAAAGTATAGAAATAACCACATTGTTAGGAATGGACATGTCTACAAAAATATGTAGGATAAAGTTAGTTATCTCTTCTCGAAAAAGAAAACAGAATAAATGAAATGTACTCATGTTGAGCAAGTAGTAAATTTTGTATGGCACATAAACATACAAAATTCACTACTTTTTGGTAAATGGAGTGATATTTTGTTGATAGAAAAGATCAAAATTTCTAACTTCAATAAAATGCATTTTTTCTCAAATAATACCTCGTAATTTTTGTTGGAAAGCAATATCTGAATTTTATAAAATGTATAGTTTTTATAAGAAATATATAATATGTATATATAAAAAGTGGATCATAACTAATGGGACATAGAGAAACCACAGATTATTTGGTTCAAAATATTAGGTTTTAGTCAAATATACCTTAGTAAAATGTTGCTGTGGACAAAGATACAGCAAAGTTAAAATAATGTTTTATTTTGGTAAAAATTTCACATCTTTACAAATTGTTACAAAATTTGCCAGAGTAGTACTACTTTAGGCGTGGAATATGATTTTATTTATTTTTAATTTTTTTTAGGTAGCACCTGATAATGATCAGTTTTACAGGTGAATTTTGGCATCTACTTACCCAAGTGTAAGCTAGATTTGTTGTTCGAACAACATTTCTGGTTTTTACGTTTTTAAGTATCCCTCTATTTGGGGAACTTGGAGGGAACACTATATCCAGGTATTGGAGGTTTCTGGCAAGCAGTGTGGGTTTGGGGTGGTTCTTAAGGACCCAGTTTAATTTCTGTCTTTTGATCTAGACTCTTTTCTGAGAAGAGCACTGCCCCAGGATCTATTCTAAATTCAGGGTAAGTGATTTAGTTGCTTCATTTAATAGTGTTAAATATAATCATTCACTCTGGATAAAATAGTGCTCCGAGTGTCGGAAATTTCTTTATCTTTGGGTTAGAGTCATTATGCCGAATGTCTCTGAAATAATACAATTTTTGTGCCGATTATTCAGGTATTTGGAGTAATTCTAATTGCTAATACTTAATAATAATTTTAGGTATTGTGGTAATACCAAAAACTGCCAAGACTAGAGTAATTGGGCCTAATAAAGGAATGATAGGAAGAGCCGACATCGAATAATCAAAAGGCGACGTCGCCGAAACAAGAATCACCCTATTTTTCTTTCAAGAACTATTGTTTTAGGTAGGTAGTTACGATTGTTTGTCTTAAATAGTTTGTAATTATTGAGAGTCATTTTATGGGCAATATGTATATATATATATTTTAGTTTACTATTAATTAACGTTAATCAGAGAAATTTCTAGTTTCATAGTTATAAAATAAATCTCTAAATAAAATTTTTGTTGATGGTTATATTATTAATTTTAAATCAGTATCTAGCACTTGGCTATAGTAAATTTATTAACTACACCTTTTAATTTTAAGTTTTTTTAATTTTTCCTATACTCTTGTACTTTCATACTTTCCCTCTTTATATTTTACATATCTGGACCAAACCACGTTATGAGGAATCCAATACCAGGTGGTCTAGTACTACCAAACTTGTATACTGAATGGATCCAGAGAAGCAGCCAACATAGATATTAAGGATTGTGGAATATTTCGACAACTGGCACCACAG
This sequence comes from Rhagium mordax, assembly GCA_963680705.1. Classification (NCBI taxonomy): domain Eukaryota; kingdom Metazoa; phylum Arthropoda; class Insecta; order Coleoptera; family Cerambycidae; genus Rhagium; species Rhagium mordax. The sequence goes on from OY796656.1 coordinate 87,795,086, forward strand.
TCATGCCCTAGTGCTAGGAGGATCAACCCCTTAGAGTTTTCCAACCACCAACTACTTACCAAATTTTGGTCATAATAAAATTTGTAAACCAGTTATTTTGCTAATTCTTACTTTCTGTCAATTTTGCTTTTATGCTATATTCAAATTCTTGTTAACTTTAATTAATTTTTTTGTTTTCAACAATTTTGGATATATTTGTTAAAGTTTGACTTGTTTTATTATTCGATTTTCTGTGTATTTGTTTTGGTAGAAACTAAACATTTTGTTTGCCTCATTAGTAGTGTTACCATAAATTAAATGTTGGTACTTATGTTTTATAAAAATTACCTGGTGAACTTACAACTAGTCAATGTAAATTTTTTCTTAATAGAGGTCATATTATGATCTCGCTACTGAGCTATCGGAATTAATTGCTTGATAAATATTTGTTGTTGTTTTAAATAATTAGACACAAAGAGTGGTTATAGTACTGGCAAATCCATACATAAAGCACTTATGAAAGTTGAAAAAAATTATGATTAAAATATAAATATAATTCTACAATGATTCTGTTATTAGGATTTATTCTCGTGGCGCTAGATATCATAAATCATGTTATAGTAGAAACAATCTTGTAAACAAATTAAGGAAATCTGTAAAAAAACAACTAAAATCCAGAAACATTAAGTTCAACTAACGGGTCAATTTATAATCAGATATGGAAATATTTCATAGAGCTGCGGTAATATCAGAAGCAGAAATGGCAGAATTCCAGCTAAAGCAGATTAATTTATGATGTTTAAAAATCTTTATAACTAGTTAATTTTGTAATTATATTCCCGCTATTCCACAGTTTTTATATGCGATGGTTATGAAATAAAGAAGTTTATTAAATTCATAAAGATTAACAAACATCTTCGTTATTAAAATGTTTATATTAAATTCAGAAAACAAAATAATGTCAAAATTAGGAATTAAAATGTTATACATATATAAAATTACTCTATTTTTTATTCCTTTGGGAATTTTCTATTAAACAAAAGTTTTCATAAATATCCATAATTACAGACCTTCTTTCACTGTTTCTAATAAATGTGTTCGATTAAGGGAGTAAGCAATATACAACATCGCGTGAATAAATTCTCACTAACTACAACCTAACATGATTCACTTATTGCCAATCTTTTGTATTATTATAATATTTCTTCTATCTGAATATCAGAAAGTAATACTTTATACTAATTATATCTAAAAACACAAGAAGCATGCTGCAGAAATTTCTAAAATGTAAATTGGTTAAGCAAAAGTATCAATTTAAGTAATGAATTAAACATTTAGCCCCTGCCAATAAATTTTCAACTAGTAGTGCTGAATGTTAAGCACAGATTAGAATCAATATAACTTCCTTTAAACGCTGCAAAAAATCGCTGAAAAAGGAAATTCAAAGAATTAAAGTTCGGTCCAGAAAAAGTAATTCCTTCTATTATCATCATAGTACAGATGCTGCACCTTAATTGGAAAGCGGTAAAGGATTTCTCAGAGGTAAAAATTTATTTCCAGTTTGAACAGATGAAATAAATCTTGCTGCTGTGATTAAAAGTAACTCTTTAAAATGTATTACCATGATGTGCATAAACAAAAACTTTAACCACATTAATATTACAGCGTAAAATCTAGAATGGCAAATGAATACCACAAAAATGTATCATAAGTATTTGAAATTCTTAAACTATGCCAATCATCAGTCGAAATATTTTTTGGATGATTGTTAAGCAAGAATATCTCTTTCAAACGTTAAATCAAAAATTTATTTATGATATAGAGGGTGCCACTAAAATTATGCCAAACATGATACAGGAAAATTTGAAATATATTAAATTCAAACGGAACCACATGTATAGTCGCGGAAAAAGATACATGAGAAGGGTGAAGTGCGGCAAGACGTATTTGTGCTCATAAGCGCATTGCTCTTTCTACCATATAACGTCTGCCGTCTCAAATGCTTGCATTAAAGCGAGAGATCAGGTCATTGCCGTATTATTAGCGCACGCACATACAATCGTTGGGATGGAGATTTCTCCAGTCAAGACAGTAACGGACTTTAGAATGTGCGTGCGCGAATAATACGGCAATGACCTTATCTCTCGCTTTAATGCAAGCTATATTTGAGACGGAAGACGTTATATGGTAGAAAGAGCAATGCGCTTATGCACCAATACGTCTTGCCGCACTTCACCCTTCTCATGTATCTTTTTCCGCGACTATTCAACCGTAAGATGCCCCACTGAATACTTTACAACTTTGATGTACCTTTCTCTATTATATATCTAAGTTGTCTACTTTTAGAACAAAATGCAGTTTCAAGGAAAAATTGCTTTCGGTTCTGTTTTTTATCGGAAAATCATAGTGAGCGCTTGTCAAAGGATCAAAATGACAAATTTTCTTAAAAATAGCGTGAGGGCAATTCTGTCAATAAAGTGAATTAAAATATATTTCCAATTTGTTAATAAGAATGAAGTATACCAAGGAAGAATTGATAAATATGGTGTGTGCTGTAGGAGAATTCCATGGTAATTGTTTTTTAGCAGCCCGTGTTTACAAATTACTTAGACTTACAATGCTTTCCTCGTCTTACGGTTTTGAAAACTTTAAGGAGATATTTAAAATGACAGCATAGAGTACCTTGTTTTTCGTATAGATTTAATAGTAATAATAAGAAACCTATATCATATTAAGTAATAATATTTAGGGAAAAAATTTATATAATAAATGAAAAATTAATAAAAAATATCAATAATTCAATTTCGAAGACATTAAAAAAAATATAGGTTGTCATTAAGAAAAACTAGGTATATGCCTAGATGAAATGGGACACCCTGTATAATCGGCATTATTTTGATTTTGTAGAACTTGAGAGACAAGATACATATAAAGAAATCTATTTATCTCTTTTATTAACTTTCGCACACTAGGTGAACACCCTGTGCAATATATAAATATAATATAATGAAACAATGATACTAACACAACAGAACGTGCTGTTGAAATTACACAGTATGCCGGTTCTAACTAGATAGTTATATTTCATTGCTGCCTACATTCAATAGTAAAGAGATTTTTGTGAAACTGAGTGAGTTTTTATTTCATGCTGCTCTATTTTTAAATATACTATATATGAAGGCATTTCAATGTTTTTTAAAATTCTCAGATTTTTTAGTTTTTGGTCGGTCGGTAACTTTACATAATTTGTATAATTGTTATATGTTAAATTTTACAGAATTAAACTGAAGAAGAACTATAGAATACTCATAAAACTAAATAAAAAACATATGTTTGTATATCTGGTGAAATCAATTCGTAATAGTTAATAGATAACCATTTATACCTGAAAAAATTTCTTGAAATTCACGAGGTGAATAATTAATTAAATGTAAAATGAAATTTCTTTAATAATAATAAAGATAAAAAAAAGTTAAAACAGTATGAGTTATAAACAAATATACTTATTATTAATATTTAAAAAAATTTAATATGCAGATTTTTCTATTTGATATAATTATTATATTGATGTTCTACTTCTGAATAAAATGCAATACTTTTCTTTCAGTACTCTTCTATATTTTCCTTTGTGTCAGTCCTTGAATTTTAAAAATATGGTACCTTGTAATTTCTCTAGTAGATTTTAATGGCACATTTAAAGAAACAATGGAACGTTACAAAAAAATTGTAAATATAACCAATAATTCTTTAAATGAAATTGGAAATGTTTTTTCTTATATTATAAATATAATTTTTTATACGAGTTTATTTTTTATAGGTAAATAATTTTACCTTGATCAATCCTCCGCCGTTTAGAATTAGTCGGTGATTTATTTGTCATTGACTTGCCTGTAGCGCATTTAAATATAGTTTTATTGAACAATATAAATATGCTCTGGAAACCGTTGCAATGCCAAACACGCATTTTTATTATTTGAGATATATTTCAAAAATATCACATCTTTCTTTTCGTGAATTATACATTTTACAACAAATTGAAATAAAATGTGTAAACCAGTTATGTAAAACCGCCAACATTATTGGATTATGAGATTTTCATGACTCTTATCAATATAATATAAATCTTTCTTCAAAGGAAACGACGTCAAGTTACCCACGTAAATAAAACTGAGGCTTTATAGCGGCCCCTAGACGATCAATATTTACGTCATTATATTGCACAATAATTAATATTGTACAATAATATTGAACGTCTGTAGATCACATTGAAAGATTGCGCAATATATTGAGTCAATCAAAAAGAGTTTGATATTTATTGTACAATCTAGTAAATATTGCTTCGTCTGTGGGCAATATTTTTTAAACAGTGTTGGAGTAAACATCTACCATAGCTACAAAGGAAAAAGATTAGGCAATTTCACATAAGCTGTCCACGTGAAATTTGTTGAAATTTATTTTTTAATTAAAACTGTTCTCATAATTCTTCAGATAATCCCATTCTTCGTGAAAACCATAAAGTTTAAAAATTAACAAGAGTAAAAAAAAATCTGCATAATGAAATAATATTTTAAGATCTGATAGCAGACAAAGGAGTTCCACGAGTATATAATTTTAGTGGTAAGCCATTCTCAATCAACCCCTTGCTGTGCTTCCATTAATATTAACTTGCCGTTAATTAGGACCCGCAATGAGCCTATATCGTGTGGCAAATTTTGAGCCCCTTTTTAAGGTATTATATTTCCTCAGGGGCGCAACTTGGTATATAGTTAAGTTGTGTTAAATCATCATATTTTAAGTTCCCTGCGCACACCTGCTGCCGCATCTGCTCTATATCGGTTTGTTTACGAATCTCCCTGTATTTTAAATATTTCTTAAGAATTAAATAAGTTTTGAATCAATAATAAAACAAAAGGTAAAAAATATTCAGGTAACAAGTAACTCTTCTTAATATCAATAAAGCAGATTTGTTTCCTTTATTTCGTTACTCCGAGCTTTTAGACAGGAGAGTGAAATGGATTAACAGAAAAGAAACCGTGCGGAAGTAACTCGAGAGACACAGTCTCCTCTGATTTACTGTCTTGAAAGGACTTTAGAAAAAAAATACTTAAATGGCATTGAATTTATCTTTTTCGCCGATAATTATTGGGCACATAAGAGTTCTTTTAACCTTAATCGTGCTGAGTAGGTTTTTCTTTACGTAAAAAATTGGCTGTAATTGACATCATTACTTTAAAGATCAGTCGAGTTGAAATGTTAAAGCAGTTTAAATGTATATAATCAACTATTTCCTGAAGCGTACACATCTTATACCCAAATTAAGCAGGTTATAAATATGAAATATGAAATCCAAAAGTATTCTTTCTAATAATTTGCTTGCTATTATTAACCATAACAAATTTTAATAACCTACGTTACCAACTTATAATAATATTTTTTATAAAAACGGAATTAAATGTTTTATTTTAATGAATAGTTGATTAGGAAGACGGTTAAATACATATTTTTCCTAATAACTTCATGGTTATTATTAAAGTGGGGTAAAACAAAAAAATATATAATAAGAGGTAAGTTAGGTCTTTGCACTGCTGACTGACAGAATCAAAGGCGGTACATCTCGCGGTACATAGATAATTTATTTCTAAAATGTCTTTGATTGTGCATAATGAGAGTTTCAAACTCTAAACAATTTTGATCCCTTGTTCATAAGTTCCTGATTCGAAATTATATGTCTCATTTAAATAATACTAAAAATTGGAGATATTTAAAATTTCTATCGGATAGTCATTTTACCATATCATAGGATTGGTGTCGTGATGACAAACATAATCCAAATTTAGCTCAATCGTTAAAGTTCTGGTGCGACAAGAAGGAAGACCAATAATACATCTCTTTTATGCGCATAGTTTCACATCCTCCAGAGATTAATCTTCGGTTCTTGTACATAAGGGAGATGTGCCATGCCTTGTAAATGTCGTAATACATTTCTTAAATATCTTAAAAAGTGATGAAATGATTGCAGCTTTATCGAAACCTTTTACTAAATTAATATAAGTAGGTAACATTTCCTACTTTTAATTGTCCTAATTTTCGATTTAAATGTGTGTGAATTGTACTTACAGAACGATTGTAATAAAATAAAAATTGAAACCTATTTTCACATATAGTTAACTTTGATGTTTCATGACTTGATAATAATAAAATATATGAAATTAAAGATCAATGTGTGACGTTTTTCCTTTGCTGGACCAAATAGGGCAGTGCAATTATTTTATATGACGAATTTAAAAGTAGATTAAATTCATAAATTAGATCATTCTTATACTTATTAAAGCAGTAATCGTTTTTAACGCTACAAAATATGATTTTATATTACATAACAAGAATTTGTCTAAAGTCCTAAACAAACTTGACCATACAACTTTTCATCAGCCTTGGACAAAATTTAATATATTTTATTACCATCACTTCCATTCATTCTAGTCATCATCGGACCGAAAGAAAAATTATAAATTATACTTAGTAAACATTTACTTCTTATTTTTAACTGTGAGAGATAAGTACATCCCTCTGGTGGTCAGTTGCTACTACCAGTCAAGACATCGAAGATGTCTAGTGACCGATAGCGGCTTGCCAAGCAAGCACCAAGAGCGGCGACCTCTAGCCCTGATGGACTAAAACATGCTTAATAAATAGGATTATAGGAAACAACTACTGGACGGGCAAAGGCCCCGACTCCCATTGAATTATACCTATAAATCCAAAATTGGTAGCCAAATTTGTTATTTGTCTTTTCTCCACCAGACACAGACCGGTTTCGAACTCTTTATGTTCTCATCAGTGTGCCACAGGTAGCTGAAAAGACAAATAACAAAGGCAAACCAAACTGGTCTATGGCAGACCCAGCACATAGTAACTGTGAGAGATAAGTACATCCCTCTGGTGGTCAGTTGCTACTACCAGTCAAGACATCGAAGATGTCTAGTGACCGATAGCGGCTTGCCAAGCAAGCACCAAGAGCGGCGACCTCTAGCCCTGATGGACTAAAACATGCTTAATAAATAGGATTATAGGAAACAACTACTGGACGGGCAAAGGCCCCGACTCCCATTGAATTATACCTATAAATCCAAAATTGGTAGCCAAATTTGTTATATTGTCTTTTCTCCACCAGACACAGACCGGTTTCGAACTCTTTATGTTCTCATCAGTGTGCCACAGGTAGCTGAAAAGACAAATAACAAAGGCAAACCAAACTGGTCTATGGCAGACCCAGCACATAGTAACTGTGAGAGATAAGTACATCCCTCTGGTGGTCAGTTGCTACTACCAGTCAAGACATCGAAGATGTCTAGTGACCGATAGCGGCTTGCCAAGCAAGCACCAAGAGCGGCGACCTCTAGCCCTGATGGACTAAAACATGCTTAATAAATAGGATTATAGGAAACAACTACTGGACGGGCAAAGGCCCCGACTCCCATTGAATTATACCTATAAATCCAAAATTGGTAGCCTTATTTTTAAGTAAATTCAAAATGCATAGAAAATTTTCCTGTAAGCATCTAAAACACCTTGTTTACATAAATAGTCACTTTTACTTGTGCAGACGTTAAATATACAAATTTTTTTGTCATATTTGTTGTTTTGTCAAATATAGCTATATATATGGCGAATATATAAATGAAGCTTAAAATCCGATAAAAGCACAAAGAGATGGATAGGTAATTAAACATATCAAACAGCAAACTCTTCCATTCTCACAAAAGTAGATTGCGAGTTACCCATAATGGTTTTATCTCCTCCATATGCTTGCTGCTAAGTGAATAATACTGATTAAAGAATTTTCCATTTAAAAGTGTGATATTTATTATATAAAATTTCACAATTCTTTATCTGTACATTAATCTTTGCGACTTTTATTAGAAAACTCAAGATGAGAGTTTCAATAGTAAAGTGAGATAACAATCCTGCATTGTAAGTTATTGAATCCTCGCTGTATTTGAAACTCTGAAACTTATGTATCGCAACGTTACATCGGAGAATGTGCTCATAGAGCTGCGTCCTTGTCTGTTCGATACAAACTTTTTAAAATCACTTTAAAGCTACTGCAAATACTATGTACAGAAAATTTCCATAAAAAAAAGTAATACACGATGAATCCTATTATATAATGTAAATTCTATCCGATTAAAAAAGTGTATTGAAGTCTAAACCCCACGGGAAATGAGCACAAATAACGTTATTATGAAAGGAAAATGCAAATTTCTCTGATCCAGTGTATAGATTTCTTCTACGTTTGCTCTGGTTTGGATAGGTACTGTTATTTATTACATTTTTTAAATTTTAAATTGAATTTTGTTTCTAATTTCTTTCAAACTTAAATTTTCTGATTTGATATTATCTGGTTCATTATAACCTGATCTTCAATGTAAGAGGCAGTTAATTGTTCCAATCCAACGATCGAGAAACTTATGTAAAATATTACATTTGAGAGATTGGTCATAAGTCACTCACACAGTTTTTATGGAACACATAGGTAGTATTTTTGAGTGAAAGTGATGACTGTAAATATGAAATAGCATTATCTTCTCCTCTTATTGTTCTTTTGGTGTCGTTCACTTTAAGAGCGTTGGTAACTTATCTACCTATTCAAACGTGGAGGACCTACATTTTTAACGTAAATCCCAAATCCATATTACCAAATTGATAAGTTTACTCATGTATCTTAAAGTTTCGAATTTAATTGCACGGGTCACTAAAAAGAAAAATTTGAGGGATGGAAAAAAGTACAAAGTTAATAATAAAACAAATCTTTTTGTCTGATGAGATTCCTTGGCTCTTACACGCGATCACGAGATAATTAGCACTCTCCTACATCTCTCTGCTCTCATATTGGTAATATATATTGGTGATAAGCATTTGGTATTTACATGGAAGTCGTTTAACAACAATTCAAATACCACCATGAGTGACTAAACAAACATTGAAAAACCGTAGCAAAGCTATCGTTTCGACTGTTCTGATATCTATACAACTCGATTGGGATGAAATCAACCAGAAACCTTCAACTAGCGACTGAACAGTTACTAGAAAAAATTAGTACATATTTCGATTTATTTAATCTATTTTCAAGAGCTTTTCCCTTTAACAATTTAGCCTATCACATTTTTAGATACATAATATATTGTTCTGTTTTGGTTGGTTGAGAGGATAGGACAATACACTCTCAGCCAGGAGTCCCGGGTTGATTCCCGGCCGTGGCACTGGGATTCTTTCAGACAAAGAAATTAATCCTAGTATACTCGGATAAAGGGTGTGTGTTTCTTGTCTCTAAATGTGTTAACTCCCTCCCGCACAAGGTTCTCTCAGAATCTTCAGGGATCAAGGGGGTCGTATTACCTGTGGTGTTATTTATAATACTCATTACATGACTTAAGATTTGCTAATAAAGAAATATTTTTGAAACTTAAATAATTAAACATTCCTGTGTGACAGTCTTTTGACTTACTCCCATTTTTTCTTCTCATCTTATAGATTGTAGTTTAATAATAAATAACTTTCCCCTTCATAAAATGTTCGTCCTTATATAACTTTTATCCACTGGACAAACGACTACTAAGTGTTATTTTCAACTTTCTGCAAATTTACAAAAGTATCCATAAATGACATCTGGTGGTTAGTTCCCAACAATTTCAAACTCTCATATAAACTTGAAACTTTCAGCGTATGCGAAACAAGGAAATCTTTAGGTGAGTATTCTTTTAGTTCTCCTTTTCATCAACTTTTATAACGAGTTAATTTTGTAGTATTAAAATGTACAAATTTAACGAATTTCACCATTCAACTGAGGATACCATCAATTCTCATTATCAGTACTGGTCTTTATACCAATTTAGCTTTGGTTGTTTCACATTATTTGCAATTTACTTTATTTATGTAAACTTTCTGTAAACAGGTATTTTAGATAAATAATTGATAAAATGAAATTGAATATAATATGTATGTAAAGCGACGAATATTCTCAATTAGGCTCAAATTTAATTTATTTATGTGTCGAATTGGTCAATATGTTTTAAGATCTGTAACTTTTAAAATACTATTAAAAACATTTAACTTTCCTCTTTTGTTTCTAAAGAGGATTAGAGTCTGTTTTGAAATCCACAGAAACTATAAATTGACCAAAACAGTGGTAATTATTCCAAAAACAAACCATTTTCTTTATTGGAAATTGTACAAATAGTTTTCAAAATATTAACCAAGATATGAAGGTAATCATTACAAATAGTATTTTATTAATTAATTTCCACCATAAGGTTAAAAATGTTTATTGATTTCAATCACTGATCCATTAAAAACGCAACATAATATTTAACATAAAATTATACAAAAATTTTGTTTGTGGTAAACAAACTTGGAAAGATCTTCCCAATTAATATTTAAAACCCTAGTACTGTATAATATCAATAATAAATAAATATAAGCTACAAAGACGTGAAAAGACATTGTTGTAGTTGAAGCAAGAAAATGTATGAAATGTATGTGGTTACCTCTTGAGTTCTTTTGCTCTATCTTTGCTGATAATTAATTTTAAGTATTTGGTATTTGATACATTTGTTGGAAGACTTTAAACAAATAATATGTAATATATTTTAAGAAAATAATATCAATGGAGAAAAGATGAAAATTTAGTGTCGCCCCCTGGTAGTGACCACCTATAATTTAAACTGCGCATGGCTTCAACTTCCACAATGTCTTTCCACGTCTATATATTTTGTTATGTGTCATTGATGGTATATCTAAATCCACAATCATATTCTTTTTGGCTGCCCAGCTTTACCTAGTGCAGCTGTTTAGGGCAGTTGGAGGTAGTACAATACATCACTTTAACGTCACAAAAAGTGCCAAATTCAAATTTATTATATCATTAATTTCAAGATTAATATGTTCCATTTCGTTTTGTTTTTAATGAAATTTATAACCTATAACCTAACCTGTGCTATAATTTCATATGTTATTATTGTTATCATATGTTACTATTGTTATCATCAAATTGCCAAACTAACCCAGTACCACAGATTAACTATATCAGATGCGAATGCTTCGCGAGAAAAACTAAAAAATATATTATAAAATATTTTTTATTAAAACAAATATGAAATTGTATGTTTACAAATGGGATAATATTGTAAGTTTTCTATTTGTTTTATCAGGTTTTTTTGATGTTTTTAGATCTCTATTTGTATACTCGTATGACATTATTTTGACATTTAAAATCCGAACGCTCGGACTAACAATATATCGCCGTAAACTCTGCTACACGCTGTCACGATAATGCTCTCGTACTAAACCCTCCGCATATATGAGGATGGAAGTAGTGGGGACCGTTGGACAAGCCGCCACGCTTACATTCGCATCTGGTATAGTTAATCTGTGCCAGTACCTAGAAGTTGACCCAAGCCACAGCCCACTCTACTACTAGCCATGCTGAGAGAAATATGACAACCATGCCTACGGGCCGGTCTTGTGCGACTAGTTTGACTTTATGTGTGAAGTAACTAACACGTTTAGATAATTTCACGTCGTTTTTGTGTATTTCCACAGTATTCAAACGATTATTGCATTGTGTAATATATCGTAGTTATGTTATTTGTGTAAAGAGTGGTTTGTGACATATTTGGATTATTTCACAATTTGTGTAAGAAAACAGTGAATATTTCATTTGTGCTTGCAGTTTTACCTGTGTGTTTTCCCTCCAGAACAACTAAGGCTGTATTTTGTGTGTATATAAGTGTAAAGGAGTGAGGTTTGTAGAGATTCATTCTATAGGATACATGATACATATTATATCAGGTAAGTGAAAAACATTGTGTAAAATGCCCTCCAGATGCGTCGTTCCCGGCTGCAAGTCAAATTATGATACATCCTTGAGGGATGAAACCGGCACGACAAGCTCGACTACGAAGTATAAGTCGATATTTCGTTTTCCAAAAGATGAGGCACTGCGAAAAAAATGGATGTTGGCTGTACCCAGAAAAAACTGGTCTCCTACACAGTATTCCGCGGTTTGTAGTATGCATTTTTTAGAAACTGATATTGTGAGGTACGACAAATGGTTACAACCTGATGGAACAATCCAAAACATTTTGATACGGCCTAAATTAAATAAAAATGCAGTACCCTCAATATTTGCAAATTTACCTTCATATTTAACAAAACATATGCCAGTTTCTAGAAAAAATCCAGAGGAAAGACGCAAAAAAATTATTGAGAATCACGAAAATTTGACTAAGAATTTTGAAAATTCTGATATGATTGAGAGCTTTGAACATCTGACTATTTCTCACCAGAACTATATTTCATTGTCTAATTGTTGGAATACCAAGTTAGTTGGGTCTAAATTTTACTTTTATACACTGGATTTTGATGATTCAATTTTGTCTCTTAAAAATCAAATTATAATTGATAGCGAATTAAATATTAAAGTTTACTTGGGGGGGCAATCAACTTTCATTCAATGACCTAAAATGGGTTCTTCCCTTTGATATGCAATTAAGTAGATGGTCTCAGCTGGAAAATTTATTGTCTAGGTACAAAATAAGGAATGACAGCAATGAAAATGTTGACAATATGTAGTAGTGTAGTGTAGTGTAGTAGTGTTAGTGTGGTATTTTTTCATATGTATGCAATTCTGGAATCCATTATTAATAACCCTTCTGTAGAAAGCGCTTTTCTGAAAACCGATAATCAAAAAATGATTTTAGGCAAACTCACAGTACTTAGTCTTCGTTAAGACAATTTTTATGTAGAATTTTTTCAAACTTGCCATTGTGGCAGAGAGTATAAAGATTTATTATTTATGCTTTGTTCAGTATTTTCCAATATATTATTAAATGATTATGTCAAAAATAGAAATGATAACAGACTTAGTGCTGCAAGTAATTCTAATGCATCTTCCTCCAAAAAGAGAAAACTCAATACTTTTAAATAGATTTTAATTCACGTCCATGTTCAACTTGTGTATGTAAGTATGTATTAATAATTATTACTATTTAATTGTTATTATTTAATGGTGATAAGTAAGTATAATAAATTATTGTTTATAACTTCAGCCAACTTTTGTAAAAATATAAATTGTCACTGACAAACTAGATCCCTCGATAAAACGCAGTGACGATTTTAGGCAAACTTAAATGTTTGCCTCTTAATATAAATTATAATAACACATTATATTATTTGTTATAGAGCAGAAACAGCCAAAAAGCGAAGGTAAATTTATAAAACCGAGTAGATATAAAACATTTTGTTTCTGTAGATGGGTTCTCCTGCGGAGTGCATATTCAACTAACCGGACTTCTCTGTAAGCAAGATGCGGTGTTGCCACAATTCTCAGCATGGCTAGCAGTAGAGTGGGCTGTGCCCAAGCATACCCAATTGCAGAGCTGGTTAAGCTTGTGAAGGTAGGGGAGGTAACTCTGGTGAAGTATTACGTCACTAGGGCAGTCAAAAGAATGCACATTTTGGTTCCCTAAGCACCGCGGCATTTGAAAAGAATATGACTAATGTCTAAATATAACACCAACCTAACAATATGTCAATAATATGTGTCAAATTAGTTGTGTGTTATTTCCCACTTTAATAGTCCGATGCTGAATTCCATACAAACCTTTTTGAAATATAAAATATTTCATTATATTATGCCAACAAAGGTGAGGAATGTTAAAGTTTGGTTCAAAACATAGCGGAAATATTGTTTATAAGTGTACTGTAAGACTTCTTAACGATTCAGAAATAATAGAAAACGAGTATAAACCTTACCATAAAGGAAATTATTTACGAGACTACGTCTGCCACAAGCTGAATCTTGTAGAATGGGATTATTTAGGTTTACGATATGTGGATGACCAAAATCAGAGACAGTGGCTGGATCTGGAAAAGTCAATTTATAAACAAGTAAAAAATCTTGATCCAGTTTTGTTTAGTTTTCGTGTAAAATTTTATCCCCCAGACCCATTTCGTCTTAGGGAGGAAACAACTCGCTACCAAATTTTTTTGCAATTGAAAAGAGATTTGTTACATGGACGACTGTATTGTGATACAAATGAAGCGGCCATGTTGGTTGCTTTGATCCTGCAAGCAGAAGTCGGAGATTATGATCCAGAAATTAATTCTGGAAATTATGCATCAAATTTTAATATTCTTCTAAAACAAACGGAAGCAATAGAAAATAAGGCTATGGAAATTCATCAGGAGCAATTAAAATGTCAAAGTCGGAGTCAAGTGGAAAACACATTTTTAAAATTGGCCTCTCGTCTTGACACGTATGGCGTGGATCCTCATCCAGTAAAATCTTTATTATTATTGGAGAATCATATGGGAGCACAACTTTATTTAGGTATAAATTATAGAGGAATTTTGGCCTTCCGCGGTATTAGAAAAACGCACCATTTTCGGTGGCCTGATATACAAAAATTACGTTACGAAGTAAACATTCTTATAATACGTCTAAACTATAATCATAAACGGCACACAGTTGGATTTAAATGCCCCTCAGAAGCTGCTTGTAGATATACGTGGCGTTGTGGCATTGAACAAATGTTGTTTTTCACCTCAGTCGTAACGGGAAGAGGACTTTCCTCATGGGGTACAAAATTCAAATATAATGGTCGCACAGAGCACACAGAAATTTTGGAAGATACTGGCCCTTCCAGTCGGGCAAAACCCAGCATTGAACTTCAACCTAGGACAGACTTGTCAGGTGTAAATATTAATCGTTTCCAAGCATTAGAAACTGTGTCTAAGCATCACGAAACAATAGGTGGTATGACATCTCACGCCATAGTGTTGAAAGATTCTATAGATCGTGATTCAGTTAGGCATCCGTCATCTGAATCTAAATTGATGAATAATAATTATTATCGTGGATACGATACTACAAATTCATCGCATCATTCAAGTCGCAGCCAGCCCACATTGTCTCAAGCAGATGAGCGATTAAACTTGTCAAATACTACACATACTATACAAAATGACACCACAGAGTATAAACAATTTAAAGTAGGAGGTGCTTTTGTACCTACTATTATTGTTTTAACGGCGTTAGCTCTTATTATAGCAGCAATCGTATTGATGCTTTATCTGAAGATGTAGAAGTAATAAGTGGTATGAAACTTTTCCACAGTAAAATAAAATTCAATTTTATAGATCGTTTTAGTGATTACTATTTCTGTAGCTCATTTAATTGATCGATAATAATTATCGTGGATATATTACTTATAGTATTTTGTATTTTATTATGTGCGTCCAAAATTATTAGTAGTAGATACTTATAAAGAAATATATTGTTAAAAAACAGTTGTACTGTAAAAATTGACGAACTGTCATCATAAGAGCGTGTAGTAAGATGTAAAAACCAATTCTATTAACACATAGTATATTAAATGCTCCATGGAATTATTCCAACTGAAATTGAGTCGTATAGATTAGTCGTATTCTCATTTTACGTTTCATTACAACTTTAAAGCTAAATCTTACTTAGATATTGCGTTACAAGTTTTTTACTTCCGGAGTTATAGCCCAGTTAATGGGGATTAAAAAACCTCATTTTTCCATCTTGAGGGAGGTGAGCGCGAGTCGCCGCGCTATCTTGAATGAAAGGTGCAATAAACACGTTTTCACAGAATAACTCGATAATGATTCCTTAGATGACAAACATCTTCAAATAAAAGTTGTAAAGGATAAAACTTCTCTGTATTTATACTTTTCTTGTAAGTTTAACAGGTACTGAGATACAGTCGAAGAAAGATGTAATTTAACAAAATTTTTACCCTAAAAAACGTCAAACTTTATTGTTTGTAAATTTTCCAAATAATCAAATCAAATATTTTTATTATTAAATAATTATATTTAATAATTGAATATTATTAATACCAGCGTATATGAAAGGTTAATTGAAAAAGTGACACGGGGGTGAATTAAAAAAATATACCAGTTTGAAATGTTTTTATTGTATCATATGAATAAAAATTGTATCGAACAAAGAAAATTTAAAATGAAATTAGAAATATGTATTATACAATATATATTATTAAATTTTTATACTTTTTGACGGTCCTGGTTGATCGTTATCTCTATTACTGAGATTCTGGAACTCTGCAGATAAATTTTCATCATCTTCGCTTTCGTTCCCGATGGGAACATTTGGTGGATTTTCGCATGATTCGTCATTACAAAATTGACATCAGAGAATACTTCAATCCAGCTTTCCTACAGCTACATGCTTTACTACATCCTTTCTTACATGCAGCTTAACTATTTAAAAAATGCTATTCGTAATAATCTATAATTCCAGCTATTCAAAATTCAATTGAAAAAAATATTAAATAATCGTGACGAGAATACCCTCAAAAATTTACCAACATCAACAAAAAGATATATATCTACATCTTGTTCCAAACATAAGACATACACCCTAAACGACTTTGGAGGTAAAAATTTTCTGAAATATTGGTGAAACATGTCGACTCGAGCTTGTATACTAGGGGGGCATATTTTAATGTAATACTTGTATACCTATCATCATCTCTATATCCTACATAGCCTCCCCCTCAAAAAATTCAAATGGCAAGGTGATACATGTTTTGAAAGGTCTCTCAATTCTCTACATAATTATAAAATCAAACGAACTTACCTTAAGTGAAGTTCGATTGTAATTGTATGAATCGTCTCGTCGAAATAGATCACAAAGTAGTAATCCCTTTCTACGTCACCGTTTCACCACACGTTTAAAGCAAATTCTTCTCTACTATCAGGTCGCCCGTCTCAGCTGTCATTGTTTTAAAGTGAACCTCTTGTTGCAATTAAAAGGGCATGATGTAACACAATAGGGTTGGGAGGGTGTGATCTATTTCGACGAGACGATTCATACAATTATAATCGAACTTCACTTAAGGTAAGTTCGTTTGATTTTATAATTGTATTTCTCGTCTCGTCTCCATGATCACAAAGTAGATGTTTAAAGCTGATTGCAACAATTTTTATTTTCAAGACGGCTTTTATAAAGTAATAAATACTTGAAATAAAGCAAATTAACTAATTCTCATATCTTTAAGTAAGAAAACTAGACAATAACAATTGTACTGTACGTCTACTTATCTAAGATAGCTTTAACAAAATCAATTCGACTATCTAGCGGCTTATTATAAAAAATTCTGAATGTTGAGGACATTTCAGTCCATCCGGCTGCATCCATAATAGTTGACAACTGTATACCTTTTCTAGCAGCTGCCGAGGTAGACGCATGGCGTGTACTATGCGCAGAAAAAGTGTCGGTATTTATATGCTATTCACATTTTATTTACATGAGGGGAGGCTATGGAAAATCTGAATTCTGTTGGTATGAATGACTGTTTTAATTACTGAGGTTATGTTGAAAAGTCAAAAACATAACCACAAATTCAAATTGTTTCTACATAGTTGCCAGAGTGAGACCCTAAAGAAAGCACAGCAATGTTGTCAATAAAAAATTTGGCAATTCAGCAAAAAATAAGTGACAGTGACGATCAATTAAATCTGATACTTCAATATTTTGTCAATAGTAGACAACCCTGAGACAACCTAAGAAAAACATATCATAGCCTTCCCTCATGTAAATAAAATGTGAATAGCATATACACCGCTATTTTTTAATGTTGTTTTAATCCACCTACTAACCGATTGTTTTGAAGCCTCCTTGTAGGGTTTTTTGAAAGTCAAAAATAACTGGTTCATCGTATTGCCTCTACATTCCTTTGTTATATGCAAATAATATACCAATGTTGTCGCAGCACAAATCTTCGTATTCTCTTTAAAGAAAGGAACTTTTAAAAGGGGCTGATATTTATTTAACCCTGATGTTTTTATTTCATCGGGAATTTTGATTTCTATTATCTCCTCAGCAATCTTAATATTATTAATGTTTATTAACGCAAGAGTTTGGACTCGATGTGCTGTTGTTAAGGCCAAAAGGGTTGCTAATTTTTGGGTTAATTTCTCTAATGATGTTAAGTATTTTAATACCACAGCTGGATCCCATGTAGATTTATATTTTGGTACGCTGGGTTTTAATTTTGAAACGCCTCTAAAAAATCTCTTAATTTGAGGATCCTGTCCTAATTCAGAAGATGTGATCAATGCTATTGCTGAACGGACAGAATTTAAAGTTCCATAAGAAGCGCCCTTCTTAAATTCTTCAGTAAGAAACGTTAGTATAACGGGAATGGATTTTGAGAACACATCTGTAGAATTAGATTTACAGAAGAGCCACCAAAGTTTTAAGGCACTATTATATTGTTTTATGGTGGAAGGTCTTAAAGAAGATATCATAATATCTATTGAGGTTTCAGGGATATTTTTCTTATGGAACGCTTGGCAGATAAGTGACCTACCACCAGGGAAATATTCTTCCATAACTTGTGCGGCAATCTATCAGGGTAAATCAATAAATTACTATTCGCTTCAAAATATAAAGGTTTTCGAACTAGCAGAGATGTAAATATGGGGTACCAAGGTTGAGCAGTCCAGAAAGGAACTACGACAACTCCTTCCGCCTTGTCTAGGATAATTTTTTGCAGTACTCTCAAAATCATTGGAAAAGGAGGAAAAGCATAAAAGAAATATTTATTCCATTTCTGTGTGAAAGCATCCACTGCGAAAGCCTCTGGATCCTTCATCCAAGAAACAAATTTCTCACTTTTTATTATTCCTTGTTGCGAAAAGGTCGATTTCGAGTATTGGGAAATTAAAGCTGATTTCCTTAAAAACATAATTAGCGATTTCCCATTCTGTATCTGGGGTGCAATTCTCGAGCTTCTACGAAGAGGTTCGTATAAGGAAAACACCGAAGTTCCGCACAATTTCTTGACTTGTGTATTCTTGAATTATTTTTCCTACGAAAAAGGAATTCGTCTACGAATAGATCCGTACAACATTTTCCGATTGATACATAGCACTCGTATTTGTGTATTCTATGCGGAAATCAGTCACAAATGTCATAATTATTGTTTACGTTTTGAGGTTACGTTTTTATTTTTGTGGATATCGGTACCATATTGATAATTTATGTGACTATTTTTATTTTATAAATAAATAGATACGATTGTAAATATATATTCTGATAAAATTTGCTGAAGGTAATTGAAAATTTTTATAAGCTCATAGACAACAGTTTTTAGATAATAAATAATGGATGATATTATAAATATTGCTGCAATTGGTGCTCTTGAAGAGGCGGAAATCGACAATTTAGCTCCGATACGTTTATTTTACATTAGGGATAATCCGTTTGAATCATTAATTTTACCTTCAAGGTTGGCAAACGATCAAACGATAACACTTGTCAAATCAAAATACAAAAGATTCATAGAATTTAGTAATATTTACTATTAAACGTATGGCCACATTGTGTGTTTACAACGTTGCCAAAGCGATTATGCGGAAATAAAAGTCGTATGAAAAGAGCATTACGTACAACATTCGAGAATACAATTTTCTGGTTATGTACGTAATTTACTATACGACCAATTCGTTTACGAATAATATTCGTAGAAGCTCGAGAATTGCACCCCTCTGTGGTCTCAAAATTCGAGATGCTTCATCTGCTTCTGTATTTTCTGACGATTTTATGTATGATGCGAAAATCCAAAGGTCACGAGTTTCACACCATTGCCAAATTCTTTTAGAAATATTGTTCAGGTTTTTGAACTGAATGCCGCCCATACGGTTTATATAAGAAATTGCTGTAGTATTGTCAATTCGACATAATATGTTGCAATTTTGCAACTCACTTGAAAAACATTTTAAAGCAAAAAACGCGGCCCAAAGTTCCAGCTCATTTATATGTAATTTTTTTTCATTTACATTCCAAAAACCATGAGCTTTCTTGTTGTTACAAAAAGCTCCCCATCCGGTTAGCGAGGCATCCGAAAAAATCTCTAACTTATAACAATCGATCCTAATTTGATTTTCAGACGTCAAAATTTTATTTTTCCACCACGTAAAATCGTCAGATAATCCAGGCGGTATAATCATCTCAGCATCATAATTATTATGACACTTTCTTAAAGCCAAAAATTTTGTTCTCTCGAATGCTTTAATATACACCCAGCTGTACTTTATATCAGGACAAGCTGATACCAAAAGCCCCATGAATCTAGCAAACTCGCGAATTTTGCAAGAACTCAGTAAATGGATTTTTTCCAATATTTGAAGTATTTTTTGTCTTTTATCAGCTGGAAGTGATAAGGACATTGATGTCGAATTATAAACAAAACCCAAATATTTACATATCTGGCTAGGAATTAATATACTCTTTTCCTTATTAATAATAAAACCGGGATCCTCAAGAAGATTGCATGTAGTGGTAACATTTGTTAAACAGTCTTCATATGAGGACCCAAACAATAGAAAATCATCCAAATATATTACAGATAATAGCCCCCGGCTACGTAAATATGATACAACTGGCCTCAATAATTTTGTGAATACTAATGGTGCTAAACATAGACCAAAAGGCATGCAGTTAAATTCATACATAACTTTATTAAATTTGAATCTTAAGAATTTTCTATAAGGCGATTCAATTGGAATTAAAAAGTATGCATCCTTAAGATCTATATTAGCCATGAAACAATTTTTTGATATAATCTTAGATACTGATCTATGATCCTCGATTTTAAAATGTTCTGCTCTTAAAAATGTATTTAATGATTTTAGGTTTAAAATCATTCTCTGCGAACCATCTGGTTTTGGCACGAGAAATATATTTGACAAAAATTGATCTCTGTTCGATTGACATTCTGTAATAGCACCAATCTTTATTAACCGAGTAAGTGACACTGTAATTGAATTAACTTCGTCGGGAGACCATTTTGGTTCTAACGGAACCCGTAGTTGTACAGGTTTTTTATTGAATATTATTTTATACCCTGATAACCAAGATAACACCTTTGTATCAGAGGTGATTTTTATCCAATTATTTTGCTAATGTTTTAGCCTACCAGCATATCTTACATTTAAGATCTACGATGATCTTCCTTCCTTCGGTTTTGATATGTCGGCCTGTATTGCTGGGACCTTTTGAAATTCCTTTTCTGTTGATTTTGACTGTTCTTCCGAGGCATGTTTTGTCCATCTTACCGATTGTTCTGCCAGGATGGACTCCTGAAGTTTAACGGCTTAGATTTTGTATTTTTTGTTGTGGTTTTTACTTTTGTTTGGAACTTCAGCTCTGCGGCTGATCTCTCCAACGCCTTTTTTGCCTTTACCCTGTCATCTAAATTTTTACCAAAAAGTAGACCCTCATCTGCCACATTGCCCAGAGCGTCCTTAAAGTTTGTATTTACATTTGCCATAATTAAGGCCCTTCGACAGTCTGATTCCGAATGATGCACATCCGCAATTAGCCGAGCTGCATCGCTCAACGCTTCAATATAGGCTATATTGCCCCCTCCTTCTTATTCTAAAAGTAAGTAAGTACTTTTCCAATTGCTGTCAGACTTCCACCCAATTGATTTTGAGATTCAATCAATCGGTTGTCTCTGCGAAGGCAAGCTTCGCTGATTAATGCCGCCACCTCAGAGTTCAATTTAGGTGCCTCCACCATCTTGCAATTATTTGCTAGAGGGTATTTTTTCATTAGACTTACCCGCTGTTCATTATTGAAGCCCAACTTCAAAACCAATTCCCATCTAATTACCAAATCGTTGTGTATATTTTCTCCAATAGATTTGTTTTCCTCAATTTCTCCTAAAACTTTAAGTATATTTTCATCCAATTTTGGATCGACAGGAGGCATATTTTCTTGATCCACCGGATCTTGTATATTGATATGTACCGGTTCATCATGAACCGACGACGGTTCGTCTATCAAAAGAGAAGGAAAAACCCTAGTCAGTAAAATAATGCCGAATTTTATAAAAATTATTAATCTTCATCAATTTTGTATCTAGAAACACATCAACTGTCAAATTGTGACATTATATTTCTGTTTAATACAAATTTTATTTCTAGATAACTTCACTTAAATACTTAAATTATTATCATATAATAATTTAAGATTCCATTTAAATATAATTTAAAAGGAATAGAAAATTTTGTTGAAAAATTTTCTGGTGATTCCAAATATTATTATGGTAATTTCCCACCATTATTTGTTTCTTGACAACATTACTCACTCATAGAAAGATTATTTTCATCGTCTAATTCGGACGACAGTGAACTATGGTGCTTGGATCTGCAGGTGTTCTTTGGAGAGGGTGAATTAGATCGAGAGTGAACTATGTGCCGTGTTTTAGTACGAGACCTACGTCGTCTATCTTCCAGAACTTTAAGCTTATTCTGCACTTCACACAATTGTGGGATTATAGGTCCAAGGGAAAAAATCAACAACACTTATTGGATTTTATGCCGACGTTTCGAAAAATTTATTTTTTCATTATCAAGGCTCACTGCAATTAATAAACACACAATTATTTATTTATTTATTTTTTTTTTTTTTTTTGTATACTCATAAAATTGTACTTAAATTACTTACATTCATAGTGTTGTTTGTGTCTACAAAGCAGGAGTTTGTTACGAAACACGATCTCATGATAATTATTACAAAATAATTTTCAAATAA
The DNA here is from genome assembly GCA_963680705.1 of Rhagium mordax. Taxonomy (NCBI): domain Eukaryota; kingdom Metazoa; phylum Arthropoda; class Insecta; order Coleoptera; family Cerambycidae; genus Rhagium; species Rhagium mordax. Next base: position 87,817,716 of record OY796656.1, read on the forward strand.
ATTAAAAAATCTTCGTTAACAAAAGATAAAAACTTATACAAAAACCAGGTAAGAAACATACATATACACACATTAAAATAGTTACTATACTACTGAGTTCCTTTGGTGAATTCAACCTGCGATATGTGTGTATATGTATGTGTGTATATGTATGTTTCTTACCTGGTTTTTGTATAAGTTTTTATCTTTCGTTAACGAAGATTTTTTAATTTATTTGAAAATTATTTTGTAATAATTATCATGAGATCGTGTTTCGTAACAAACTCCTGCTTTGTAGACACAAACAACACTATGAATGTAAGTAATTTAAGTACAATTTTATGAGTATACAAAAAAAAAAAAAAAAAAAAAAAAAAAAAAAATAATAATAATAATTGTGTGTTTATTAATTGCAGTGAGCCTTGATAATGAAAAAATAAATTTTTCGAAACGTCGGCATAAAAGCCAATAAGTGTTGATTTTTTCCCTTGGACCTATAATCCCACAATTGTGTGAAGTGCAGAATTAAAAAGAAGGTCGCTACACTCCCGTATTAATTTAAGCTTATTTTTTCAATTTTTTATGAAGCTGGGGATTTACGAAATTAGCTGTAAGGACTGCAACCAAAAGTATGTTGGACAAACAAGACGCTCTATTCAGACGAGATTTAAGGAGCATATGGCTCATCTAAAATACGGAAGAATAGAGAAGTCTAGCGTTGCCCAACATGCTTTTGATAATAATCATAAAATAGATATTAATAATTTAAGGTTGATTAGAAATGTAACAAACTCTAGACAACTAGATGCATTCGAAAGCTTGGAAATTAACAAATGTAAACATAGTATGAATAGTGAGAGAGGGCCCATTCCAAATAGCCCGCTTTTTATGTTAGTCAAGCGTTAACGCTTCAACGAAGCTAAATATTTTACCCGCCTTTTTGTTACTATCGCGGTAATTGTTCATCGAAGCGTGACGCATTTTTAGGTATAAACAGGTCCCATTGTTAGGTTAAGCTTAGTTTTAATCATCTCCCGATGATGCCAACTTGGTTGGCGAAACGCGCGTTGAGTGTGTGCAAAAGTGTTTTGGTGTGTGTGGAAAACTACTCCAAGTGTAAGTTCTACACCAAAGGTTCCAACCCCTCTTCAAGGAAACTATTTACAATCACCCACGCTGAAGGCTACTTTATTAGATTTCCCACGAATCGATAAAATTAGTAATCAAGAATTTCAAACACCATTAAATTACAAATGTACCATAAAATATATATTAATAAAACCTACACCATTATACAGGCTAATTAAGAGGAAAGGAAATATTCCACCAAATTCTGAAAGGCAACTTCAATCAAAATCTCAAAAGGACTTTATTATCAAAGGATCCCTGCACGCTATTTTGAAAATGAGACGACTAAAAGTTAAAGATCAAATTATGCAACTATGGAAACTCTATAGAAGTGAAATAATGAGACAGCAAGACAGGTGTTGATACTTCACGCACTAGTGGTTAAAGTTCAAGTTTTATGGGAATCACGGTAAGCAACTTATTTCCGTTAACAGATGCTCCGAGTAACTGTTGTAAATTATATAACACGCTCGGACTTAGTAAGTAACATCTCTAGTACAAGTCACACGTTCAAATTCAATCCGCAGCTTAAAAAGCGGAGAACACATACGCACGATCTCGACCACGATCGCGATGGCGATAGCGATGATCGCTGCAAACAAATATGTGCGGGTTCATTTGTTTCCTTAGGACGCGTTCAGCCGCCACCGCCATCGCCATCGCGATCATGGTCGAGATCGCGCGTATGTGTTCTCCGCTTAAACGCGCAGCCGAGATACGTCAACAAAAAACGAGTAATAAATTCGCGAAGAGCAGCCAAAAAAATATCTGTCTGATCTATCAGTCGAACCAATCGAACCTGCCACATTGTCGATACCATCACCTTAGCAAAACCGCCAGCACCTACAAATTAACCGCCGCTCCGATTATTAATTTCTCTGCAAATTATCTTGGTAAGAATACAACGTAGTCCGCTGTTACTAGCTGTCCGTGCCGCCTTCAATTAAGTATAGATATTCGGAATTCATTTTATTTGTAAGAATCGAAGTTATGTACGAATAAATCAAACCATAGTTCGCAATATCACTTCGCTGTTTGCATATTGTTCTATAAAACATTCACCGGTTGAGTCGACGTTTCCCGCTTGGGTGGTCAGTACAGCCCCAGTGAATGCCTCTAACTCATAACGTGGACTCATAAGCCGGAGAAACTTTACATTTCCCGTTTGGGTGGCAGCCTTCCACCCCAGCGTATGTTCTAAGTTAATTTTTTTGGTTAAGCAGGAAAATCCCTTCCTTGGTAGAATATCTCTGCGTTTGTACAAATCCGTATCTTCACTGCAGTTTTACCCTGGTCTTTCTTGGGAACCGTCAAGGGAGATGCTGTTTCTTGCACTATAAAACAAGAAACTGGCGCCCGAGATTCCGTCTTAAAAAAATGTGTTACGAAGCTGGAAGGTACTGTTTGTAAGTTGCAAACAGCCCAGCAAGGTAAAAAAGTGCGCCACTAAATGTCATAGCTACTAATATTTAATTTAGTAATGTTTTATGTTAATGTTTTCACTTTTTATATAGTCGTTAAAAAATAATGTATGGAACTTGTGAAAATTGTTATTGCATTAAGAACTCAACTTAACTTAACTTAATTAAAGTATCTTAAAAAAAATTAAAATGGAAACAGAACTAAATAGTAAATTACGAATGAAGCACTTTTTAATACGTAAATATTTTCTGAATAGATATTCAAATGATAGCAATTAAAATTAATCCTGTTCTAAAATAAAACCACTGTTAAGAAATTTCATAAAATGAAATTGAGGAATTCTAGTTGAAACTTTCAAGAATCTTATTAAAACTGTTTAATATAGCATGTATTTTATGATTACGAGCAAGTAACAATAAATAAATTTAAAAAAGGAATAGAAAATGTAATAAAACAAATTTTGTATTTAAAATAATAGGATTTGAAGGAGAACCTATAGTGTGGCTAATTTGATTACGAATTAATTATTTTAAGTATTTAATATTTGTTACTATTTGAAAAACTGACAATCTCCAAAAAGTAAAACTGTATTTATAAAATATTTTGGTATTTATTAGGTGGAAATTTTTTGTATTTTTAAAATTAAAGAAATAGCAAAAATTTGCTTTTCTTGGGAAACTCAATTTTTTGGCCTTGGCAATAAAATTTCGATTTATCAATTTCTATTCGAAATCACAATATGTACCTACTTTTCCATATTTTGTTAGTTTTTATAGCAAAGGAAAACAATGACACATCACAGACTACGGTCATTTGTTTAAACTTCTAACATCACTTTTCTTTATTACACGTATTCCGAAAAATCTGCCATTAGATTGCTATGTGAGTTGCCAAACAGTGATAGGATCATAGATCATTTGAAAACTTGCTTTTCGACAGTTTTGTCTGAAGATGTCGATGTGAGAGGAAAACTTGGCTGGTAAGTTTCGTTAACACACATCTCTAGGAGACATTTTTTGTATAGCCAAAAACAAGAAATGTTCCATATTGTCATTTTTGGTACACTGAGTGTTGTTTTACACAATATATTATTTTATTATACGGAATCGACCTTAGAGAGACGGCCTTAATAGATATCTAGATAGTATTTCCGTTATTTACATATCATATTATGTCCGGGAAGGTGTAAGAGGGTACCAGCAGGATGAGGTTTTTGCCACCAGGACCAATCGTAGCTGCGTAAGACGTTCTCCTGGATTCATTCTATAGAGCGATGTGTACGTACACCCACATCGCTCTATAGAATGAGTTTTTTCTACTTCCGACACACACATAGGCGCTAGGAGAGATAACATTTGTCCATATTATCGAAGATATGCGGCTTCAATTCAACTGTTCTATCATATAAAAGTTACTATTTACTAATTGACGTTATATTATTTATTATATACCATTTTAGTTAGTATTTTGCTATATATTTAATTTATTTCCCCGTATAAGAATATATCATTTTACGAAAGTGATAAATAGCTCAACATAATCCAGGTGACGGATTTCGCAGAATACAATGTTTGTGATTAGGTTTTGAACGAGAATAACAATTTCACTGGCAATTTGATTATAAGCCATGAATATCAGTTTTAATTGTAAATTTGTGAACGCAATGAGTGGAAACAAAGTTTTTGGACTGTAGAAAATCCTCAAAATCTTTGTAAAACACTACTAACAAGGTTAGTACAGTTAGGTGTGCGATTTGGTGAATTATGTCTGCTGGTATTTCAGGCTCTAATTTCTTCGAATATAACAATGAAGACAGTGTCAACTTGAAACGATATTGAGAAATGCTACAAAGTTTTTAGTGTTTCAAAATTCCAAAATCCTCGAATATCGCAAAACCGGTATGTGGATTATCCTTTATGGGGATATGTGAAGTCGAATAAATTAATTATTAATTACTATTATAATCAGTATTTTTGCAAAATTGATATCTGGGATATAATTAGGGGTTTACCGCCATATTGTACAGGGTTATTGGGTATAAATGCAACCCCCTCTTAACTTCGTTATTTTTTGAGATAAAAAAAATAAAAAATAAAAAAAAATTTTTTAAACAAAAGTTTTAGGGCATTATATGAACTTTTTTACAACCATATACAATAGTATACAGGGAGCTTTATAAAAGCGGCACAAAACAACCTTATGTTTTTTTTTAATGAAACACCCTGTGTATTTTTGCATAGTATGAAAGTCCTCGTTTTCCTGATTTCATATATGTATAATATGTTGACGTTTACTATTTTATCTATGCATAATTATTATTGGTTAGATCAATATTTCGTTTTGCAATAAACAAAAACAATACGAAAGAAAGATTTTATACATACTAAAGATTAAAAAATTATTGTAATAAATTTTCAACTTGTCCCCCATTTTCATCAATACATTTTCTATAACCTTTTGTTTTTGAAAATCATGGCATATCTACTATTTTTCATTCGATTTTTATGTAAATAGAAAATGGCCACAGTAAACATATTATACATTTTTGAAATCAGGAAAACGAGGACTTTCATAATATTCAAAAATATACAGGGTGTTCCATTTAAAAAAACATAAATTTGGTTTGTCCGGCTTTTATGAGGCACCCTGTATACTATTGATTATGGTAGCAAGAAAATTCATAGAATGTTCTAAATCTTTTGTTCAAATTTTTTTTTATCTCAAAAAATAACGAAGTTAAGGGGGTTCCATTTATAACCAATAACCCTGTACAGACACTTCGTAATTCACAGGATCAAAAAAAACTACTGGATATATATTTTGCTTTTCTGAATATGTAATACCCTCGGTAATACCATTGAGTATTAGTATATGTAGTCCCGTAGTTCGAAGTAACTCTATCTCTCATACCGACCAGCTGCGTTGTCTGACTGAAACCCATAATAAGGGTTTGGAACCTAATACATTTATTCTTTGATCATCTTACAAGAGATGGTAACTATAAGGATTTTTACACTCTAAATAATTCGAAGTCTAGCAATATATTTACACTTTACACTTTAATTCAATTAACTTTTTTAATTTTTATTTAAACTATTGCGACATCAATTTTCTTTCCATTTGCAATGATCCACGTAGTTTTTCTATTTTTAAAATTAAATACTGTGTCGAACTTAATTATTATAAAATATGTAATTTGACAAAAATTAATACCTGACGTAATATAAAATTTTGTCTTGAATAACGCTCCTAATAACATCCAAATTGTTACAGTTTGCAGCAAAAACAAGACATTATCACAATCATGATATCATTTACAATTCCGATTTACTAATGAACCATGAATCGAATCGAATCGAACATTCTGATAGCTAGAAGATGGAAAAACTTTGGGGAAGAGGAATAAACACATTTCTTTGAACAATGGCTGTTATTTTCCAAAAAATTAATAATTTATATTAACCTAAGAAAAATTGTATTAGCCCAAAGAAATTGATTTGTTGATGATGATTTAATATATTCCTGAACTAATAACAAACTTCGTCAACTAAATGTTAGTACATATATTTGTTTTTTATGACTTTGACTCACTAAGGGCCGATATTTTCAGTCTGATTTAACCCTGATTAAGTTTAACCATTGATCAATTACCTTGGAAATAATTGTCGAGACAATTGTTTCCATGGTAATTAATCAATGATTAAAGTTAATCAGGGTTAAATCAGACTGAAAATATCGGCCCTTAGTATAACTTTCTACAATATTCCTGATACGTCTCAAGTACAATAATAAGAAGTCTGTCACAACCTGTGACAGCTTGTAGAAGGCATCTGTTGTGCACCAGTAAGTAAATGTTTTCTTAAATCACGAAGCATAGGAGTCGTCAGTTCTGAATTTCTGTATGAATAATGAATAAATTATTATATTATCATGACGTCTACGTCGCTACGTAAATAATTTTATTAGATATGAACTATGTTTCTTGCTAACGTATATATGCCTAAGTATTTCTACGTATTGCTGAAAGTTCTAGTGTATAATTTATGATAATTATATTTGAAAAGTTTAGGTAATTACTGTTTTGATTGAAATTAGTTCTAATATTATTTTAATTTTTTTGAATTCAATATAGGTACCTACTATCTTTAAAACGACAAAGAAATCAATATCTAATGTCTTCTAAAACTTTCAAGAAGTAAAATAATATTCCTTACGATTTCCCACACCTCTAATAGCATTTTGATATTGCCGTCTTTGAAGCATCTTTCATTAAAAAAAAAGCACAAAACTGGCATTTCCCATTTTCACAAAATCCGTTACTCATATACTGCATTCACAGGGAATTAATGAGCCATAATTACTCAAAAGGATTTCACTGTCAGAATCAAAATATCCACAGAACGGCACAGCGCGCAATACCAAAAAAATACTGCTAATTAAATAACGGTCAAGTTTTCCTACACCAACCACGAACTGAAAATCCTGATTGCATTGTAAACCTATCTAACTATGTCGGTATAGACAAATGTTTATCTGCCAATTACAACACTTCCGCATTATTGTAAGTGCCACAAGGGAGCACTTAAAGAGTAATTACCGACACATACGTATATTTACGTTTGTACGGATAAGGGCTGCGTACAGTGGAAGATGAAAACAAAACAAGTTAAACTCCGACCTTTAATTAAGAACATGATGTGGGTTTGTTTGTATTTTGTAGATAGCTTTATCTTATAAGCTTTCTGATCTCCCCTTATAACGTAATAAACTCTATACAAACAGCGCTTTGAGATCTCTTTCCACTGTCAATAGCAAAACTGAAGCCGATTCAATGGAGAAATTTATAGCCACGTCGGGAAGTGGGCTTAAAAAAACGTAAGTCGGTGTAAAATGATAAGCTCTGAAAGAAAGTAATTTCCCCTTTGGCAAAAATAGTATGCAGGAATATATGAATATTGAATACATTCAACTACTGATTTAATCGGACTTAACCCAAATATTGTTATTTTGGTACCCTATGTATTTTTTATTATATCTGAATCATTATCTTCTCAATTCACAACATGACATTCGTTTTTTAAAATTTTAGAATAGTTTTAGATCTTCATCATATATCATATATTAATTATTTCATTTGCTTAAGTCTTAATAGTTTTCATGTTAAAATACTTATATGCACCATTCAATAGTTTTAGATACTAATTGTAAAGCAAAATAAGACAAAATAAATGGCATTGGAGTCAAATAATAACTAAGACAGGAGCTTAGTTTTTATGATATTGCGGATTGTTTTGAGAATTTTATAAAAATAAGAAACATCTAGTTAATCTCTACAGTTACTGATTAGGTTTTAAAAAATAATGAAACACAAAGTTGCGTACCAGCTCTTTTAATCTCTGTGTGCTATAACATTGAAAAAGCTGGTACGTTAATGAGTGGTATTTGTGTTTTTTTGAGCGCTCAATCCTCTGTTATAATCATCCTAAGAAATATAGGTTTTATTTCAAATTGTAATATTGGGCAACTTGATAGTCTCGAAATTGTCTAAAATCACAAACTCTAGGGGCTGTAGACAAATTTATTAACGAGTTTTTGTTTTCTTCGGTAGATTTTGAAATTAATTAATATACGTTAGTAGATAGGTAATAGCGGACCCGGGTATCCCCCCACCACTTTTGCTCCCCCCACCACTTTTTCTGGGGTGGGGGGCAAATAGGATAATTATAGTGGGGGGGAGGTAATTTGTAATTGCAATAAATGTAATTAGAATAATTAGATTGGGAGGTAATTTGTAATTGCGTAATTAGTAATTTGTAATTGCGTAATTAGTAATTTGTAATTGTGTAATTGGATTATTTCGCTGTAATTAGACTAGTATAATTGCAATATATCTAATAAATGTAATTAGTCTGGAGGGGGGATAATTAAAACCCAATTGTCGCGAGAAATGAAAGTAATTGGATTATTGCGCTGAGAAATGAAAGTAATTGAATTATTGCGCTGTAATTGCGTAATTAGTAATTTGTAAATGTGTAATTAGACTATTTGCGCGTTAATTACACTATTTTATATAGTCTGGAGGGGGTTAATTAAAAAACCCAATTGTTGCGAGAAATGAAAGTAATTGGATTATTGCAATTAAACTAGTATAATTGCAATATATCTAATTGAATTGGTACAATTATATATTAATTAGTACATCAATTGGAGAAATGAAAGTTTATTACGCTGTAATTAGACTAGTATAATTGCAATATATCTAATTGAATTGGTACAATTGTATATTAATTAGTGCATCAATTGCTAAATTATGCGCTCTTAATTGTCAAAAATATATGTCATTCAATATCGCTAACAAGGGATCTGGTAACCAAAGTCAGCTTTTATGCGATTCGAATAGGACAAAAGGTTTGAACCGCATACTAAAGGAGTCATTCATTGCCACTGACAACGTTATTTACTGTCGCATAATTTCTCGAAACAGGTGCCTATCTGAAAATCAAACCACTCGTATTTCACATACCCTACTGTCACTGTGCCTTTACAAATTATTAAAATTTCAAATTGTAGGTAGTCTTCGACCAGTATTCCATTAAAAAAGGCACACTTTCTATACTTTCCGACGTTGATTCTATTTTTTTATTATTATGGCGATTTAGTGATCGATTTATTAGAGCTTAATTTGATTATAATTTAGAATATGAAGGTTTTAGAGCAAGGAGCTAATTCACTATTAAATATAAATTACCAACTCGATCACAAAGTATATTTGCAGCCTGGTGGGGGGGATAATTAAAACCCAATTGCCGCGAGAAATGAAAGTAGTTGGACTATTTGCACATTAATTACACTAATTGAATTGGAACAATTGTTGTATATTAATTAGTGCATCAATTGCTAAATTATGCGCTCTTAATTGTCAAAAATATATGTCTGTCAATATCGCTAACAAGGGATCTGGTATATTAGCAGAAATGCATTTATTTTCTAGGGGTAAAAGAACAAGCGACATCGCATTTATTTTCTAATGATCAAAGATTAAATCAGCTTTTTAGTTTTTACTGTCGCATATCTCGAAACAAAATAGTTGGTTAAATTTATAGCTCCCATTTGTTCGACAGACAATAGGTCTGCATAAAGGACACAGCTACGTAGGCCAGGTGGCTCGCGCGAACGGTACCTATCTGAAATCGAGGTAATGCCATTAAGGCGGTCGACTTAAAACCGTCAATAATACAATTTGGTATTTAATTTCTAGTCGAAATGCATTAATTTTTCTAAGGACAAATATATTGCACAAAAGATTAGCCATCTCTTATCTAAACAAAAGATACGTCGATTTTTACAAAACAAAGCCACACAATTACCTGAAATTTTAAACTTAAAAATAACAGGTGAGAGTGTGATTCGAATAGGATAGAAGGTTTAGAACTGCCTACTATAAAGAAGTCATTCAATGCCGTTAACAAGGGTGGCAATATATTAGCTTATCAAAGATAGATATTGTCATAGTTTTAAAACATTTTCTATACGAGATAGTGGAGTACCTAACTAAGAAGCTAATGTAGATACATAAATAATGTTCTTTTATTTTTATTGCCATATTTATTACATCAAATATTGTATGTATTATGTAGTTATGATGGTATATTTTATATTATATTATAAGGTTAAATAAATGAAATACACATTAAAAGATTACATTAATTTTATTTCCTATTTTTTATTACACAACTAAAAACAGCCATAGTATAATTAAAACAGTTTTATTTTAAATACACAATTACATTTTTGAGAAAATAAACATAGACACTTAGTAGATCAAACTTTATGGTGTGATAAACTACCAAAATAATATGAAAAAAGTTCATATGTAAATGTGGGCCGGGAACACATAGTTCCGAGATACAGGGTGTTAAAGAAACATGCAAAATTTTTTTGTTGTTTGAAACACTGAAATGATGGCACACTATATTGCGCTCTAATTAGACTAGGTGCAATTTCTCGAAATTCTATGGTTTATTACCTTATAGAAAAGCAGTATATCTTAAGATATATTTACAGATCAGTATACATCCAACTTGACGGCGTTTTAACAAAAGCAAGCGGAAACGATGACTACTTTGATAATGCATTAAAATGCAATATTTTAACGGAAATTACAGCGATGCTTTAATAAAGCTCTGGAAATGTTTAATACAGGAAATTCATATCAACGGAAAAAATTAAAAGCCTCCTATTATGTTGCAGAAATTATTGATTTAATCATGAATATCGGTTCAAATAAAATGCAACTAGTTACCGTATCCAAAGATTAGATATAAATAAAGTTCTTTTAAAGTTTTTTTGCATGACGGGTGCATTTACGGTATACATTGTTCATTGATGGTAGTCGAAAACAACATGCAATTCCCACTTTATCGATAAAAAAAAAAAAAGTCAATTAATGCTGCTAACAAGGTTTGGCAATATATTAGCGTATCAAAGGTAGATATTGATATAGTTTTAAACCTAAAAAAAAAAAAAAAAAAAAAAAAATGGTTATCTTCATATGCAGTTAATGGTCATATTCTTTTATTACAAAATATTGAAATTATATGATTGCTGTGGCTCTCTGCGGCCCTGAGATTTGAGATGAGCATTAAACACATTCAACTCAAACATGAAGTCTGATAGAAGACATTAAATCTGCCATTGAAAGATTGTCTTGTAAACTAGATGACATAAGGAGGGATTCAAATAAAATACACATTAAAAGATTACAATAATTTTATTTCCTATTTTTATTACACAACTAAAAATACCATAGTATAATTAAAACAGTTTTATTTTAAATACACAATTACATTTTGGGAAAATAAACATTTGCATATACATCGTGATTATTGTTGATAAAATGTTTTTACTAGACATCAAGAAAACCATTCTGAACCGAGCCATCTAATGCATTATAACTTAAATATGTATCATGAAGTATAAGTGCATACACTCGAGTTTGTTCGGGAAATTTCGTTTTTCGTGTTTCAAATTCTATTTTTATGTCGACTGTAGATGATTTCACTGCAACAGGTTGGTGTGAACAATCAATGACAAACAAAGGATTCTTCCTGTATTCCCCAAGATCCATCATGGGTTCGCTCATATCTTTATCATAGTAACTACGTTGGAAGTTCTCATAAGCATAATATGCTGCAGAATCGAGCTTCTTATCGAAATCTAAATTCCAACGTTCGTATGGATAAACTTCAGAGTTTAGAAATAGTCGAATATTATTTATGTCTGCGTGTTTGAACTGTGTAACATCCTTTGTTCTATCATTGGCCTGATCAGTGTCCTGAAAACCAAGAAGGATGAAAAGTGGACTTTCAAGACGGGTGGAGAGTTTAAGAGCCCATATGTCATAGGCAGTATCACGTAGACAGGGAAGCTCATAAAAATCCCATGCACGGTAGACCATATTAACCTTGGCATTATTACCACTTTTATTAATTCGATTCAATAATTTTAACTTTTGTCGATTTTCAGGTACAATATGTCTTATTTTCCACTCAATTTTGCTTATTTCCAGCTCCGCATCAACTTCACCGATATAGGAGTCTTTAAATGAGCGTGCAATTATCATAATTAATTCTTGCTTCACATTCAGAATGCCTTTGGTATAATCTTCTGCAAAACCCATAAGGAGCTTAAGGGGTAGTTTGCCACTGAACACGTGACTGGTGGTATCTAAAATATCTTGTCTATTTTGACTGAGACCCCAACCTGTTGTTATTAATGAGCGTGCATGCGTTTGCCCATACGACACCATAGTTTTCATTGTTGTAGTAATACCAGGTCTTCTAACTACTGCTACTTGTTCACCACCCATTTCCAGACGTATCTCTTCAAAGAGAAATGCTAGTGCATTATTGGATAAATAGCAACGCTTTGTGACATCACTAGGGGTAAATTTTCCTTCTATGTATATATAACTTTCTGAAATGTCGAGTATAACATCTTGAAAATTGATGGGGATACGTATTTCATCAGAGTTTCTGTAATATGGGGAACCATATGGTTTATATGTATGCTCATGTAGGCTAACTAGGGAATGATCCAACACAGGTTCATCAAACACCTCAAGTTTTCCACTAGTTGCAGCCGCCACCATTATTATGGCAAATATTTTCGCAGTTTTAATCCAATATGTTTTAAAAAGGCTTGATCCTCAGCTGACAATCTATGTCCTAACTGTTTAAGGTATAGACTTTGAATGAATTGCTTTCCACATCTCCCTTTCTTTTTATCCACACTATTGTTCGCTACAGTATCATATTGATGGTGATATACTTGCTGTCGCTGTTTATATCGAAAGCCCATTTGGTTGGTGATATCAAACTTTCTTCAATTCTAGCCTTACAATAATTTTCTCACCTCGAAAATTGATCAAATCACCGTTGTCGTCCAGCACACGTAGCGTGATGTTATCTATTAACTGGCACCATTTAGGTCTAACAGGTAAATATATGATATTTTTGGGTTCTCTAGTAAGTTTGTAGCCAGGCTCAACATACTACTACATCTATATCAAATTCAAAGAGAGTGTGTGACTCTTCCGCATTCAGATAAGCTCCAGAAATAATATTGCAATCTACACGTATCATCCTTACTTTCATAATATCAACAGGCTGTGTTGATTCATAATTTTTATTTGGTTGTAAATATATTGGTCCAAATCCCAACAGACTTCCTATGGAATTTGGTTGTCTAAAATCTATTTCATACTTTGACAAAATCTCGCACTTTAGGGTGTTGTTGTTTGCTCGTAAAGTGAATATTTGCGTGTAATCCTTTCCATCAATATTCATAGCTTTCAACATTGCTGCATAGATTTCATCAATTTCATAAGCCCCCAGAGGTATGTGAACAGTAGTGAATGTATCTTTAGCACTAACCCTATATTGGAAGATGTTATTTGTTTCATCCACATTGAATATGGAGTTGTAAGAGTAGAATCCAATTAAGCCTAACCCATGACGACTGCTCCTATCCAGTTCAATGGGTGGATTAAAGTTGACACTTAGCACACTTAAGCGGCTCGTTAGTGTGAACGTGTACGACATGACTGATGTAATTAAATTGCGTTACCCAATTTATTGTGGATTACAGCAATAATGGTATAATTTCCTCTTCTTTGAAGTTGATGGTGATATATCAACATTGTTATTGGATGCCACATTTACATCGTTTACCTTACAATAGCAGCAAAACATTTTTCGAGGTATTGGACCGTCATTAGCATCAAAACTGCCTTCATGATCTTTAAGGTAATGTTCTGTGCAGTATTGATATTTTATTATATCGACATCGTTCTGAAGATGTGTAGGTAGCTTATCCCATACTAATGCAATTTCATGTGAAGCCAACCCAATCATCACTTCTTTGGGCATATCAGCAAGTTGTTGTTTGCTCATCTTCAATAGACTACGCAAACGGGAGAATGCAATTAGTGAGTGGCCCATTCGCTTGATATCCTCTCGATCCATTGCTGGGGTTATAGTTTTCAGCTCCATGGCGTTTTATATTTCTTTTGTAGAGAGAAACTTTAAACACAAATGTCCACACCACACTATGTTAAAATTCTGTACACGTTTGTAGTTATAGAATATTTGGTTGCCCCTCCTTGAATCGTTATTGAAATATGTAACTAATTCTATAGGTGGGGGTAAATCACCAAAACTATCAAAGTAATTTACTAAACTACCTCGTTTTTTATATGCCACCCAATGTGTCCCAGGTAAAATACCGCCAACTTTTGGTATTGGTATAACTCGAGGTGTTCGAATATTGCGTTTCCCACCGGCCTGTTTTATATATCGACGTGCAGCTTTTAGAGCAATTTCAGTCGCCTTCGTTTGGTCTTTTACTATTTTGCCTCCAGCACTTCGCAGTGTGTCACGCACTTTTCGTACTATCCCAGATCCAAATGCTGTCTTTTTAACATTCTTCTTACCCTTCTTTGTTTTCTTGATGATTCGTTTCCTTATTGGATTACGAGATATTGTTGAATTACATCCCATACCAAGACGTTGTTTTCCTTTCATTATAGTTGTAACTAACCAAGCAGCGGCCTTTTCTCCACGTCCTGCGTCTTTGGATTTCGCTCGTTTCCACGCAGCCTGTTCAAGCTGATAGTCTGCTTTATGGCGGGCTGCTAGATTACTGCTATTTTTGTCGTATGCAATATCGTGTTCCTTGCACGCTTTATCGAGCTGATTTATGCCAGGATCACCCCGTGTCAGCCGTTTATTTAAATCTGTGCCTGGACCACAAAATTGATAACCTGGCAAATGCAACTCGACGGGAAGCTTATTAATCAGGGAATTAATTAATCCTCTACCGCGCTTCATACGTTTTTCACGTGTGTATCGTATGGTGGAAACCATTTAAATAAGAGTTGCAAGTCACATGTCTATTTATATACCAATTAGCTGCGATACACATTGTGAAACAGAAACAAACGCTTTCCATAGATAATTTGGATGAAAAAGTTGGGCGTGGGTTAAGCGCTCATAATCGTCATGGACCACTACTACCTTCAACTGTACGTGCCCTCATAATAGGACCCTCGAATTGTGGGAAAACAAATGTCTTAATATCTTTGATCACCCATCGCTTAGGTTTACGCTTTTTAAACATTTACCTATACTCAAAGTCTATAAATCAACCCAAGTATGAGTATCTGCGTAAGGTGCTAGCGCCGATTGAGGGGTTAGGATTTTATACATTTAGTAATGGAGCGCAAATAGTGGAACCATCCGAGGCAAAACCGGAGTCTTTATTTATATTTGACGATGTGATATGTGAGAAGCAAGATGTTATAAGAGCATATTTTAGTATGGGCCGCCATAGAAATGTGGATTGTTTTTATCTTGGTCAAACATATTCTCGAATACCGAAGCAGCTAATAAGAGACAATAGTAATTTAATTATTGTCTTTAAACAGGATGACATGAACCTTCACCACATATTTTCCGATCATGTGTCACCTGATGTAACGTTTACAGTATTTCAAAATATGTGTGCAGAGTGCTGGAATGACAAATATGGGTTTCTAGTGATTGATAAGGATAGAGAAGTACAAGGTGGGCGATATAGAAAAGGGTTTGATAGCTTCATATATCCATAATGAATTTTAATAAAAACTTCACTTGAGCCACAGACTTCGTATGGTTACTTCGTTTACGTATGCGCTAAGATGAAGGTTGCCAAAGATAATAAAAAATATAACAATCTTGTGCATCCCAATAGTGAAATAGCCCTCAAGCGACAGTTGATTGAGGCGACAGATGCGGTACGTAAGAAGTTTAACTCTATTAAGAACAAAGATGTTGAGATGCATGTAACACTTGAAAAGATCTATCAACCAATAACTGAACCTTTAAATGCTATATCTTCAGCAGCGGAGAACAAACCACATACCCAACAACCATCATCATCATCAAGGGTGTCTACTCAGAGGGCAGTGCCATGGGAGAGTGCTTCTGAAGAAGGATCTGATAAGTATGTAGGCGGTGATGATGTTCCACCTTATATCATCATTATGGAAACACCACCATCGTCTATAAGAACAACCCCCGTATCTGAAACTTCTCTAGCTAGAAAACTAGAAAAAGGACGTGAGGTTGTAAAAAGACATATACAGAATGTAAAATCGGGTAATTCCAAGTATGATAGTTTATATGGAGTGCATGTAGATCCCAAGACAGGCAAACTGCTGATGGGCAATGCTGAAATACGTTTTTCCCATGGAAATATTACACTGTGGTATGGCAATAAGAAACTTGGCGTGTATCTAGGTAATCCGAAATTGTACGATCTAATATTTCTAAAACGTCCGCCAATTCTAGATGATAATACAGAGAGTGTTATCGATGATGAATGGAGTAAGATATATGGAGAAATACTAAGGAAAACAAAAGCGCCGTATAAAAAATTCAATGTAGCGAGTGGCTATAACACCACTAAACGTGAAAAATTTCACAAAATTATCAAACCATTAACATCTTCTACAATTGTGACACGATCGTCAACAAGTGGTTATGGATTAAAACGTGTACCTACCCACAAATTGTACAGAAATAAAGATAAAGAATATATCTACTGGAATAAACCTAGTGAACTTGTGGCTCGTTTACGCCTCTTATGGGGTTCGAAAATGGCTGGAAATAACAACCACGACAATGAAATAATAGAAATAATATCAGAACTTAGGGAGGAAAAAATAGTGTATTAAAGATATAATACCTAGTATCATCATACTCAATAAGTATTATATAGCCTGAAATATATAAAATGGATCAGACGCAATCAGAAATGTCTACTGTAAACAACACAATTGACAAATTTGGACGCAGCAAAAGAATTAGTGCAAGTAAGTTAATAGCCTATCGTGGATTACCTGGCGTGGGTTTTAAACTTACCAGAGATAATCACTATGATATTGAAAATAAGCGTTTAAAAAATCTAGGGGAACCTGTCGATGATCAAGATGGTGCAACATGTAATTACGTTAACAAGCGTCTACAAACAAATGATGAAAATGCTGCCAAAGCTATTTTTGATACAACTGATGTAATTATTGAGGAAATGAAAAAATATGTTGATGTGGGACTTTTAAAAAGTGGAGAAGAAAATCGCACTATTTTCAATAAACAAAATAATGATACGATGCAGAAAATGAAAATAGAAATGAGGAAATATGTTGATAAAGCAATTTCTGAAGTTAAACGTTCGGCCATAAACAATCACAATACTTTAATCACTAGAATCTCTAAATTAGAGCATATTGCCACCGAACTCCAACCAAAGAAGGTGCAATCCGGAGGCCTAGCATTTCCACCAGAACTAATGCCTGAAGTTGATATATAGCTGAAGACAATTTTATAATGGAGGTTAGCAGCGAAAAATTACAAGTTGTTAACGAGTTACATAGAAATGCTCGACGAAATTTTCGTAGAAGGCGAACCATAATTAAGGGGTTTGGTGATTTGTGGCAAGCAGACCTAGCCGAAATGCAACCATACGCTGATAAAAATAGAGGGTATCGTTATATTCTTGTAGTGATTGACTGCTATTCCAAGTACGTATGGACCAGATCTGTTAAAAATAAAACAGCTGTAGAAGTTACTAAGACTATGCAGACTATTATTCAAGAAGCAAATTATTCACCAAGAAATTTACAGACTGATAATGGTACATAATTCTACAACAGAAAGTTTTCCACACTAATGAAGCAGCATGAAATTAATCATTATTCTACATATAGCACAAAAAAAGCAGCAATTGTTGAACGAGTAATCCGCACATTAAAGAGTTGGTTGTATAAAGAATTCTCAGCTATGGGTAAATATAAATGGCTCGACATCCTACCCAATGTTACAAAAAGTTATAATAACAAAGTCCATCGTACAATTGGTATGAAACCTGTTGATGTCACACCAACTACACATTTAAATGTATATAATAACATAAAAATTGCTCTCAAACCGAAATTCCACCTCGGTGACGTAGTTCGTATTAGCAAGTATAAAGGTGTATTTGATAAAGGGTTTACACCGAATTTCTCAACAGAACTTTTTAAAATTGTCAAGATAAACATAACAAATCCCACAACTTACCTGCTTGCAGACATGCTTGGACATCCAATCAAGGGGTGTTTTTATGAGATGGAGCTACTAAAGGCAAAATACCCCGATGTGTATCTAGTAGAGAATGTTTTAAAAAAGCAAGGAAATAAAGTGTTTGTAAAATGGCTTGGACTCTCTAAAGAACACAACTCGTGGATTGATAGAGCTTCTCTTGTTTAAAATTGTCACTGTCTAGAAAATATATTATTGTATCATTATAAGGCTATGTCAAATGAAATATTTTTATGTATAATAAATAAATAATAAAACGAATGTACTCAATTAATATTTGTTTAATTTATTTCCTTAATGTTAAATTGTAAACAAAATAAAAATATTTTTAAGTTTATTACATATACTACAAATACTTAACTTAAAAAACACCAATTATTTTTTCATTTTATTACACAATAAATCTACTTAAATATAATACAATATCTCACATTTAGTATGAATTTTCCAGTTTTATAACTTTAACCCGATAAATAATGCAAATTTTATTTGATATGCTAATGTTATTGTGACTGGCTTAACTCATCTATTGCTGCAAGTAAAGCATCTAAAGGATCATATTTTTCCTTTTCAACAACATTATTTGTATCAGTTATTACGGCCAACTCATTTTGAAATATCGGTATGTCACAATGCCCCCATGGTAAAGTTTTAAACGTATTAGGAATGACGAATCTTTTGTCATCATAATGAGATAGTGCCACCTTATTTTTCATTTCTGTGTAAATATCATGCGAATAACTTCTAAATGTATTCATTTCTCTTAATATTACCCCACCCCGCTCCACTATTTTCTTATAATCATCTATTGACAAATTTTTATTAATAACTGATTTCTTTACCCCCTTAGCTTTTTTCAGTTCATTATTCATAGATTTTATGCAGTAAGCTTTAGCCCCCGTCCCATAAAAACTAATAATCGGGTCGGCGGGGAACTCATCTTTAAAATTCCCTAAAACCGACAGACCTTTAGGAACATCAAATTTATTTCCTTCTTTATAGTTGGATGTATCGAATTTATTGGGGTTCTCCTTTATAAAATCGTAAATGTTATCAGTAAAAACTTTAATAATCAGAGAATCCGTATCGGTGTATAACAGGGAAGCATTTTCGCCAAATTTTCTTTTTATCACATCATAGAAAAAATTGTATAACACCGTCTTGGATAATTCCAAAACACAAAACCCTACATAAATTGGCTTGTTGTATACTACTTTTAGTTTGTTCATATGAATCGCGACGAAATCTTCCGTAAAGATCGAACAAGTTTTAAAATTCGGCCGGGCTATAAGAGCATTTGCACCAAAGGACCTTCTAATACTTTCCCAATGCGTAACCAACTTTATATCCTTTCTATTATCCACGTTTTCCATAGTTTTACCGAAAACTGCATTATTCATTAATTTAAATTGATCTTTTTCGAATTTACTTGTTGCCGTGTTTCTCATCTCCGTATTTAAATCGATGTATTTTCTTAACCAGGGAGATTGATTAAATGCGAGCACTCTATGAGTCTTTAAAACCATCAAACCGTGATCCATGGCCTGCCTCAAATTTTTATAGTGTACAATGTACCTTTTCTTGTCAAACAAATTTGGAATCAACTTTGCCGATTTTGCATTAGGAGGAATCATGTTTTCTACTAGGAAAGGGAGGTCCGAATGTAGATCATGTTCATTGGGATAATGAATGTCTACTTCGAAAACGTACCCGCGCGGATTTTCATCTGGAATATTCGTAATGTCTAAGTTTATAATTTCTTGTTGGGACAACCAAGTGAATCCACCTGTCGGCAACGACTGGGACATACTGTGACCGTATAGGTTTGTGGCGTCCAAATAAGTTATAAACGACGAGGGTTCATTGGAATCATAATCGGTAAGAAATTTGTTATTTGCGATATGTTTTCTTTCAGAGCACTGACTTATTCCACCACGAATTCCTTTCTTAAAAAAGTTAATCATATCTATATCAATTAATAATTCTAACTCTACTCCTGTCAGTTTTAACATAGCGTCCCACGACAATCCGGGAGCTGTAAAATATTGAGCAGGATCCAACTTGTATTTCTCTAAACTGATTTTCCGAAAATTTTCGAATACATCACATAAAAGCAATACGTCTGTTTTCAAATAGAGATCTGAATAATCACCTAAATTCTGACATGCGAACAACTTCCACACATCTTTAGCCCTTTGATAATCATTTTCGGATATATGCTGATCGTTTAGGTTGTCATAAAATTCGACTTTGGATGGTAGATCTGGTTTATTCAACTTATTTAAACTATCCACAAAGCTATATGGAAATACACCCTTTTGTCTCATTAAACGGAATTCTTTGTTATCCGTATAAAAACTTCTGGTTATAGTTAACTGGTCATCATTTAAACTTTCACCCAAATTTTGTAGCGATGTTGACAAGAACTTAAAACTATCAATGAATCGCAGTTGTAAAAATTTTTGTTTCTTCTCCCCATTCTTATTAATGTAATCATGCATATAAAGGTGTTTTGAAAAAGATATGTATTTCTCTTTATTTTGCGCTAGTACCTCCACTCTATCGTTATGTGCACATAGCTCTTTAATGAATAAATGACCGTCGTATGAGCTCATATTATGGAATATAATCGGTATGAAACATGGTAATTTATAATTTAAATTGCAATCAGAATGTGCAGCGATAAATCTTATTTTTCCGGTTAAATGGCAGTGATGCTTAACTTTCACGTCACCGTCTTCGAATGCCTTCTCGCATATACCGCATACGGTTGCGTTTTCAAAGTCTCGTCTTTGTTGTGCTGTGAGCTTAGCCATTGGGACTAGATCTTTCATATATCTATTATAGATATCTCTCGAGTCAGCTTCGATACGTGATACGAAGACTTTGGCGGCGTCAGAACCCCGGTATAACTCAAACTTGTTTAGGGAATTGTCAAACGAACATTTTATTAAATATGCGAAAGAATGTGGTTGATGTCTAAAAGTTTTATTCCCGAAAGACCGTTCTGGATTGGGTTGGCAGGTATCGATAGGACTTAAAATTGATTCGAAATCGGCATACACTACAAATGGAACTTGCATTCGCCTTTCAAAATGTTCAAATTTTAACATATTCTCGGGCACTTGTTTACCATATTTATCTATTCGAAATTGGGTAGTAGGTATTGTTGTATAAATGTGATTGCAATCGTGTGACTGGTGTTGCAATAAGTGACGTTCAGTATTAAAATATAACAAACAACCGTCGCAAAAATGTTTTTTATGATTGTGAGCAGAAATTTGACGCGAAACTAACTTAGACAAATCTTTTATCCAGAAATAGTGAGTTTTAGCGCAGTCGTTCTTACAATGGTGATTAATATTACACACCTCAGAAATTAGCAATAAATTTAAATGGATATGCAGTTTTTTCCCCGAGTAACGTAAAGGACCTACAACTTCATATTCCATTCTATTATTTTTAAATTTCTCCTCTAACCCGTATACATTTATCGATATATTATTCATTTCCTCAAATTTTGATATATCCCGCAATTTTACTGGAAAATCCATACCTGTTACATTTAACACTTGTGAATAATGTGGATATGATGATAAGTCCGATGTATTACCATTTGCAGGATACAGTGCTGAAGTCACCGCCCAGGCAAAACAACATTGATCTTGATTGTGCACGTTTACCACTGCATTCTTATTTTCAATGAATTTTGGTAATTTTATATATGATGAACCACGAAGTGGACTATACTTGTTCACATTAATTTCAACAAATTCGATTCGTTCCAGGGCCCATCCTAAAAATATGCAAATGTTAAATGCAATTCTAATACGTTAATAAAAATAATTACACACCTGAATCTCGCTCTTGAAACTCTGTAGTTTGGGTAATCATCTCTTCTACAAAACTATCCAAAACATCACTTAAATTCATAGCTTGATCCAAAATTTTGTTGGTTGTATTAAATGATTTCATATCTGTTAATTCTTTACTTTGTATCATGTATTTGGCGAACACTTCCAGATTTACTTTTATTGCCGTATGTATTTGTAGCGCTTCTTCTAGCAGATTTAAAATTTTATGTTTGATTTCATTAAAGAACATTACGTAGTCCAGATGATTATGTTCACTATGCACTCGATATGAAATAATTCTGTATTTGAAAGCGCTTTGGATAATGCTTACACCATCCATTGAAGGAACACATGCATTTGCCTTATGTTGCAACGACCTCTTATGGGGATGCATCTGAGCTGTCGTCAGCGTCACATTACAACAATCACATGTTTGCATACTTGCGGATGTTGATGGGGTTGAATCAAATTTAAATTGTTTTGCTGGAGGTCCATTATCACGTAAACTCACACACGATTCTTTCTGATGACGACGCAAATTACCACATCGCGTAAAACTTTTACTGCAAGACGTACACTTATACATTTTGCGTTTTCACTAGGAGTCTGTTGCTACTAATAATGGTTGTGACAACTCCTATCACTCTCTATATATCTACAGAATATGACCCCCACCACCACATTTTAAAAAAAATATACCATCATAACTACATAATACATACAATATTTGATGTAATAAATATGGCAATAAAAATAAAAGAACATTATTTATGTATCTACATTAGCTTCTTAGTTAGGTACTCCACTATCTCGTATAGAAAATGTTTTAAAACTATGACAATATCTATCTTTGATAAGCTAATATATTGCCACCCTTGTTAACGGCATTGAATGACTTCTTTATAGTAGGCAGTTCTAAACCTTCTATCCTATTCGAATCACACTCTCACCTGTTATTTTTAAGTTTAAAATTTCAGGTAATTGTGTGGCTTTGTTTTGTAAAAATCGACGTATCTTTTGTTTAGATAAGAGATGGCTAATCTTTTGTGCAATATATTTGTCCTTAGAAAAATTAATGCATTTCGACTAGAAATTAAATACCAAATTGTATTATTGACGGTTTTAAGTCGACCGCCTTAATGGCATTACCTCGATTTCAGATAGGTACCGTTCGCGCGAGCCACCTGGCCTACGTAGCTGTGTCCTTTATGCAGACCTATTGTCTGTCGAACAAATGGGAGCTATAAATTTAACCAACTATTTTGTTTCGAGATATGCGGCAGTAAAAACTAAAAAGCTGATTTAATCTTTGATCATTAGAAAATAAATGCGATGTCGCTTGTTCTTTTACCCCTAGAAAATAAATGCATTTCTGCTAATATACCAGATCCCTTGTTAGCGATATTGACAGACATATATTTTTGACAATTAAGAGCGCATAATTTAGCAATTGATGCACTAATTAATATACAACAATTGCTCCAATTCAATTAGTGTAATTAATGTGCAAATAGTCCAACTACTTTCATTTCTCGCGGCAATTGGGTTTTAATTATCCCCCCCACCAGGCTGCAAATATACTTTGTGATCGAGTTGGTAATTTATATTTAATAGTGAATTAGCTCCTTGCTCTAAAACCTTCATATTCTAAATTATAATCAAATTAAGCTCTAATAAATCGATCACTAAATCGCCATAATAATAAAAAAATAGAATCAACGTCGGAAAGTATAGAAAGTGTGCCTTTTTTAATGGAATACTGGTCGAAGACTACCTACAATTTGAAATTTTAATAATTTGTAAAGGCACAGTGACAGTAGGGTATGTGAAATACGAGTGGTTTGATTTTCAGATAGGCACCTGTTTCGAGAAATTATGCGACAGTAAATAACGTTGTCAGTGGCAATGAATGACTCCTTTAGTATGCGGTTCAAACCTTTTGTCCTATTCGAATCGCATAAAAGCTGACTTTGGTTACCAGATCCCTTGTTAGCGATATTGAATGACATATATTTTTGACAATTAAGAGCGCATAATTTAGCAATTGATGCACTAATTAATATACAATTGTACCAATTCAATTAGATATATTGCAATTATACTAGTCTAATTACAGCGTAATAAACTTTCATTTCTCCAATTGATGTACTAATTAATATATAATTGTACCAATTCAATTAGATATATTGCAATTATACTAGTTTAATTGCAATAATCCAATTACTTTCATTTCTCGCAACAATTGGGTTTTTTAATTAACCCCCTCCAGACTATATAAAATAGTGTAATTAACGCGCAAATAGTCTAATTACACATTTACAAATTACTAATTACGCAATTACAGCGCAATAATTCAATTACTTTCATTTCTCAGCGCAATAATCCAATTACTTTCATTTCTCGCGACAATTGGGTTTTAATTATCCCCCTCCAGACTAATTACATTTATTAGATATATTGCAATTATACTAGTCTAATTACAGCGAAATAATCCAATTACACAATTACAAATTACTAATTACGCAATTACAAATTACTAATTACGCAATTACAAATTACCTCCCAATCTAATTATTCTAATTACATTTATTGCAATTACAAATTACCTCCCCCCACTATAATTATCCTATTTGCCCCCCACCCCAGAAAAAGTGGTGGGGGGAGCAAAAGTGGTGGGGGGATACCCGGGTCCGCTATTACCTATCTACTTACGTTATCTTTGCCTCTTACGTGTTGAATTTCAAAATTATATTCTTTTAGATCTAGTCCTAATCTAATGAGCTTTGATGTTGGATTTTTCATGAAGAATAAATAAACTAAAGGTCGATGATTAGTTTTTACAAAATAATTGGTACATGCACGTAAGAATGAAAATATTATAGCCTAAAATACTACTGTCAGCTCCTTTGGAATAGTTGATTTAAGTTATTCTCCTTTGGTGAAATACGTGAAGCATGGGCGATTGGCAACTCATAGCCATTAAGAATGTGTGTAAGTACTGCTCCGTATGCTGCTCAGGAATTACCTAAATGAACGTGTACTGCTATATTACACGAAAGAGGGCCCACGACAGAGAACAGTAACATCCGTAGCAACCCCAGAGATCAGTTCTAGAACCCGACCTCTGGAATATCTGTGCTGACAACATTGCGGCAAATATCGTGGCATAAAACGGCTAGTAGGTCCAGGGGAAACTGAACCAGGATGCAGAGGGTAAATTAATGGATTACGAAATGAAGCTAGCAGCTGACAAGAGGGAGGCCGTGATTTTGATAAAAAACAGAACTGAACATGATGGTGTAACAAATGTACATCGTATGTAAACCAGAATGGAGATACACCCGGTATGGTTTCTTTTAGTTAAAGTTAAAGTGTCGTAAATAGAATACGTGACGGGTCGTGGATTTGCAAAAGGGGCATTTCTTTTTAAAAACATCCTTGTAAAATATTGTAAAAGTGTCTGACCCAATTTATAAAATACGTTTACCACCCGTAGTTAAGATATGCCATCATAGAAGAGCCATAACGTTTATAAGACAATTTGCAGAGGTCCAGGAATATTCGACAATTGTTAAGTTCAAAGCATTTCTTTGGAAAAACCTAAGGGTACAGCTAAATCGGTACCACATGTTTGAAATACGTTGAAGAGCCACGGAGGACCTATGGTACAGGCAATTCGGTTAAACAAGGGCAATTTAGTTAATGGCTTTATTAGGGTATTTCATGGAAGGCGCGTAATCAATCAACCGGGAGTAGTGAATCAATCGAATACGCGAGTAAAGGTCATAAACCGTCAACAGGAATCATATCTCGGTATCTATCCATTATCTACATAGTATTTTGAATAACATAAGTAAGGTAGTTAATTCAGGAGATATTCCATTATATGTAATGTGCGTAATATTAAGATAGGTAGGAATCTATATACACCTGAGCTAGGTTTTGTCCCGAAATGGAATTATAGGAATGAATTGAATTTGTATCATAATTAGCATAATTACGTAAGATTATAATAGCATGGTAAATTATTAACATAGCCAAGGCATGTGCCATAATAATAATTTTCCATCGTAACTGGCAGATAGCGCTACAGGTCGGGTCGAACTTAAGTACCGTCGGGGACGAATCGAAGTACAATTGGGTAAATCGCCTAACGACTTACCTACCCCCTTCAAGTGTAACCGCCCTTCAGGCCTGATGTGCTAAGTCTTTAAGGTTTTCAAAGGGACTTTTTCGTATAAATCTTCGACCGACAACATCATCTCTAGTTTCGCGAATAAGAAAGTAAGAAGTAAAGACAGTGTAGTGATTTTTCTGTGTTTTCTGATTTTGTTTGTATAATATGTAGAGTCAGTCATTCATTTTTGTTTTGTTTTGTTGATTGAATTAGTGGACGTTGTCTATTTTCCACTAGTCGAGGATTCCAGAACGTTTGTCTATTTTCTGGAAATCCTAGTGATAATAGCTTAACCGTGGTTTGCGGGATATTTTTGAACCCATGTAAATGTTATCCACGCGTTAAGCTAGATATCCACTTTTGCCACTGCCAACATTAGCATTTTAAGTTACAATTAATTTGGATATTGTTTTGTTTTAATAGTTCATTTTGTACTGGGACTTATTCCCCGTATTTTTCCATTATTGTTTTGTTTTTACCTCTTTTTAGTTTTCAATTGTAAATAAATAGTATTTTAAGTGTTTTGAGATTCTTTCGTTTTATTGACAATATAGTTGGCAATTTCATTGATCAGAAAATATGGAATAAACAGGTTGAAGTGCTTATTAACCCACGACACGTTATGTGAGTGATATCAGTGTCCAATACTGGCTGATCGATAATGAGTAAAGGAGTAAGACATAGTTATAGTTAATGAGGGCTCATACTATGTTTTGTGGGCAGTGATTCTGTCTAGAGACTAATTAATTCGAGTATTGATATATTGAAAGAACCATGTTATAGTAAAACTGGTTATCAAAGTATAAAATAAATATCTTTTTATAAATAGTAAAAATAGCTCGGCAAGACTGTTATAATGGTTACATGGAGGTGTTTCAAACCAAAACAACTGGGAGTAACATTTGTCCATCGTTTTTCAATCATTTTAGTGGCATGACCCCAGAGAAAGCCAAAAATAAAATAAATCGTCTCACGACTCCCTTACTAATAATAATAATTAAATCATTAGAGCCTAATTGTGTATTTTACCAGTTTAAAATATTTTGCTGACTGACAAATTGCGACGCCCTGTGTATGAGTTCGCGACTCCCAGGTTGAAAATCGATGCACCAGACACAAAGTTGACTTACTGGGAACAAATTCAACGTATAACTAATAAGGCTACCACAGCAGCAGCAGCACTTAAAAGGTTAATGATCAATGTAACTAACCCTAGTTCGAGTACGCGTAAATTGCTTCATCTACGATTCAATCTATTCTTTACCGTGGTGCGGAGATCTGAACGGATGCAGTTGACAAATACAGAAATCGAATGTCTGCCGGACCGCAAAAAGGTGAGCTAAAAGTGGCGAGCGCTACCTGCATAGTATCAGAACCTGATAATCACAGAAACAGCGTCAATCGATTTATGCACAAAAGCGCAAAGAATCTTTACCGCGAAGAATGCAATGGATGTATGAAGGAGAAAAAATATTCCATCATGGACTAATGGCAGCGATGCTGAGAAAATGAACATAGAGGAAGGTGGTCAGCCAGACGTATAGGGCGGACAAGTTCATGAGTTAACTACGGGCATGGAGAAGTGAATTACGCAGTTTATGACAGGTTCCTTCAATTCTACGTATATTGGAAAAGACAGAGAACCTGGAATACTTCCAGTGCAAGATAATATACGATGACGATGTATATCATACGTTCTTCGTATGCGATAGAAATACTGGCGCTGGGTTCAGAAGGCATTGAAGTGTCACTTTTATACTTCTAATCGCAATTGTGGACGGGGACGTAGAGAAACGATGTAGAGATGTGGATGACATCACAGAGACAGCACGCGCCAGTCTGAAGTTTTCGAGAGTGGTTCCATATTGATCTCTAGAGGCTCTCTTGTGGTCAGCTTGCTGACCCTATAAACCTTAAAAAAAACAATTTGTGGAAGATACTTTATGCAAACAGAGAAATATTTAAATAATGTCATGAATAAAAATGTGCCCAAATGATACAAATTTATTTTAATCTTCACTGTTGAACAGTATTGAAATCAACGCTTTCAACATAAATTAATAGAATCGGGCATATTAAGCAGCCACCTCATTTTTCTTAAAACCGCTTAATGTCCCCAATGGAGGTTTTTTTCAACATTTATTATTTATAACAACTAACTTTCAATGTCATCAAATAAGTTGTACAGGGTTATTGGTTATATTTTGACCCCCCTTTATCTCGTCTATTTTTGATAATTCGAAAATTTTCATAGGTACAAAAGTTATAGCATCTTAGGTACAAAAGTTATAGCATCTTAGTAATGCTAGTAATGCCGCAAAATTCGGATTCAGAAAAACAATTGAATGTTGCTTAAAGAGGTTATAGGGTAAACATTTGTTTTTTTAAATGGAACACCCTGTATATTATTACATATCTGAATAGCGATTTTACTTCTGATTTCAGCTATATATAGTTTGGCTATTTTATTTTCAATACTTTCCGAGATATTTAAGTTTAAAATAAAAATGAGGTTAATAACATTTTTTTTTATTAAAAAATAATCAACAGTCAACAAAAATAAAAAATATATCTATTACAGAAATTGTTCGACATGGCCGCCATTATACTCAATGCATAATCTGTATCTTTTTTTTAATTTTCAATGGCACTTAGAATGAATTCTTCTTTTTCTCTATTAAGGATATTAATTTCTTCTATAATTTCATTTTGATGAATATTATTGGATCCTGTGGAATAAACTTATTTTTTAGATAAGCCCAAGGAAATGTATCCATAGGCGTTAAGTCAGGGCTGTTAGCAGGAGGCCAACTGATTACGCCGTTTTTTTCTGTCCATACAGGATAATTAATATTAGAAGATTAGAGAGTATGAAATAAATGTTAATATAGTTGCCGACAAAAGCATGTCTACATTGCTCGCAAATATTCACTTTATTCACACATTTTCATTATTAATTAATAAAAGTCTGAAGTGAAACCGTGCTAGTAATATTTCAGTATAAAGGACACATCTGCAAATAAGCATCATTATTCATTGAGACTTATATTATACAATATCTATTATATCGTGTGCATCGGTTGTAAGATATTTACAAGATACAATAGACGAAAATGCCGTATTCAGTAATTTTAGAAAATAATACAGTATTAGTCATGATATTTGTTTGAAAATGCAGTAAGGAAAACATTTATTAAAGCTCCCTGTAAAACAAAATTTTTCCAAAGCCTTGTTCAGAAATTGTTTTAGAGAGATTTTTATTTACATCTTTAAATTGGATTTTCAGTGATTTAGAAAAATGATCACAATGTCAAATAATATAGTATTGTGTTGAGAACATTTCAAATTCTATCCGAAATTGTATCACTTTGGTCGAAATTAAAATTAACATATGACAAAACAAGTACTAGGGAATACCACGTTGCCCACATTTGCAATGAAAAACAAAGAACTGGCCATATATGAAGAATTATATGGCAATTTAATGTACCCAATTTTACTACTAGTCAGCGGTGCATAATAAGTAAAAATTTAATGGTAACAACATGCAAGTTTGTAATTTGCATAAAGTAGTAATTTTAAAATAAATTTTATTATGTTAAAATTTATTTATTTTCTTATCTAATTCTAACGAAGTCACCGCTTAATAATTTTTCTGGATTAAGGGTCAAGGTCAAATGCTTGTTTTAACTAAATTTATAAAGAACTAAGTACACTCAACAGTGATCTAAAGATATTTATAACAGTAAGTTGCCGATTTTATTTGCAAAAATTGGTAAAAATGCTGTAAATATTTATGATGCTTATCTCTTACTATTTATGATGATACACCGTAATGTTCTACTAAAAGAATGACTTTTTTGATTTGGATGTCTAGGCAATATTTCAAACAGATTTAAATTTTAAAATATCATTTGTTTCAAAAAATATCCGCTATCTAATGTTATTTTTAATCATGCAGAGAAATCATATGGGTCGAAATGATATATCGTGCACTCTGGGTTACTGTTAGATTGCGTTTTCACGTTCATGGTAAACCTGAGGATGTAACTGAACGACAACTTGGCCCATCAACAAAAACAACTCCAGAGAATACATTGCTCGATGCAATTCAACAATTAGTATTCCAGAGATGCTAAAATCTTGAGAAGTGTACTTTATAAAGAATGGTGATACGTTTTAGATAGATATTTGAATGAACATTATAATAAATATAAAAATAAGATGATTGTCATTTATAAGATATTCATTAACTACATTTCTCATTAGGGCTAAAGGCTACTATTGAGATCTGATGACATTAAAATTTCTAATATGAAAAAATATAAAACAATTTAACAAAAAGATATGTACCATGGTACCACTCACCAATAAGAGGTAATCGAAATCCAGTTTTGTTTGCAAATAAATTACAGTTTGTATTATGCCTTGTTTCAATAAGGATCGCAGCGTGGAGACCGCGTGGTATATAAAGGGTTTTTATACATGGAAAAATGGATCTCATTTTGGTAGGAATATTTTGACAGTTACTCATCATGTTCACGAAATTCTTAGATCTGTGCTGGTATTCCAAGTAGCAGATGTTGGTACACGTGTACGACACTGCACGTTTCTCTGTAGGTATCACGCTAGCAGAGTATTTAGAAGTCAATTAACTCTAATCCGAAAAACTATTAACTCCCTAGATTTAATTTCTTACACCCAACACCACCTTACAACGTAATATTGCAAATATTGCACGTTAAAATCATCTGGTACTGCCAACTTAAGTTTCCTTTACCTGGAAAATCGATGTGTCTCATTATATTTGCATTTGAATTAAAGAGAGTTCTTAAATTTACCTATTACACAACAGCGCTTTTAGTCGTTAATTCTAATGACTTTATTTATAATGTCAATAATATACAGTTTCAAATAAGTGGCATTTCGATCTCTTTTGATGTTTATTACCAATTTTTCAAACTTTGGGATCTTGAGAACTACTCGAATTAATCGATCTTAGTAAGTAGTTACACAAGAATAATACCTTATATTTGATACGTAGCGAAATATCGTGCGTTATAATTATCCTAGCCTATCCTAACTAGTATAATTTAAATATAAAATACTTACAATAAAACAAAATTCGGTGAAGCATTTTTCACGTATCCTCGTGATTGTCAAATATAATAGGCCTGCAGATTCCTTCACTAGGGGATGGTCCAGGTTGCTGGCAAGAAAGGCCAGGCTCGCAGGTTCCGCTAAACCCTAAGTCACCCCCACACGGTTCGCCTTCAGTTTTTGCACATTCTTGGCAACATCTGAAAAAAATAGACGAGGAAGCAATAAAATTTCCGTCATTTAGTTAAACGAAAAATAATATTTTGTATTTCTTAGGTGAAGAATGTCACTTCCGACCCTGTTATTTCTCGTTACGCAAATGCATTATAAATGCATTATTAAGTTTTAAAAATTATAGTTTCTTAAAAGGAAGAAGCTAAATTCGCTACTGTAAAATTATGTTTTCAACCGACTTGGTGTGTCTTGATGACAATTATTGGCATTATTATTATAGTAGTTCAATAAAAGTTTATTTGCGAAAGTCGCCATTTTAAATTGAAATACAGTTTTTCAAAAAGACAAGCTATCACCAAAACCTTTCCAATAATTATTATACTTCTCCAGGTGATAACGTTATCTCCAATTGTGCGTTACCTTCAGTATGTCTTATCTGTGGTACTACCTTTCACGTATTTAATTATTCAACATATACAGAGTGTTCCAGTTAACATTCCCACATCCGCTACCTTGGAAACTAAAAAATATATTTTTATTCTGTAAACGGTAATAGATTTATATTGTTAATGCCTTCTTCAGGAAGTAAAATTTACTATTATAACATGTCTCAATAAAGTATTTGGTTGTTGGAACGCTTTTTAAATATTTTCATCCTACAAATTTGGAAATAATTTATCATTATGGTATAATGCGTTCCATTGTATTAAGTACAAAACAACGGTCAAACCCGCAGGAAACCAAACTGACATATAAAGAAATGAAAATACGTAAACTACATGCCTATTAAATAATTTAATAGAAACAAAATGGTGTAAAAGTTTGTCAATGTCATTTTTACTGTTCTTTTTTTTATAAAATATAGTCACTTTTTTCCTATTATGATAAAGGTTTATAGATACTCTAGCCGCAATAAAAGGATGAGATCGTTCAACTCCAAATCACTGATTCCAGATCATCACACTGTTATGTTATTAGTTATGAACTGCAGGAATAGATCCTTATATGTATTAACATTTGCGTTCTACGTAAAGGAAGAAAATTGAAACTATATTTTTTTTTTATTAAGACTTTACTGCAATTTAATTTTTGTGTTCTATTTAATTCCTTCAACTTCTCAGCACCCTGTACAAACAGCCTTTGTTTAAATTTTACTTGACAATGTTCAACAATACTTTCAAAAACGGTTACAGTTCAAATAAAGTAAAATAACTTTTAATATCGCAATCTATCAACTTTAAACAACATACAACTAAATTTGTATAAATAAAATATAGAAACAAATTCATGTTAGAGATAATAGTGTCATAGTATGACATTAATGTGATAGCTAAAATTCCTTTTTAGCATTTCCTCTTAAAATAAATGAAATATTTTATAAAACTCTCATTATTAATTATTATACCCACTGTTAAAATATCGAGTTATCACGACACGGGTAATTTCATGAAAAATGTTTAGTTCGAGTCAAAAGAAACAAGTTTTATTTATGAAGGAAAGTCCCAGGATGTGGCGGAAAGGGTGAAAATAAATTTTCAGTCGGTAAAAAAAAATTACGGTGATCAGACAAACACGCTCTAATTTCGTGTGAGTTTTTTATGTACTTTGCCACCTCAAAGGCTTTTTTCCGGGCGAGTGTCGGCGCGTGGCGTCGCATTTTATAGGCGTCATCGTTTCGGGAAAATCTTTTAGTCGATCGTAGCGATCCTTCGAGTATTAAGAAAACTATTAACGTTTCAATACCCCCGTGTCGGAGGATTTTGTAAAATTTGTGAGATTAGAAAGAGATGCAAGAACAATGACCGCCTCAGAAAATTTGCATATTCTAACCCAACTTCGAAATTTTCGTCCAAACGTCAAAATTACACTGTTTCGTCCGCTCCTAGTGCATCGAAAATACCAGCGAGACCGTGCGATTTACGATGTCGTTCGAAGTTGGTCCCCCTACCTTGGATTTCTTACCAGAACGGCGGCCTGGCGGCGATATTTCGTTTGGAAATAGCGTTTAAAGATTTCGTATTTACGCAATTTTTCCAATTTTTTAAATTTCTCCAAACACGCATCCGAGCCAAGCTTAATAATTCGCGCGTCCTTCGAGATGGACTGGCTGTGTATTTTTTTTGAAACTAGAGTAATTTAGAAAATCCTGAGGCGTAATCGCTTTTCTCGATTTTGCCTCCTGAGAAAGCTTTTTCAAACATATAAGTACCCGTTAGAAACGCGCCACAGCCTTTCCCTTTGGATCTAGAGGATCCGGTCCTAGACGCGGGCAAGAAGAAGGAAATATGAAGATTTGTTTTAGGGCAATCTCCGATATTAGATATGAATTGTTGAAAAGAAAAATAGAATACTCGTGTCGCGATGAGGTCGAAAATCCTGGTCGAGGGCTCTCCTTCTATTATCATGCAAATTATCAAATGATTTTCAGTTTTAAAATCGATTGGTGACTATTATATAGTTATTTATATTTCTGTTTTCTTATTTAAATATTAATAACTATTCATTACCTTATGAAATGATATATAAGAAATTATCGTGTTCGATACAGGAGTTTCAGAATTTTCTCTTAAGATTGTATTTCGACCTGTTTATGTACTATCCTAAGTGGTTTTTCAAACATTTAGATGGAATTTCGTAGAGGTTTAATTCATGAATTATCTCAGGTTAAAGAGAATGATGCGAAAGTGAAGGAAGTAAAGAAAAATATTAACAAATTTTATAACTTAGTGATACCTACCAAAATATATATCAATTTGTTCGTTTGTCTACCGTGATCACAAATACAGAAATATGTACACATAAAATACGCTCTTCGGAAATTTAAAGTAAACGCTTAGTCACATTCGGTTTAGATCAAAATAAAATAAGAGTGAGAATTATTGGATTGCAAATAACTACTAAATGCACTACAAAAGTTTATTGTGGAGACAGACACTAGAATAATTCATTTATCTACTTAAGGCATATTCCCCCTCGAAGCACTTATTTAAGCAAAAATCCAAATATTGTGGTTTTGACAGAAGAGTTCATTATACAGACACAGAGAGTTAAAAACTAATCGCAGTTACCTAAAAATTGTTCCAGTATACACTTTGATAAGTTATATTTTTAGTGAATATTTTATTTTTTGATGTATTGAGTAATAAGTAACTAATCAAAAATATGAATCTGGATCCATTAATAACTGCAATTATGTTTTTTCTACCTCTCTGTATTTGTCAATGGATTTCCAAAATTGTAAATATCGGTTATAGAATAAATATTTTTAAACCTGAAAAGCTCTCCTAAATGTTACCAGTTCTATCAAGACCCGCAGTGCGCCATATGTCATGGTAAAGTGGATCTTCCGGAGTGGCAGCAAATGTTCAATGCATCTCACTAGAATTACCAATACCGCCAGACGTCTGAACAAGTGTAACAAGAGCTCATGAGATGTTGGATCAAATGCCTCGGGGCAGTCAATTGCTAGGTTTCACTTGTATTGCACAAAATAACATAAAAGAGCTTTACTTTCTTTATTAAAGTCACAGTAATTTTTAAATAGTACCTATGTTATATAAGATACACAAAAATTTTTATTTCCCATCCGTCAGTCCAGTGTTGATTATAGTTAATTTGTCAATAGTGCATCAGTAATTTATTTTAGGGATATATTGATTAGAACTATTCTAAACATTGTGTTAGCTAATTTTTTTAGATAATCATACACTTTAACACGATATATTGATTGATTTAAGGAATCATCATATTCCATAACTAATATGTTAATACTAAGGTTTTGATATAATAAGCAAATGTTTATTCAATACCAAATATTGCTATTTATTATTGATTAGTGATTATTCAAGAATAATTTTACTAACAGCATTATAAACAAATTAACCTTTTTTTTTTTTAATCACTTATTTAACGTCGGCCTATTTCCGCTACCGAGGCCAATCACCGACGCCATGAGACGAGCAACCCCCAACCTGGAAATTTTGCCGAACCTCTTATCTTACTAAGAGTAGGGATTTTTAACTTGCCTAACATTTAATAGACAAGGGACCGACTGCTTTACATCCCCTCCGATGGATGGTATATCCTCAATACACCTCTCGCCTACAGTTGTATTGTTTCTGCGATATAGCTGATATACAAGCCGCTAGAAGTAGGGAAGCGAGACCGCGTCTTTCCGTGGAGCCCATCCAAGTACTAAACGCGGTAAATGTTGCTTTACTCCTCATATCGCTATGAAGTGAGTAAAGTCAGTCCTCCGCTCGCTGCCCCCAAATTAGCCTTATTCTGAAATTAAAGCTGAAACTTCTACTCCATGGCCAATTAAATAAATACAGCAAAGCAATACTTTAAAAACATGGTTTGCGACGTAGTAGCAATGAGATATTTTTACCTAATTTGACTTTAGACTTTTAATGAAAAGGTTCACTAAAAATAACATCCTTTGTCACTTCGATTCCCATTCGATTTCGCCACAACATTATATGTAAGACATATTATCAAAAAGTTAAATACTAATAATACTACAGGTCCTTTTCGACTTTCTCATCAACATCTTTTTATATAACTAAAAGAATGCACGTGTACCAATCCCAAGAAAGAGAAAAAAGTGAAGTACCTACTCATATAATTACCACTCCGCTGCGCTGCCGTGTTCTTTATATTTTGTAATATAATAAAAAGTACTACTAGTATGCAACTGCCATACTTACTGAATGCCAATACCACTGCCTTCAACAATGTAAGACGTTTATTTGTATTTTATTCATATATTTGAGTATTTCATGTCTCTCGTTATTTTGTTAAATTGGAGGCTATGGTTATAAAGTTTTACATGGAAAATGCCATATATTATTAATATAATTCCTAAAGACTCTAATCTATCGAAACTAGTTGTGAACTACACTTTTTTACATAAATAAAGAGGACTAAATTAAACTCTTAAGTTTTGTTTACATATTACCATTTTTATACTTTAATGAATTTTTCACAAGAAAAAAAAGGAGGTTCAACCGAGATCATAAATAGAACGAGTCAATTGAGAGGTATGGATAGTTCTTAACTTTGAGATATGTTTCAGGTATTTGATAGGAGATGTCACTAGAGCCCTTTAAAAGGTTACCGTCCTATACCTTTCACTTCACGAGTAATAATATCTAATCCCTAATTCAACATGACGTTTTATTACAAACTAAAGTACTACAATTATAATTTTATTGAGAAAGTTAACATTGTTAACACACCGTAATTTACCTACTAATTAACATTCAGTAATTGAAGAAAATGTCCCTGCGGTATAATTAAAAGTAATACTGAACACCGTTCCCTTTACTGGAAATTGGGAGTTATATAAATATTTTACTTTCAGCTACATTTTCCTGACTGTCTCAAAAACTTTTGGCGCTGTAGATTCTATGCTTAAAACTTTTTAATGACCTTTTAAGAAAATCATAATATATATTCAAATGAAACAATTGAATGTTAAACGTCCCTAAAATTAAAAAAATATTACATTTAGTATTACAATTTATCCGCCATAAAATGACTTACTTTCCATGTTTTTTTAAAATTTTAAATAACAAATAATTAGTTAGACATTAGTGATTCTAACACATAAAAATCCACACATACATACGTACACAACACATACGCATAGAGTTATAAACAGACATTGTTGAACCCGTTCAATACATAAACGGTCATTTTGAAGCCCAAAATTACCTGTTCAGCTCGAGTTCAGACTCAACAACGTATCGAGGTGCATACCATAATACCATCACCATTTGTTTAAATATGGACTGAACACCGTACGCATTTTTAAGGTACTATTCCCATCTTCGTGTATATCTCAATTACTTACGTATGTTCAAAAAAGATAGAAAATGTTATAAAATTTACTCATCTATCTTGGTTCTAAAGAGCGGGATCAACAGCGACCTGTTGACAATCATATCGGGCTCAACAATGTACCGTTCATAAGTATATGTATATACACTTATACCATTACCATTATTATTATAGATATATTTACTAACAAACTTGTGAGATTTAGCAGGTAAATTACGGGACACTCTGTATATTTAACAGATAACTAAATTATAATTTTATGTTTAATTCAACCCTATTTTCCAGTTCTGTTCACTTCATTCCCTTTTATTGTACTGGGAACTTATATTACGCATTTTTTAACACTTGTACATTTTTAGGAACAGTAATCAAAGTTATTTAAGAGCTATAAAGTAAAAATTTAGGCGTTAAGGAATAGTCCACAGTTTCATGGAGCACATTAGTAAACATTATTATTTCCGAACTTGCCAAGGAAATAAACGAAATTGTTCAGACAGCCATATATATTTGTTAGACCTTAATATGGTTGCCACATCCCCTTTAATATGAGGGGAAATGACTTGAAATGTTTATTTTCCTCCCATTTACGACGTCTCTAATGTACAACTCATTTCGAAAATGTTAACTCTGTGAAATTACAACATTCTGAATGATCGAATAAAATACTATGATGCAATAAGAGATAAATCTGTGCGTTGGCAATGTTTTTTAAAATTTAGCGTATCTGAACGAAATGTGCACGTAGTGGGCAATTATTAGATACGAGAAAGTGACATATTTTTTCTCTTTCTTCCTTTAAGACTTTTACCAGATGTATCTCAAAATAACGAATATTTTAAAGAATTACCTGCGCAAGCGATTTATGAAAAAGAAAAAGTCAAAGGACCTTTTTAAAAAATTTAAATGAAATAATATTGCTGTAGACGTATCGAAAAGCGAATTTGTTTCCTATCTCAAAGTCAAAGCTAGTGGCTTGTAATTCAGCACTCGGCGTGGCGTATTGTCCTGAGAATAGCTGTTGGTCATACCAAATATATATCAAGACTCAAGAGTTACATTATTGAAAATGTAGGTAATACCTCTAATGAATTTGTTCTATTTTAAACAAACTGATGATAACGTTACATTCCTACGGTATATCCAATCAAAACATATTTTTAATGTATAGAAAGATCAAAAATTCATTATATTTATAATTTTAGTGAAATAAATATTTACAGTGCTTCATATTTTTGATGGGCCCTGCATATACACACACGGTGGTGAATTTTTCGATGCCCACCATTGGTATCTCGGAAACTATAAGATATAGAGGATCGGTTAAATTAGACAAAAGTTGCGCTATTTTATACTTTACAATTTCCTGGCAAGAAATGCTGGATATCTTGATTCGTTCGCGGTTTATCCTGAAAAAATTGAAAATCGTGATTTCAAAAAAATAATAATATCTTCTATACCATTCATGCGAACTTAATGAAATTTGGCAAGGTTATATTTTTGACCACTACCAATTGAATGGCGTTGATAGAAATTTTCTAAGCCTTCTAGATTATGAGCGACGATTGTCAACTTTTTTTTTTCTTATGGCCGCAATATTGGATTTCTACACCATTAGTTAGAGAAAATAATTCTATTTTCACCTATGTAACCAAAATAGACTGATTTTTTAAAAACATGTTGATGTTCGAATTAATGTAAAAATAATTTATAAAATCCAGTATGCTTTGGAAAAACAATTGTAAGCAACATTGTAATCCAAACGCTATTATTAAATTGTACACTCGTAAAAAATTACAGAAAAATGCTAGGTTATTTAAACTTCTATTAAATATTATCAACGCCATTCAATTGGTAGTGGTCAAAAATATAACCTTGCCAAATTTCATTAAGTTCGCATGAATGGTATAGAAGATATTATTATTTTTTTGAAATCACGATTTTCTATTTTTTCAGGATAAACCGCGAACGAATCAAGATATCCAGCATTTCTTGGCAGGAAATTGTAGAGCATAAGATAGTGCAACTTTTTTCTAATTTAACCGACCCTCTATCTTATAGTTTTCGAGATACCAAAGGTGGGCATCGAAAAATTCACCACCATACCCTGATAAAATAATTTTTACAAAAATTTATTGTCGCGATCCATTGCAATAATTTGTGTTAAAGATATGATAAACAAATTTTGTTGAACGTATTCTTTAAGTTTCAGTTAAATTAAACAGATTATTTCAAATGAAAAGAAAAATTATCTAAATTGATAATTTTGTATTCATTTATAAACGGAGTAAATCATAGTAATGGAACTGAAACTATTTAGTATTTTAGGTATTAGAAATTTAGAATAAATTTTACTTTTCTTCCCAAGCACTCAAAAATATTATAAGATATTTACTATGTTTTCAGAATATACTTAAGTTAAACCGACTCGGTGGAGTAGTGGGCTAGATCATGAGTGACAGTCATGGCTCTGGCCATACTGCCTATCGTGTCCGAGTTCGAGACCCGGCACCGGCAGATGGCAATGTCGGTGGGTATGGATGTTTGTCTGCATTTTTTTCTAAAATATAATCCCCTTCCGGACAGCCTTTGGCTTTGGATTAGGGGGTTGTCTAATTTCTGTGGTGTGTTTTAAAAAAAAGTATAACAGTATTTTTGATTCAGACTTTATGTATATTGTAACTCAGACAAAAATATCAGTTTATGTTAAATATTCTTAAAATGTTTTCTTAACTGTCTCTTAAGTCACTGAAGTAACTCCCAGAAGAAACATATTTTCTCTCAGGTAAAAAGAAACGAGGCATTACCGTTAATTGTGGAATCTGAACCACATCTATTGACAATTGCCTCTACCATTTAATACTAAGAAAGTCATAAATAAATTTGCTTTTGGGAGAAATTAAACCATCGATCTCCGCAACCGAGTAAGTACGTATCAACGCATTTCCCCAGTCGATTAACCATGCCCATATTAGTAGAATATTTAAATCTACTTAATCAGCAAGAAGAGTATACCATTTAATGTTTAACTTCAGTAATATTTTATCATTTCATTTGTTTCCATTACATAAAATATTTAAATTTCGTATATATAAAACATGAAAGGCTTAATAAATGGCTTAAAGCCTCAACTCAAACTGAGACCTCCTAAATATTATATAAGAGCCTAATTATATTACTCCACGTCTGGGATCAAACATAAAATAATTATAATACATGTCGCAGGCATACTGCATAATCTGGCTTTTCGCAAAAATACTAGGCGTTTTCAATAATATGATGGGATTCTGCTATAAGACTGACGGTTTTCAGTCATTTTGCAAAACGACTGACCACGGTTAGGCATATTGAACAAAATTTGTATTCTAAACGACTGAATTGTTTTAGGAATATTGCATAAATGGTTGAACATACACCGTTTAAGGCGTATGAGTCAGGAGTTGCATTTATAAACGTACCAGGTAAACCGATTACTC
This sequence comes from Rhagium mordax, assembly GCA_963680705.1. Lineage (NCBI taxonomy): Eukaryota > Metazoa > Arthropoda > Insecta > Coleoptera > Cerambycidae > Rhagium > Rhagium mordax. The sequence goes on from OY796656.1 coordinate 87,858,547, forward strand.
TCCACGAAGCGTTACACCGGAATCAAAAGTAGTAATTGTTTACATTGTCATATCTCCAATTTTTTATTTGTTTATCCATACATACGTATTTTTGTCTGGAAAAAACGAATTTGAAGTCAAATTTTCTCGAAATTGATCAATTTCTAAGGCTAATGATAACTATACTTATTTTTCGCCAAAATGGGGTAGGTTTACCCAAAAATGGGAGCAGATTTGAATTCTTCATCTCATAAAACCCATATTCACCAATATTTATACGATTATTTAAAAAACCTCAAAAGTTATGTGAGAAAATTAAAAATGTGCTTTATTGACACTCATCAGCACAAATTAAGTGATGTAAACCAAGAGTGCCACTCCCTTATGCAGAACAGCACAGCACTATACAAATTGTAACGGACATCATTGTTGACCTCTAATCAATCAAAAAGTTAACATGCCATGACATGTGGTCCTTATGAGCACACCAGGGGCCGGCAACTGCTGGGACTTATTGTAATACTTCTGCATATTTCATTAAGTTTTCTTCTGCTAAGATTTGTAATAATTTTTTTTTAATTATTCACAATCACCAAACGCTGGAAATCTCCAAAGTTTGCATCAATACAATGAATTCATATTTTTTTTCCTCTTATTTTGCTACTCCAACACTGCTTCACAACTAGTATTGTCCATTTTACATTATGCTCAATATCGATTGTCACCACAGAAATCATTCGCATATACTGATTTTGTGTTTACCGGTAAAGCTGGCGACAAGATATTTTGTCAAGTGTAAACAAACGGTGCCATGTTAAGACATGACAGACAACTGAGCGACAACTTTTACTTCAATTTAATAAACGTCTACCATTCAATTTACTTGCTTAGTATTTTTTTAAACGTAAAACATATAAATGACAATTATAAAATTAATTATTTTAGGTCGTTCTATACATATACTGCCATTTCTCGTTTGCGAGTTTGGTTTAATATAATATACCCATTAACTGTCACTCTGCGGTAATTTATAATTAGTATCTAATCCGTAATAAAGTGTTATATGAGCAATTAAGTTCAAATGTTTAAAAAAACATACGCCATGCAAATTCATTCAAATTCTATTGTTTTTCCATTATATTTTTAAATTGACCATTACACACCGGTCACCTTACTCACTCTATTTCCTGAGCTTTCAACTCATAAAAATAACAACCTATAAAGTACCCTCGAAAATAGAGAAACATTCCAGGAATTCGATCAATTGTTTAAGCACCCTTGACGCAATCAGTGACGTCTACAGGAGTAAAACCCATTATTTGTTCAAACACGTCTCGCATTGTTGTCCTCCCTTGTTATGCTGTAGTCTGTGAAACTTTTAATTATATTTTGTCTTTTTACTTCCTCAGATTTAGTTAATTAAACAGAATTTAATTAAATAATTTAATAAAATATAAAAGGCTACTAACACTTCACTTATACATTTCTAATATTGATTGAAAACGATTAAATATTGACATTAACTCATCTATAACTGAATAATATATTGCTATTTATAACATTTAAACACTTAAAATTTTCCCTAAGTAATTCGTGCTTATAACAGTGTTTGATATTAACCAGGTAGCTATAGCTACAAGTTGAATAAGAAAGTAATGCAAATTAATAGAAATTTCTAGGCGGCTCAGTTCATTGGTTTTATTCAAAAGGTAACTCGTCCACTCAATTCTATTGCGACGATGTTGTAGACCTGTAAATTGATTTGTTTCAGTTTGATTAGATATTGCCCTTATCCTGTGATCCCGAGTTCGATGACCGATCGTAAACTGGAGTTTTTTTAATGGAAAGCATCAATCTTAGTGTAAATACTCAGATACTGAAAGACATTTCACGCAAAGATTTTTTTACCTATAGTTCGAGAAATGGATCTTTTTGTGCACATTTCATCAATGACGATGCTAGTAAATATAACAAAAATCATGTGCTGTTGACAAAATAAATGTCATTTCCTAAATCCCATAAAACTAGTCTATTGTTACTTCTTTCATCAAAGATGTTACTTTCATAACCATTTACTGAAATTGCATTAATTGATGTTAATCCCCTTATTTCTATATTTAGTTATCAAAACGCTGGCACAAAGTCCACAGTCTAGCATAACCGCTGCTAAAGCTGGCATATCGACAGAGGTGGTCACAGAAGTTGTTAAACTTTTTAACATTGGAAATGTTTCTGGTTTCGCAGTTTCATGTTGCATATTATAATTGAGTAAATAAATAATATAAAGAGGCGCAACCGTCAAGGGGCCGAGATTTTAGTATTGTATTTTTTTGCCAATAAATAGCTTCAGGATTGTTATCAATTTTTAGTGCTACGGGAAGGTATTTGTAATTCGGCTGCATAGCCCTAAATATTGTAGATAATTCTGTAGTTATTGGCAAAAAAATACAACACTAAAATCTCGGCTCCTTCCTTGTTTGCGCAATGATATCATGAAGCATTACGTAGGCAGAATGACGTTTCAGAACGATATAAGTCAAAATTACACTTTTTCGTTCACTCCTCCTGAGCCAAAAATCAGAGCGGGACCGTGCATTCACGGTGTAGTTCTAATTTCGACCCTCTACCTTGAATTTCTTACTAGAATAGCCTCTGAGCGGCGTTTTTTCGTTTGGAAATAGTGTTTGAAGTTTTCGTGTTTTTGCAATGTTTTCAATCTTGTCGATGTCTTGCAATTTGAAAAATCATAATGGCAGAATTAATATTGCAGCTTATCTCCTGTAACCGCAACAGAAAAGCAGGTTTAAGAAGCTCACAAATTTACGGAAATTGTCAGGGAGTACAATGTCTAAATTCATACATGGATAAAATTATCGAATATCTAAACGACGCAGAAGATTTAGATGCTATCGATTCCAATCTTCTTTAAATACAAAATATGTTTCATTCAATATAATATAAAATTTTAAAATGCTCGACAATCCACACTTATACAATGATTATGTACGCAGAAAATGAAGGAAACAAACGTAACACTGGTAAAAAAAAATTTATAAAAAAGTCAAAACTTAATATTTCTCTATAAATGAAAATATAATAAATCATTCTTATTTTTTGAAAATTTATCATGGTTCAATTGACAATTTTTATTATGCACGTGAAAACCTAGTTCATCCCACGGTTTTTCAAGTAGGCGGCTCCGACACACCCCTTACGGTTCGGGACTCTTCAGTTTCTTGAAATATATGTATTGTGAAAATGTTCTCGTTAATAAAATACTTTTTTATTTTGCTTTCTAAATAAAAATACTGATAATACGATTTTACTTTTTGAAAACGTTTTGTGTTAATGAAATAACTATTTACTACTTTACAACAAATTTTCATTTTTATCACATCCGAAATTTCACAAGATATGCGTTCTACTTCGTCATTTACAATGTCTCCTCTGGTTGCATCTTTACGAAGGACTGTACATTCTATTATGTACCACTTTTAGTTTGTTAAATAAAAATATTACATTGCTTTATCGGAACAAAGAAGTAGTTAAACCAATAAACAATTTTCTATTCTATTTTCGAATATGTCCACAAATAATCTATTTGACCGTATTATTCAGGTGAAGCCATTTAATTATTTGCTTGGAATTTAGAATATCAAATAATGGACGAACATCTGTACCTAGTCGCTTTGACTCCAGAAGAAAAAGATATATATTTTTTACAAGGCCAGGAACAGGACAAATTAAATGGATTTTTCAGATTCAATTTTCAGACTGAACAACCATTTTTAAATCTAGCACATCTACAGGGATGGACATAGAGTAGATTAAAGTTTTCTATAAAGCAACCCATTGATAATTTTTTGTTTTAAAATTAGGAAATGAAATTCTTACACTGACAGAACAATAACTGTCGATTAATTCATCGTCAAGATAGTAGTCTTCCATGGCTGGTAAATGACGTCTTTCACGTTTTTTTCTTTAAACAGCAACAGTTATTCTTATGAGTGAATTGTGTACAAATGTACCATAAAGAAGGCTCTAAGCTGTACAAAACATATTTATAAAAATAAATTCATCGCCATGCGCCATCGCCAAGCAACGCGAAGCATTAAGAATTAACAGAGCTCATAATTAATGAACATTGACTAACTTCAAGTAGGTGAATCGGGCACTGTCAGGACAATGTTACATTTTTACCTTTACGATCTGTATAGTTAAACATCGGAGATCAAGGTGGGGTGAAATCTCAATAGGAAACCTGTCTGTGTGTATGTATGCGTATGAATGCTTTAAATTTGTAATATTTTCAAATCCTTTATTCAACGTTTCAAATGTTATTATCTTCGTTTTTATTCCACTTTCCTTAAAATGGTTTTATGGCAAACGCTTTAATACTATAAGTACTATTCAGGATGAAATGAAATGAAATGAAAGTCCTCCTTTATAAAATATCCTGTATAATTTCATTATGTAATTGCTAATTAATTAAACTGGGAAAATACCCTGTATGATTTCATTATGTAATTACTAATTAATTAAACTGGGAAACTTTTATAAGAACCATTTTTTCCCAAACACATAGTTTTCTAAAAAATCGTCCATCTTCAGACTTTTGGATAACGTTGAATATCTCCGTAACTATCCTCTGCAAGGATTTGATGTTCAAATGATATACAGAATTTGATCATTTTTCAAACACCGGATTTAAAAAATAAATCGTTGTATATTAGACTTTTTATGTTATAGGTTATTACAAATTTTGAACGTTTTTGTACTTTTGTTTCATATTTGTTGGCTATTTTTGCATAATATTTGCAACTCTATACATAACCGAATTATATCAGTTTCGAAATATTATCACTACAGACAGGCAGATGGACAGATATAGTTTTCAAATAAGTTCTCACAGCCAAATATTGTATTTGTTTCATTTTATTCTTACCAAAACATAATTTGAAAAATAGTTTTTATAAACTGCTATTGAGAAAAATATGCCTGCTAAATCCAACATAATCTAAGATATAGGTGGACTAATTATTGAACATAATTTTAACGGAAGAATAAACATTATTTTCTGTATGACTCTCGAAGCTAAGTTTTTTATCTAAAATCACTTTGAGATACAAGATCCCATTAACAACGTCGATTTTGATATTTATTATTAGAAAATACACAATTTAATTAGGAGATCTACATTAGCCCAGGGTCGATCCAGTCAAACCATGAACAAATTAGAGACAAGCTGAAATTTGGTATATAAGTTTGTATTATGGTCCTTAAAATACCACCAAACCCCACCGGTAATCCGCCGTGCCTGTCACCCCTAAACAACCCCCGAAAGGGGTGAAAATCAGACTTTTTTTAGTTTCTTGGCAATATCTTAAAAACAAAGCTATATACGAAAAAATATGAAGATAGAAAAATTAAAGAGCATAAAATTTCCTATAAAACTACGTTGCACAAAATTTGTTTAAGGATCCATTGGGGGGGGTTATACCTTGATCCATCTGGACATTTCGAAATCATTAGAAATGCATCCCCAGTCCTGGAGTGGTAAGCTATTATTCAACCATGTTTGAACCTAAAAGTTAATCATACATGTAAACAAGATATGTATGTAGGGTTACTGAGCTTACCTGATGAAATGTCCTAAATGCATCGTATTGAGCTGCATTTATGATCGGTGGAAGTGAAACCAGAATACAATTTTTATTTAAACTTTTCTTTGCTACATACTGCTGGTAAAGAATGTATCTGACGCTATTCAAATGTACTTGTTCTATTTTTGACGTATACGGAAATAAAAAATGTCGAAATTAAGGTCCTCAATCTGTCTCCAGATATAAATATTTGGATTGTAAAATTCTTCAAGAAGATCAAACAACTTCTTTTTCACAGTATTGACCAAATTAATTACTAGATTTGAATAACGTCAGATACATTCTCTACCAGCAGTATGTAGCAAAGCAAAGTTTAAATAAAGATTTTAATCTGAATTCACTTCCACCGACCATAAATGCAGCTCAATACCATGCATTTAGGACATTTAATCAGGTAAGTCCAGCAACCTTACATACATATCTTGTTTACATGTATGATTAACTTTTAGGTTCAAGCATGGATGAATAATAGCTTACCACTCCAGGACTAGGGATGGATTTCTAGTGATTTCAGAATCTCTCCAGTCCAGATGGATCAAGATATAGCCCCAATGGATCCTGTTCATCAGGTGGTTGCAAAAATGCATGCACATGTCGTAAAATGGGCCTAAAGTGTACCTTGGCATGTGGACAGTGTAATGGTATACAGATTATATTGGATAATAAATAAGTAAAGACATACATTACATTCATTTACTTAAACGTAACCTGTAAGTATTTTAGTTTATTTAAGGAAAAGCAACTGTGCCACTTTTACTACATAAAAAACCTATATTTGATGTATAATTATAGTTTTAATGTGTTTTGGGTAAAAGACGTAAGATATTTATATTAATGTAATGTAATTATTTTGTGCGAAATGTGTATTTTGTTAAAATGTACTGGAATTTACAATACGATAACTCTACCACTGGTAAAGCAAAATATATCTTCTAAACGTAGTTTTATAGGAAATTTTATGCTCTTTAATTTTTCTATCTTCATATTTTTTCGTATATAGCTCTGTTTTTAAGATATCACCAAAAAAACTAAAATAAGTCCGATTTTCACCCCTTTCGGGGGTTGTTTAGGGGTGACAGGCACGGCGGACTACCGGTGGGGTTTGGTGGTATTTTAAGGATCCCAATACAAACTTATATACCAAATTTTAGCTTGTCTCTAATTTGTTCATGGTTTCCTATATAAAGCTTCAGATTGACCCTGGGCTACATGTTATTGAGAAAAAAATCCTGGTGTTTATTTATATTTTAAGAAAAATATTTAAATTGCAATGTCATAAACAAGGTCATCATTTTCATAGCAACACAGTTTGTACAATTTTCTATTGAAAGTAAATTAGCTAACAAATTTCTATAATTATGTATTTCTTTATAAATACATTTAAGCTACAGGTGGGTTGCCAGAAAAACCCCCGAAGAGAGATTAATAGTGTTATAGATATTTAAAAGTATTTAATGCTATATTGACTTGCTCCAGATGGATAACAAGAAATTAATATCAACAGGTCTTTTACCTCAGTATTATCATTGAGTAAATAAATAATGTAAAGAGGCGCAACCGTCAAGGGGCCGAAATTTTAGTATTGTATTTTTTTGCCAATAGCTTCAGGATTGTTATCAATTTTTAGTGCTAGGGGAGGGTATTTGTAATTCGGTTGCATAGCCCTAAATATTGTAGATAATTCTGTAGTTATTGGCAAAAAAATACAACAATAAAATGTCGGCCCCCTTGACAGTTGCGCCTCTTTATATTATCTGTTTACTCAATGGTATTATTCAGTTTACCGACAATAGTCACTTGATGAAAGTCTTGAAAAATATGTGCAAACAACACCCGCTAATGATACCTCCTCCAAACAATATCTTGCACAAAAGTCACAAAACGAATTAATACTAAAACCTTCTATAATTATATAAAATCTATAGTGAAAAGACATAAATTTTTTTATTAAAAAGATAATTCACTAAAGAGAATCACCTGAAAAACTTTTCCAAAAGACAGAGAAGTAAAATCGGCCTATAATTAATTGTCACCCCTTTTTATGAGAATTTTTATAGTAACACAATTTGTGCAATTTTCCATTGAAAGTAAATTAGCTAGCAGTTAAATATTCAATAAACAATGTATAAAGCTTTAACTGAACTATCACAGCAAGACTCTAAAAACATTACAGGAATACCCTTTTTACTATTCAGCTGTATTAAAAAGTAAGAAATTTGTGTTACTAAAAATTTATTTGTTAAGTTGTGTAGGCTGTTTAAAGACAATAATAAATAATAAAAACTATCACTAGCTATTTCATCAGTATGGTGCATTTATTTATTGATTTAATATTTTTTTTATTTGCCAAAAGGGATCAGAAATAATATTTAACATCTATTTACTAAATATTATTAGTTTTCATACAAATATTTTCTCTCAGAGCCCTATCAATATAAGTTGGTTCTACAATTTAAAATTTAGACAGGTCAATTATGTCAATTCAAACTGAACTAACAACAGTTAAGATTATAATTGAAATATTCTATTTGATTTGTTCACTCAAAAAATGATTCAATATGGATCACCACCACATCCGGCAGAATCCTGTATATTTGCCACTGTACTTGTACACTATGCCGCAAATATGCTTAATTTTCTGTCCAGATCCGGAAGCTGTTTGACCATAACAACTAGTTTTGCTATATAGGGATTATGCTCTATCTGACATGGAATATATTTTTGTATATAATTATAACATCGGTCTACAACTTGAAATTATACTGAAAGTTTTCCAAAATTCAGACAGCCGAACATTTGGTGAAAATTTACTTCGTCCTATTATATTATCTAAATTAATTGTATTAATACTCTGAAAAATGAATAATTTATAGACAGAAAATATTTAATTTTCATTATTGAAACTCTTGCTACTAGACTAAAATCTAACATCTCTATTATTTGCTCTAAGACTCAAATGCAATATCTTTAAAATTTTCAAAACGCAGTTATCTTAGTATTAGTAGTAAAATATTTCAATTTCAAATGTTGCTATAATGTATTATTTAAAATAAAAGATATACCAATGATGACACTCTTACTTAGAGCACCCTGTACAAAGTAAGGTTATCAGAAGATTAATTTATTTCATCATTTTTCATTAAGACGTCAATTTTTATAAATGATGTGTCTGAGTGTTCATGTTAAAACAACGATATTAAAATCTATAGTCAATATTTCTTATTTATAAGAGATTATTTGCACAATATGTCATCTCTTGAAGTTGAAAGAAAAGTTGTGACATTTTATAAGAAATATTATTTTCCCCTAAAAGTTTAAAAGCTTTCAGAAACAAGTTGCTGGTTTGTTCGGCATATCTGTTTATACTTAAACTACGCAAACACGTTAAATGATTAAATCGATTTTGAATGTGTCCAACTTGTACCATATATGAAACTTTGATATAAAATATGACGTATAAACCAAATAAATATTAATTAAATAAGTAATCCTTCCTCTTTACTCAAGACCAAAATATTTCTTACTAAATTCTTCTACGCATTAGAGTGGTATTTTAAAAGATTTATTTTCAAGTATGACGCACGCGAATGCCAATACCTTCTACAAGCGTATGCAAATAATAAAATAATCGTACTATGCACGATCACTTCTTTATTTCCTTGTATCGATAAGCACCAAATAATTAGGTTTGCAGATACCAATCTGCAGCTAAAAAATTTTGGTATAAAGCGTCCCATAAACGACACACGTAGTAAATAATTCTAGGAAAAACGCAGAAACAGATTAATTTAACAATATACAGTGTGTCCACGGATTGAGTGCATATAAGGTGTAATTGACAAAAAGTTCTAGAATTGGGTTTTCATATTCTGGGGATCGATCCTGCTTAGTCTCAAACTAAGACATTGAAAAAATGAGCTAAATCAATTAATAGACAGGGTGTTTTTAGGCCGAATTCTAAAAATTAGTCAAGAGTAAACTGTCTTTATTTTTAAAGATATAACAAAAATGTATTAAGAAAAGTTGTTTAAAATTAAAAGTTATGGAAGACTTTCAATTTTTATACAAATCAGCCTACTTTGATTTTCTTTCATCAACATGAGATTTTTTATTTGTTATGTTAGTTAAGAAGGTTTAGTATTTTGGAAATAAATAACTATTTGTTTTTCAGTTATTCTTCATGTATGCGTCACTAAAACCACAAATAAAAAATCTCATGTTGATGAAAGAAAATCAAAGTAGATTGATTTGTGCGAGGATTTGTGAAAGTCTTCCATAACTTACCTCTTAACTCTAAACAATTTTTCTTAATAAATTTTTGTTATATCTTCAAAAATAAAGACAGTTTACTCTTGACCAATTTTTAGAATACGGCCTAAAGCACCCTGTATATTAGTTGATTTGGCTCATTTTTTCAATATCTTAGTTTGAGACTAAGCAGGATCGATCCCCAGAATATGAAAACCCAACTCTAGAACTTTTTGTACTCAATCCGTGGACACACTGTAGTGTATATATACTGTATATACTGTATATCCCCTATACACCTTCAAATGGGAATAGTGTTCCAATGATACATCAATAAAATGGTTGTTCATTGGTGATCGAGTGTATAATTTTTTTTTCTAAAACAAGTACTTTCCGAGATATACGAGTTGGAATGGCAACGATACATTGGATCAACTATTAAAGATTATTGTCATAAGACAAGAACGGCACTTGTACTGCTGGAGGACAAGGTATCAAGTGTCAACATAAATTACTGGAAATGTACCTACTAAGCGATTTGTTTTTAATTCCTCCCTCAATAATGTACTGCAAAAAAAGATAAATTTGACATTTACTCTTGCCATAAACTTAAACTGCATGATCTAATGAGACGATTGGAAGATAACGATATGTTCAGGAAAGAGTTTTTCTTTGTTGTACTGAATAAGAGAGGTAGGTAGTACCACACTTGAAGGAGAAGTAGAAGTAGAATCATATCTACTGGAGTTGGCAAGTCACTAGATAGAGTAAATAGAGAATAGGTACAAAAACACTTCCTTGGGGCACTTTAGCTTTTATTTCTTTCAAATTAAAATATTCGTCTTCCTGCTTGATTTTTATAAATCTGTTTGAGATATACGTTGTTAAAATCTCAACATACTGCATTGGGAGCATTTTGTTTAATTTGTGAACTAAACCTTCATGCCACACCTTGTCAAAGGCTTGAGCCAAAAATGCATTTGATTAGGTGTAGAGATATCTGAAAAATGTTCGGCAAACAAGTCTGCTTTCTGTTTATTTTCTCTAGCCCAGGGTCAATTATCCCTTCTGATAGACGGAAAAGAAGATAATACTTATGATATTTCTGGTGGCTTTCCAGAAGGAATAATTTGTGTCTTCCTCTGCAGTTTTCCAGTTTTATTGTCTAAGATAGCTTTATCAAATGGATCCTTGGATTGTTGCCATCTACGTCTTGCTCTTCTAACTTTGATGAGTTGTCTGACCTCAACTAGAGTTTACTCCTTTTGTTAAATAGGTACATTTTTTCGTGGTGTTATAGGCAACTATTTGAGAAATTTTGGTAAAGTTTTCAGCTTCCTCCTTTAAGTATATTACAAGTGCTAAGAAGCTCTATTCTTCTTCTTTATTCACCTCTCCGGGTTGCTGATGCTCGGAAGAATTTAATCCATTCGTCGGATAATTATTAGTAGAATTGAATCTGTCCACAACAACGGACTAGCAGAATTTAATCCGTTCTTAGAGTAAAATTTAATCCACTCAGCAACTAGGTAGAATTTAATTCATCCTATTGCATTTGCAGTGACCTTTCTACAACCAAGTGACTGTTTTACTGTGCGATCGTTTTGTTTTTGTCTATTGTTTGTGTCGTCAATTTGTGATAACCCTGGTTATTACCACTTCAATAAAACACTATTATAGGCACAAAATTTTATTACACACACAATTATATCACACACAGCGTAATATTACAAGCATATCGTATATCACCTTAATCCAACTAAGTTACTCTAAAAAATAAAAATAACGAAAATGCAATTCGTTGCATAATCCTATAACTAAATATTTCACAAAATTATATACGTAAATAATAAGGAGCGACGAACGGTTTAAATAATGAGGCCAGCTTGCAAGTTTCCACAATTATAATGAAATATTTATTCAAGAATACTCTAGTTGTTGCACATAACATTAAAGCATTTTATTTTTCTGTTAGATCATTGAATAAAGGACTCCTATATTCAATGGTTAGATTTAACCAATATTAACAATATTTTAACAAAATAGATTTCAAATGTAACCTATTCACTCTTTATTGTACAAATTTTTCTCATTTTTCTCGTCTTATACTTAGTAAATACAAATTTTATTCCTATATGGTTTATCTACAAACCTTTAAAACAGAGTAAATAAAACCCTGCATTCGGCCAAGTATATAATTATTATTTAAAATTAACTTGTTCTGAGTTTATTAAATTAAGCTTAATTTGTACCAGTTCACAACACGGGGTAATTATAGAACTCTTTACATGATACTATGATATTATAATATATTTCAAATAATAGTTCTCAAACAGTAAATCCTAGGTCAGCAGGTTCCTAGTTAGCACGCAGTTACGTAACTTCATGGAATATACTCAGTAAATATCAGGTTTTAAATTAATTACATAAAACATAAAAGGGGCACAAATGTTACTTAAATAATTTTTATTAAAACATACACCTCTGTCACTGATGTAAGTACGCCATTATATTATGTATACATATACCTAGCCTTAAGCGTTTGTTAATCAACTTCATAGATTGTTGAGAAGAATTAAACAACTATTAGAATGTTGGGCTAAAACATTCACAAAATATATGTAAATATATTTTACATTATATGCACGTACATATTCATTATTTTATCGTGAGGCACAAATGTTACTTAAATAATTTTTAATAAAACATACACCTCTGTCACTTATGTAAGTACGCCATTATATTATGTATACATATACCTAACCTTAAGCGTTTGTTAATCAACTTCATAGATTGTTGAGAAGAATTAAACAACTATTAGAATGTTGGGCTAAAACATTCACAAAATATATGTAAATATATTTTACATTACATGCACATACATATTCATTATTTTATCGTGAGATTTGCAATGCCCTTAAACTCAAGTGAAATCGATAACAAATACTGACCTTCGAAAAATAAATCACCATTAGTAGAAACATATTTTTCTACAAGAGAATATGAAGGAAGTTTAACCCGAATTTTCCGGGTGAGTTGTTAATTTAGCTCCTCACTGTTTTTCTTTTATTTACTCTGGAGGTATCAAGTAAATACACGTTTCAAAGTTGTACATTAAAAGCAAACAGGAGTATTATTGATATGTTTAGTTAAACAAAAATATCTGTATTATATCTTCTTCATTTAATAAAGGTTTTATTATTACAGTCTACAAAAATTAATATTTTTCTTGGCAATATAATTTCATTTCATTTTCATCTTTTACCTTAATAACATGACCTCTGAAAGTACATCACATTAATTATTAGCAGAGGTAATATGAACTAATTCTGGTATTTCTTTATTAAGGTAAACAAAAAAAAACTTTAATATTGATCCCTTCCACCTTGAATATGACCCTGATGCGATGCGCGTGTTCTTAAATTCCACATTTTGGTGTGGTGGATTCTGCAGAACCAATCAAAAAGAAGAATTTTTCAAATCAACTAATCAGAAGACATTGTTTAGATCCACCATATCTAAATGTTAAATTTAAAAACATGAGGGATTAGAGCAGCAATTTTTAAAATACAAAAAGGCGCACTATGAGCATAATCTTCTCACATGAAAAATGGTTTAAGAAATAAAAAGGGGACAACTTATCTCATCCAGATTTATTTCTGCAGTTTAATACAGGGGGATTCAAAATTAAACTGCTTCGTTTTAGAGGCAAATTCCTTCCATTAAAATAAGACAAAAAGTACTGACCTCGCAAATTAAGAAGTATATTTTGGCAATATTTTTGGTAACTATTTAGGCGTTAGCTAAGCACTTAAAGCAGCGCACATTTGGAAAAAATAAACTTGCAATTTTTTTTTATTTGTTTTGTTTTGTTTTGTCAAATTAAATGTTAGACACCAATTATATTAGATATTTATGTGATAATCATAATCACATATCTCGAAGGAGCCTTCTATTAGTTTAAAACCTATCGTTTTTCAGCCTTTTTAGGGTCGCAACCCTCAGAGAAGGGCAAACATAAAGTAAGACACCTTACGACATTTGATTAAAATTCATTAATTAATCAATATAAGGTTTTTTCCCAAACGTGTTTAATTTTTTCTAATCAATTGCGACCCCCTATATATGGGATCGCGACCCCCATATACCTATGGTTTATATTATTATTTTACCTGAATAAAGCGAAGAATAGTTCTTGAGTGGTACCACTTCCTTCCAATGCACCACTGCGGCAAATCAATAGAGCAAACTTGAGTGTTTCCCAAATTTCAGTAGAACATTCAGGTGGCTTAGGTTAAGGTCACTGGTGTCCGTCATGTCAAGGGTCGCATCAGGTACCTTCCCATATAATAACTTTGATTTGAAACTACCAGAGTGCCCTCTATCCATAAGCATCGTATGCACGATTAACTTTGAAATACTCTGTATAATTGCAATTAAATTGGAAAATTACAAACTTTACAAGTGGGGACTGTTAATTATGAACATTTTGGGGTAGTTTAAATTGTGAGTGTTGATTTTGTAGATTGTATATCGAAGGGTGGCAGCCCTTATTTAATTTATAAACTAGTAAGTAATAAGTCAACAGAAAGGATTATAATTGGTTAGAATTAGCAGATATAGCAGTAAACATTCAATATAATATGAGAAACAGTGTAAATTTGTAGCAACCTTTAATAACAAATATATGTACAGGGTGTCCCAAATTTAAACGGACATAGTGAAATGGGAGATAGAGCACACTTTGCTGAGATCAAAACACCCTCACACTTAGCCTTGAAAGGTTCTCGATGTACGGGGTGGGGTGTTTTATGGTTCTTGACATACCGCCATATTTTCGGAACGACCACACATATTGATATAAAATTTGGTATAAATATTACACTCTTTTAGTCCAATCACAAGCATAATTTATTTGGGAAATATTCCAGAACCGGATTTATTTTTTTTTATGTTGCTTTCAGTGCCCCGAACAACACCCTGTATATCATTTATTGGAAAATGTTAGTAAACACTTAAAAAGACAATGGATGAGTGTGTAAAATAATGTCATAATATTTAATGGCGCATTTTTATTTTTTAATAATTTTTCGGAATTGTCGATTGACCAAATTTGAAATTCCACAAATAAAATGTCATCTATCTAATGTCATTATATTGGTAATTTTACTGAAATAACATACAAACGACCTTTTATTTATTTTTCTGTACATGGGCCGTATCTAAACTGTTTTTAGTTTAAATTTCCAATCAAAATAATACATTCCGTTGCAGACATAGTTAAAAATTAATTTTCAGTATAAGTAGGCCTGTACTAACATATACAACTAAAATCAGTTACGTTAATACATTTTTGACGTTTCTAAGATATATTTTGCTCGATTTATTGAGAGACATTGATACCTCATGTTGCTTTACCGGTCAGACATTATCTAAATCAGCATTACCCCAACAAATGGATTATTCGAGAAGATACAGTAAACTGGTCACCGAGGACTCGTGATCTAACACCTCTAGACTATTTTTTATGGGGCCAGCTAAAGTAAGAGGTGTACAGTGAAGTATTCGACACACGGGAAGAGTTATTAGCAAAAATGTTTAACGTATGTGATGGTATTATAAATAACCAGCAAATAATTAACAGATCAGAAAAAAACATAATAAAATGTTCCCAAACATCCATTAAGAGGTGTTCATTTTGAAAATCTATTGTAATTTTAATAAATTTTGCTACTTATTTTTCTTTTTTTAATATTACGCGTTGTGAATTGTTAATAAATTATTTGTTTGTGTATATTTCTGCCTTTATTTTATCAAAATAAAATTCATTATTTTAATATTGTTTTTTAAAGATGTTCAGTAACTGATTTTACTTGTGTATATTAGAACAAGCCTATCTACAGTTAACATAAATTTTGTTCTATGATTGAAATGGGATGTGTTATTTTAAATGGAAATTTACACTCAAAAAAAACTTAAATACGGTCCTTTTACAGAAAAACAAACAATAAGTTCTTTTGTAGATTATTTAGGTGGAATTATAAATATAATGACGTTAGATAGCTGACTACTTTATTTGTAGAATTTAAAATTTGGTCAATCGACAATTTCGAAAATTTATTCCAATATTCCAATAAATGATATACAGGGTGTTGTTCGGCAACATAAAAAAAATAAGTCCGGTCCTGGAATTTTTCCCAACTGAATTATGCTTGTAATTAGACTAAAAGAGTGTAATATTTATACCAAATTTGATCCCAATATGTGCTGCCGTTCCGAAAATATGGCGATATGAATAATTGGTCAAAAACCATAAAACACAAAATATCTCAAAAACCATTCACTTTCAAGGGTAAGTGTGGGGGTGTTTTGAACTCAGCAAAGTGTGCTCTATCTCTCATTTCACTATGTCCGTTTAAATTTGGGACACCCTATATACCGTAATGTCCGTACTGAGAAACACAACACATAAGTTTTTATGGCAATAATCATTTTTTTTTTTTAATATTTATTACGTAACTATAATTACTCAATCAATATTTATGATGCATATATTTTGAGGTTATTTGGTTTCATCTTATCCAAATTAAAAATTTAAAACATATATTACCACACCACGTTACATTTTTATTTAAAGGCTGCCATTGTAGCAGCCCACAGGACCACTGAACATTTCAAACACCAGTGCCATTTCCAGTTCTCACTTGTTGAATATTAAACTAATACGGATGGCTCTTTTCACGTGAGCATCAGTTTATGTACCGTACCTTCCGTATTATAGTCCTAAAGTCCTATAGTCTAGAAAAATCCAAGCTAAATATAGTCATTCTCTTACACAATTAAAAATAAACAGGAAACTTTTAAATAGTCTCTCTATTGTGAAGGATTTACTATGAAACAATATACATTTCTCTGCAACTTCGCAATATATTTTGAACCATCTGTTATACAGGGTAAAGTAATAGTGTGTCGGGCTTCGATAGCTCGAGTTCCTCGATAGCTAAGAATTAAGAAAAATACAAATAAACTAGACAAAGAAATCTACAACCGGAAAATATTTTCAAATATACAGACTGAGCCAAGACAATATTACAAGCGCGTAGAGATGTGTGTCAATCAAAATGGACAACATGTAGAGCACTTGTTATAATTTTTTCTGATAAATTATTTGAAGGAACCTCTATTTTCTAAGTCTCCTGAATTTTGTACTTATTTCTCAATAAATCGAAAATTGTTACAAATAGCCATAGGATGTGCATTGTGCATACTAAAAATGTTCGTTATTCATTTCTACATCACATCGTCAAAAAATATACAGGAAGTTTCATTTGAAAAAATTGGGAAAATTCAATTAAAAAAGTTCTAAATTGAAAAATAATTTTTGGCCACCCTCTATATTTTTAGGAAGTGAAAATTAGTCTCGTTACTAATCAAATATATATATTTTTTATAATCTCATAATTGTGATTGTAATGATTTTTTCAATATATGGCATTATTTCAACAAAAAAATTCATTACATCCAAATGGTTGGGAGATAATCAATAATAATATAGGAGTGAAAGAAGTCTAGAAAGAGGCTTCAAAAAATATGCTGATATATGTAGCATTCCATTTAAAAAAAAGGCACTTAATCCTGTAATATTGTCTTGGCTCGCCCTGTATATTCGAAAATAATTTCCGTTTATAGACTTTTTTAATCTAGTTTACTTGTATTTTTTTTAATTTCGAAGATCGACGTACTATTGCCCCACCCTGTATATAGATTTAGTGATTCTGTTCACAAATTGTAAACTTTTAATGCCACATAAAAATTTCTACGAATTCTGGGACTGAGTAGCGTATATTTCGATAAATTCCAGTTCCAACACCCTGTATTTCAGTTACTTCGGAGTAGCAGTCAGTAGCTTACTGAGTCTTAATTTCAGACTTTGAGGTAATTAAAAGTTTTGTTCGTAAGAAAGGTCAATTGCAGTGAATAAATTAATAACGTTTCCGTCCCGTTATAATCAAGAGTCATTTCTTAATGGTTTCGATTAATCATATTCTGTGATTAACGTATTTTATTAAAATTCTGCAGATGAGAATTAATTAATAGATTTGCATTATAAATGTTTGGCAAAGAGAACTCCTAACCCTAGAGGTCGTTAAATTTTGTTTTATAACAAGCGTATAAAAGGAAAAGTTTCAATTGCCGCCGTTTGAGATTAATTAATCGCAGCTGGCATATCCTCATATTGAGCATTAGAAAAATTTTAAGCCAAGAAGCCTACAATAATTCATTTGTAGTCGAATTTTCTGTAAAATATTTTTCTTATAGTTATTTTGAATTATAAATAATAAATGAGCGTAGTAGCCTGTTATTAGTTTCTTTTCTTAGGTTTGGGTGGGATTGAGGCCAATAACCAAAACAACAAACTGTTTATGAATGACTTTGTTTAGGCTTTATACAAGCATAATAACAACAAACATATCCAAATTGATATACTTATATTGATGTTTCATCTCTAAACATGCTATTATTAAATTCATTGGACTTTCTTTGGATTAAAAATTATAAAATTCAAAACGTCTAAAAACAAATTATTAAAAAAATTTTTGAATTTTATAATTTTTAATCCATGTATTAAAGAAAGTCCAATGAATTTAATAATAGCATGTTTAGAGATGAAACATCAATATAAGTGTATCAATTTGGATATGTTTGTTGTTATTATGCTTGTATAAAGCCTAAACAAAGTCATTTATAAACAATGCATATTAAGCAAAGAAAGAGAATTGTAAAATAACAAACTGTTTTTTAAAAATGTCGACGTTTCGAAACGTCGACATTTTTAAAAAACAGTTTGTTGTTTTGATTATTGGCCTCAATCCCACCCAAACCTAAGAAAAGATTATAAATAATATAACGAAATTTTATACGAGTTTCATCAGATTATTTTTTTTATTTGTGCCTACATAATCACAGGATGTCAAGTGAATTGTATGTTACATGGTCCCTAAAAGTGAGGAGCCTTCTGTTGAATAATTACTGCAATAATATTTAAAGAACTACTCATCGAGAGCTGCCTAAGAAGGTAACTTCCTTAAACCGAACTTACGTTTTATGGTTTATTTTCTTGTAGATATTGATGAGGAATACACCAATTCATTCTTATTTATTTAGGTCGTGTTATAAAATTTTCTCTTTATCTTATCAATTGCTAAGTACTGTTACCAGTATTTAAATTTTTCGTACAGATATTTTAAGTGATTTCCAAAGTCATTTTGTTAAATCAAGTGAATAAGCATCATGGTTTAATATGTGTGTAAATATAAATCTAAATGTATCTCTAATTGAATTTTTAGTTCAATTTATTACCCACAAAAATTCGTGTAAATTTATAATTGCACCATTAAGTAAAGAATAAAAAAGAGACGCAACCGAGCAGATATTGAAATTTTAGTATTGTTTTTTGCCAGTAGCTACAGGCACAGAGTAACAGGATTGTTTTCAAATTTTAGAGCTATGCAGCCAAATTACAACTACCATCCCGTAGCACTAAAATTTGATGACTTTCCCGAAGCTATGGCCAAAAAAATACTAAAATATCAAAACCTGCTAGGTTGCGCCTCTTTATTCCTTTACGTAGTAACTCTACACACAAAAAATTTAACAACTAGTAATTTGTGTACTTATTTTGTTATATATTTTTTAAGCAAACTTTCTTTTTTAATTTTTGATAGACGACTACAAGACGATCAAACTTTAATGTTTAACATTCACCACTAGCATTATCTTTTTAATTTCTTCTTCCCCTTATAATTTTCTTACAATCCGGTTCATACATTTTTTTTGTCTGGTGTTTAGACATGGTTAGTGTAGAGTTATACTTATTTTATGTAAATGGCTTTTTATACTATTCCCACTGGTTTTTTCCAATTTTAATCCTATTTATGTAAATATCCCTGGACCAACTATGCAATAGTAGACAAAGTAGGCCTTGATAAACAATAAGGCCTCAACCTTGGCCACCCAGGTCGCCCGATCTTAATCCATTCGATTTCTTTCTTTGGGGGCACCTGAAATCATTAGTCTAGAAAACTCCAGAATAAAGAGGATATAGGAAACCGGATACAACATGCGAAATTGTACAATAGTCTCCTGGTGTTTTTGAGCGGGTCCACCAGTCGATGGTGAAGCGCACAAATGCATATTATGTTGTAGCCGGGAGTGGCTATTTTCAGCAGTTACTTTAAGTTAAATGTACCTCTGTTAAGTTTTTTTAGATTACCATAATTTTAGTTTTAATTGCAGTCTCTTATTTTTTACAAAATAACTTCTAGGCAGTAAGACATAGTGAAAAACTTTAAGAGAGTGAAAAGTTGAATTAATTATTCCTAAAATTGTCAAATAAAAATTTAAAAAAACCAAGAAAAACACATTTATTTTAACACCCTGTATCTCGAAAACCTAAACGTTTATGACACGTCTTTATATAAACTTTTTGTCTTAAAATCATACAAGGAATCACCCCTTAAAATTTGTCTACGTACTTAAATAACACCGTGTATATATGATTATTTCTTTATAATTCCAGTAGGTATATAAAAATATGTCATATAAAATAGATTACAATATTTTAATTACGCTTTGTTTTCCGTAACTTGACAAAACACAAAACATTTTTTTCATAGCATCCATTATTTTCACTGGTTTTAGAAAAATCATATATTGTCTAACGACGCAAGCGAAAAAATTAATCCTCCTAATTCTTTTATAACAATAAACATTCCGTAACATAGAGACTCCTGTAAGAAGAAGAATTACAATTCGTTAATAGTAGAAATTATTTAATTTGAATGAATTCCTTTTAAAAATAGAACAAAATAGAATGAACAATATCAAATTACCATATAAAGACAAATTTCTATCCATAATGAAAATTGCTATCAACTTAATATGCAATACTCAAACTGAAGTGTCCCATTCAACATTCTCTGTGACAACATTATACATTGTTATTCTTACAGATAGCCCAAATAGGGTTTACAT
Organism: Rhagium mordax; assembly: GCA_963680705.1. Lineage (NCBI taxonomy): Eukaryota > Metazoa > Arthropoda > Insecta > Coleoptera > Cerambycidae > Rhagium > Rhagium mordax. Next base: position 87,879,471 of record OY796656.1, read on the forward strand.
TTTAAGGTTGATAATATTAATCCACGTAGGTTTCTGAAATGCGACGCAAGGACATATTGTTAATTCTCCGTCATTGTCTATAAAAACAGACGACAAGTTTAGTTTTGGCATTTAATCATTTCCATGATTTCTAATTTGTGTGGTTTAATAACGTAATGCCAATGTCAAACTTATCTCTTATTTATCCGGAGATCCACCTGCATTCATAATATGTGAGCTAATTATTTAAGTTGAAATGAAAAATTTTAAAACAAAATTGGACTAAAGCCAGTGAATTTATTGATATTCTTATCTTAATAATCAAATCTACAATATAGTAATTAACTATAAAATGGCCAACTCTTGTTAACAATCAAATAACAAAAAATAAATTCATTGGACCAATTAACTACCGATAAACCGGCTAATGTTAAACTAAAATATTTCTGCAAGAATTTTATCGTTGTTCTTTTAATTATTTCTTTCATAATTTTTCAGAGACTGATGCAATTTTACTTTACGTTAAATATAGTATGATGACATGCAAAAATTCATTATTATTTTGCTTTGATATGCAACAAGTCCAACCCCAATAAGTCATGCTATTTATACAATCAATCAGTAAGCTTTTATGTATATTGCCAAAATATCAAACTTTCCACAGCTGGTTCGAAGAGTTGGTTGGCAGAGTTCCATACTGGTTGAATCAGCTCTCCTGACGCCACTAAATTGTTTGAATTCACTAAACTTAAACATTTTCCTCTAATTGTTTTATCTTCACTATTTATTATTTATTATTAATGGTAGCGATGTTTTCACTACATTTTTTAAATTAACCTACTAGCAAAAAAGAGCAGCGAAAATAACTCTAACCCACATCAACTTGCAGAATATGTTATGGAATTGTGGAGATAAACATCGAGGAACAAATAAGAGAAAAACATAAAAATTCCTTTAAAGAGCTGCCTGAATTGAATTATTCTAAGTGTCTTATACAGGCACCATCCAAAATAAAGACAATTGAACTCGTTAGCCTTAGGAAAATAACAGGAGTCGTAAGGATACTTCTAAATAAACACGTCATCACAATAAGAGTGAGAAATGGAGATGATCGCAGTTGTAAACGAAACTCCTTTTCATTTATTATAGGCCCTTGGGAAAAGATATACAGAATTCGAATTTGCTGCCATAAAAGGGCTACACCCTTCAACAAAATATTGGAGTTCCTGGAAGCAACAGGGTTTTTGAATTAAATGTGAACACAAACAGTTTAGATATGGAAGATGACGATATACAAATAGGTTCCTCTACGTCTTTTTGTGGTGGCCAGGAGGTTCGGAAGAAAAACTCACACACTCCAAACTTTGAAAAACGTCTCTTACTTTTTCAAAGTATGTATTATGAAAATCATTAAAACAATACCAAAAAATAAAGATACAGCAGAAGTTAATAAATTCCAACATAAACGTTTGTCTCAATGTTTAAGAATAATTTTCTAGTTACAGCTTTCTTCAAATTAACTCACAATATAGAAATACGCTATGAAACTAGTAATTGATATATAGGTAGTACTAAATCAGTTTAAATCAAACATTAGTCTTTTGATTTCCAATGGGACTTGTGAAAAATCAACCAATTTAAATTTGACAGAGAAATATCATCCCTAAAAATACTGAAAAAATGGACATAAAAATGCAATCATTGTCGTTAATTATTATCAATGTTGTTTTTGCTATTTAAAATAAATTAAATTGTTGTCTGCCATTTGTCGATTTTCTCCAGGATTTACTGCATAGAATACACCAGCATAAATAATAATCACACAACAACTTTAATAAAACCCACTTTATCAATATTGTATCTATTAAATTTAATTTTGGTATTATTTCGACGCAAGAAAAAATTTGAACTTTCATCGAAATTTACACAAATAAATTTTGTTGAAACCATCCCTGGTGTTTATATTCTCCATTCCTTAAATCCTTAACAGTAAGGCCGCTGTCGACTAATATATAATTCATAAATTCGGCAGTTTAATCAATACCGCTTTAATGGTACAGTGTTGGAAAATATAGATCGCTGTGTACTATCCATAAACTATCGTATATAAAGTTTATCACAGTTTATACGATTTGTGATAAAAGCAACACCGTCTTTGGGATAAACTTATCTATCAGCCTATAACTTTACTTTTCACTAGGGAACAGTTATCTTCTGTTTCAGTTTTAGGCAGCCTAAAATAAGTTATTTACGAGCCATTATAGATCGTTCAAATGTACTCGGATATTGAATTGAGCCTTAAAGAGTACTTTTCATGTAGAGGCGATATTATTAGAGAGCGGAAAGTGCACTCTGCATATTTTAGGTTTCTACCTAAAGGACCTTGTTTTATAAAACGCCAACGACTCATGAAAAATGCAAAATTATAGTGGAATTTTGTTCATACCTCTACCACATTTTATGTGTGTTACATGTGTCCTTATTTTGCACACATTCATGCACTTACTCATTATTTTCTCAGCCGAGTTTTAATAATACTAAATTATTCTTTCTTTCTGTATCTCTTTACATGTAGTAGTTAAATTTAGGCTAATAACTTTGGTTTGACTAACACTAATGACTTGAGTACAGCAGTGAAGGTGATTATAAGAAAAAATCCGTTCAACCTAATTTGTTGACTGCTAGAGATTTTAGTTTACGCCTGCTTGCTGAAATGGATGAGATAACAATTTAGACGTAAAATTAATTTATTTTTTTATTTAGAAATTGATCCAGGTGCACAAACTTAAATGTTAAAATGAATTTAAAATATCCTGCCTACATACTGGGCGATTATCTAAGAATACGCATACGCTGATATCCTGAACTGAACAAAATAATGCCCTCCTATCCCTAGTTAATAAGGAATTTTAGAATATGAAAAAAACTTACAACTGATATATAGTTTTACTGGATGTGTTAATATTAATTTCAACCTTTTATGATAACGAAATTATCTGCTACCATGGTTAACCAAAGTATTAATGCTTGATCTATATTATTCCTAAGTTTCTAATCATATACTTTTATTGTATAACATTACAGTTTTCATTTAAATGTTAAGAAATACAAGGATTGATTTTGCCCCTGAAGATTGTGGGAATGATTTTAATTAAAATGTATTATCAGTAAATACATTTTATGTCTAAATTACTTAACAATTTTCTCATTCATCCGGATTGTTCCATCCAAGTAGTAAGGGATTCAAGAGCGGTGGGCCATTATCTTTCTACATTTGGTACTCTCAGGCCTATCGTAACTGACTACACAATTTCGTCTAGTTCGAGAACGAAACCTAAGCGAAAGCGAACGTTACTTCATGCAAACTCCTTCTTGTGGTTTAATTACAACTTTAACAAGATTGACAATTGAGATTTTTTGTTAGGTAACTACTAAAATGTAGGTCTAGTTTGCTTTTAAATCTACTTACGGCTTGATTCAAATTTTTATTAAATTTATTACTTTAGTGCCATCAACTGATGGCACATATTTGTTTATTCATTGTGTTTCGTATCTCCATGCACAATATGTTTACATTATATCCCTTTCGTTTATACAGGGTGTTTCATGAGGAACTGTACATAGTCCAATGGTAGATAGGGCCCATCAAGGTTAGTAACAAACCACTATTTAAAATCATTTTAGCCAAGTATTTAGGGTTGTACAGGGTGATTTATGAATTTTTACCAAAATTTGCTTTCGTTGCCTTTTAGAAACTAATTGTCCGATTCAATTTATTTTCGGTACACATTAATTACTATCAAATACCAACAGTTCGCCATAATTACAAAACCAAAACTCCAGGTCCGTATTAGGAAAAATTTCATTTTACCTGTGCCCCCTAAAAAGTTGTCAAAGTTCCTATCGCAGTTTATGTTTCTAAGTAATTATAACTATTATTAGTTAAAAATAGTATGAAATACCAACAGTTAGTCGCAATCAGACAAGACTCCAGGACCGTATTAGGAAAAATCATCATCTCGTCGATTCCTCCTAAAATGTTCACCCTGTATATCTTATTCTTAACTTTACTTGCTATAATTTAAAAGTACATAAAGTTTCAACAAGTAGTGTAGTGTGATCCACACTTTTCAATAATAATTATGAACGTCCAACTACCGACACATAAATTGTGTAGTAATTAAAAGGTAATCTAGTACATTCTGTTCTAATTTGTAATGTAGAATATTTTCATGTTCAGTTCTAGTTTTAAGAAATTAACTTATTTTATTTAGTGTGCAGCTTAAGACATTTGTGCAGGATTTCTGCGAAAGTTTGTCAATTCTTTCTACAGTAGGAATATAATAGACTTTTTATCTACTGACACTGTTAACAAAAGGAGTATTCGGCTCTGGCAATAGTTTGATAGGTATAATTGTTGATGAGGTATAACTTTTGTTTCTACGTTACTAATGCCATTAGTCCAACTTGAGAGCAGCAATTAATAGACCGAATTGAACAGTATTGTAACGTAATAAGAAACTACCCGGACGTTATACGAAAATCTGTGGGACATTTAGTAGTTAGACAAATAAAAGGCCGTGAAGAGGGTGGTTTACATTTTGAAAATAAGTTATAGATTTTTACTTTTTATTATGTTAATATGTATTATTTTGTTTTATTATGTTGTTTTGTATTTATGTTGCGTTTTTTATTTTGCTTGTTCTGTTCTGTTACTATTAAATTGTTTTAAAGTTCAATGAGTATTATTTACAGACAGAATAGCTGCTCTAACTGAAACCAATTTATTGAAGATGTCAATTTTATCGAGATAAATTTTGTTGGTTGGTTTAAAACCTGTTGAAAGTGTAATAAGAAAACGGATCACACTACACTACTTGTTGATACTTTATGTACTTTTAAATTATAGCAAGTAAAGTTAAGAATAAGATATACAGGGTGAAAGGGGAGGAATCGACGAGATGATGATTTTTCCTAATACGGTCCTGGAGTCTTGTCTGATTGTGTTGGTATTTCATACTATTTTTAACTAATATTAGTTATAATTACTTAGAAACTTAAACTGATAGGAACTTTGACAAAAAACATTGAATTACTGAAAGTTTGAATTTTAACAAGATAATGTTCAAATTTAATGTGTTTATTTTGTATCTGTTGTAAGTGTGACAAGAAAACGAAGTATTCCACTTTTGTTGGTAGTTTATGTACTTTCAAACTTCAGTAATAAGATTTAAAAAAAACATATACAGAGTGAACTTTTTAGGGGGCACAGGTAAAATGAAATTTTTCCTAATACGGACCTGGAGTTTTGGTTTTGTAATTATGGCGAACTGTTGGTATTTGATAGTAATTAATGTGTACCGAAAATAAATCGAATCGGACAATTAGTTTCTAAAAGGCAACGAAAGCAAATTTTGGTAAAAATTCATAAATCACCGTACAACCCTAAATACTTGGCTAAAATTATTTTAAATAGTGGTTTGTTACTAACCTTGATGGGCCCTATCTACCATTGGACTATGTACAGTTCCTCATGAAACACCCTGTATATTTTTTATGAAATTCCACTAGAAAATCACGTTCTTCTAAAGGACTTGGCCCAATGCTATGTAAGTATGTAATTGAGTTTATCAACCAAGGTTTTAAGCATGGTTTGATAACATATTCTCAGTTTTTAGATTTGACAAATATTGACTATGTGTGGCATATTAATTGACAAATTAAAATTTTATGACTTTAGTGATACTAGCTCTAACTTATTAAATTCTTGTGTTAGTAACCGTTATCAGTTTGTAGCTTGTAAACATCTAAAATCAAATCTCCTTCCAATAAATTATGGAGTTCCTCAAGGATCAGTGTTGGGTTCGACACTCTTCCTAATATATATAAATGATTTACCAAGTGTTACAACAAATGCGAACTTTGTTTTATTTGTTGACGATACAACTTATCAAAATGCTCCAAGGTATTACCAACTTAATTATTGATAGGAATTTGACACAAACCACTATCAAAATTGCTTTATATCTAATAAATTGGTGCCATACGACTCTAAACCTGAAAATATGATCTTTACTTGTAGGAGTATAGATGGAGGGGGTGACTTAAATCTTAGCAAGGAGGTAAAATTTTTAGGTGTTTATCTTGACAAAAAGTTTACTTGGGAATAGCATACAAATTATATTTGCAAGAATGTCTCCAAAAGCATATATTTATTAAGTAATCTAACTTACAGTGTTTCACAGAGAACACTACTTAATGCCTATCATGGTTTAATTCATTCAGTCATTTTGTACGATCGACAATAGTGGGTTCATAAATTCGAACAGGGGCACTATACGAAACATAAAGTAGATGTTTGTTGGGGTGGGTTTGACACAGGGACCAAGATGTTTTGTAGATGTTGTAATACCCCCTGAACGCAACCTCACGTTCTAACTAATGTCTTGAAAAGGGGTAGGTATTAGTGAGTAAACTAGATTTCACTTTTCTACGGCAGATAAAATATTCCCGACAAAGGAGCACGTGCGGCGGCTTCTTTGAACGTTAAAGAGGCCGCCTTTCTGCTTTGTAAATGCGGCATTTTTTCCCTGCTTTACAAATATGAACTACACTATATCAACAGTTTAGTAGTAACTGTTTTATTAACGAAAAATACATTTAGTTTATACTAAAATTATCATAGCCAAAACTAAAACAAATGTATTTAATAAAGTGATCTTGCTCTAATAATCTAGACAATTATGCAATTAGTTTCAATTATTTGCAGAATTGAATTTTGCTGGCCCTGCAACGATATTCGAAACGGTACTTAAATAAGCAATAAACAATTCAAATGTAGAACACAAATAAGAAATATGAGTTATAATATTGTAATTGGAAATGTTTTAAATTATGTTTAACTGGATTAAACATTCTGGTGACTCCCAACGAAAACCATATATGCTTGTTTGTTGGTTAAACACATTTCTTACGCGATTTTAATCTCCGGAGTCCCGGGTTCGATTCCCGGCCATGGCACTGGTATACTCGGGTATTGGGTGTGTCCCTTGTCTCTTAATGTGTGGTCCTCTCCCGCACAAGGTTCTTTCCAAAGTCTTCAGAGATAAAGGGGGTCGTATCACCTGTAGTGTTATTTATTATCTATTATTAGTTTGGCCTCAGACCAAATGTTAAAATATAAGATCAATCTAGAGCCCTCTTTAACAACCAGGAACTTTAAAAACAATTAAACAGCCACATCATCTATTAGTTCATTGTGGACCAAATTCATTAAGTGTGAGAACACGTTGCACCTGGTACTTACATAAATATCTCTGTACACGCATTACAATACACGTGGTCCAGGGTCCATCTATAAAGTATCACTAAAGTATCTACTAAATCAAAATATAAATTTTTTATTTGATAGACATGCGCCGTTAGTTGAGTATCACCCTGGCAAAAAGAAAAATCCTCCATATATCACGTACACGATAAAAAAAATGATAGAATTAAAAAGGAAAGCATACAAAAAATATTTGCGCACCAAAAATATAACGCATAAACAGTATTATGTTGAATTGAAAAATTATGTTGGTCAATCAATTAAACAAGAAAAAATTGCGTATATGAATTATCAATTAAAACAAAACAACAATAATCCTCGTGAGATGTGGAAAAATTTAAATGAATGGGGAGTAAAAAGTACTAGAAAGATAAATTCGTGTAGTCTGCCAGATGAAATAACTCCAGACGACATAAATAAATATTTTGTTAATATAGCAGGTCAGTGTAGTATTGATGATAATTTAATAGATTTTTATAGAAAAAATGTATACAAAAATTTACCTAACTTCAAATTTCAATTAGCAACTTACAATGATATATATAACATTTTGAAAAAAATGAAATGAAATGCCTTGGGGATTGACAATATTAATTTAAAAATGATAAAAATTATCTTGCCTTTTATTATGATTATCTTGTTCATATAATCAATATTTCCTTAACAACCGGTGTTTTTCCAGTTATATGGAAAACGGCTGTTGTTATTCCTTCCCCAAAAATAGAACATTCTTCTACATTAAATGATTTAAGACCATTAAGTATTTTGCCAGCTCTATCCAAATTCATTGAAAAAATTGTCGCATATCAACTTAAAATATTTCTAGAAATAAATAATATACTGCCCAGTCTGCAATCAGGGTTTCGAAACAAATATAGTACTCAAACGGCATTAATGAAAGTAGCAGATGATATTGGTAGGGCAATGGATAAATCTGAATTAACTTTAGTAATACTATTGGATCAGAGTAAAGCCTTCGATGTGGTTAATTTTGAATTGCTATTGGCAAAATTAAAATATATTGGATTTGATGATCTTGCTCTGATGTGGTTCAATGATTATTTAAACGGTCGCAAGCAGTGTGTTAAATATAATAATAATTATTCGAATTATATAACAAAAAGTGGAGTCCCTCAAGGGAGTAGGTATATTAGGACCAATTCTGTTTTCGATTTTTATTTATGATATAGAGGATACATTTGCTCACTGTTCTTATCATCTATATGCCGATGACATACAGATTTATTTGTCATTTCATGTAAACAATATTGAGGAGTCCATTAACAGAATAAATTTTGACTTGTGGTGCTTTGCAAATTGGTGTAAAATAAATGGTCTTAGAATTAACCCAAATGAATCTGTGGCATTATGTATAGGCAGTGCTTATCACAAAAGTAAAATTGATGTAAACAATTATGCGATCTACATGGAAAATACGAAATTGTCAATAGTTAGTCACTCCAAAAATTTGGGTTTAATCTTAGATGACCAATTAAATTTTGAGAAACACGTAAATAAAGTCGTAGGTCTGTCATTCTTAAAGTTGAAAATGCTAAATAATTTAAAGTATTCCCTAGACACAGAAACTAAATTAAAATTAGTACAAAGCCTAGTATACCCTCATCTGGAATATTGCTTGCCGGTTTATTACAATTACATGACACAGTATAACAAAAATAAGTTACAAAAAATCCAAAATGCAGGAATGCGCTTTGCATATTGTATACCATATGGACATCATGTAACACCGTACTTTAATGACCAACTGAAAATAGATAAAAGATTTGTATATACAGGGTGATTCGTGAGGAGAGGGTCGTACTTTACCAACAGATAGGGAACTTTGAGGTGATTTTAAATCCCCATATAGTAATGGCTATAGCGGCTTCGTTTCCGAAATACAGGGTGTTTTATATTTTTTGGAAGAATTTTCTTTTCGCCATATATCTGTAATGCGTAAACGGAATTCAATGAAATTTTGTATTTTTGTTACAGTAGTCATTCACCATCAGATGCGTGGGATATTAATAAAATATCAGGGCCGGACCCAGAATAAAATTATTTTTAAATTATTCCTAGAAAATAACACTCTGTATACTGTTTAATGAAATTCGTGATATTGAAATATTAATTTACATCTAGAAAGATACAAGATCCCATAAAAAAATATTTTGGCACCATTTCATTGTTTAAGTAAAAAAATTAAATTGTTGAGGAATCAATTTTTTTTTTTTAATTGAGAGAAAATAGTCACTTCAGTCCTGTTGCATGGCCCCCGAGATCACCAGTTCTCACACCCCTTCACTATTTTTTGTGGGGCTATTTAAAACTGAGGTATACAAAGAAGAAATAAACACCAGAGAACAGCTGATTGCAAGAATTGAGCATTTTTGCAATGAAATTAATAACAATTTGGAAATTGTTAGAAAAAGCATAAATCAAATGACAAATCGACAAAACAGACTGTGATTAAAAAAATTTAATTGTATTTAGTAAATTTGACTGTTAAAATTTAAATTGTTAATTTTTATTATGTGTTAATTTTTTAAGATTATTAATTACACAATCACTACAAAATATTTTTATTATTTTACTAGGTACCATCATGTGATACAAATAAAAGATAGTGCAATATGTTACTGATATCTGAAGTGACTATTTTCTCTCAATTTTTCAAAAAAAATTGATTCCTCAACAATTTAATTTTTTTTTACTTAAACAATGAAATGGTGCCAAAATATTTTTTTATGGGATCTTGTATCTATCTAGATGTAAATTAATATTTCAATATCAAGAATTTCATAAACAGTATACAGAGTGTTATTTTCTAGGAATAATTTAAAAATAATTTTATTCTGGGTCCGGCCCTGATATTTTATTAATATCCCACGCATTTGATGGTGAATGACTACTGTAACAAAAATACAAAATTTCATTGAATTCCGTTTACGCATTACAGATATATGGCGAAAAGAAAATTCTTCCAAAAAATATAAAACACCCTGTATTTCGGAAACGAAGCCGCTATAGCCATTACTATATGGGGATTTAAGATCACCTCAATGTTCCCTATCTGTTGGTAAAGTACGACCCTCTCCTCACGAATCACCCTGTATATACGGTGTACTTATTCACAAAATAATTTCGTCAAAATCTCCCCCATATCTATTTAAATTATTAACACGAAGATCGGATATTCACGATGTTAATATCAGAACAGATAATTATACTATTCCACAACACCGAACTACTAAATTTGAAGGTTCTTTTTCTTATAATGCTCCAATAATGCTAAATAAAGTAAAACAATTATTGTGTCTTTCTGAAACTTCATTTAAACAAATTTTAAAAAAATTGTTATTATAGTTGTTAATATATAAAATTATTATTATATAAAATTGTCATTATATACAGGCTGTCTTCTAAAAACGGCCAAAGCCATAACTCAGTGAAAATTTAATTATTATTGTTTTTTAATTGGGGAATATATATTGGCCCACGAGACGCTCTTTTCAGCATATAAAATATGGAGGTACTACTTCCGGTTTTACCGGAAGTGACTTCATTGTAATTTTTTTTGAAATCTCTACTGAGCATAAAATTTCCTTTCCGATGATGTGTCACAAGTCAATATTTCAAAATTTTCCCACCAATAACCCCCTAACAACTTAATTCTTCTCGAGGTAAGACTTCCATGGCACAACTGATAATTTAATAGCAACTTGCCTTACCTCGGGAAGAATTAAGTTGTTAGGAGGTTATTGGTGGGGAAATATTGACTTGTGACACATCATCGGAAAGGAAATTTTACGCTTAGTAGAGATTTCGAAAAAAATGTATAGGGTGCTATTTAAAAAAATGACAATGAAGTCACTTCCGGTAAAACCGGAAGTAGTACCTCCATATTTTATATGCTGAAAAGAGCGTTTCGTGGACCAATATATTCCCCAATTAAAAAATAAAATAATTAAATTTTCACTGAGTTACGGCTTTGGCCGTTTTTTAGAAGACACCCATAAAAACTGATGTATGTAGTTACTAACCTAGTTTGTATTCATTTTGATTACTAGTTTGTTTCACTTAATCTCATTGTATGTATGATTTAATTATTTACTTGTAGGCGAAGTGGAAGATCGGCTTGCCGAACTTCGTCCTTTTGTGTAATATGCTATATGTATTATCAAAAGATCAAACGAACTTACCTTAAGTGAAGTTCGATCTTGATTATATGTAGCACCTTGCGTGAAGATCATTATGTAGTACCCCTCGTTCGGTGTTAGAACGCGCCACACAATTTAAAGCTATAACAATGAAATCTCTTACCGGTCACCATTACTATGACTACCCTAGGTCCTAACGTCATTTCTTTAAAGCTAATTGTCGCAACTTTATTTGGGATAATTGCAAGCATATTATATTGCAATCATTGGGTGTGGTGGGACTGATCTTCACGCAAGGTGCTACATATAATCAAGATCGAACTTCACTTAAGGTAAGTTCGTTTGATCTTTTGATTATATTTGCACCTTGCCTTCAGATCATTATGTAGATGTTTAGAGGTTGCGACAATTCTGGTAGGTAATATAACAGATATATTTATAACTGTTTAATCTAAAAAACACAATTTGTAATTTGTATATACCTTATATGTATATATATAGATAACAGTATTCTGTACCACACAACCACATCTTAACTAGGTTCCATAAAAGTAACAGTGCTAGAAATACAATACAAAAACAACTTTGGCAATCTTAGTGTTTTGACACAGAGCTATTATAAAAGGTAGCAAATCAACTTGATTATCTTGGCCAATCGGCCGTGCTTCTGATAACATCCCAACTAAATCCTTTGCAAGCTGCGGCTAAAGTTGAGGCATACTGTGCATTTTGAACAACTCTTAGTAGTCACAAAAAGTTGTAGATTCTGATCTCTGCTGTTAATTGTTCTGCTTAAATAACAATCGAGAGCAGTTGCTACACAAATTACCCGATGTCTTTATGCGATTCGATATTCTGTTTTCAACACTATTGGCTGTTTTATTAATATTTCAATGTTAATTAAGACTAAGAGTTTATACCCCATGATTGGTTACTAACATAGCATAGCTAGGTTCCTTTAAAATCCTTTCATTTGAAAACATGGAACCCAAAAAAATAATAGCAACTGATGAATCCCACGTGGACAAATACATCGGACTAGGCGCTTTCAGGTTTTATAGGCCCTTGAAAAATCGTATGGGTCGAATATTTCCTAAACCTGGTGAAACTAGCGACAATGATGATCTTGCATTATTCAGTCCCATAAGACATTAGATGAATATGTAGAGATGTTAAGAATGATAATGTTATTGAAACCGAAATCTTTAACGCACGTTCAAAATCGCCTTCCCAAAAGAACTTTTAAGACTACATTTATATTGTTTCCAAATTAAATTTCAAATAAAAACTAAGAGCACGGTAATTGCAGCATCAGACACAGTCAGGTATTTCATAGCCTTACTGACAGTTTTCCTGCCACCAGGAAAAGACTGCACCACAATAAATGCGGGTTTCTATCCAGAGAAAATAACATCTCATTGGGATAATATATTATTAAGGATTCGCCTAATGATTTATAAATCAAAAACTAAGGCTGAAAGATCCAATTGAAGACAACCAATACATTCTCAGCTTGCTCGTTCATGATTTTCCGTAAAACCTTCAAAATAATAAAAAAACAATGTCAAAGCATAAAAATTAGGTTGATGCCAATTCGCTGTAAACGCATCAACTGCAAAAGTTTCAGGATCTTGAATTCAAAATATGAACCTTTCGCATCTTTTATTATTTTGCGAAGCAAAAAGATCAATATCAAATCCTCCGAAATGTTTTCAACGTCTATAATGACAAAATCATATAACTGTTATTCAGTATCCTGAGATGGATGCCACAATTCTAAATCGGCCTATTTATTAATTTATTATCAGAAAACTTAATATACGAAACAAAAAAACCAAATTTTCCTGATCTCACACCGTTGCTATATTTCCTTGGCAAGTTCATTCAACTTGATTTTCAATAATATTTCACAGCTTGCTAAATCAGTTGCAACGCACTTTAAAGCAAAAAATGCTGGCAATCGTTACAAATAATTATTGTGATTACTTTTATCATCCACGCTCCAAAAGCCATGAAACTTCTTTTCTCCCTAAACTACCTCCAAGCTGCTCGAAAAAGCATCAAAAAAAAATTCCCAGAGTGGAATAATATTATAATAATTTTATGGAGCAACTGGCTCCAATAATGTTTTCCTTGAACCAACCAACGTCTTTATAAAGATCTCTGCGAATTGATATCCGTCATAATTATTCCTGGCCTCTAAGAGGATAAGGTACTTTACACGCTCAAAATTTTTTATGTAAATCCATCCGTAATTCACCAGAGGATATACAGATACTAACAGGTCAACAAATTGTGCCTATTCTCGGATTTTACAATGTTTCTCAATTGGCAGCTGCAAGGACATTGAAGACGTATTGAAAATATAACCAAGAAATTTGCAGGTATGAGAAGGAATTAATTGCCTCTTTCATCAGTACTGTATGACTGATGGTCGAAATGGTAGCGTACCTGCCTCTCACCCAGTAGTGCCGGGTTCGAATCCCGGTCGTGGCAATGGCAAATACTGTGAGAGGGATTTTTCCATTATACAAGGATATTGGATGTGTGTCCCTTGTATTTAAATGTCTAGCCCCCTCCCGCACAAGGCTCTTCTAGAGCCTTCTGGGATAAAGGTGGTCGTAATTACATGTGGTGTATTTATTTATTTATTTATTTCATTGATTATGAAACCTAAATGGTTTAGTAATGAACAAGTCTCCGAAACATTCCTATTACAATTCGAACCTTACAAGAAAAAAAAAATCCTCTAGATATATCACGGATAAAAATCCCTTTATCTCTCAGTTGGGAAACTCCGGCTTCATCAAATTGGTGAACACTAAAGGTAAACAGCAAGATTCAAACAAACCATTTTGAAATTGGAACCTTAAAAATCTTGTATCATTCGGGTGGACCGGTATTAGGCGATAATCATTTTTCAAATCATTACTTGGGAAATACAATTTTTTGACATTGACTTTGAAGCCATGGATTGGTCTTCTATCTTGAAATGATTTGTTAAGATGAATTTATTTAAAAATTCTAAATTTAATATCAAGCGTTTTGAACTATCAGATTTCTGAACTGAGAAGATGCAATTTGGCCTTTACAAAGAGTATAACTTACAATAGCACCCATGTTCTTCTTAAAATGTTTTCTTAATCGCCTCTTAAGTCACCCAAGTAACCCTCGGAAAGTCCTATAGGATTTTGTATTAGGTAAAGAGAGACGAGGCTCTACAATGTGGAGTCTCAACCACATCTAAAAGATCCTTCATTGGTAATCGTAGGGACTCTCTATAACGGAATAAATTGCGGTGGTAAAACGGTTTAAGGAACTTTGTGTCCCCCCTAACATAATTTCGAATGTTATTCTTCTCCATGCTGAAAGAAAAAAACTTAAATCTGCTCGCATATTTTCTTACATTTATTTGTTGTCCATGTTAGATTGGTACTTATTTCTGCAACGGTTGGCCTGGTATTGCTTGCATTGATGCTGGTAGGGATAATTTTGATAATGTCTGGCCGGTCTGTTGCTGGTCCCTATAATATCGACGGCCTATACCCCCAAAATTAAAAAAATTCGAGGTATTGCCTGATCCCTTCACTTTCAAAGTTGCAGTACTCTGCAAATCCTAACCTGACTTTTTTTAGTGCTTTAGCCTCCTTCAACCTCTGAAAAATATTTTTTTAAACTCTTATTAAAGTCAGTTGACACTACAGCACATCGTGAATTTGACCTCTCAAAATATAAATGAGCCAAAAGCTTTCTGCTGTCACTGAGGGCCTATAAATTTGATTAATTAATTATTATTATTATTATTATTATTTTTGGCCTTACAAGCTAATTGTTTTGGCCACGATTATCTACTTATTGGTAGATATTTCTTGTGATTGCGTGCATCCACATCAAGACCATATTTAAGAATCACCTCCCACCTTTTTGAAATTTCACAGTGGATTTCCTCTGACTCCTCGTCAACGGTTGAATAATTTATCCCAAAATATCCAAAATTTCTGGGTTTAGATCTGTCGGAGAAGCTTTAGTCTCCACATGACGAGAGACTTCCTCAGGTTGATATGGAAAATGATTTCAATATATAGACAACTGGTCCAATAATAATCTCTAAATCCAAGTGGATTTTAGGAAGTGGAACTTCCACATTCCTATTTAAACGAACGACAAGTCCACCAGTAGTCTATGAAATGGACTCCATTTCATACGTTTTGACTATTTCACTTATCAACAGAATGAAACCTCCATTCTTATACATTTGTGAGATTGGCTCACCTACGAGTCTGCACCAACCATTATTACACATCAGGAAGATCTTCATTTTCTAAATAAATATTTAGGTTATATATTCTAACTTACCTTCTGGATCATATATTCTCTTGATCCTTGGCCGGGGCCTGAATCGAGAATATTCAGGTGTCGAATATCTCGTATAATAGTTGGAGTGCGAGACCTTTGAAGTATGACAGTAGTACGGCTCGAGCCAGAGCTGTCAATACCTCGCGCAACAACTCCTTTCAGAGCACGCACCTGTTTTTCCCTACTATCATAAGATGAAGAACTCCCCCCCCCCGTATGTTTATGGCGGTGGCTCTCCATCTTTTCGCCAATTTTTCTAAATTTTTGTGTGGAACTTGTGTCGCGTTTGACACACAACGAAAGAATGACGTTAGGACCTAGGGTAGTCATAGTAATGGTGACCGGTAAGAGATTTCATTGTTATAGCTTTAAATTGTGTGGCGCGTTCTAACACCGAACGAGGGGTACTACATAATGATCTGAAGGCAAGGTGCAAATATAATTACTCAATAAACTGCTACTTTACTTTACTTTACATTTTTGATAGTTTGTAGAACGAGAGTTATTGAGATGCGGTCTTCACTAAACTTCTTAGATTTTATTCAAGTTTTTCTTGCCATTGTTGCCAATTCTTAAATGCTGTCAGAAGTAATGGGGAAAAAAATGGCCTACTTCAATCCAATATTATGAGCTTTCGGAACACCACCTATGTGTTACGTCCCACCTTAAAGCCCAATTCTTTTTCTTTAAGAAAATGTATACATTGTTACCATTCGGACAAGGATTTAAGGAGATATTAGTTTTTTTACGAAACCATGTCAAAACAACTTTGAGGGCGGTGCCCCAGAGCCTTCCTGCACCGGCTGCCACTGCCTAAGTACTTCATTATTAGGCGATTTAAGAGTGGAAGATCGTCTGAGAAATTTAGTGAAGTCATGATACTCATTACTCTTTTAGTTCACTAGTTATATAAACCATTAAAATTTGTAATTTTTTTAGAAAGATATTTTGGCATGGTTTCGTAAAGAAATTAATATCTCCTTAAATCCTTGTCTAAATGGTAGCAATCTATACATTTTCTTAAAGGAAAAAAATCGGGCTCTAAGATGGACGTAACAGATAGGTGGTGTTCCATTTAAAGCAAGCTCATAATTTTGGATTGAAGTAGGCTATTTTTTTGCCGATAATTTCTGACAACATTTAAGAATTGACAGCAAAGGCAAGAAAAACTTGAAGAGAATCTAAGAATTTTAGTGAAGACCGCATCTCGATAGATCTTTTCTTTCTCGAGTTATAAACTGTTAAAAATATGATACTTTATGGACCTGTATTATACCTGTAACCCTGTATTATAAAAGTGACCAAAAAAACTGCCACCAACTCCAATGAATCAATATAATTTGTTAATTTACTACTTTCACTATAAACACATTTCACTCATTCGGTGCGATATAAAATTGATAGTGCCAAATAAGAAGAAATATATAACTTCTCTTTATACTTTAATACAACAAAATGTTGCAGAAATTAATTTGTTTTTAATTTACTAAATAGGTATTTTCCACATTAACTGAAGTAGATTTATTATTGTTGACAAACACTCTTGAATTTTGTATCTAAGAATAATTTGAGATACGGTTTCAACGTTGATTTATTGGCGCTTGCAGATGATACAGTAATTTATCAAAAGAAGACAATTGGCTGCAGAGGATCCTCGGGAATCGTGAAATATGAAGCCTTAGACTGCTAGAACAAAAGTGACCTGTTCGAATTGCAAAATATGATAATATTTCTCTCTCTGAGTTTTAACTAATTTGCATTTATAATGGACTCTTTAAGCAAATTGTCTATCACATTATGTTTTACTTTCACTGAAAAGTTATTTAACGCAGCGGTATTATTTCGTGCGAAAATTTTAAAAATAGCTTTTGAGCTTTTATTATACTTTATTTACTGATGAACAAAACTATGTATAGTGTGATCACCACCCGCTTAACATTTTGTAAATAAGACTATATTGCAATGAAATTATTATGATATATAAAAATGGACTTGATGTGAGAATCACGTAAAAATAAGACAAAAATACTATAGGGTTCTACATGACACTTTAATTTAAATATACACAGTTATTCGGTACATTTTGACCAACCCTTTATTTTTCTTAATTTTGTACTACGTATTCTGCGTTGTACTCAGACCCATTTACATGACTTTACTCCTGTG
The DNA here is from genome assembly GCA_963680705.1 of Rhagium mordax. Classification (NCBI taxonomy): domain Eukaryota; kingdom Metazoa; phylum Arthropoda; class Insecta; order Coleoptera; family Cerambycidae; genus Rhagium; species Rhagium mordax. The sequence goes on from OY796656.1 coordinate 87,897,459, forward strand.
GTGAAATAATGTTTCGGCCTCTCACGCCCACACTGTATATATATATTTTTTTTGAAAAAATGTATAGTTCAGAAGATGCACAATCCAAAGCAAAAACATGAAGAATAATTTTTCCTGTCCAAGGAATATTAACAATAATCAAGCCTTGTTTCCAGCTTAAGTGTTATGAAAATGGTGGAAAATCATTTATTAGAATTTTCCATCCAAATTTTAAATTTAGATTTAGATTTCAAGTATCTTTTTTCTTCGACTTTTTTTTTGTATCATCGTTGGTTGCTAACATAAGTTTACTCTTGTGGAAATAATAATGTTTCAGTCTCTCACGAGCACCCTGCATATTGTTTTGAAAAAATGTATAGGTAACAAGATGCGGAATAGGAAGCAAAGAAAATCTTAGTAAATTTTTTTTTTTCTGTCCGAGGAATATTAACAACGATACAGCCATGTTTCCAGCTTAAGTGTTACACACTGTATGTAGCTATACCTCTAGGGCGTTCTACTTAAAAAATACTAGAATTATTTTATATCACGTATGTTTTTGATCGCATTTTGTTAAAGATATAAATATAACACTACAGCACTTTTATACGATACTTTTCGGTGTATCTTCCATAATAAAGGGATGGTCAATATACAGGGTGATTCAGAATTATGGTGCAAAAAAGTAATCACAGATAGAGGTCTTAAAATAAAGAGACACGTGTATTTTCGTTTTGGGCAATTTCGATTTTTATTCGCATTTTTCTCGAAATGGGTGCATGATATGAAAAATAGACAAGAGGACATTTTTGGTGTAAAAATAAATTCTGCATCAGAATAAAAAAAGAAAAACATAAAAGATAATTGTATAAAAAAATAGAAGCGAGAAACTGCGATGTAGTGACTCTATGTAGCGCCCCCTTGCGGCAGATCTAAAAATATTTTAAGAGTTCTATTGGAAAGGTTATTTTGAGACTACCCTCCAAATTTCATTGAAATCGATCAAGTACTTATCGAGATATCTCAAAGAAACTGTTTTCCCAACGTCCCATTTATGGGCCCGTACGGGCCTTAAAAATCGAAATTGACCAAAACGAAAATACACGTGTCTCTTTATTTTAAGACTTCTATCTGTGATTACTTTTTGCACCATAATTCTGAATCACCCTGTATAATGAATAATTCTGTATATGACCTCCATTTTATTGAGCGATGGCATTGAGTAAATAATATAAAGAGGCGCAACCGTCAAGGGGCCGAGATTTTAGTGTTGTATTTTTTTGCCAATAACTACAGAATTATCTACAATATTTAGGGCTATGCAACCGAATTACAAATACCTTCCCGTAGCACTAAAAATTGATAACAATCTTGAAGCTATTGACAAAAAAATACAATACTAAAATCTCGGCCCCTTGACGGTTGCGCCTCTTTATATTATTTATTTACTCAATGGCGATGGCAAATTTTTCTTTTTGGGTAACTACTTCGTTTTAACAAACTTTTTATTTAACTTGTGCATATTTATTGCTAGATTGATTTATTCAAAATATAGAAATTCTTTTAGAAGATATAAAATTTTATTGACATTTTCATTTGGCGGTTGATTTTCATAGGATATTTAATATTTAAGCAGAAACATGTAGGATATAAAAATATTATAACTCAGATTCGCCAGAAAGCGTTACGATGGCAATGATGAAGTGGAGTGAATTTTTGCTAATAAAAAGTATTTTCTACTTACTTGCGGATCCTTTTATTAATTGGATTTTTCCATTACGCTTTTTATTACCCTTAATAATTTTAGTTTCTGTGGATTTTCGCCTCAGTTTATTTTCCTTGAGTATTACCTGACAAGTACAATGAAACTTCTTTCAGAAATCGTATATTTTTTCCTTTGACTCAATGATATAAAGTCTAACCAAGATTTTGTTTTTCCTGTAGGGTGTCCTTTGCTCTCATATCATAATAATTAATATAGAAATGTTTTTTGCCATTTACCCCAAGAAAAAACCATTTCTCTATTTTATTTAACTTCCCCAAAAAACTTCTTTCTTTTACATAATAATTAATGTCGCAGGAAGATTTTAAAAAGGGTGATTCAAAAATCTTGTCTCCTAAATTAAGGCATTAAAGAATCAGAAGCAGCAGGAAATATCGTTCTGAAATTTTTTAAATTTTATAAACTCAATAATGTATATTATATATTTTGATGATACTCACGTATTAAACATTTTGCCAGAGGTACACCTCTGGCAAAATTTTTAAATGCTTCTTTTTATAAAATAACCGCTTTTTAAGTCAAGCAAAATGATGCGATGCGAGCAATTTAACATATAATACAATAATTGCGTATTATAACAATAAAAAGATATAAGTAGGTATATAATATAAGAATCGTTGAAATCCTACTACAAATATTCGAATCCTGCTGGATTCAATAACAAATTTCTATTATGCACTGCGTTGTTTCTCTCCATTTATAGCCCAGGGTCGATCCAGTCAAACCATGAACAAATTAGAGACAAGCTGAAATTTGGTATATAAGTTTGTATTGGGATCCTTAAAACACCACCAAACCCCACCAGTAATCCGCCGTGCCTGTCACTCCTAAACAACCCCCGAAAGGGGTGAAAATCGGACTTTTTCTAGTTATTTGGCAATATCTTAAAAACAAAGCTATATACGAAAAAATATGAAGATAGAAAAATTAAAGAGCATGAAATTTCCTATAAAACTGCGTTTAGCAAATATATTTTGCTTTACCAGTGGCGGAGTTATGATATTTTTAATAATTGGGTATTTTGTAAAAATATTCTCTAGCCTTTACTTATTGGATTTTGACAATAAATATACATAGCAATGTATATGGATATTTTGGTAAATACATTTAATACATTCTTACATCAATAAATTAGAAATAAAAAACATACCAGTGGAGTACTATATTCTAATTCCATACATCATTTTATATTAGCTAATAGAACTTTAACATTTTACGTGCCTATTAAATGTAACAAAATAATTATTTTAAATATCCGTGAATTTCTGTTACGAATTGAGAGGAATTATTTTTATATTAATAATATTAAGGACATATACCGCATGTCAAGGCAACTGAGTAGTTTTCCGCGTCGCCATTCGCCCCTGATGTATGTATGCTCTCTTCGTATATTCTCGATACGACTCCATTACGCTAAACAAAATTTGTATATGCTACGCCCAGGAAGAAGGTCGAAATCAAATAAAATTACCAATACTTCAAAGTTGCAGCATAAGTTGGGACCTTTAATAAATGTTAAATAAATAAATAAATAAAGTGTAAGAATAGTATTTTGTGCTAAGCTTCGCCCATCAATAAAGACGTTTATTATTATTATTGCCATGCACGCCATTTCCGAATGTGATACTACATCTGGCCTGTTTACCAGGGGAAAAATTAATTTGGTCAATACTATGAAAAAGATGTTGGTTGACCTTCTTGAAGAATTTTACAATCCAAATATATCCAAAGACAGATTGAAGACCTTTATTTCGACATTTTTTATTTCCGTATACGTCAAAAATAGAACAAGTACCGATTTGAATAACGTCAGAAACATTCTCTACCAGCAGTAAGTAGCAAAGCAAAGTTTAAATAAAGATTTTAATCTGGCTTCACTTCCACCGATCATAAATGCAGCTCAGTACCATGCATATAGGACATTTCATCCAGCAACTCTACATACATATTTTATTTACATGTATGATTAACTTTTAGGTTCAAGCATGGTTGAATAATAGCTTACCACTCCAGGACTGGGGATGGATTTCTAGTGATTCCGGAATCTCTCCAGTCCAGATGGATCAAGATGTAGACCCCAAAGGGTTCCTTAAACAAATTTTTTGCAACTGTTCATCAGGTGGTTGCAAAAATGCATGCTCATGTCGTAACCTGTTTTAATAGGGCAGTTGAGGATTTACAGGCGGAAGACGACATCTCAACATGCAGAAAAAATATATTGGATAATAAGTAATTAAAAACATACTTTACATTCATTTACTTAAACATAACCTGTAAGTATTTTAGTTTATTTAAGAAAAAGCAAATGTGCTACTTACTACATAAAAAACTCATATTTTATGTATTATTATAGTTTTAATCTGTTTTGGTGTAAAAGACGTAAAATATATTAATGTAACGTAATTATTTTGTGGGAAATGTGTATTTTGTTAAAATATACTGGAATTTACAATACGATAACTCCACCACTGGTAAAGCAAAATATATCTGCTAAACGTAACTTTATAGGAAATTGTATGCTCTTTAATTTTTCTATCTTCATATTTTTTCGTATATAGCTTTGTTTTTAAGATATTGCCAAAAAACTTAAAAAAAGTCCGATTTTCACCCCTTTCGGGGGTTGTTTAGAGGTGACAGGCACGGCAGATTACCTTTGGGGTTTTGTGGTATTTTAAGGACCCCAATACAAACTTATATAACCAAATTTCAGCTTGTCTCTAATTTGTTCATGGTTTCCTATATAAAGCTTCAGATCGACCCTGGGCTATGCGGTATTATGTCCTAAATATTATTAATATAAAAATAATTCCTCTAACAGAAATTCCACGAATATTTAAAATAATTATTTTGTTACATTTAATAGGAACGTAAAATGTTAAAGAGTTCTATTAGCTAATACAAAATAATGTATGAAATTAGAAATATAGTACCTACTCCACTGGTATGCTTTTTATTTCTAATTTATTGACGTAAGGATGTATTAAATGTATTTACCAAAATACTCATATATATTGTTATGTATATTTGATGTCAAAATCCAATAAGTAATGGCTGGGGAGTATTTTTACAAAATACCCAGTTATTAAAAATATCATAACTCCGCCACTGGTAAAGCAAAATATATCTGCTAAACGTTTTATAGGAAATTTTATACTCTTTAATTTTTCTGTCTTCATATTTTTTCGTATATAGCTTTGTTTTTAAGATATCGCCAAAAAACTAAAAAAAAGTCCGATTTTCACCCCTTTCGGGGGTTGTTTAGGGGTGACAGGCACGGCGGATTACCGGTGGGGTTTGGTGGTATTTTAATGACCCCATACAAACTTATATACCAAATTTTAGCTTGTCTCTAATTTGTTCAAGGTTTCCTATATAAATCTTCAGATCGACCCTGGGCTATTAATGGCGTGACAAACAATACTTTATATTTGAATAAAATATAATTAACGGATATTTTTATCCAATTTTTAAGTTATATTTTATTTAAATTTATATTATTCTTCGTTTTATGGTGCTTTAAACCAGATTCTGGTATAAAATATAAAAACCATTAATATATGACATGAACAAAAAAAAGACAAACAATAATAAGCGTCGGCGTCGCGTCGTTTCACGTAATATTTCGATTCAAATATGTGTTTCATTTGAATGTATCATTATTATTTTATCACTTAATTACGAACATTATATTGTTCTTAATAAAAAATAAGCACTAATGTTAATATAACACGAAAATATTATTTCATAATTATTATTGTCGATAGGTACATATTTTCGCAGGTTTATTTTAAATTACATAATTTATTTAAATTTGTACATTTGTTATTTATGCTACCATTAAAATAAACTATTATTATTTTAAGTTAATTAATTTATATCATTTTTTATACATGTATTTAAAAATACTTTATAAAAACGTGAAACCCTATATTTATTTAATGAATAACACTAAGAAAACAACATAGTGATAAAATAAAATACATTTTCAATTTAATGACGGTTAACATCACGAAGTGAGGATAAATAAGTATTCAATTTTGCCATTTCCTTGTTTAGAGCACACGATTCTGGTATCTACAGTCACTATCTAACCCTGTGCAATATGGGTAATAAGTGGCTGTAGATTATTCGCTGGCGCTCTTTTCGTGAGGTGTCGGAGGCCACGGAGGGACTGCATCGGGTAACCGGATATATTTTTTTTGATATAGAATTTTATTGCCAACAAAATTTTAATTTTTACTAAATCTTAAACTAAATGTAAACTAACATTAAGAGAACCTCAGAAAATACTTTGTGCTGTTATAATATAATTAAAATGATAATATTTAGTGGGGTAAATAATACAAGGAAAATCAAATTATTTTCGGAGTCTGTGACAGTAGTTAAATTTCTTGTTATAATATAATATTTTATTTTATTTAAATGTTCAGTTAATAATACAAAAGTACACATACGTGTTAGTAACTAAGTGTATTTTTTGTATATATTAGTACATAAATAATAGGTATAAGCTGTTTTAAATTACAAGTTATGCATTACAAAGTAAATATTAAATTGGCTGTACACGTTTTACAGTTTTCATTGATTATTTGTAAGTTAGGGTCAGTTGTATGAAGTTGGTTCAAATGATATGTACAGGGTGTTTCCTATAAAACTATACCCCCCTTATTTCGGTCAATTACCACCGATTTTAATTTTTCAAAAACCGGTCTAACACAGAATTTTCCGTAGATTTTGAATATGCTATTACTTTTTTTCCTACTTCAACCGTATACGAGGGGCAGAAAAAGGTGTGGTTTTTTTAAATGGAATACCCTATATGTTTTTACATATTTGGATTCGCCTCGTCCTTCTGATTACAAATATATATGAAACTTATATATTTGCTATAAAAATGACGTAAATAATTGAATTTAAACTTAGGGCGTTTCCTTCAATACTACACCCACTTATTTCGGTCAATTATTAACAATTCAAAATTTTCAAAACCTACACATAGAATTTTTCGTACATTGCATATATGCTATTACTTTTTTCCTCCCTTCAACGGTATACGAAGGGTGGAAAAAAATATGTTTTTTTTTTGGAATGCCCTGTATTTTTTTACATATATAAGTATTATATATATTTATAATCAGAAAGGTAGGGCGGATCTAAATATCCAAAAAAATTCAGGGCATTCCATAAAAAAAACATGCTTTTTTTCACCCTTCGTATACCGTTGAAAGGAGAAAAAAAGTATTAGCATATATGAAATCTACGAAAAATTCTATGTGTAGGTTTTGAAAATTTTGAATCGTTAATAATTGACCGAAATAAGGGGGGTATAGTTTTGGAGGAAACACTCTTAAGTTTAAATTCAATATTTGCGCCATTTTTATAGCAAATATATAAGTATAATATATATTTGTAATCAGAAGGATAAGGCGAATCCAAATATGTAAAAATATATAGGGTGTTCCATTTAAAAAAAAACATACTTTTTTCTGCCCTTCGTATACGGTTGAAGTAGGAAAAAAAGTAATAGCATATTCAAAATCTACGGAGAATTCTGTGTTAGACCGGTTTTTGAAAAATTTAAATCGGTGGTAATTGACCGAAATAAGGGGGGGTATAGTTTTATAGGAAACACCCTGTACATCATTACATCATTTAAAATCCGTATTATGTCCCTCATGCATTGATGGAAGTGCCTGTGTTGCCAGTTGTGCATTGGTGTAAGTTCTATTGTGCCCTCGTATATTGAATAAGTGCCATTATGCCCCTCGTGCATTGATGTAAATGCCTGTGTTGCCAATCGTGCATTGGTGTAAGTGCCAATGTGCCTTCGTATATTGGGGAAGTTCCATTATGGCTGTTTCCACTTGATGATGGAAGTACCAGTGTTGACCTTCACCGCCAGTGTTGCTCCTAGTCGCCATTTGCTCCAGCGCATAATATGTGGGCACATAATTTGTATATGACATAGACGTGACTGTGCATTGTTTTTGCAGAATGTCCAGTCCATGGTTGGCCTGTGAAGATTCGCCTGTGCTGTAATGTACGCCTACTGGAACCTCACAACCTACGTGTATAAATTAAGGTAGATCTAATTTGTAATTAAGCGATATTGTTTTGTAGTGATGTTGCTAATTAAATTGTATTTATAAGTAGAGTAGTATTACCGGAACCCGAGGTCTCCCCCCTCCACTTGAGGCCCCCACCACTTTTTCTGGGGTGGGGGGCAATTAGAATAATTAGAGTGGGGTGGGGGGCAATTAGGATAATTAGATTGGGGTGGGGGGCAATTAGGATAATTAGATTGGGGTGGGGGGCAATTAGAGAGGGGAGGAGGTAATTTGTAATTGCGTAATTAGTAATATGTAATTGTGTAATTGTGTAATTGTGTAATTGTGTAATTAGACTATTTGCGCATTAATTACACTAATGTAATTAGTCTGGAGGGGGGGGATAATTAAAACCCAATTGTCGTGAGAAATGAAAGTAATCGGATTATTGCGCTGAGAAATGAAAGTAATTGAATTATTGCGCTCTAATGTAATTGCGTAATTAGTAATTTGTAAATGTGTAATTATTGGATTATTGCGCTGAGAAATGAAAGTAATTGAATTATTGCGCTCTAATGTAATTGCGTAATTAGTAATTTGTAAATGTGTAATTAGACTATTTGCGCGTTAAGTAATCGGATTATTGCGCTGAGAAATGAAAGTAATTGAATTATTGCGCTCTAATGTAATTGCGTAATTAGTAATTTGTAAATGTGTAATTAGACTATTTGCGCGTTAAGTAATCGGATTATTGCGCTGAGAAATGAAAGTAATTGAATTATTGCGCTCTAATGTAATTGCGTAATTAGTAATTTGTAAATGTGTAATTAGACTATTTGCGCGTTAATTACACTATTTTATATAGTCTGGAGGGGGTTAATTAAAAAACCCAATTGTTGCGAGAAATGAAAGTAATTGGATTATTACAATTAAACTAGTATAATTGCAATATATCTAATTGAATTGGTACAATTATATATTAATTAGTGCATCAATTGGAGAAATGAAAGTTTATTACGCTGTAATTAGACTAGTATAATTGCAATGTAGGTAATTAGAGGGTTGTACGGTAATTAGATTGATTAGCAAGTAATTGCAGTGGTACACTTGTAATTTTTGTAGTTGCATTATAATTAGTGTACGTGTATTCCAAGTAGTGGGGGCGGTCAATCCTGTAGATATTTTTTCTTTTGTAAAAAGGGGCAACATTAAAGAAGACATTATAGCCAGTAAATATTGATCGCTATCAAATGAACAACCCTGCATTTGTTGGTAAATAGTTGATGCGACTTTCCTAGGAGATTAACGAAATAGATAAGAAATAGAAATTTATATCGGTTTGGTTTAACTACCCAGACCATTGCGCAAAACTGTATTTTATTTCCCATACCTGAAACATTAGAAATTTGCTTACACAAAAGCATATTTATTTACTGTCGCATAAATTCTCGAAACAAATAGTTAAAGGTATGTCAGAACATTACAGAACAATATACAATGAAGGTAATTATTGTATCGTAATTAGACTGGATTGCTATTAGGTAATAAACCACAGGATTTAACATGGTTGGTGGTCAATCCTGTAAATATTTTTTCTTTTGTAAAAAGGGGCAACATTAAAGCCAGTAAATATCGATCAATATCAAAAAAAATTAAACAGTCCGCCTTTGTTGATGCATTTTTCCCATGAGATCGAAGATAGACAAGAAATAGTTTTACACAAAAGCATATTTATTTACTGTCGCATAAATTCTCGAAACAAATAGTTAAAGGTATGTCAGAACATTGTTTTTTTCACAATATACAATGAAGGTAATTATTGTATCATAATTAGACTGGATTGCTATTAGGTAATAAACCATAGGATTTCGAGAAATAATTATGAAACCGATGCAATAAACTCATCCGTCTGCGTACTATTTGTTTTGGTTTGTTTTATACCTATATGGTGAAAGCTCGACCTCTACGACCTTTAAATAGACAAAAGGCAACCCGCCTTTGTTGCACTGACGAGAAATTTTTCAGTCCTTTTAAAGCAATAATGTCACAGCTTAATGGACCCATTTGAAAGTTAAAATATAGCTATTAGATTCATGCTTTGTTTTGCTGTCAAGGGTCGATAAACATAAATGTTTTAAATAGTAAAACTATTCAAAAGCCATTTAAATACAAATACGCTTGGCAAAAATAACAAAAGGACACGGTCAAGATCTTTCAGCTTAAATAAACAATAATAAAATTTTCATTGATTTACAAATTTTAACATACAGGGTGCCCCGAATTGTACAGATCAAACACATGTTCTAAAAAAAATATATATGGGGTGTTCCATTAAAAGACACACTTTCTATACTTTCCAATGTTGCTCTATAAAGAACTACTGATAATAATTGCAGGTAATTGATGTGTATATTGTTGCAATGTATGTACAGATTGACACATTAGATATAGAAATAAGTGTGAGATCATAATTAGAAGCATGAGTTACTCCTACTAAATAAAAGTCAAGTTCTATGATGAAAACGACAGACTTGTTAATGAAAAAAGTTATTGGCGTTATAAATTTCGATGTATTAAAGAAACATTTAATCTAACAAATATGAACCATTCTTACTATAAAATATCAGGATGTTTTGTGGAGTACCTATTTAAGAATATTATTGAAAAAATATCAACAACAATATGACATATATAATATTCATTTTATTTTTTATTGTCATATTTATTACACCAACTATTTTATGTATATGTAGTAAACAATAGTTAATTTTTCATATATGAAATACACATTAAAAGTTTACATTCAATTTATTTCCTATTTTTATTACATAGCTAAAAATACCTTATTATAATTAGATTTCTGTAATTGCAATGTATACGCTTGTATACTAAAATATAAGGGCAGGTAGTTACACCATTCAACAAAGCATCAATGTTTGTTAACTGTATAATAAATAGGCGAAATAAATCCACAAAAATCACCTGTTAGTACAAGGCCCATAAAATATTTTTTCCTTTGTAAAAGGGACATTAAGGAAGACACTATAGTCAGTAAATATTGATTGTTATCAAATGGAATCCCTGTCTTTCGATCGACCTTTCCCACGAGATTGATTAGATAAGAAAGATACGTTAAGATACATTTATATCGGTATTTGTTTAACGATCAGATCATTTTTTGCAAAACTTTATTTTCCCATAGCTTAATTAAAAAAAAAAAAAAATGCCTCGTCATTATAATAGATCTACAAATCAGACGGTTTATTGGTAATAATTACAGATGAACTAACTAAAGATGATGGACAATAGGTCGGCAATACACAAAAAAAAAACCATTCAACTCAAACATGAAGTCTGATAGAAGACATTAAATCTACCATTGAAAGATTGTCTTGTAAACTAGATGACATAAGGAGGGATTCAAATAAAATACACATTAAAAGATTACAATAATTTTTATTTCCTATTTTTTATTACACAACTAAAAATACCATAGTATAATTAAAACAGTTTTATTTTAAATACACAATTACATTTTGGGAAAATAAACATTTGCATATACATCGTGGTTATTGTTGATAAAATGTTTTTACTAGACATCAAGAAAACCATTCTGAACCGAGCCATCTAATGCATTATAACTTAAATATGTATCATGAAGTATAAGTGCATACACTCGAGTTTGTTCGGGAAATTTCGTTTTTCGTGTTTCAAATTCTATTTTTATGTCGACTGTAGATGATTTCACTGCAACAGGTTGGTGTGAACAATCAATGACAAACAAAGGATTCTTCCTGTATCCCCCAAGATCCATCATGGGTTCGCTCATATCTTTATCATAGTAACTACGTTGGAAGTTCTCATAAGCATAATATGCTGCAGAATCGAGCTTCTTATCGAAATCTAAATTCCAACGTTCGTATGGGTAAACTTCAGAGTTTAGAAATAGTCGAATATTATTTATGTCTGCGTGTTTGAACTGTGTAACATCCTTTGTTCTATCATTGGCCTGATCAGTGTCTTGAAAACCAAGAATGATGAAAAGTGGACTTTCAAGACGGGTGGAGAGTTTAAGAGCCCATATGTCGTAGGCAGTATCACGTAGACAGGGAAGCTCATAAAAATCCCATGCACGGTAGACCATATTAACCTTGGCATTATTACCACTTTTATTAATTCGATTCAATAATTTTAACTTTTGTCGATCTTCAGGTACAATATGTCTTATTTTCCACTCAATTTTGCTTATTTCCAGCTCCGCATCAACTTCACCGATATAGGAGTCTTTAAATGAGCGTGCAATTATCATAATTAATTCTTGCTTCACATTCAGAATGCCTTTGGTATAATCTTCTGCAAAACCCATAAGGAGCTTAAGGGGTAGTTTGCCACTGAACACGTGACTGGTGGTATCTAAAATATCTTGTCTATTTTGACTGAGACCCCAACCTGTTGTTATTAATGAGCGTGCATGCGTTTGCCCATACGACACCATAGTTTTCATTGTTGTAGTAATACCAGGTCTTCTAACTACTGCTACTTGTTCACCACCCATTTCCAGACGTATCTCTTCAAAGAGAAATGCTAGTGCATTATTGGATAAATAGCAACGCTTTGTGGCATCACTAGGGGTAAATTTTCCTTCTATGTATATATAACTTTCTGAAATGTCGAGTATAACATCTTGAAAATTGATGGGGATACGTATTTCATCAGAGTTTCTGTAATATGGGGAACCATATGGCTTATATGTATGCTCATGTAGGCTAACTAGGGAATGATCCAACACAGGTTCATCAAACACCTCAAGTTTTTCACTAGTTGCAGCCGCCACCATTATTATGGCAAATATTTTCGCAGTTTTAATCCAATATGTTTTAAAAAGGCTTGATCCTCAGCTGACAATCTATGTCCTAACTGTTTAAGGTATAGACTTTGAATGAATTGCTTTCCACATCTCCCTTTCTTTTTATCCACACTATTGTTCGCTACAGTATCATATTGATGGTGATGTACTTGCTGTCGCTGTTTATATCGAAAGCCCATTTGGTTGGTGATATCAAACTTTCTTCAATTCTAGCCTTACAATAATTTTCTCACCTCGAAAATTGATCAAATCACCGTTGTCGTCCAGCACACGTAGCGTGATGTTATCTATTAACTGACACCATTTAGGTCTAACAGGTAAATATATGATATTTTTGGGTTCTCTAGTAAGTTTGTAGCCAGGCTCAACATCTATATCAAATTCAAAGAGAGTGTGTGACTCTTCCGCATTCAGATAAGCTCCAGAAATAATATTGCAATCTACACGTATCATCCTTACTTTCATAATATCAACAGGCTGTGTTGATTCATAATTTTTATTTGGTTGTAAATATATTGGTCCAAATCCCAACAGACTTCCTATGGAATTTGGTTGTCTAAAATCTATTTCATACTTTGACAAAATCTCGCACTTTAGGGTGTTGTTGTTTGCTCGTAAAGTGAATATTTGCGTGTAATCCTTTCCATCAATATTCATAGCTTTCAACATTGCTGCATAGATTTCATCAATTTCATAAGCCCCCAGAGGTATGTGAACAGTAGTGAATGTATCTTTAGCACTAACCCTATATTGGAAGATGTTATTTGTTTCATCCACATTGAATATGGAGTTGTAAGAGTAGAATCCAATTAAGCCTAACCCATGACGACTGCTCCTATCCAGTTCAATGGGTGGATTAAAGTTGACACTTAGCACACTTAAGCGGCTCGTTAGTGTGAACGTGTACGACATGACTGATGTAATTAAATTGCGTTACCCAATTTATTGTGGATTACAGCAATAATGGTATAATTTCCTCTTCTTTGAACTTGATGGTAATATATTTACATTGTTATTGGATGCCACATTTACATCGTTTACCTTATAATAGCAGCAAAACATTTTTCGAGGTATTGGACCGTCATTAGCATCAAAACTGCCTTCATGATCGTTAAGGTAATGTTCTGTACAGTATTGATATTTTATTATATCGACATCGTTCTGAAGATGTGTAGGTAGCTTATCCCATACTAATGCAATTTCATGTGAAGCCAACCCAATCATCACTTCTTTGGGCATATCAGCAAGTTGTTGTTTGCTCATCTTCAATAGACTACGCAAACGGGAGAATGCAATTAGTGAGTGGCCCATTCGCTTGATACCTTCTCGATCCATTGCTGGGGTTATAGTTTTCAGCTCCATGGCGTTTTATATTTCTTTCGTAGAGAGAAACTTTAAACACAAATGTCCACACCACACTGTGTTAAAATTCTGTACACGTTTGTAGTTATAGAATATTTGGTTGGCCCTCCTTGAATCGTTATTGAAATATGTAACTAATTCTATAGGTGGGGGTAAATCACCAAAACTATCAAAGTAATTTACTAAACTACCTCGTTTTTTATATGCCACCCAATGTGTCCCAGGACCATATATACTATCCAAATTGATTATTGCAGATTCATTGTAATGTGGGCCACGTCTTGGTAGTGAGTCGCGCATAAATACACCCCGAAAGTATGCTACCTTCATTTTCTTAGCATAATATTTAAGATCAGTGTCGGTAAGAGGTCTCCGAGGTAGGGAGTCTATTAGTTTTTTGAATTCTGTTTTAGATAAAGGCCCATTCCCTTTCGATATGGCTTCATATACATCCCCTTACCACTTTTCATAGCTATTGCTTCCATACTTCTGTTGTGTCGATTTGCTTCAGCTAATTCTTCTCTACCCTTTTTTACGTCATTTACAGCTTTAGCAATACCAGCAGCCGTACCCACCAAACTACCCAATGCAGATAATCCAGCAAAAATGGGTATTAGAGGTAAAATACCGCCAACTTTTGGTATTGGTATAACTCGAGGTGTTCGAATATTGCGTTTCCCACCGGCCTGTTTTATATATCGACGTGCAGCTTTTAGAGCAATTTCAGTCGCCTTCGTTTGGTCTTTTACTCTTTTGCCTCCAGCACTTCGCAGTGTGTCACGCACTTTTCGTACTATCCCAGATCCAAATGCTGTCTTTTTAACATTCTTCTTACCCTTCTTTGTTTTCTTGATGATTCGTTTCCTTATTGGATTACGAGATATTGTTGAATTACATCCCATACCAAGACGTTGTTTTCCTTTCATTATAGTTGTAACTAACCAAGCAGCGGCCTTTTCTCCACGTCCTGCGTCTTTGGATTTCACTCGTTTCCACGCAGCCTGTTCAAGCTGATAGTCTGCTTTATGGCGGGCTGCTAGATTACTGCTATTTTTGTCGTATGCAATATCGTGTTCCTTGCACGCTTTATCGAGCTGATTTATGCCAGGATCACCCCGTGTCAGCCGTTTATTTAAATCTGTGCCTGGACCACAAAATTGATAACCTGGCAAATGCAACTCGACGGGAAGCTTATTAATCAGGGAATTAATTAATCCTCTACCGCGCTTCATATGTTTTTCACGTGTGTATCGTATGGTGGAAACCATTTAAATAAGAGTTGCAAGTCACATGTCTATTTATATACCAATTAGCTGCGATACAATGCACATTGTGAAACAGAAACAAACGCTTTCCATAGATAATTTGGATGAAAAAGTTGGGCGTGGGTTAAGCGCTCATAATCGTCATGGACCACTACTACCTTCAACTGTACGTGCCCTCATAATAGGACCCTCGAATTGTGGGAAAACAAATGTCTTAATATCTTTGATCACCCATCGCTTAGGTTTACGCTTTTTAAACATTTACCTATACTCAAAGTCTATAAATCAACCCAAGTATGAGTATCTGCGTAAGGTGCTAGCGCCGATTGAGGGGTTAGGATTTTATACATTTAGTAATGGAGCGCAAATAGTGGAACCATCCGAGGCAAAACCGGAGTCTTTATTTATATTTGACGATGTGATATGTGAGAAGCAAGATGTTATAAAAGCATATTTTAGTATGGGCCGCCATAGAAATGTGGATTGTTTTTATCTTGGTCAAACATATTCTCGAATACCGAAGCAGCTAATAAGAGACAATAGTAATTTAATTATTGTCTTTAAACAGGATGACATGAACCTTCACCACATATTTTCCGATCATGTGTCACCTGATGTAACGTTTACAGTATTTCAAAATATGTGTGCAGAGTGCTGGAATGACAAATATGGGTTTCTAGTGATTGATAAGGATAGAGAAGTACAAGGTGGGCGATATAGAAAAGGGTTTGATAGCTTCATATATCCATAATGAATTTTAATAAAAACTTCACTTGAGCCACAGACTTCGTATGGTTACTTCGTTTACGTATGCGCTAAGATGAAGGTTACCAAAGATAATAAAAAATATAACAATCTTGTGCATCCCAATAGTGAAATAGCCCTCAAGCGACAGTTGATTGAGGCGACAGATGCGGTACGTAAGAAGTTTAACTCTATTAAGAACAAAGATATTGAGATGCATGTAACACTTGAAAAGATCTATCAACCAATAACTGAACCTTTAAATGCTATATCTTCAGCAGCGGAGAACAAACCACATGCCCAACAACCATCATCATCATCAAGGGTGTCTACTCAGAGGGCAGTGCCATGGGAGAGTACTTCTAAAGAAGGATCTGATAAGTATGTAGGCGGTGATGATGTTCCACCTTATACCCCCATTATGGAAACACCACCATCGTCTATAAGAACAACCCCCGTATCTGAAACTTCTCCAGCTAGAAAACTAGAAAAAGGACGTGAGGTTGTAAAAAGACATATACAGAATGTAAAATCGGGTAATTCCAAGTATGATAGTTTATATGGAGTGCGTGTAGATCCCAAGACAGGCATACTGCTGATGGGTAATGCTGAAATACGTTTTTCCCATGGAAATATTACACTGTGGTATGGCAATAAGAAACTTGGTGTGTATCTAGGTAATCCGAAATTGTACGATCTAATATTTCTAAAACGTCCGCCAATTCTAGATGATAATACAGAGAGTGTTATCGATGATGAATGGAGTAAGATATATGGAGAAATACTAAGGAAAACAAAAGCGCCGTATAAAAAATTCAATGTAGCGAGTGGCTATAACACCACTAAACGTGAAAAATTTCACAAAATTATCAAACCATTAACATCTTCTACAATTGTGACACGATCGTCAACAAGTGGTTATGGATTAAAACGTGTACCTACCCACAAATTGTACAGAAATAAAGATAAAGAATATATCTACTGGAATAAACCTAGTGAACTTGTGGCTCGTTTACGCCTCCTATGGGGTTCGAAAATGGCTGGAAATAACAACCACGACAATGAAATAATAGAAATAATATCAGAACTTAGGGAGGAAAAAATAGTGTATTAAAGATATAATACCTAGTATCATTATACTTAATAAGTATTATATAGTCTGAAATTTTATAAACTGGATCAGACGCAATCAGAAATGTCTACTGTAAACAACACAATTGACAAATTTGGACGCAGCAAAAGCATTAGTGCAAGTAAGTTAATAGCCCATCGTGGATTACCTGGCGTGGGTTTTAAACTTACCAGCGATAATCACTATGATATTGAAAATAAGCGTTTAAAAAATCTAGGGGAACCTATCGATGATCAAGATGGTGCAACATGTAATTACGTTAACAAGCGTCTACAAACAAATGATGAAAATGCTGCCAAAGCTATTTTTGATACAACCAATGTAATTATTGAGGAAATGAAAAAATATGTTGATGTGGGACTTTTAAAAAGTGGAGAAGAAAATCGCACTATTTTCAATAAACAAAATAATGATAGGATGCAGAAAATGAAAATAGAAATGAGGAAATATGTTGATAAAGCAATTTCTGAAGTTAAACGTTCGGCCATAAACAATCACAATACTTTAATCACTAGAATCTCCAAATTAGAGCATATTGCCACCGAACTCCAACCAAAGAAGGTGCAATCCGGAGGCCTAGCATTTCCACCAGAACTAATGCCTGAAGTTGATATATAGCTGAAGACAATTTTATAATGGAGGTTAGCAGCGAAAAATTACAAGTTGTTAACGAGTTACATAGAAATGCTCGACGAAATTTTCGTAGAAGGCGAACCATAATTAAGGGGTTTGGTGATTTGTGGCAAGCAGACCTAGCCGAAATGCAACCATACGCTGATAAAAATAGAGGGTATCGTTATATTCTTGTAGTGATTGACTGCTATTCCAAGTACGTATGGACCAGATCTGTTAAAAATAAAACAGCTGTAGAAGTTACTAAGACTATGCAGACTATTATTCAAGAAGCAAATTATTCACCAAGAAATTTACAGACTGATAATGGTACAGAATTCTACAACAGAAAGTTTTCCGCACTAATGAAGCAGCATGAAATTAATCATTATTCTACATATAGCACAAAAAAAAGCAGCAATTGTTGAACGAGTAATCCGCACATTAAAGAGTTGGTTGTATAAAGAATTCTCAGCTATGGGTAAATATAAATGGCTCGACATCCTACCCAATGTTACAAAAAGTTATAATAACAAAGTCCATCGTACAATTGGTATGAAACCTGTTGATGTCACACCAACTACACATTTAAATGTATATAATAACATAAAAATTGCTCTCAAACCGAAATTCCACCTCGGTGACGTAGTTCGTATTAGCAAGTATAAAGGTGTATTTGATAAAGGGTTTACACCGAATTTCTCAACAGAACTTTTTAAAATTGTCAAGATAAACATAACAAATCCCACAACTTACCTGCTTGCAGACATGCTTGGACATCCAATCAAGGGGTGTTTTTATGAGATGGAGCTACTAAAGGCAAAATACCCCGATGTGTATCTAGTAGAGAATGTTTTAAAAAAGCAAGGAAATAAAGTGTTTGTAAAATGGCTTGGACTCTCTAAAGAACACAACTCGTGGATTGATAGAGCTTCTCTTGTTTAAAATTGTCACTATCTAGAAAATATATTATTGTATCATTATAAGGTTATGTCAAATGAAATATTTTTATGTATAATAAATAAATAATAAAACGAATGTACTCAATTAATATTTGTTTAATTTATTTCCTTAATGTTAAATTGTAAACAAAATAAAAATATTTTTAAGTTTATTACATATACTACAAATACTTAACTTAAAAAACACCAATTATTTTTTCATAAATATATATTTTATTACACAATAAATCTACTTAAATATAATACAATATCTCACATTTAGTATGAATTTTCCAGTTTTATAACTTTAACCCGATAAATAATGCAAATTTTATTTGATATGCTAATGTTATTGTGACTGGCTTAACTCATCTATTGCTGCAAGTAAAGCATCTAAAGGATCATATTTTTCCTTTTCAACAACATTATTTGTATCAGTTATTACGGCCAACTCATTTTGAAATATCGGTATGTCACAATGCCCCCATGGTAAAGTTTTAAACGTATTAGGAATGATGAATCTTTTATCATCATAATGAGATAGTGCCACCTTATTTTTCATTTCTGTGTAAATGTCATGTGAATAACTTCTAAATGTATTCATTTCTCTTAATATTAACCCACCCCGCTCCACTATTTTCTTATAATCATCTATTGACAAATTTTTATTAATAACTGATTTCTTTACCCCCTTGGCTTTTTTTAGTTCACTATTCATAGATTTTATGTAGTAAGCTTTAGCCCCCGTCCCATAAAAACTAATAATCGGGTCGGCGGGGAACTCATCTTTAAAATTCCCTAAAACCGACAGACCTTTAGGAACATTAAATTTATTTCCTTCTTTATAGTTGGATGTATCGAATTTATCGGGGTTCTCTTTTATAAAATCGTAAATGTTATCAGTAAAAACTTTAATAATCAGAGAATCCGTATCGGTGTATAACAGAGAAGCATTTTCGCCAAATTTTCTTTTTATCACGTCATAGAAAAAATTATATAGTACCGTCTTGGATAATTCCAAAACACAAAACCCTACATAAATTGGCTTGTTGTATACTACTTTTAGTTTGTTCATATGAATCGCAACGAAATCTTCTGTAAAGATTGAACAAGTTTTAAAATTCGGTCGGGCTATAAGAGCATTTGCACCAAAGGACCTTCTAATACTTTCCCAATGCGTTACCAACTTTATATCCTTTCTATTATCCACGTTCTCCATAGTTTTACCGAAAACTGCATTATTCATTAATTTAAATTGATCTTTTTCGAATTTACTTGTTGCCGTGTTTCTCATCTCCGTATTTAAATCGATATATTTTCTTAACCAAGGAGATTGATTAAATGCGAGCACTCTATGAGTCTTTAAAACCATCAAACCGTGATCCATTGCCTGCCTCAAATTTTTATAGTGTACAATGTACCTTTTCTTGTCAAACAAATTTGGAATCAACTTTGTCGATTTTGCATTAGGAGGAACCATGTTTTCTACTAGGAAAGGGAGATCCGAATGTATATCGTGTAATTCGTTGGGATAATGAATGTCTACTTCTAAAACGTATCCACGCGGATTTTCATCTGGAATATTCGTAATGTCTAAGTTTATAATTTCTTGTTGGGACAACCAGGTGAATCCGCCTGTCGGCAACGATTGGGACATACTATGACCGTATAGATTTGTGGCGTCCAAATAAGTTATAAACGACGAGGGTTCGTTGGAATCGTAATCGGTAAGAAATTTATTATTTGCGATATGTTTTCTTTCAGAACACTGACTTATTCCACCACGAATTCCTTTCTTAAAGAAGTTAATCATATCTACGTCAATTAATAATTCTAACTCTACTCCTGTCAGTTTTAACATAGCGTCCCACGACAATCCGGGGGCTGTAAAATATTGAGCAGGATCCAACTTGTATTTCTCTAAACTGATTTTTCGAAAATTTTCGAATACATCACATAAAAGCAATACGTCTGTTTTTAAATACAGATCTGAATAATCACCTAAATTCTGACATGCGAACAACTTCCACACATCTTTAGCTCGTTGATAATCATCTTCGGATATATGCTGATCGTTTAGGTTGTCATAGAATTCGGCTTTGGATGGTAGATCTGGTTTATTCAACTTATTTAAACTATCCACAATGCTATATGGAAATACACCCTTTTGTCTCATTAAACGAAATTCTTTGTTATCCGTATAAAAACTTCTGGTTATAGTTAACTGGTCATCATTTAAACTGTCACCCAAATTTTGTAGCGATGTGGACAAGAACTTAAAACTATCAATAAATCGCAGTTGTAGAAATTTTTTCTTCTTCTCCCCATTCTTATTAATGTAATCGTGCATATAAAGGTCTTTTGAAAAAGATATGTACTTCTCTTTATTTTGCGCTAGTACCCCCACTCTATCTTTATGAGCGCATAGCTCTTTAATGAATAAATGTCCGTCGTATGAACTCATATTATGGAATATAATCGGTATGAAATTTGGTAATTTATAATTTAAATTGCAAACAGAATGTGCAGCGATAAATCTTATTTTTCCGGTTAAATGGCAGTGATCCTTAACTTTCACGTCACCTTCTTCGAATGCCT
Organism: Rhagium mordax; assembly: GCA_963680705.1. NCBI lineage: Eukaryota > Metazoa > Arthropoda > Insecta > Coleoptera > Cerambycidae > Rhagium > Rhagium mordax. The sequence goes on from OY796656.1 coordinate 87,918,789, forward strand.
TCTCGCATATACCGCATACGGTTGCGTTTTCAAAGTCTTGTCTTTGTTGCGTTGTGAGCTTAGCCATTGGGACTATATCTTTCATATATCTATTATAGATATCTCTCGAGTCAGCTTCGATACGTGATACGAAGACTTTGGCAGCGTCAGACCCCCGGTATAACTCAAACTTGTTTAGGGAATTGTCAAACGAACATTTTATTAAATATGCGAAAGAATGTGGTTGATGTCTAAAAGTTTTATTCCCGAAAGACCGTTCTGGATTGGGCTGGCAGGTATCGATAGGACTTAAAATTGATTCGAAATCGGCATACACTACAAATGGAACTTGCATTTGCCTTTCAAAATGTTCAAATTTTAACATATTCTCGGGCACTTGTTTACCATATTTATCTATTCGAAATTGGGTAGTAGGTATTGTTGTATAAATGTGATTACAATCGTGTGACTGGTGTTGCAATAAGTGACGTTCGGTATTAAAATATAACAAACAACCGTCGCAAAAATATTTTTTATGATCGCTTGCAGAAATTTGTCGCGAAACTAACCTAGACAAATTCTTTATCCAGCAATAGTGAGTTTTAGCACAATCGTTCGTACAATGGTGATTAATATTACACACCTCAGAAATTAGCAATAAATTTAAATGGATACGCAGTTTTTTCCCCGAGTAACGTAATGGACCTACAACTTCATATTCCATTCTATTATTTTTAAATTTCTCCTCTAACCCGTATACGTTTATCGATATATTATTCATTTCCTCAAATTTTGAAATATCTCGCAATTTTACTGGAAAATCCATACCTGTTACATTTAACACTTGTGAATAATGTGGATATGATGATAAGTCCGATGTATTACCATTTGCAGGATGCAGTGCCGAAGTCACCGCCCAGGCAAAACAACATTGATCTCGATTGTGCACGTTTACCACTGCATTCTTATTTTCAATGAATTTTGGTAATTTTATATATGATGAGCCACGCAGTGGACTATACTTGTTCACATTAATTTCAACAAATTCGATTCGTTCCAGGGCCCATCCTAAAAATATGCAAATGTTAAATGCAATTCTAATACCTTAATAAAAATAATTACACACCTGAATCTCGCTCTTGAAACTCTGTAGTTTGGGTAATCATCTCTTCTACAAAACTATCCAAAACATCACTTAAATTCATAGCTTGATCCAATATTTTGTTGGTTGTATTAAATGATTTCATATCCGTTAACTCTTTACTTTGTATCATGTATTTTGCGAACACTTCCAGATTTACTTTTATTGCCGTATGTATTTGTAGCGCTTCTTCTAGCAGATTTAAAATTTTATGTTTGATTTCATTAAAGAACATTACGTAGTCCAGGTGATTATGTTCACTATGCACTCGATATGAAATAATTCTGTATTTGAAAGCGCTTTGGATAATGCTTACACCATCCATTGAAGGAACACATGCATTTGCCTTATGTTGCAACGACCTCTTATGGGAATGCATCTGAGCTGTCGTCAGCGTCACATTACAACAATCACATGTTTGCATACTTGCGGATGTTGATGGGGTTGAATCAAATTTAAATTGTTTTGCTGGAGGTCCATTATCACGTAAACCCACACACGACTCTTTCTGATGACGACGCATATTATCACATCGCGTAAAACTTTTACTGCAAGACGTACACTTATACATTTTGCGTGTTCACTAGGAGTCTGTTGCTACTAATAGTGGTTGTGACAACTCCTCTCACTCTCTATATATCTACAGAATATGACCCCCACCACCACATTTCAATATTCAAATACCCCCCAGCACTAATTAATATACAATTGTACCAATTCAATTAGATATATTGCAATTATACTAGTCTAATTACAGCGTAATAAACTTTCATTTCTCCAATTGATGTACTAATTAATATATAATTGTACCAATTCAATTAGATATATTGCAATTATACTAGTTTAATTGCAATAATCCAATTACTTTCATTTTTCGCAACAATTAGGCTTTTTAATTAACCCCCTCCAGACTATATAAAATAGTGTAATTAACGCGCAAATAGTCTAATTACACATTTACAAATTACTAATTACGCAATTACATTAGAGCGCAATAATTCAATTACTTTCATTTCTCAGCGCAATAATCCGATTACTTAACGCGCAAATAGTCTAATTACACATTTACAAATTACTAATTACGCAATTACATTAGAGCGCAATAATTCAATTACTTTCATTTCTCAGCGCAATAATCCAATAATTACACATTTACAAATTACTAATTACGCAATTACATTAGAGCGCAATAATTCAATTACTTTCATTTCTCAGCGCAATAATCCAATAATTACACATTTACAAATTACTAATTACGCAATTACATTAGAGCGCAATAATTCAATTACTTTCATTTCTCAGCGCAATAATCCGATTACTTAACGCGCAAATAGTCTAATTACACATTTACAAATTACTAATTACGCAATTACATTAGAGCGCAATAATTCAATTACTTTCATTTCTCAGCGCAATAATCCAATAATTACACATTTACAAATTACTAATTACGCAATTACATTAGAGCGCAATAATTCAATTACTTTCATTTCTCAGCGCAATAATCCAATAATTACACATTTACAAATTACTAATTACGCAATTACATTAGAGCGCAATAATTCAATTACTTTCATTTCTCAGCGCAATAATCCGATTACTTAACGCGCAAATAGTCTAATTACACATTTACAAATTACTAATTACGCAATTACATTAGAGCGCAATAATTCAATTACTTTCATTTCTCAGCGCAATAATCCAATAATTACACATTTACAAATTACTAATTACGCAATTACATTAGAGCGCAATAATTCAATTACTTTCATTTCTCAGCGCAATAATCCGATTACTTTCATTTCTCACGACAATTGGGTTTTAATTATCCCCCCCCTCCAGACTAATTACATTAGTGTAATTAATGCGCAAATAGTCTAATTACACAATTACACAATTACACAATTACACAATTACACAATTACATATTACTAATTACGCAATTACAAATTACCTCCTCCCCTCTCTAATTGCCCCCCACCCCAATCTAATTATCCTAATTGCCCCCCACCCCAATCTAATTATCCTAATTGCCCCCCACCCCACTCTAATTATTCTAATTGCCCCCCACCCCAGAAAAAGTGGTGGGGGCCTCAAGTGGAGGGGGGAGACCTCGGGTTCCGGTAATACTACTCTACTTTTATATTCACTTAAACTGTTTTCCTATTTTTACGTAACCAAACGTAGTCCAAAACTAGTTATTACCCTCACATGTTCCTACATAAATGCTCATTACATCCGTATAAATCCCATAGTCAGCTTAGATAACGAAAACCTATAAAAGACGCAAGCGTCTTCATTCCAATGTTCATTTTTGTTTAAGCGTTACTTCACGCCAGTTGTAGTGAAAAATAAATTTATAATATTTCACAACATTTTTGAGTTTTACTTTTTAAAAAGTCATTATTCAAGAAACCAGAATATTATTGGCGCAGTCGGTAGGATATCGAGAGCAATCAATACCATTGATCAGCGTTCGTATCAACGATTAACTTGATATTCAGAATCTACAATCCATTCGTGAGTGACATTAAACAAGTGTTCCATTGGGATCGAAGACTTCAAAATCCACTGAAAGAGTAAGATTTTTTAGAGTTCATCCTTAATTCCTGTAATCATTTTCACAACACCCCAGTAGCAAGGGTAGCACAAGTTCAGGAGTAGGCAGATTGAGACCTGAATGCGAACCGAGTCAAAAGTGAGTGAAAATATTACATTTCCTTTCCTTAGAAATCAATTGAGATCATCTTAGGGAACCCAAAGACGTGTTAAATCTATTTTAGATAATAACAAGTATTAAAATCATAACGATCATTAATACCTAATTAAGAAACGTGTTAAATCTATCAAGATAATAACAAGTATTAAAATCACAACGATAATTAATACCTAAGTAAGATTCCAAGCAATTTGTGTCAGACAAATTTTCTTTTCATTTTTGTACATTTACAAAAAAATTTTAAATAAAATAAACTACACCAGAAATAAATTACACTTTAGTACGATTAATAGTCGAAACTATTCCAAAATACGATGGAGACAAAGATCTGTTAGAAATTTTTATCTCAGCTTGTGATAGCTTTCACGATAAATATTATTCTCGTACAAACCCGGAATTAAATCAATTCATATACCAGGCAATTTTAGGTAAATTACAAGATAATGCTTTGTTGATTATTGGTTCTCGTGCAGAATTAAATACGTGGCCATTAATTAAAGAAGAATTACGTAACGTGTATGGAGAGCGTTTAAATCTTGACATTCTAGAACAAACTCTTATGACTTGTACTTTACAAAAAAACGAATCATATCATAACTTTGCAAAACGGTTAAAAATAATAAGATCTAAATTAGCTTTGAAACTAAAAACAATTTCAGACGCAGAAATGAATGCAATTACAAAACAAATTCATTTGAAACAATATAACAACCTTGCACTTAAAGTATTTGTTAGGCAGTTAGACAGACGTCTACGTGACAAAATTATAGCGTTAAAACCGACAGATTTAGAGCACGCGATGGCAATGGTCCAGGAAGATGAAAACTTTGACCAATTTCTTCAACCGCAAACTTACAAACAAGTAGTACCGGAACCGTCAAAACCTCGTTATAATACAAATCAAAAACAAAATAATTATTCTCAACCGCAAAGACAAAATACGTATCAAACGCGACAATTTAACCCGACAAATAATAATAATCAATTTTCACCAAATCAATTCTCAAATGCTAGACAATATCCAACTAATTCCCAAGTATTTGGTAAACCTGCAAATGTTTGGCAACCAGGTCAATATAATAAACAAAATTACCCAAAACCGACACCAATGTCAGGTGTAAGTACAATTCCAACAAATATACCTAAAAATAATCAAATTCCAACATTCGCGAGTAATAAAAATTACCCGAGTTTTAATAAAAATAAGAATCAACCTTTTAACTACGTAGAAGATAATGAAACCGGATATTGCGATAACACCGATGATTATCATTTCGCTAACGGGAATAATTATGATAACGAATTAGCGCGTGACAACAATGAAGCACTATACGAAGAAGATAACGATTATGCAACTAATAACTTGCAAGAATCCGAATCGCTGAATTTTCTGAAGGACATGCAACAAACAATGCCGCCATAGTTGAAATAAACGCGAACTTTCAGGCACCTCTTCCATATGTATTAATTAATGCAACGGCAAACGAACCGGAAATCAAATTATTAATTGATACAGGGTGTAGCATGAATATATTACGACCAGAACTAATTGAATATTATTTTCCAAATTCAATTAATAACAAACCTACCCAAATTAATACAGCGGGCGGTATAGTAGTTGCACAAGGAACAGCTAACATTCCCTTATTTTCACTAATAGTTAAAAATGAAAATAACATTGAAGAAATTAATTATGACTTCCAGGATTACGTTAATTATCATTCAGAATGTATAGCATACGACTTTCATAATTACTTTGATGGAGTAATAGGATTTAGTTTCCTTAATAATTTAAATTTAAATATCGATTTTAAGACACAGCAATTGATAGGTACAAATTTCACAATACCTTTTCATTTTAGACAGGGAAAAACATATGCACTTAAAGTTATGTTAGAACCCAATGAAACAAAATTAGAAAAACTACCGGTTGATATTACTAAAGGTAAAATAATTGTAGAAGAACAACGATTATTAAATAATGTAACAATAAAAAATTGTATAACAACGGCAGTTAACGGTCAAGCTTATGTGGAAATAGAAAATAAATCAAATTCACCACAATCATTACAAATATTAACAGAATTACCATCCAGAGAAATCAATAATAGTGAATATGAATTATTTACATTAGATCAAGTATTAGACAACAGCTTTATAAATGATTTTGAACCTATATCTGATATACGAAATTTAATAAGAACTAATCATTTAAATTCAGAAGAAAAATTTAAACTTTTAAAACTTTGTTCTCAGTTTAAAGAAATATTTCATAAGTCGAACGAGAAATTAACAGTTACTGATAAAGTTCAGCATCATATTAGGACATCCGACAATATACCGACACATCCCCATATTTATAAGTACCCTCATGTACATAAAGAACTTGTAAAACAGACAATTGACCAGTACCTACAAGACGGTATAATAAGACATTCTCAAAGCCCATACGCACATCCAATTTGGATAGTTGACAAAAAATTAGATGCCTCAGGTAAAAGAAAATATCGAATGGTAATCGATTATTCGGCACTTAATTCAAAAACTATCGACGATAAGTACCCCTTACCCGACATTGACGCTACTCTAGCAAAATTAGGCAAAAGTCAATATTTTACAACAATAGACTTAGCTTCGGGCTACCACCAGATCGCAATGCACGAAAACTCGATAGAGAAAACAGCTTTTACTTGCGACCGTGGCCATTTTGAGTTTCTCAGAATGCTCTTTGGTTTAAAAAATGCTCCCGCAACCTTTCAGAGAGTAATGGACCATATTTTAAGAGACCATATTAATGACAACATATGTATGGTATACCTAGACGATATAATTGTTTACTCGGTATCTCTACAAGAACACCTTGTAGCTTTAAAACGAATTTTTACTACACTGAGACAATTCAACTTAAAAATACAACTTGACAAAACAGAATTTCTTAAACGCGAAGCGGAATATTTAGGACACATAATATCGGACAAAGGAGTAAAACCAAACCCAAATAAAATATCAGCAATAAAAAAATTCCCTATTCCACAAACGACTAAACAAATAAAGTCATTTTTAGGACTTACTGGTTACTATCGAAAATTTATTAAAGATTACGCTAAAATAGCTAAACCCATGACCTTATGTCTTAAGAAGGGAGCTAAAATTGACATTAATGATTTAGATTATAAAAATAGTTTTGAAACGCTAAAGAATTATTTAATGAACGAACCAATATTATCATACCCCGATTTTACGAAACCTGTTACATTAACCACCGACGGATCTAATTACGCAATCGGTGCAGTTTTGAGTCAAAATAACAAACCAATATGTTATGGCAGTAGAACGCTAAATAAGGCAGAAATAAATTATTCGGGTATAGAAAAAGAATTACTTTCAATCATATACTTTTGCACTTACTGGAAAGCATATTTATTTGGACGTAAATTTACAATACAAACTGACCATAAACCCTTAAAATGGTTAACAAGTATAAAAGAGCCAAATTCAAGACTTTTAAGATGGAAAATTAAAATGCAAGAATTTAATTACGACGAAATTACGTATGTCAAAGGAAAAGATAATCACGTAGCAGACGCGTTATCTAGAATAAAAATTGAACCGGATAACTTATCGACATTAAATAATTATGACATAACAGAAAACAACTTAGCAGACTTTTTCACCTTAACAACTAATGAAAAACAATTATCGACGCCTGACGAATCCCAAATCGAACCGTCGACTTCAAATATCGACCAAATTATTAATGAAGCGATAGAAAAAGAACTTTCTACTCGACCAATTAATATAATATCAGACATAAATTTAGTTCCAGAAAGACAAACAAATACTAGTGACACTATACATACGGCACATAAAAACCCAGTTTTAGAAATACCTATATCTGAAAATGCTATAAATACTTTTAAGAATCAGATAAACCTTCATGTTAGCGAACATTCAATAAAATATACTGTGCGGATCGAACAACTTTTTGATAACAAAATACGACATAATGTGACATTAACAGCACAAAACTTTGCAGATGATTTAGTTAACTATTTGAAAAATTATGTTAAGCCTGTAACGATCTATTTTTATCGTTACAACAACATAGCTAAATCGTAACTAACGGACAAAACATACAGTACAAATATGATTCTAAAACTTAAAATATGTAAAATTGGTGGCCTACATAGTGGTGTTTATTTTCTATAATTTAATTTACCGTTTATGTTTTGTCGGAAAGGAATTTTATCATTACAAAAAAAAAATGCGTGAAGAAAGAGATCTCGATCGGTTTTAAAAATCACCGCTGAAAAGACACGGAGATCGCGACTATTTTCGAGGCAGTCTAGTTTAGCTTACCAGGTGTAAAATTTGATTTTTGCCATATTTTTGGGATTTACTTGTTAAGCGAAATATACAATTTCCAATTTGGTTGTGGAGTTGCTATTGAGCATTGTGTGAGTTGCTGGAAATTGTCTCTTCGGTTGAAGGATTTAATGCTAGATTACATTCGTTTGGTCGTAAGTATATAAAAACCGTCTGTATCCGTATACAAATTTCTAAATAGGCGTTAATATATTTTTAGGCTGGCCGTAACATCAAATTCGAATTCGAGGAAGCCCAAGGAGCGTTTAGTGTGTGAAAAGGAAACCCTCAAGTGAGGTAAAACCTTTTCTGTCTTCCTTATTTTTTTTTGTTGTCATTGAGATGACGGCGTTATGTAGTGATTAATGTATTTTAGGGTTTTCACGTCTAGTTCTGAACCTAGGCTGGTGTCCAAAACTGATCCAGGCGTCTGCCTGTAGTGTCACACAAATAGTAAACGTAAATTTGTCTGTCTGTCGGAGCGGTGTTGGTCGTGTTGAATTGGTTTTCTGTTGAGCTGAGAGATAGAGAGGAAGAGCTGCACAGGGATAATATTGATAAGGAAGTCCGAAATCCCCCCACCCCCATCATTGGACAAACAGAAAAACGCAGATAAGATATTGCATGCTTGTTTATAATTATTATTTTTGTTGCCTACGAAGTTAGTGAAATCATATCTAGTTACTATTTTTTTTATATATATATGTGTATATATGTGTATACATATATTATATCACCGACTAGTGAAAACTATATAGTATATATACATTTTTTTTTTTTCCTCCTTCTTTTAAGGAAATTATTTAATCCATTTTACTTTTGTTTAAAGTTGAATTGCTATAGGCGAAGGTAAAAACTACATTCACCTGGTTCTTACTTTTTATTTTTGGGTGCAAACACTCTTACGTAATATATTGACTTTTAAAGTTAGGGTAGACGACTGTTATTATAATTGTGTGAATCTATTTAGATACCACCTATTATCAATACCGTTTGTAAACTCTACGTGTACACGTACGGTAAAAGGCCTGGAAGAGAAATTTTAAATTTTAGGATTAAGATATACACTGCTGACACAACTACCTGTGTATTGTTTTTCGTATGTCATAAATAGAATTAATTGTATATATATATGTATATATATAGTGAGATAACTACTCTAAAATTGAAATCATAGATACGACCAGGTACCTAAGACCTCGTCTCTGCAATTTATTAGTGGTAACTACGAAATGATTATTTGTTTTTTTTCTTTTTGAGTAATTGAATTAAATAGCATCGATATTTTATTGGTTAGTGTTTTTCTTTGGGTTGGGGTACATCTGAGGATACTTGCATACCCGTGTACGCTCGAGTACGTTTAGGTAAGTGTCTAAGGTGTTTATAGACATTAATAGTGGGGCTTTACAGTTTAGTTCACCTTGTTTTTTTTTATTTTTGAGAACGGATTCCTGGAACAACAGGCACTTTTCTAGTTTAAAGTGGCGAAAATAAACTAGTGGCGCCCTTAAATAGTCATCTCACCCACCCCACTCTTCGATTGAGTGTCGGGTACTTACTTATTAGTTATAAAGGTTGATGATAATACAAGTGTATATTTTGGTAGATTGATATATATAGTTTTTTTTTTTTTTTTTGTCTTGCCGCGCATTCTCCGCAATCCGATCCCGAATTAAACTGCATCAGTGAGGAAAGACGCGTCGCAAGCCTAAAACAACATACGGTATAATAATACCAATGGCATTTTTAAGTAACTTTACTAAAGTTATTCAAAGTAACTTTCTAGTCAAATCATTTAAATTTGTACGATGTACATTATTCTTGGAAGACATAAAAACTAAAGATGAGCAAATTCTAAAAATAAAATACCATCATGAAACAAAAACGGTACATAGAGGTATAAACGAAACCACCATGGCCCTTACTAGAAAATACTACTGGCCTACACTAAAACAGGACATAAATGACTATATAAACACATGCGAAGTTTGTCAAAAAACTAAATACGAGAGACAACCTCACAAAATAATATTTAAAAATACTCCTATTGGAGATAAACCTTTCGATCACATTTATGTAGACACATTCCAAATAGAAAAAGTTAAATTCTTTACAATAATTGACAGCTTTTCGAAATTTGCACAAGCATACCCGACTACAACCAATGCAACAGACGTGGTAGATAATTTATTAAAATTCATATCGCATTACGGGATACCTTCTAAAATCTCTTGTGATCAAGGCCCAGAATTTAAAAATAGACACTTTGAAAACTTTTGTGCTTTGCATAAAATAAATCTACATTATACTACGGCTAAAAATCCCAATTCAAATAGTCCAGTAGAACGACTACATTCCACATTAATTGAAACTTTACGAACATTACGAATTGAGCAAAAACATGACCAAATAACAAGTTTAATGATATACGCTTTGATTGGTTATAATAACACAATCCACAGCTCAACTAAGTTTACTCCACTACAAGTTATTAAAGGTATATTAGATTACTCAACACCAACGGAAATAACTCAAACACAAATTGTATCGGACTATATAAACAAACATATTGAAAAAACTAATGTAATAAACAAGATAATTAATGATAATAATTCAAAGGCAAGAGATCTAACTAAAATAAATGAAAATAGAAAAGAGCCTCCTGAAATTCACATAGATAATGACAAAAACGTATATATTAGGGATATTACGCGGAATAAAATAAAACCTGTTTATCAACAAGCGATACCACTATTAGACGACTTAGACAAAGTAATCACTGACAAAGGAAAATTTCATAAAAAATTAATGAAACCTATTAGAAAATGTACTAAAGACAAATTACCTTTACAGGAAGAAGATGAGGAACATCCTGACACTTCTTCTCATCATAGCGTACCCCTTTCCGATGGGCACACTTAATATAACTCCCCTGACTAACCCCATTTTCCCTTATAAAATTGGACCGACCTATATTATTTCAAGAAAACATACTTTTATTAAAAAGATTGATATTAATCTGTACGAACAATACTTATCACAAATACAAAAAGTACTTGATGACATGACATTAAATATGAAAGAATCATCAGGGACTTCAACAATTTACAAAATTAGTAAACTGAATCCAGACCTAGAACCACTTAAAATTCACGTACAAGATTCAATACGACAAGCTTATTTAAAATTGTTTAATTTAAAACCTCAAACTGTAAGACAAAAAAGAGGATTATTTAATTTTGTAGGACGAGCTCAAGGGTGGCTTTTTGGCACTCTCACAGACGAAGATGGCGAGAGATACAGTCAAGCTATAGCAAATTTAGATAAAAATCAACAATCGATCCATCACGATTTTACACATTTTGTATCGATTAGTAAAGACTTTATGAACGAGACTAAAAACTTATTTACAAAATTAGATAATAATAATAAAATTGTTAAACAAAATCTGATAGAATTATCAAGAACAATTGATAAAATAACCCGTTACTTAGGTTTGCAACAAGTATTGAATATATTACTAATAGATTGTAATTTGTTAATTGAACATATAGATAATATTCAAACAGCAATCACCTTTGCTGAATTAAAAACATTAACTAGTACTATACTACCTATTAATGAGCTAAATAAATTAATTTCAGTAATGAAAGGTCAATATAATAATCAAATTTTAGATTTTCACATTAAACAGGAATATTATAGATATTTACATACAGAATTAAAATATCACGATGATAGTTTATTAATTTTAATACACTTTCCCATAGTTGAAAAAGATGTTTTCGAACTGTTTCATTTATTCCCAATTCCTATCAATAATACAACAATTATCCCATATAAACCATTTATCCTAATGAACTCCTCTACGCATCACTACCAAGAAGATAGTTGTCACTCAATAGATAGATATTGTTTAACTCACGTAAAGGAAACCAGAGGGACTGTATACCCCAAATACTACGAGGAAATACCCAAGTTTCTGAATGTCACGTAACATCCATCGACTTACAAGCAACGCTAGTAGAAATCGTTAATGATGCCTACATAATTATCCTGCCCACCAAAACGGTCAGAATAGCACAGCAATGTCAACCCCATGGATTTACAGATGTATCAACACCGAGTCTGATACAAATTCCCGAACACTGCAGCATCGTACTTCAAGGTATAAAGTATGAAAATGATGAATCACCTATTCAAGAAGCACCATTTCATTTGCCCACCATCCAGGAATGGCACCCGGACAAGGCTACACGGAAGATTCAGATTCCCGGAGAAATCCAGTTAGATGAACTTTCTAAAATACAAAGTGACGTTAAAGAATTTACCGTCGAACCATTAAAAACAGTGACAAACATTAAAGGACTTAATATGTTTGACATTTTACTTATAACAGTGATAGTTTTAATATTATTATTCATTTTATTTAAACTATTTAAATATTGTATTTTAAGATATTGTAATCATCCTTTTTTAATACGCTTTTCTGAATCTAAACCGACTAATAATTTAAATGAAAATCAAGATTTTAACGATGTTTTCCCTTAATTTTCAATCTTTGAGGGGCGCATTACATCCGTATAAATCCCATAGTCAGCTTAGATAAGGAAAACCTATAAAAGACGCAAGCGTCTTCATTCCAATGTTCATTTTTGTTTAAGCGTTACTTCACGCCAGTTGTAGTGAAAAATAAATTTATAATATTTCACAACATTTTTGAGTTTTACTTTTTAAAAAGTCATTATTCAAGAAACCAGAATATTATTCGCTTATTACAAACCAAATACATTACTGGGGCACTATCGTATTTTAAATTCAGAAATTGAAAAATAAACCTTCTATAACACACTGAACAAAAAATTATTGTTTACTACTCCGCTGCGATATATTTAACTCTTTCAAGGGCCCTGGTACATAAAATGTACCCAGAAATATGTGCACATCATGGCGCAGAGGTTCATAAAATAGACCACCCATTTACATGCATTTACATTATATTTACGTTATAGTTGTGCCCCTCTAGGGTTTTTTTTAACCTAAACTCCTTGTCCCTGAAATAGTTAAGCAAAAGCGAGTACATAATATATGGCTACATGGCTATATAATAATTGAACATGCACTACTTTTCTGCTCCCCGAAAGGGCCTCTTCTTTCGACGACAATGGATGCGCATTGCAATTTTCCAAGACTACATATTATAATTTATATAACCTACAAACAACACAGATATGGAAACAAATTATAACGTAAGCCACCTGAGACCGAATTGAAGAGTACGGTAACACACGTAGAATATGAAAGCGACGGCAAATCTCATATACCGGTAACGGCTTTATAAACACTTAAATTCTGTCAAGTGAACACTGTGAGCAGGCCCTTCTGAAAGTTTCCGGATATGCAGACGTATACCAGAAAATCATCGGATGCTCGTAGACAACCACCGGATTAGGTACACAGTTGTAGAACAATATTAAAAGACGTAATCAACACACTAGTTTTTTCGCTTTCCTTGCCCTCTAAAATTTTTATTTCAATTCCATGTATACTAATTAGTTTACACCGCAATTTATACAGATTAACTCAGAATTATGGCGCAAGTCTCATAGAGGAGTCTTAAAATAAACAGACACATGTATTTTATTTTGATCAATTTCGGTTATTTCCATTATGACCTTTTACAGTTTTTATACAATCACCGATATCATTTAATCAAGTTTTGGGTTCAGTCATGTTTGTTTATTTTTATAAGTGGATTTACTATACGAGTAGTACAGTCCACTTTAAGATTGTATCTCTACAAACCCCACCTATAAAAAGAATAATTGTGTTATATGTAACGAAATTAAATTCATTTCGTCACAGCCTCGTTTGAAATTATATCATTAATAATGAGACACTCTGTATATCGTGGTCGGACTCCGTTAGGTTCACGAAATTGGATAGATCACGCATATCCCCACTTTTCAGCGATTGACGCCGCTCGACTGTGTGTGTAAAATTGGAAACTTTCACTTTACTTTGGGAGTAGTTGGGTGTCGATTTTTTAAAATTCAGACATTTTGTCTAGTCAAGTTAATTGCTATCTTGATTATTTCGTTAAATTTATAGTTTATTAATATTGATAATTGGGGAATTACTAAACGAATTATCTTACTACTTATAATAAGTAGTTTAGTTTATCTTTTTGTTCAAAAGATTCCAAAATTTTTTGTTAATTGTGGATAATTAGCTAGATAATATTCTAGAGGGCGAGTCCCTACAGAAGGTGAATCTTTTGCTTATGTCAAACGATATTGTGCGTTTGAATTTGTTTTTCAGTTTCTCGTGGTCCATGTGCAACCACGTGTGAAGCAGGAATTCCATCCAAAAGTTCAAATTCATAATCAGGAATTCCATCCGAGTGGCTCGTGTAGCTGGTTTTTTCCCAATATAACCCGGATTGGATTGCTAAGAAGGAGGCCAGTGTTTTGAGGAGTATGTGAATTTGTTTGATAATATTTTGTAATTTGTAAATAGGCTATGCTCGCCTTCTTAATTTGAGAACTTTGTGCTCCATAGGGTGACACCTGCTCAAATAGGAATTTTTTAGGTTTTTTGGTTAATTTCTAGCTATCGTTTAGTAGTTATTAAACCCCAATTAAATAATTAATTTATATAGTACAGACACACCCACCCCTACTACGCAAAAAGGGAAAGTCAAAATAGAGTAAATTTCAAAATTTTAATTTTTCCATACCGACCAATTCAAATTTTTCTTGATCAATATTTTTGTTTCTTGTATAGTCGTTAAATTAATTAACTTTCTTCCGAGTTAACATTTACGTCTAACTTAAATTTTGTGCCTATTGCATAATATATTTTGGTAATAAACTTTGTTCATTATTGTAACTTTTATTATTAGTTAACATTGTTGTCTTCCTTCGCTTGTATTTTTTTACATATGACACTGACCATACACTATTGTCTTATTACATGTACCAACATCGAGGGCAACTACTAAAAGAATTTCGCAACATCCTGTGATCCTGTGAACCAGAACCGTCATAAGGACTCTGCAAGGCCTGGAAATTCAGGAGGCTCAGTAGTAAAGAGTCGCTGAACCGCATCCACGAGTATTCGAGGGATTTGGCCACGAGATTCTGCATACCAGCATCCTTGGGTTCCACAGTCCGATCAGCGACGAATTGAGTAAGAATATTCCTCAAATTGTGTTTGCCTCTTGGTCAGAAGAAGATTCACGTGTCAGTGTCCATTTTAATCATTATAATTTTATCATCAATTAGTCCATTTTCCTAAAGTAAATTTTTTTTATCCATTTTCAACTTATTAGTCAATTGTAAACCTAACTGTTAACTTGTTGATTTATTTTAAAATTATTTTTAATAAATTGTTCAAATTTATCGTTCTTATTTAATTCTTCTACCTTAAGTTGGTGTGCAGGAGTATACTTTGTGTTTTTTTTGTATTGACAATTAACTTTTTGAGTTTTTATTATTTTTTTCGTATTTTTTTTTTGTACTAAAACAAAATACGTGGCGCCTCTTCATTGTGGTATTCAATCAAAATTTGACACACATATAATAATAAAAGAAAAAACTCCTTTTCAAAAGTAATCTACGGCC
Organism: Rhagium mordax; assembly: GCA_963680705.1. Classification (NCBI taxonomy): domain Eukaryota; kingdom Metazoa; phylum Arthropoda; class Insecta; order Coleoptera; family Cerambycidae; genus Rhagium; species Rhagium mordax. The sequence goes on from OY796656.1 coordinate 87,934,618, forward strand.
CATCCGATTGAGCTACTGGAGCTACAGTTGATCAATCTTTATTATATCTCCAACTGTATAATAAAGGTGGTTATATATATTAATTATATTTTAGTACTCACTCTCCCCTGCTGCAGAGACCTCCTATCCCAGTCAGAGAGTCAAATTTGTACATCATTTGCAAACCAAAAGAACAAAAATAACTCGATAGACATCATGACCAGCTGAAGCTTTCTGAAAACCATCAAGGTCGGATCATGTCACTTACTTACTAATGACTTTAACCAACTAATCAGTATTGTATTAACCTGTGATAGATGTAAGAATTCATTTTTAAAAGAAAATATTTTCAATGGAGAGGCTGCACAGAAAACTTTAACTATGTACTATCGCGGCCGAAAAAAAGTAATCGATTTTTTATCAAGTAGTATGTTTTTTCGAAAAATTTTCCTTTGTAAATGGGAGTTTTTACATCAGTTATGTCAATTAAATTATTTTGACAAGAAATCATTGGTGGGGTCGTATTTATTAAAAAAAAAAACTGATAAGAAATAAGTTAGTTAATTAATAAGTTAATATTTTGTAATTATAAGACAACAATTAATTAGTATGGTCGCCAAACTTGTAGAAGGGTGGTCTTAACAACGCATAGCAAGTGAAATTAATTGCAGCAAAAGCACGATTCAAAAACTAAACTAAAAGACAGAATAGAATACCTTCCGCTATTATCTGTTTTGTGCAAATATTCTTCATCAAACTTATGACCTCTGGGACGGTAAACTCGCAGTTGACCATTGTAGCAGGACTGAGATATCTTTTCGTCGGAAAAGACCACTCGCTCCCAGTAACGATCGTTTTCATTAATAAAAGTATTTGCAAACTGCATTCTTGCCTCTTTATTAACATCTGTTAGTCGGGGCTTTTTAGCACTGGCACAGCTAAATAGACCTTGCTCTCGCAACCGTTTTCTTACTGTCCTAACCTAGACGCTGGGAAGTTGGTTTGCTTTTTGGCTCCAATAGAATTAGAAAATGGGTTTAAATTCACATAGTTAACCAGGGTATTGTCGTTTTCTAGATTACGCTTTCCAGAACCCACTGCCCTGCTCAGATCATGAGTTTCTATCCACTTTTTGTTTAGTTTTTGATCGTGCTTTTGCTGCAATTAATTTGACTTGCTATGCGTTGTTGAGACCACCCTTCTCCAAGTTTGGCGATGATGTAGCCTTTTTCTTCTTCACTCAAAACATGATAAGGCATGATTAAGTAATAAAAAAATTATTTTTGCAAAAAAATATTAAGATTGATGCGACACTGAATAGAACCATAGTTACAACGGGAAAATCAGTCGATTACTTTTTTTCGGCCGCGATAGTACATGACCACTCCTATAGATGTGCTAAATTTGAATATGATTGTACTAGGCAGTGTGTGCCATGGAGTACTCGCGTCAGCGCAACACCCACTGAACTACAGGTGTTGTTGGTCAGCGTCGTTTCGAGAAGTGAATATAAAAATGGGGGGCCAGCGTCAAAACACCCCTGTTAAATTTTCACATCAAAGTGTTTTAGTCATAAAATTAGTTGTGCTAGGGTGAACTAAGTGTAAGATTTGTATGCTCCTCGACCTTTTAGAATATTTTGAATATTAAAGTTGTCATTTAAAATATAGCATATACCTAACATCATTTCCAATTAAACCTAAAATAGCAGAATAATAGAGACACCGGAATATACGTTTTGACATCCTTTGAAAAGAAATGTTCTTATAACACCCACTTCCCACCGAAAATAAACGCAATTTTTTCAAAACTCACATTAGCAGTGGTTCAAATGATTTCAACATAAGTATTGCGAGGCAAGAGTAAAAAATGTTTAAGCCTCGTTAAGACAAATGAGGCTTACAAATTATCAAGTCGTGTTGGGTCGGTCTTGAATACAATGCGTAAAATTGAGTCGGGTTTGCGGTTGACTTCGACCAAGCCTAAGAAATTGGGATTGTTTAGGATTCTAATCAACAATCACAAAGCATACCAACTAATAATATAATCAATATAACACCCAACATCGACTATAAAACGTACGTCACAATTTATTCCGAAGAATATCTCGATATCTAACCCTAGAATATTTTATTTAAATCAGCTTGGGTCTATTTTCCATTGGCGATATGGAATCGATGTTTTTATGTTACCTTCATCTGACAACGTTGTCGAAAAATGTAATAGATAAATAATACTTTTATGTCTACACTACATACAGCATGTACTCCAAGACAGAGGCAACAAAGGTGTTTTATTTTTTTATTATAATTATTAAACTTCTATATTATTTTCAAGAACAGTTATGAGAACGTAAAATTAGAGTATTCTCACTTGAGGTTCGCGTTAATTACACGTATTTGGTTTCACGAATTCTACTGGAAAACCACTACTTTGAATATTAGCGTGTCCAGATTCAGATATATGAACATAAAAACTAGGTAATGTTTTGATTTCATATTAGATAAAAACAAAAGCACATGAACAGTTTACATTTGCCTAATACCCAAAGTAATTATTTCGTTGGATTAAACTAATAATTATTTTTTTATCTTAAAATGTTTTATGTTTTGCGCTGTTCTCAATTTTTACAGCACTCAGCACTTAACTTATGGTCTAAATACTTCAATTATACATTCTCTTAAATATTTGTATATAGTGCTTTTCTTTTCTTGACATCAACGGTCAATGAATATAATGTGTGGATTTCTAGGTTTTCGGTCATATGATAAAATAAAATGGTTACTAAAAATGACCTTATATAGCTAAAAAAGTTTGTTCTATTTTTGTGTTTAAGTTTTATATTAAACCATGAATCTGATCAAAATATCAAACAAAAGCCCTTAAAACTTTTTTAGCAATATTTTAGTTTCAGATAAATAGCATGTTTACGTTGCTTGGGGTGAGACGATAAAAGCGCTTGCCCGCGCCCTGTCCATCCTAAGAAAAATCCATTCAACACGGAAATAATAATAATAATGGTCTTTATTTTAGTCGTAGTTAGTTAGGCTTTGATATAAGCTTTTTTTCTTCTTGATAAATACTCACTTTTACTTAAAAGTGACAGAGATAAATTGAAAATAAGATATTCAAGTTATCAAAATCCATATTGATACATTTGTTCAAAAGTTTTGTGGAATTAGTAGATAATGTAATCGACGAATGTGCATCTATGACATGCATCAGGAGACTTTTAATAGATACATCTATATTTTCAGAAAGTACTAGTTATTTTCAATCATTGATCATTTCTAGCAAAATCTGTTTTGGTTTCATTAAGATATTTGACTTGTTTAATGTTTACACTTATACTCTGTCTGATGAGAGATTGCAGTGGTGGGCGTGGCTTGGGCGGAGAGCGGTTTACTCAGCTCTCAAAATATTTTATAAAGCGTGGCAATGAAATTCAAATTATTTTAACTGACGCAGTTTAAGTTACAACTTCTAGGTGCTGCGCCATTGTTGAGGGGCTACTATTGAATTTATTACTCATCTATTTGCTAAAAGTTGAAGGTAATACTACAATACCTTTTATATTATTTGTATTTGATAATTTGTAATGTTAAATTTAAGGATAATACACATTTATTATTTAATAGTCACAAGTTTGACAGTCTATACACGCAAACTTCAATGACCTGTCAACTCGTATTCGTAAACGCCATTGTAAACCTACCTGACTCTGTAACCAATAAGATCAAAGCGCGCGCTTTTGTCGTCCCTTCTACCACTGCAATCTCTCATCAGACAGACCCTAATTGTTTTTTAAGCGTATTTATAATAACGCTTTAAAGCGGAGAACACATACGCGCGATCGGGACCACGATCGCGATGGCGGTGATCGCTGCAAACAAATATGTGCGGGTTCATTTGTTTCCTTAGGACGCGTTCAGCCGCCACCGCCATCGCCATCGCGATCGTGGTCGCAATCGCGCGTATGTGTTCTCCGCTTTAACTAGAGACAAATAATTGGAAAACGAATGTGTAGAGAAGTAAAATGTTTTTTAAATGTGACGATTTATTTATATTTTTAAACACCAACTCATTATAAAACGTTAATTAATTCAATTTGATTCAATGTGAATTTTGTTCGGACTCTTAACTTAATTCGCCATATATATCACAACAATATAATCTACAAATAGGTATGGAACAAAAGCAGTAAACCAATAGTAAGAACGACTGAGAATCAGCGTTCCCTAATTCAGTAGTTACAGCTCGCTTAACTATTGATAATGCTGAAAGCACTGACGGCTGATATTGGATCATAACGTCTATATGTGTCTGTTTATGCACACAGTAAATTTCAAAGTACTTGTAAATTGAATATGTTTGCATTTGACAATAAAGATTAAATCAGTTAGGATTTATGTGATGAAACGACAATTATGAGTATTAATGTGTCAAAACGATTAAAAAGTGATGCATGTTTAAAACTTCCCCTTTCTGTGTTGTAAATTAATATTATTTATAAACACTTATATTACTTTTGTTGACCAACTTTTAGGCGCAATATGGCGGAATTAAGAAAATAACGACTTCATTATCTAACATCTCTAAATAAATGTTTGATATATCCTTATAAATACAAGATTGCGTTTTAAAGTTTCAGGTCAGACACAATCTTTATTTTAAAGCTTTCTCAGTTCTTTTATTGGTAAAATGTGCGTGCAATCGAATGTCTACCAAACTTTCGGGAAAGTTTGTGGTGATAAAATCTTTGCAATCATTTAATTATCCTTCAAAGCTTACCTCCTAAACTTTTCACTTACTCTATACTTTTAGGGAAAGAATATTATTTTATTTGTCTTTTGAACTTTAACAAGTTAAAGCGGTATTTAAATACCTAATAATCAACGCTAAATAGTTGATATTTCCATAATTTTATAATAAATGTATAACAGTAATAAATTTAGTTTTTATGTATTTTTAATAGTATAATCTCAACGATTTATCAACATATTGTATCTAAGAAAAGCTTTTAAAGGCATAAATTGAACGTAACAAGAACTTGCACGAAAACAACTCGTGGTATAAAAACTGATGCGTATATTATAAAGGTTAAAATATTTAAATAAAATATTATAAATATTTGTTATATACAGGATGTCCCAGTTTTAATAAACCTACAAACTACAACTATTGTTACAAAATATGACTTTGAAGAAAAAGTTATTATGGGCATAGATTTCCAAAAGTTTTATAATGGAGATACAAAGTGTTACAGTTAAATTCTTTTCAAGGTATATCTTATGTGGGAAATTTGTTTTCAACTGCCGATAAAACTAATAAGCCTCATTCTCTAGTGGCGTGCAGATGAATAAACAGTAACTTCTTTATTATTGTAACTTCCGCGCCAATCATACGTCAAATTTAGTCAGTTCAATAGTTTTCAATTCCCTGAATTATATTATAAATAGAAAATAACTTTTGTAGAAGTTAAATATTGAGTAAGAGTAAGAAATCCTTCACAAGCTAACGAAGGAAATTCCTGACAATGGAGAAGAATACAAAATATACAAAAAAACTACCATATAACCAAATTTGTTCATTACACAATTAATTAGAATTGATTTTTGTATTTAGGCGGAGGAATTTTGTGGTAATTTTGAACTAATTAGGTTGGCACTGCTGTCTCTAGACATTTATGGTTGCTAGTTGGCAGCAATGAGTTAGTAGTATTTTTATTTGATCAAGAGAGTATTGGATTGGAGTGCTTTCATTAGTTTTACGTTTCGTTTTACTACTGTATATAAAATTGCAAATAAGGGACATTGTCTCCTATCTACCTGTGAGTAAGTAGAGTTTGTCTAGCCGGACAGAAAAGAAGAACAGAAAGAACCAGGTAAGTGCTACCTAAGTCTTCTTTGATTTCTATAGTTCCCTAATTTACAATTCTTATACTGTGTACAATTTAGAGAAAAAATACAGTCCAATACATGGTCCATCGAGAATAATTATTAAATCCTTTTGTTGAAATAGTTGGTTAAAACTCAATGAATACAGCTTATTTCTCTTCTGCCAAGAACTCCAAATGTACATAAATACATTGTGTACATTTTAAATTTAAAAAATATTTGTCGGTTAGATTAACTTATATTGATCTTGAGTGGCATAGCTTTAATTGATGTCAATATAGTTGTTTATTATTGCAGAGCAGAAATAGCCACTTTACAAAATGAAATGAAAACGATTTTGGACATGCGTAAAAAACTTTTAGATCTGTGTATTTTGACTGAGAGTTCTGACGATCGCAAAAATATGGAAATTGTCTGATAAGGGTGGGGCACTTTGTAGGTAAAATTAAACAATTTGAAAAGAAAACTAGTGCTATTTCAGATGTGGCCCTTAACGAAAATATTTTACTTTCGGCAGATTATGACGAACTGGAAGAGACATTCGATAGTGTATCTTATTCAATTAGAACTAAAGAAAAAAGTTAGAACGTTTGCTTAAGCAAAAAATTACTACAGGGGTGGATTAAATTTCTAGTGCTCCACCGTCTGGTATAAGCTTTCATATTAAGTTACCAGTAATTAAGTTACCTACATTTTCAGGAGATATAACATTGTATCAGTCGTTTATCGAATTATTTCACATCATAACAAAGATTTAACAGAAGTTGAGAAATTTTAGTACCTTCATCATTAGAGGGTGAACCTCTTTCATAAGTAAAATGTTTGAAAATCACTACGGCAAATTATCCTATAGCATTGGATACTTTGAATAAAAGATACTTACATATTAGATTGGTTGCAAATAATTATTTGCAGATCATTAATCGGTTAAATCCGATTTCACTGAAAAAGGTGATAGTCTAAAAAAAATTGGGCGGCTTTTGGTGCCTTATTGACTGAAACCGATTAACTTAATTTATTAGCTGTAAATATGCTTTTACAAAAGTTAGATATTCACACACGAAAAGTTTAAGTTAAGTTATTTTTGAAAATGTACAGTTGGTTCCGTCCGTGAAAATGCTAATTAAATTTGTCCATAAGCAAACGTTAGCTTTAGACAATTTGGGCCTTGATTCTCATTCTAAATTGACTAAATTCATTAAAAGGCATCAAAAGTCTAAAGGGAAACAAATTCAGTGGCGTAGCGGACGGGCCCGCAGGGCCCGCGGTGCGGGGGGGCCTCCAGCTGTTGGGGGCCCCCGAGTCTAGGATTTTTTTACGCGAAAATATCGTCGATAAAAGTGACGAAATCTTACATCCATCTTAACATCAATAGTTAAGATGCATGGATTTTATAAAAACATAAATTTATTATATTTCCTTGATATTTATTAGATTTTTTAAGAATATAATAAAATAAATTGATAAAGAAGTTATTTCGTACATAATCAATTTTAATAAAAATCCAATGAATGACGATCAGCTTTATTTGGAAGCTGGCAATCTTGCTGAAAATTATTCTGAAGATTTATCGGCAGATTTTCCCCGCGAACTTCTGTTACTAAGAAATGTTTTGAGGACACAAATAATAGAAATTAATTGCGGATTCTTTAATCTTAAATTTTGCTACATTTCTCATACAAAATCACAAAACTTTACTGTCAAGTGTTCCAAATATTTTTATTGCTATAAAATTGTTCTTAAGGCTAGGATTTAATAGTCTAATATGCTTTGTATGGTTGCCTAACGCGGGTAAACGATCACTGGCTGGTCCGGCCTGGAAGACAATGCAGATAACAAATTTTTGTTTTGTTTTGAGGGTTCACGCTACTCGCCGTCAGATGCCGCCCAGCAAACACCGCTTCGTAACTATTAAGGAACATTAACGCTACTTATATTTCGTGTTACACTTTTGTTTCAGTCACAAAAATGCGTGTTTTTGGTGACAAATTGCTTATTTGTCCGCAACAATGCATCGTTATTAAACTGCAACTATTACTTTACATAATTGCGAAACAAAATATTCGTAACAAATACCAATTTACATTTGTAATAAATTCGTTTTTACCAAAATCTAACTCCGAAAATATCTTGAAACATTTAGGCTCTTACAGTTTCATTCACCAAGTTATTTGTAAATACAAAACTTATATAAATACTTCGCAACCGTTATGCAAATTTAGTTTAAGTACAGATTCACAACAGTTGCAAGTTATTAGAAACTAAGGTTGCTCATTAATTTCAGAAAAGTTGCTTATCATAAGCAATATAAATTTTACGATTTACTTTCAAATCAGTTTCTTTTTTGTTTTATATTTATTATGCAAATAATGCAAATAAAGCAGGTTTGATATATGTGCACAAATCCACCTCCCACCCTAATCCCTCATCTTCCCATTCCTGATCATTGAAGTCTTTTTGTTTTTTAAATGCATATAGTAGCATTTTACAGACGCTCAAAAATATGACAGGCCCTATCAATCAATACATGTCCATCTTTGCCGAACCACTTATTACCTATTCACTGTTGAACAACTCGAAAACGAAAAAGTGTGCGGAAACTTTTTTGGTTCTCGCGAGTTGAGTAACAGTGAATAAGTAATTTGTTCGACAACATGTAGGTACTGACAGTATAGAGCCAGTTATATTTTTGGAGCGTCTGTAAAATGCTATACTAAATACATTTAAAAACAAAAAAGACTCAATGATCGGGAGTGCGCAGTTGAGCTATCGGGGGCTGGGGGTGGATTTATGCACGTACAGCAAACCTGGCTTGGTTTGTTATTGGACGAGTAATTTTTCTTGGACGAAGACCTCAGTCACATTTTTCTAGTAGGGGGCTCGTTACTTTTTCAGGACCCATCTTTAAAATCACTTTTTGCAATATTTAACAAAATTCACATTCTCAATCTCTCATCTTTATACTTAGACCATAAATCCATTTAAGATAAGCTCTTTTCTATATCTATGCGAAATTAATCCTTAATCCTTAATATTCACTGTTAATGTGTTTGGAGGAATCCTATAAAATAAAGGAAAAAGATAAAATATTGACAAATTGATGTTCAAAACAATTTATTGTCCATTGTACAATAAAATAATTCATTTTCTCTGTTTTCTTCAATCTCTGGCTGGCCGCTCTAAACCAGTCCTTACACGCAACTTCAAAATTGGCATCTGTCATAAATGGAAAGCATTTCCTGCATGAATCTACAAATAAAAATCAATTCTTAATCAAGCTAGCAATGTGAACCCCAATTTATTTATCTCCTTAAGGTGAGTGCGCTAACCCAACTCTGTATCTAGTTTAAAATAAAAATAAGAAGAGAAGGCGGGAGATTGTCAAAATTTGACAAGGTTTTTTTTTGATGAAATGAGAAAAAGATTTAGATTGTAAAACTTATGAAACCTATGTATTATATGTAACTCTAGCCCACTCAATAAAATAAATGAAGTTAAACAATTACATATTATTATTCCTGAGAGAAAGAAGCTTGTTGCAAAGGGATGGTAAATCCAAATAAAAAAATGAAAGAAATACACGCGGTAGTTTTCGAGAAAAAGAAATAAAATACGCCAACATTTTGAATTTAACTGACCTATCTCATCTGAAGTGAATATAAGATAGGTCAAGGTTGATCTTGTTTTTTACATTGGTTCATTAGCTTTTACCGGACCACTATCAATGTTCGGAAGTCATATTTTTTATACCAGTGTTTACACATTTCATCAAATGCGCGAACTTTATTAGCGCCTTTTTGTGAAGTTTTTTTGAATAATTTATCGTTCGAAGTACCTATATAAGAAACAGACTGACAACAGACCTTGTCGGTAATTTAATTATGTGATGTTTTTTTATATCTTTGGCACAGAGGAAGAATGAAGAAAATGGACGACCGGCGGAATGTCTTTGTCACAGCTGTGACCTCTACGTTTAAATCGGAAGTGTGCAATGTTGCAAAACTTAAAAAAATTCCCCAGGAGCTATGTTGACTTTTACCTCCTTTTAGATATTTTTATAAAATAAAAATATTAGCCGTTTTAAAATCTATAAATACCTACATGGTGTCCTATAAGTAATGGTACACAGAGCAATGGCAGATTCCTTATGTAAAAATATTACGATTTAAACAAACTTACCTTAGTGCGTCCAGAAGTTGATATTAGCAGAGATATAGGGTGTCAAATTAAAATTTTTGTTTTGGTTTTATTGAAATAATTTCTTTAAATTCTTTTTTCAAATTTCTTAAATTTATTACATTTCAACACTAGCAAAAAAAGTACGAAGAACAATGACTTTTAAATAAATAAACCTAAAATTTAATTATACTTTAAAGTGGTTAAATTGAATACTTTAAAATTAATTACCCTGAGAACGGTTACTCGTAGCGACATTTAGAAGGTATACCTTTTTGACGTAAAAATAACGGGAAAACAGGAATTTTTATTTAAAAAAAAAAATTTAAAAAATCCCAAAAACATTATAACGTATAAACGATACGATACAAATAACAGCAAAACTATAATTACTTAGATTTGAATCCCTCGCCTTAAAAATCCCCAATTTTGTTAAAATATTTAAATTTTATTTAATAAAAAACCAAAACATTTTGTCCAATTACAAACCGAAGTGAAATAATGAAAAAAGACAATTGGTGAGATAAATGGCTACTTGAAGAACAGGACGATCCATAAATTTCAGTTTCATATGTTACAAATTGTGGAAAATCAGATAAAATCAGAAATGAAATTAAATATTCAACACCCGCTTATCTCAGAAACAAAAATCTTTAGAACATAATATGTTCATATAAACTTTTCTTCACTTCAAATCACCTGAAGAATTACTTCTTTAAGTAAAGCGTTTATTTTATTATTCGATTTATAGGTACCTACTAGTAAAAAGATCCGCTACCCACGCTGTTAATGTGCCCACGCCATGTTATATCTTGCCCAGGAAATTAACGCTTTTTACAATACATACAATTAAAACTTATCTAATTTTAGGTCTATAAGTATTAGAACTTACCTACCAGTTACGCTGTGTATACCTATATTGTGTAATTATTTTTCACAATAGTATTTTTTGCACAAGACCACTCGTTTATACCACACATGTAAGTACACAGTCAATTAATTACTCACTCTACACATTCAGTCAGACCAACTTGTACTGAAGCCGGAAACAGTTCTTTGCGCTGCTGGCGCAGTGTCCCAGGATTCCATTGGTCGTTTGAATTTTATCTCTCCCTCAGAAGTAATTCTAGCCTATAGAAACGACTTATTTGTTTGAAAATGTATAGCGAAAATGTAACGTATTACTAATTATGTAAATTTTTCAACACTTCACAACTGAAAATTAATTGCTTCAATAATTCCGTAATTGTTTCAGTTTATAGCTACTAAAGGAATACCGCATCAACAATTGCGTAATATTCTCAAATTTTAACCATTGAAAGTATGGCGTTTTGTAAGTTATGAAACATTTACGTTTGTCGAATTAAGAATAACATTTGATAGGTAACAGTTTCGATTTTTTTCAAACCCAACAAAGATGTTTTGTACTATATTAAACAATTTCAAAACAAATCTTTCAGGTACAGATATATTGCCATAATTACGAATGTGTTTCACATTTTGAAATATGCTTCTAGAGTTACTTATTTGTGACTTAACGTTACGAAACAAATACACTCTGTGTTTGCTGGGCGGCACGTAACGTGTTTATAATATTGTGTATTATACCACTGTTTGTTGTATGACTTATCTTATAGCATTGAATAAAGGAATATATTCCATTATTCAATGCTTATAGCCTGTATTTGTGCTCTTTTGGACTAATAAAGTACTACTAGTGCTACTACTACTACATGCTGACATCTCTAGAGTGATAGACCAAGTTGTAATGCAATATTGTTCTGTAATTTGCCTAGTTTAGGGCGCTATTTCAGCAATGCAAATGACTACTTGACCTAAAAATGTGAAAATTCTCCTTTGAGGGTCAATTTCACGAAAGATACGTTAATTTGAGCGACAATATTTGGTGAGCTTTTAAGTAACACTTTGTACTCGGCCGTAAGCTAATTTCTTTTTACAAAAAAAATACAAAATTGTAAATACAAGCGATTGAATGAGTTGCCTACGTATTGCCAATATGTACAGTCTTATTTTTTCCTTCTCAATTATAGATAAGAATGGTAATTTCAATACCTCACGGCCATTTACACTTTTTTCTGCAAAATTAGATACATTAATTTTCAAAATCCGTGTATTAGTTTCTGCAAAATTTACTCCTAAAGAAATAGCGGTTAATATCAGAGGAGTAAATCGCAACCTTAACTGCAGTTACTGTTGCTACAGCTGAAAGGTCATTTTCAATGCCAAAAATTTTATGATATATTTGAGATGTAAGAATTGGAGTAGGTAGGTATAATGTGGTAAAATATTCATGTAGCTAACAATTTTTGTTCAACAAAATTGGAGGTGATTTATTATTTTGTGGGGGCCCTCATCATATATTTTGCGGGGGGGGGCCCGAGATTTTCAGCTACGCCACTGGAAACAATTGCCTGCTTCTTCGCTTGTCTGTCCTGTATGTAATGCCAATGACGATCTTCTTAAGTGTGATGTGTTCTTCAAAAAATCTCCCTATGAAAGATTTAAGGTCATAAAGTTAAAAAATCATCGTTTAAACTGTCGTCTAAGCGCTAGGCATTTGGTAAAAGCGTGTGATTCTCCCAGTGTTTGTTCCAAGTGTAATAAAAAACATCATAGTTTGTTTCATTATGTCAAAATTGTTGAGACAACTAGCGATCCTAATAGATATAGGCTGTCCCAATACAAGATATTTCAAAAAATGTCTTACTAGATAAACCAAGTAGATACCTACAGATCCTTTAATGTTCACAAGTATGGTTACATCGAGATACTAGTATATTGTTAGCTACGGCTATTATCAATATTATCGATGTCTCGGGATCACCTGTTCCGGTTATAGTTCTTTTTGATTGTGGATCGCAAGTGAATTTTATTTCAGAAACTTGTATTCAACGTTTAGGTATTCGTCTCACACATTCATCACTAGCTTTTCGTGGGTTGAATGAATTACCGTCTATTAACAGTAGAGGTCTCGTTACTTGTACATTGCAACCTAGAGCAAAAGCTAATCCGAAATTAGTTTTAGATGCACAGATCTTATCTAGTATTTGCAGTGACATGCCCTTTGTGTCTTTGAACACGCAAGGTTGGCGTCATATTGCAAATTTGAAATTGGCCGATCCTTACTTCTATCGTAAGCAACCAATTGATCTGATTATTGGAGCAGAGGCATTTCCTCAAATTTTGTTGAGTAATGTCATTCCAGGAAAAGGAGATAAGGAACCGGCTGCCATTGATACCATTTATGGGTAAGTTTTGATGGGTACAATTAATATTATAACCTCTATTGCAGGTCATCGTGTTTATTTGTTGAAACAGAATAAGAGGACATTGTAAAAAGGTTTTTTGGTTACTCCAGGAATCGGGAAGGAAGATATTATATTGTATCTTTGCCTTTCAAGGACGGTTATCTTCCTACTTTTGGGGATAGCCTTGAAATGTTTGAAATATCGTTTGATAAAGAAACCTGATGTATATGCATCTTATCAAGAAGCTATTTTGGATTATATGGAATCTGGACACATGACTCTAGCTCCTTCGGTATCAAATCCAGAGCAGGTTTATTATATCCCACACCATGCTGTTTCTAAACCTGACAGTACAGGCACTAAGTTGCGGGTAGTCTTCAACGCTTCTTGTAAATTTTCAGATGGAAAGTCTTTAAATGACACTTTGCTGGCGGATCCTAAACTACAGACAGATATTACCAAGATATTAATACATTTTCGGTTACACAAATTTGTCATCGCAGACATTAAACAAATGTATAGGCAGATTTAGTCAACCCAGAACATTGTAACTTTCACACCTTTGTGGCGATTTAATCCTGATCAGCCTGTAGGAGTACGTAATGAATCGGGTCACCTTTGGAGTTTTGTCAGCTCTTTATGTGGCATTGCGAACTCTTAAGCAACTAGCGTTGGATAAGAGTTTGGACTTTCCCCAGGAGTCACAGGTTTTGCAATCAGACGTTTATGTAGATGATGTTATCACCGGTGGCAACTCTATAGAAGAAATAAACTGTCTGGCCCTTAATTTGATTTCGCTATTGAAAAGAGGTAGATTTGGTCTTAAGAAATTTGCTAGTAAAGAACCTGACGTTTTGAATAGTCTACCTTTGTCTGCTCAACAATTTATTTCATTTGATGAAGGAGAACCTTCATTTGTTAAGGTATTAGGCTTTCAATGGAATTCAGCCTCTGATTGTTTTTCTTATAACATTTGTCCTAATTATAAAAACTTGTCTTTTAAAAGGTTCGATACAGCATTAGTATTAAGTTCTGGTTGACGCTCACATATATTTAAAGTTCTTCCCAAAAATATTCAGGTAAGTGTAAATATAAACAGATTACAAGTTCAACAAAGGGACAAGTTTATTTGAATTGAAGATGAGGTTTCTGTGCACTGTAAAAGTAAAGTTAGGTACATCTAAAAAATAGATATTCAATCTACAGTCTAAAAGTGCTAGAACCAAATGAGCAGCGAGAGAAGTCCAACTATATTTCTACGTTAGGGTATCTGGATTTCTATGTTGGTGAAAATTTATTAAAATGCAGTTTGTAAGGTTAACTAATTAAACTCGGATTAAACTTAATGTTAGGTTTGTGTCGTTATTATTGCTTATCAATATAACAAATTAATTTTGAAATATAAATTTTTGGTAGTTTTTTCTTACTACTTAAAATGTTTTTTTAATGATTTCTTAACCGCCTCCAACCCAAGTCATCAAAGTAACCCCCGGAAAATTCTAAGATTTTGTATTAGGCAAAAAGAGACGGAAGTCCTATAGTTTAATGTGGACTATTGTCATAAATTTAGTTTGTAGTTTTACAAAAAAAATTAGTTTCTTAATTTCTAACACTGTAGCCATGAATATCGATTCATTTTATTATTTATGGCGCATCCGCCAATTTCGATCATTTCTCAGTTTTGGATATAAACCCAATTTCAACTTTCTTTGCAAATAATGAACTCAAGTTTCTTGCTCTTCGAACTAAGAATTAAATTTTCAGCACAAGAAAAATAAAAAAAGTGTATAATAGCAACGTAATATAAATACAAACATAAAATTAAAAGTTATAGGTATATTTTCTAATCCTTCACGAACAGTGAACACTACATTTTTCTTCAATCCGTTTCAATTTACGTCAGACATGTTGTTTGAAGACAAAACGGACCAGCTCATTTTATTATTAATTTTGTGCTCTCTCAAAACTTCGTCAATGTCTCCACTCTCCAGTACGATTTTAATAATAAATCTACTAAATTCAATATTTAGTAAAAGTGGCATAAATATGGAGGGCACAGTGAAAATTTCTTAAGCTCAGAAATTTATAAAAACGTAACGATAAGTTTCACGTTAAAAAAAAAGAAAATGTTTTACCTAAGTACTTATTTGTTATTGCTGTGATCCATTTAGGAAATATGCGTTATTTTTATAGATGTCAATTTTTTTAATAATTTGTAATTGGTTATTTTGCACATACTTTATATCATTATATCCCTTATTTAAAACACAGGCAACTTTTCTATATCACATAAGAAAAACATAATGTCGGTTTGAATAAATTTGCTGTGTCCGAACATTAATACATTCATTTAAAGTGGTAATCTAACTTAATGAATGGAAATAGAAAAGGAAAATTCAAATTTTGTGTAAGATGTTTGAAGATTTTATACAGCCCAACTTTAATGAAATGTGTCCTGTGAGATGAGAGAATACGAAACACAATTACAAATAATGAAAGAAATTAAAATAAAAGAGAAAGAAAAACAATAAAAGCATCTAAATTTTTGTTTTCTTGAACCTTTTTGTTTATAAATTTCAATATTTCTTGAGTTTATAGGTTCGAAATAAAATATTCTGTTTTAATACATAATTTATATTAAAACCAGGAACAATAAATTTGTTAACGTTTCGCTGACGATTATCAGCTTTTTCAAAACTAAAATAGAAACAATACATGGTCATATTATTATAATTAATTTTTTATAAAATTGAGAACATATGATTAAAACTGGGATAAAAAACACAAATAGATAAACAAAAAGAATGTGTACGTACCAAAGTTAAAGACTAGACTATCTTACTAAAATCTTACTAAAATAAAATTTGTTATTGTAGAACATATTGTTTATATATTATGTTCTGTCCATTTTTGGATACAGATATAAATACCCAAAAATGGACAGAACATATATAAACAATATGTTTTACAATAACAAATTTTATTTTAGTAAGGTAGTCTAGTCTTTAACTTTGGTACGTATGTACACATTGTTTTTGTTTATCTATTTGTGATTTTTATCCCAGTTTTAATCATATTATGTTCTCAATTTTATAAAAAATTAATTATAATAACATGACCATGTATTGTTTCTATTTTAGTTTTGAAAAAGCTGATAATCGTCAGCGAAACGTTAACAAATTTATTGTTCCTGGTTTTAATATAATTTATGTATTAAAACAGAATATTTTATTTCGAACCTATAAACTCAAGAAATATTGAAAATTAATAAAAGTATCTATAACTCTGTTCTACTTAAATTCAGAAGAAAAAGATTTGCGTTATACGAGTAGTAGAAAAACACAACATTAAAAACATGATGCTCTGTCAAATACGAGGTCAAATATTACACTAGTGTTAGCAGATTTCCTTCACCTGAGCAGTCAATATTTTTGACAATCCAAGGTCGTTTAAGGAGGATTAGAGGCTGCACCGCAAAGCCATCAGCATTAATACTGACTCAAAACCCAAAATATAACACAGTAAGTCTAATATAATTTATTTAATTTATTTCTTATTCTCACTTTCTTAATTTATCCGAATAAAAAATATATACTTATACCTATTTGCACCTACATGTTTTATTTTTTTTATTAGACTACCTGATCTGACCTCATAAAATAGATAACTTCTGTTATACATCTAGAAAGGAAGAACAGAACTAATTAACTTTTATCTCGCTGCACAAACTTTTTTAAATGTCTATATCGCTGCACATTTTTATTATTAATTTACAGACTTTCTATTTAAAAGTCGTTTCTTGTTCATAAATAATAATGATATTAAGTAGTCGTCAACAAGATCCGAACTTTATTATAATACAGACATTAACATGAAAACGGAAATTAGAATCGGGCACCACATCTTTTACAACTTCGCTCTCACGTAGACGATTAGGTTATAAAATTATATTTTATTAAATAAATTTCGTGATGTCAGATATTACGAAATTTGTGGTAGTATTTCAAGAGCAGGTACATTTAACATCCCCTTTCAAGATCAGTTTGAGAAACAAATTATAAACAATTATGTCTCAAATCTTTTTCCTAACTGTTCACTCATTGAAGACTAAACGGAATCATTTTTCGACGTTCACATGTATTTCTTTGTATACTTGTTATTTGCAACGTCTCGCTATAATATGCTACAATTTCATTCATAGCTGTTTTTCAAAAGACGAAATGCAGACACTAAATCTTATCTACTTTCTAATATTTTAAAATGGGGTTCATTTGATCCCACTGAGTTTAATTTATTTCAACACTATAATATTTATGTGTATAAAAAAATGTGCATATCTGTGCTAACTGATAAATCATTGAAACTCATCCCTTCGGCTTCTATAAGATGGATGTTCAGTTAACTGCCTTTCGACAGTTAACCGAACATCCACCTTACCTTGAAATACAGTATTATGGAATTCGTTACCCAATCATGTCAACGGATTTCTGTCATCATCAGGCCCTATATCGAAGTGATGTTAGGGTAGTTAAGACTACATCCCTCTTCACTCTCCCTCTATTTTTAATATAATAAATATATAATTGTAAGTATTAATTGTATTATTTTAAGGCAGGCAAATTTAATTAATTTCGATTTATTGTTTCAAGCAGAGGTTCCATGATTTCAAAATCGGGATCTAATGGCTATAATTTTTTTAAATATGGTGCAGAACTTCAAGGTCATTTGAAGGTCAAGTAGTAGTTAAGCTTTGGATTGGAACCGCTTCTTTTTCGCCACTGTATTACCAAATAACACCGAATCTGAATCCACCAACTATTGTATCACCAGTGAATAAAATTGATAATATAAAATATCGCGGGTACCGGCGCGCTACAGGGCATCCACTGACACCATAGCCCATAGAACCACACGAGCATCAGAGTAAATTATCCACGCCGCGTTGATCGAATCATCTGCCACTTAACCGTATTATTGCTTGCTGGCTATTCTATATTTTTGCTTGCCGTCTTACCGCTTTCAACCGTAGTTACCTCGCCGTTTTAGTATTGCCTGCCTGCCCTAAGTCTCCTATAGATATGTTTGTTTGTATGTAACCGTAGTAATAAATGTTTACTGTTAATTAATCATGAATAAAACCTGTTTATATTTTTAACATGTGAATAATACAGACCCCCTGGCATTGCTGTTTCTTCACTGCAGCTACCTAAGCCTATATTATCCTGTTAATATGGAAAAGTGGTGGTTTTAGATTTTATAACAGAAACTCAGGCGTCAAAGTAACCACTTAAAAACCTTCGCTGAACGAAGGAAGGTTGCAGCCTTTAAAGTCTAAATAAATATCTTCAATATTCAGCACTCAGGTCCCTCCGTAATTTCATGAGCCTGTTTTTCGTAAACCGACTTTTTTATTTGAAACTGTCAGGTATCCTTTTTCGAACACTAGCAGCAAAGTTGTGGAATTTGCTCAAACTTGATTGCTGTAAATCCCAGTTCTTTCAATTTAATATCCAATAGCAGATAAAATAAAGCAATTGTAAGTTACAGTTTTTGTCAGTTTCTTCCCAAATTTATGAAAAGTTAATATTAGATATACCTAATAAGCATTCTTGGTTATTGTTTCTCAGTCTGTTAAAAAGTCTTAGATGAGTGGTGAAATCGCAAACAAATGAGAGTGTGTTTATCAACCCATTTACTTTAATCTTTATAACTCACTTCTTACACTGTCGCAAGGGGCAAACCCGTTAAGATAATTGTGTCCATAAAAAGAAAGATTTTCTTTTTCAGATAGCATACTAATTCTCTATCAATAAAACCAGAAGATATCCAATACGGTAAATATTGCATCATTAAAAACACTGAAATAATTAAGTTTGAATAAAATTATTTAAAATATTTTCTTAGTTTTATATTTTTGGGTAAAATAACAATAAATTCCTAAAATTAGTTTTTAAAATATTAAGACCTTGAGACAAAGATCCCTTCGAGATATTCTAAATAAATATGGGGAATGACATCATGAATTTCAACAATCTCTAAAGGCATTAAAGTTTCGTGATATGAAAACAATATCTTAATATCGATATTGCATCAACGTTATTACTTTTATTTTATTCATTATTTGATATTACCTTACTTATATTTTTAACTTCGCCATTAGTTGATTTGAGCGTCAACTTTGAAACAAAACTAATATTTGTTTCTTTAATTTTTTTATCATAGAAAATTTAAAAGGTAAGACAATCTAAACTTAGTTGGAAATTCAACAGAATTTCTTGATGAGTAACATTTTTTACAATATGCTTATATCTTCGCAAATTATATATTTACGGAAACTTACGAAAGAAATTTAAAAAAATATATTCAAACCAAACGGTTTCCATCTAAAAAGCGAAATTTAGTACAATCTTTACAACTATCTTTTCGAAATCTTAATCTACGTAAAAGATTACCTGTACAAAACTAATAAATAGCTACAGGTTACAAGAGATATGGAAGAAGAGAACATTCGATTTGTAAGTATTGACTTTTTCCCTCACATTATAAGAAACAATGAAATAGCAAGATTTTGAAAATTTGGACCAATAAGAACAAACCTACAGCGATAATTGCACTTGTGCAATTACCGCCCTGATAGTTGCATTGTAAATGACAATTGTACAAAAAAATTTTCTTAGATCATCTAGACCTATGACATTAACGTTAGCATATTCACGGCAAAATAGATGCAGAAATAAAAATAGGTCTAAAAAAAGTGGGCTAAAGCATTTCTCAAACAAGGACAGTCGCACCTTAAATCGTATCTAGAATCCAAAAATGTAAAGATATACAGGGTGTTACATTTAAAATGTTATAGTTGAGGTCATTTCCGGCGAACCGGAAATGGTAGAAATGTGACAAATATCGAGAAATTTTCCCCTGTATATTATGTACTCCAAATTTCAGTTTTATATCTTGAAAGCTCTGGATGCTATGACTTGTCTAATAATTTCGTTGACACCCGGTATGTCTCAGTTTTGTCTAGAATAGTTACAAATGTTTTGAACAAAACAATCAGAGCCTAATGCATTAAATGTACTGCTGCTTTAATTTCATTCTACAAATAGTTTCCTCCTACTACTACTCGTATGGTTTCCAACGCGATGCATCTCATTCATTGGCAAAATATGATCGTTTAACTTCATTGCCAAATTGTATTTAAGTTACATATTATATTAAACACTATGCAACATATTCCAAACGCTATTTTTATCTTGCAGAAAATATATTCATTTTTTAACGTAACGTGAAATTCTCTTCGGTCGTTATCAATGAAATGCATTGACACATAAAATCACGTTCATACTTTCTACATGATTTATCAATTTCATCCCACGATTTTCTTCGTTATTATCTATAATTTGAATTTTCATGAAAACATTTTTAAATATTTTCACAAAATTTTACGCAGTGTCGTTCGTTTGCTTAATATGCATTAATCGCTACTATCTTGCCAGGCGTTTAGAATAATTATTAATGATCCACAACTGTAAAATATTAATAACAACCTAAAGTTCTGATAACTTCGAGTGAGCTGTGGTTACGATATTTAAGTCTGTCGAATTTTAAATAAACGCACAACAGTGTTAGTATTTTATTTTTGTAGATAATGTTTTTTATGTATTTATTTATAAAACCTTTCTAACCCCATGCTATCAAATTATACAGAATATAAATCGTCGAAATGTATCGCCTTTCCTATGTTTTACTTCTAATCAATTACAAAAATACACAGTAATGTATTGAATGGTAAATTTTAAATTGATTGTGAAACAAACCTCGCAGTGTTCTGGTTTAAAATAGTTTTTGTTTTATCCACTTTTTCAATTTAAATTTTAAATTGGTCTATTTGTTTTTACCCGTAATGTTATTTTAGGTTAACTTTTTTAACATTGGTTGTTTACTAACGGCTTATTTAGTTGTTAGGATGTGGGTTTTTAAAAATATTTTAAACTTATAACACATTTATTTACACGAAATACTTAATACTTTACTTAATTAATTAGTTAATTCATTATCACGACGGACATACTGATGCGGCGTGATCTTTTTTTAAATAATTTTTTTATGAAATATGTGTTGTTCAACTAAGAACCTAAGAATTATACATCTGCCAAATTTTACCAAAATAATAACTTTTCAAGGGAATGGGAAGACCAGCCAATAGACTTAAAAAATTTTTTTGAATTCAGTTAGATTGAGGGCATGTAATTAATTCCTTTAAAATCACAATGCCGCTTTTCCATTCTTTAAATGGAATTATATTAGTAATTTCTAAACAGTAAGACGCAGATTAGATAATCTCAATTATCACCATCTCAACTCAAAGAACATAATTTTCAGTAAAAGTAAACATTTCTCATAAATATGTGTATGTTTTTCGACATCTGATTAACTTTGAAAATCATTAATTTTGTACACATCATTGTTGTCCACAAGACCTAAGCGATTTAAAATATTCTATTGTATTCGCACCTATTCAGTTTCAGAGGGTGTATTTCAACTTTTGTTTATCCACAAATCGAACAAGGAAAATGCCTAATGGAAGATATTTCTTTCCAACACGCTGCGCTATTTTAAAGCAATCTAAAATACGATATTCATTCTTTGTGTTTCTCTAGCTATTCCAATCCCCATTTAAATTCCTTTTAGCAGCATAAGCCGCATTTTAATCCGAAAAAAACAAGCCTAAGGTGCAAAGCGCCCTGGAAGGAGCTAACACATTACGTGTCCTTGATTCACGCACGGCCATAGATTTCCCTCCTGAGACACGATATTTCTCAATCGCTCGCCAATTTCTACAACCCTTAATCACGAATCCGTGTAGTTCACGTATACCTTCCACTAATTCCCTGGCACGAAACCCACAACTTTACACTTTCTATGTAATTATGCTAAAGATTTATAAAATATGATTATATTGTCTACTCTTTTTGTCTTTCCTAAATGGATGCATTTTAATTAAAACGGTTTTTCCTCTTTATTTTTAGAACTGTTTTATCAACTTATTTATTTACATTAGGATTTTTGCTGTATACCGGGTGACAGAAAAAGTACTTAGCCCGTGACTGATTCTACAGTTTTTATTTTGGAAATAGTTATACAATCATCAGGGGCTATGTTCTAATTAACCCAGTATCAAGAACATTACTATGGTATAAGTGCTTTCTTAATATAAAAGTAATAAAGTAAACAACATGAGATAAAGTAAAATAAGGCTCATGGTCTAAGAAAACATACTTTTGACCAAGAGATTAGAGTCTAAAACTGTATATAACGTCCTATCATAAATAACACTCAAACATCGATTTAAATATTAAATATATAAAAGTCCATCTGGAAAAGAGTTCTTAGTTTCTGTATTTTACTCGGACGAAGAAACTATGCTTGGTCGTAAAGGATGCTTGATGCTTGTTCATGAAGAGCTAAAGTCTTGTTGAGGTAAAAAATGTGCCGTCAGCATGGCATGAAATGTTCTAATCTTTAACCCGTACGCCCTTTGGTAGATCGGAAAATGTTAAAAATGTTCAAACGAGAAAAATCAGAAATCCTTATAGCAGCCTTTATGTCTTTCATATATTGAATTGCTGAGTTGATTTATAGTTTATCCATACCCTTAGGCATATTGTACATATGGCACATTTTTTATATTTTTATATTTATCTGAATATCAAGAGCCTTTATTGGTAATATTAAAATAATGTTGGCATACTTATAACTTCTTATCTATCAGGAACTGATATACAGTAAGATTATAAAATATAGAACGAATTCGATAAAAAATTAGTGGTAGATACGTATTTGAGGAAAATATTTTCAATCATACGAGATTAGCCATCGTTTGTACATTTTATTAATTAAACATCTGGTTTATTTTTCAATATTTGTAGAAAGCATATCATTGCGAATAGTATGTTTATCGCTAAATGTTCCTGTACTGAGCGTGCCGCTGTAGTGTGAAAAAAATTCAAATTATAAGAATTTAAAAAAAATTCAGGATTCTAAGTTATTGCTCATCTTTTAACACCATTAGCAACCAAAATTTGTAATATCAATCCTTATATTTTTATACCTACCTCCTCTTTACGACCACATACAATTTTTATAATGAAGCTGTCAACTTAAAAAAATTATTCAAATGATAATTATTTTATTTTATTGAAATTAGAACAATAAAGCTATAAACAATAAATATTAAAAATGTATTTATTTTCTGTCTGACAATCATAAATAGATACAATAAATTCTTGTTAAACATAACAGTATATATTATGTGAACTTTGTTTGTTTAAATCAATTTCTTGTATTAATTGTTTGAAAGATGTATATGGCTGCAAAGAGAATTATGAGCTGTACAAAATCCACTTATAAAAATACTATTGCTATTTTAAAAATATGAATTACGTCGCCCATCAGACAATAATGAAAATTATTTATTTATTTCATGATTCGGTTTAACACACAGAAAGTAGTGAGAATAACGAAACGGGGAAGGAAAGAGAAAATATAATTTAAAAAAAAAGTAGAAAATTACAGCTTTTTTATGGAAGCTCCACTGCGGTTATAAATATCGATTTTATCTAGCATACTTGTTGCAGTGTTCATGTATAGGAGAAAACTTATTGATATTTGTTCTTGCAGTCGGTATGTATAAAGTTACAGTTTGCCTAGAGTTGAGTCTAGGTAACTGACAGTTCAAGACGTGTAGAATACTACTTCAGGCTATTTTGTTATTTAATATTTTATATAAACATATTATTTGAGACTTCATACGTATGTTGTCGAACCAATAGCGGGAAATACACCAAGTTCCCTATAGCAGATATACTTTAAAAATTGCCTTTGAACATACATTCTATACTGTTTACATAAAACTCATATAGTAGACCCTTGAGGCGAAATCTTCCAAGTGATATGTATAATAATTTTATTGTACTAGAGTTACTGAAGTCTCCACTATTCCTCCTAATAATAATTCCTAATACTTTGTAACACCCAGATCATGAATGCTTCGGGCCCAGACAATATTGTTTAATTTAGCGAATAACTATAGCATATAGGTACTATGCAATTTATTTATGAATGACATAACATAGCATTTTGAAACGTTTAATAATACTTAATTTATTTACTCTACAGTCTACACTCTACACCAATGTTCCCTGTTTTTCTATCAGCCATTTTCTAATTTCAGTTTTAAATGTATTTACTGATAAGCCTAATAGGTTAATAATGTTATTTATCAACGTTGGTGCTTTATAAGAAAAGCTACCTTGAAATTTGTTTGTTGAATGGTGCGGTATGGACGGTATGGTGTAACTATCTGTCCTTATATTTACATTGTGTGTTCCTGATCTTTTTTGCAATCGCCTGCACAGATAATCAGGTATAGTACTTTTTAACAAATTATAAAGAAATTTGCGTGCTGTAGTTGAAATTTTTCTGTTCTTGAATTATTTACACAGTGATGTAAATCCAATGACCCACTTATACGGCACACCCTGTACATAGATAATAATTGAATTTGATGGTACATGTATTTAGAAATGTCAAATCGACTTCTGTAAATTAGGTCCATATTCTCTAATTTATGTTAACCCTTTTATGCATTTTTCATCTGTTTCATATTTCTTTTGTTTCTTAATTAAGTCTGGAATATACTGCGCATAAATTTAGCAGAATTGTTACTTGTTCTTAATTAATTTAAACCTCGCCTTAATTAAAAAACTCGCTTGATGTGCAAACGAAAAAATTCAAATTAACTACGAAAATTAGTGAAATTTGCAATAATTATCCTATACTATTTAAATGATGATTTAAAGGTGTCAAATAAATTTATAATGGGTGTATTTTTCAGTATAAATAGTTTTTAATAGAGATCGACTAAAAAAATAGCAACAATTTTGTTGTTATCTACACTTTGCCGGTATATTTGAGTAAATTTTACATGATCATATCTAGAATCATTTAAAATGTCTTCATTACTCTATCCCAACATGAATTTGCTTCTAATACATCATTTGCAATAAATGACCACTCTTAATAATTTGGTTTTTGAATAAACGACACAAATTCAAGTGCACGTAAAATCTTTTATGATGATGTTTTATTTTATTTTAGTTTTAAAGCCAAATTCGTAATCAGCGACCCCAAAAACCCCCATATATCTAATAAATATAATAAAAAAAAGAAAATTAAAAATTAAACATTCGACGCCATTTTGTCTTTAAACCGATTTTAAGACCAGATTCGTAATCTGTGACCCCAAAAACATTATGTAATCAAATTTCAAGCAATTGTTTAAATAAATAAAAGAGTTAGGTATACATTTTTTAATTAAGAGTGTATTAAAAAAACAATTATTTGTTAATAACAATTGAAAAAATAAAAAGCACATCTCGGGAACTTTTCTATGATCAAAATAGGTTTTGAGTCAACGAAGTCAGAACTTTTTTCTTTAGTAAATGGACTATAAGGATTATTTAAAAAAAATGTAATTAAACTTACATATTTCACAAAATAAACTCAAATCTTTAGAGGAGCTGTCCAAAATGCTCACCACCAACTAAAAATAAAATCAAAGAGCACACGTGAAGATAATGATTATGCAATAAATTCTAATTAAAATTTAACTGTAATACGATACGTTTTACGGATAAACTAATGGAGGACTTTTTGTTCCTGACTGTAGATTTCAAAAATGGAAAAAAAATACAATTTCGATTTTTTTCTTTAAACAATGGGATTCAAACCCCCGTCGTTACACCCGACGTAAGAAAATGAAAATGATGATTAACCGTGGTACTTATTCACGAACATGTACACACAAAATTTCAATAAAATTTTCCTTTACTTCAGGAGATATAAAAAAAATACAAAAAAAATATAGGTTTTCGATATAAGTTTAATAAGAAAACTAACAATAATTTCATATTTCCTATTGATTCATAAATTATCGAAGGTACAATTCTGATCACCCTGTATACTCCCAATTTTGTACCTTCCATTTTTGGAACACTGTACTCGAAACACTAAGAATGTATGCTCTCTATTTAAAATGGTTTCCATTTGTTAGCATCCTACAGGATTCTAATCGTAACTGATTACACTTCTGATTACTTCTTTATATAGGGTGGCCCATAATGTAGTGACACATTTTGAAGTCTAATAACTTGGCGTCTGAAAAACCTATAGGTAAGTTTTCGGTGTTGTTCGATAGAAAAACTCAAAAAGTTTTTTTGTGTTGCAAAAATTACAGGGTATACCAAAGTATAAAAATTCAAGTAAAAAAATAACTATGTAAAGTTACATTCTGTATACAACTATTTTTTTTTTAAGCGTAACCATAGAGATTTATAATTGATATAACTGTCAAATAGACAGAACGTACTGCCAGTTTCGAAAAAGAATCATCGCGCTTTTATTGTTGAAAATCCAGGGTTTACATCAATAATTCGCAAAATATCGACGAATTAAAAAAAATATTCGAATAGAAATCCGGAATATTTCTCCATTAATGTTGCATAATACTATGCGAAATATGGTGTCTAGAGTAGAAGAATGTTCAAGAAGAGAAGTTCATCATCTTTTAGACACAATTTTTAAAAATTAGGCTAGCTATTATTATTATTATGTTAGTTTCCCTTGGTATTAAATTTCTTGAATTCCATATTTTGATTAAAATCGTTTTATTCTTTTGTACACCCAGTATTTTCTTGCAACACAAAAAAAACTTTTTGAGTTTTTCTATCGAACAACACCAAAAACTTACCTATAAGTTTTTCAGAGGCAAAGTTATTAGACTTCAAAATGTGTCACTACATTATGGGCCACCCTTTATAAATAAATATGTAACGACTAGCGACTATCTTCTAATTACAAATATGTCAAATATTTAATTAAAGATAGATGACAAGATAGAAAAGGCTAAAATCAGCATACCATATGTGAAGTTGAGAAATCGAAAAAAATAGTAAGAACTGTAGTAGAATGCGTCTTGAAACAATTGGGATTAACTGATCAAGTGATTAAAAAAGTCCTCCGTAATTTTTTAAGAATTAAAAATTTCAGGTAATGTTTGAATTTTGCGCAGCAGTTTAGTTGACCACCTGACTACAACCTGTCAGGTCTTTATATTTACATCAAATATTCAAATTTAATATTCTTTATAATCGCCGAACTCCAGCTTTATTGTTTGCATTGTTCGTATTCGCATTCAGAGTGTTAAATAACATGATGAATGACGACATTTCTGTTCAATATTGGTTTTGGTTTTGTACATACTATTCGTGATACTTTTAACCATACCAACTAGTTGAATAGCCGGCAATGGGTACTGGCTTGTCATTATTTCCCCTAATTACCCTTGTGGTTAGTATTGATCCTATTATTGTTGGTATTAACTCATTATATCAAAATCGATTATGTAGGTATAATGATATAATTTTCTTTTCTTGACCGTTGATTCCTGGTCATATAATTAAACAAAAAACAATGTTTTATATTCTTTTCGATGTTAATGACCGTCTTAAGAGAACTATTTTAATAGAGAGAATTTACTTTAAAAATTGTTTATAATGATTATAGTGTGTACTTTCAATTTGTGTGTTAAATTACATTATAATTAACGTTATATAAATTTTACTGTTTGTCTGTTTATGCAGAGAACTATAAAACAACTGAAGGCTAAAACTGTTTAGTGCATGGTGGTTTGAAATGTTTATGTTCCGATAAGTTGTAACTTTCAGATTATTAGTAGGTACTAGAGTGAGTGGTGTGAATTTTAACTTCAGACCATTTAAAATTTATTTGTTGCGCTGATGGAAAGACATAAGAATAGTTTTTTATTTTATTATATGACCAAGAATCCTAGGAATCTACATATCAAATTAATATCGATTGTCATTATATTTTAAAATTTTCCTTGAGACTAATAATTCACTTTATTACAATGTCCTTTAGTTATTAAACTAAACGATTCATCTTAGCTAAACAGTTGCAAACGTTTAAAGATTTGTTATAAAAGATTTCTGTAGTAATAATACAACATATACATAGCGTTGGCTATGTCATAGTCATAAAATGTATTATTGCCAGGGTTCTGAATTGAAAATGATCTGCGACTGAGGAGTATGCATATATTGTTATTGTATACGTATAAGTACTTGGTTAAATGATCATTTTCCAAAGAAACGATTATGAAGAATCAATTCAGGAGCACTATATCCTAGGATTCTTCGGGGGGTTACTTCAGTCACTTGAGAGGCGGTTAAGAAAACATTAAAACCACATAAAAAAGCTGATATATAATGTAGATGTTACTACCCATCATCAATTACTTAAAAGGTTTCAAGATGCAGCTAATAATATAAGAACTTTTATCCATTTAGATGATCCATACATGATACTTCATTATTTCTCTTTCTTTAATAATTTATGAAATGCCACAATTAACATTTAAATGATACTTCATGTTACAGAATTGATGACGTAATAAAATAAGCTTTCAATATTTAAAAACAGCGTTGAAATCAGTCAAGGTAGATTCTATCTTGATACAGTTTATAAGCAGTATAAGAGTTCTGATATCTTCATATCAGATCGCCTGGTAGCAGCCTATCAGTCTGGGCTGAAGATTTATCTGATAAAGACAACACATTAATTCAGTCCAAGCGACAGCCTACGTCTTCAGATAGGGATTTAGCGATCACTACCTGTATATTGCTTAAATTCAACATACGCATTCAATTTCAGTTAGAAAAAACGTCTGATTTTTGTTCTTTTTTAGATGTTTTTTTATTACTTTTCTGAATGTATATCTTATATTATATTATACAGTGTCACTTTTACTAACAGTAATATTAAAACTACATTAAATAACATGTGCGTAGTCCTTGAATTATCTTTCCGTAAGTGAGGTTGTCGGTAGATATCTATAAATTGGTACTTATTTACTTATCGGATTGCCTGCAGGAAACGAACTTCACACTATAAGTAGTCAAAAGTTAACATGAGTGCTATAAAGCAAACCTTACCTACTTACCAATTACATAAGTTGGAAAATCCTTGATACTAGTATATAATATAGAAAACTCTACTTCTATATAGGCAACTCTGACAAATGATATAATCGCCCATAAAAGCTTTTTTGAAAATTGAAACAATATACGAAGCAAAATTAATTTATAAATATTTTTATAACTCAATATTTTTTCTCCAAAATGAATTATGAACATTAATCTTGGAAGTGAAGTCGTACTAAGGAACTTTAAGGTGCTGCTGTTAATTCCTTGAGTATTAATATATTGCTTATACTGCGGGTTAGAACCTCATTATTCATATGTATTTTGACTTGCTAACCACAAATTAGATGCCAGTATCGTTCAAAACGGAAACAATAAACCTAACCGAAAAATTCTTTAATTAATCCGAAGAATCACTTCATATCAAAGTTGAGCTCATGAAACACATCCTTAAAACTCCCAAGAAGAAAGGTGAGTGTTTCAAATACCTGGGCAATTAATTGTCACAACTTTCTGAAGCCAAGGTGAGAAAGGGTACCTTTAATAGACTGCAGATCAGAAAAATGTTGGGAGATCAAACCTGTATTACGAAAAAGTCAGATAAGGAGAATAAGGCTCAGTTTTCAAAGAGTCGTTGAAAATTTCTTGGATTTTTTCGAAAGGGTAGAGAACAGCAAATTGGAATATTTGATGAATTTGAATTTGCTTTTCCTTAATTCCCACTTTAGTAAAGAGCAGGGTGAATGTTTCCACCAAGACATTAAAGAGATAGAGCGCATATACCAAGGACGGTGGGATGTAAACATGATGGTTATCTACTTTTGAGCATTGAGAGGCGAGCATGCCCAACGAGGTGTGAAACGAAAACGAAACCCACTCTACAGGTCCTTTCAGGATGCTACTACAAGAAAAGATCTCCACAAGCATACTCTCTCTGGAAATGATCTCTCAGCAATTTTTTTTTTATTTTATCATCGGATTCGTGTTCAGCGAGTCAATATATATTTCATTAATAACACTTTTTTTGTGTCCCTGTGTTATTAATGATCATTAAACATAAGTTTAATAGACATTTACAGTGCAATTTATAACCGTATGGTGTAAAAACAACTTAATAAACTTTCAAATGCAATTAATCAACATCTGGTGGCTGTGAGTTCTATTACAGTTTCAAAACCATGTTCTAAAAGGAATCTGAGAATCTCGAAACATTCTCAAAAACAGACATTATTTGCGCCCATATATGACAAACAAATTTAAAATGTCTTTGACCGTACATAGGGGACCGACTGTATGAGAATCGATGACGAGACACAGAAAACTCGTCTTACTTTCTAACGGTTCATATATCAGCTTAAATGCAGGAACTGTGAAGTCTTAAACGAGGAAAACCCATCCTTCAGAGAGGTTAAATATCTGTTAATACTTTCGACAAAATTTCGGGATTAAATTAATAGATTCCCATGACAATTAAAAACAATTTTAAATGTCATTAGCATATTTCTTGTACAGAGTTAATTTCCTCATTTACCATGTCTTGTGGTCCGCAAACCAGTAGTTTACTTAACTATGTATTTACCTCATGCCTCATAAGGCACTTTTGATAATATTTAAAACGATAATAAAAAATCTGATTATTAATTTGTCAATATTATTGGATATACTCGTAATTATGCCATAGTTGCAATAA
The DNA here is from genome assembly GCA_963680705.1 of Rhagium mordax. Taxonomy (NCBI): domain Eukaryota; kingdom Metazoa; phylum Arthropoda; class Insecta; order Coleoptera; family Cerambycidae; genus Rhagium; species Rhagium mordax. Next base: position 87,965,690 of record OY796656.1, read on the forward strand.
CGCATTGAAATCGCTCGTGTTTCTGATCCCTGATACAGTGATCAACATTTTTCTGACTCTTTCATTATTCTCTTTAATAAAATACTTGAATTCGTGGCTATTCCACTTTATTGCGCCTATTTCCTATATCAGTTATTTTAGGCGGAACTAATAAGCAAATTACGCTTGACTGATTTACAATATTGGAAAAAATAGTTTCGAAATAAATGAAAATAATAAAGATACAAATCGTACCTAACTGTCATTTGTTTTATTAAAATGGGTAAAAATTAGAATACTATAGTATCTCTGATCATCTACGTAAGTTCTTATTGGAATGAATATGTGTATACAGGGTGTCCGTTTTTCGACACGCACCATGGGCATCTCGCTTTTAAGATATACGAAGTCGGTCAAATTATAACAAAGTTGCACATTTTTGTGCTAATCAATAATCTGAAAAGAAATTTGAACCAACATTTATAGTTTTAAAGATATTAGAAAAAAAACAAAAATCGATATAAAACTTTATGTATTTTAAACAGTGACATTCTTAATGCACTTTTTTCCGAAGAATCCGAATACGCCGTTGCATTTGCCATGATGACGTCTAAGATGGCAGATAAACAACAGTCAATTTTATTTTCTTTTATGGGCACCATATTGGATTTTCACATTTTTGAATAAGTACCTACATAGTTTTCTTCTGATTACGGTTATGTTTATATTTCGACCAAAATTGAAAATTGTTCATTTTTGCAAAGGGTGAAGCTGAGACTTAAAATTAAGCTGAACTGTTTATAATATACTTAGTTTTATTTGTTTTCAATTTAAAAATTAAAAACGAGAATCACGATTATTCGTTTTTTTTTCTAATATTTTCAAAACTAAAAACGATAGATCAAATTTCTTTTCAGATTATTGATCAGCATAATATTGCTCAACTTGCTCTAATTTAACCGACCTCGTATCTCATAAGATATGCGGGATCCCCATGCTGCAGGTCGAAAAACGGGCACCTGTTTATAAAAATATTAAATAACTAATATTGCTAGTAATGTTGAAAATTTATTTGGGTACGGTAGCCGAATGTACTGCGATAAGTGCGATACGTTAAGAATATTTTTAAAGAAAAGAAGATATTCTTGTCTTCGATCATGCTGGTTTTCATAACAAGGAAGCACTGGCACGTACGGTTGCTCAAGAAATGGAGCAATGACGTGCCACAATTCAATGACGTAACTAGACATTTGGAAGGAAGGAAAGATAAATATTATTTAGTTTTTGTTTTTGATTAAATATTTCATTTGTTCTCTTTGCGGATTCCTTTCTTAAATTTAATTAAGAGCTGCCATTTCTACTTGGATTTAAACTTATATTTTTCAAAACTTAAACAAATAACTAAACCTGTAATTGAGATTTTACGAATAATTTGTATTTACAATCATTTCGCTGAATTCAGGTATACAGGGTGATCTACCACAAGTGGACCGCTAATTTATTAAAAAATAAATAGACTTTGATTAATAAACATATGTCCTAAAACACAGAATTCAGGAGCTACAACCCCTTGAAGGAGGATGATAAATATCAATTTTCGATTAGTAGTCTCCTCCCCAAATTTTTTCCCGTCACTTTCACTTTGAATAACGTGCGTTGACGGCAATAGGATTTTTCAGCCTATTGCCTATTGCCGTACAACGCAGTCCTGCTATATACACGTACAGACATGAATTTATCAATGTTCTACCTTAACAGATTCTTCTCTTCGTTGTCTTTAATTTGGACTCAATAACTGATTTTACATTAGCACGTTGTTGACCTCCTGGTTTAAAACCAAATACATGATTAAGTTTATCTGCGAAATATTCATCATCTCTGTTTTATTAACAGAGCTCATCTACGGTCCATTAATCTTCAAAGAGTAGAGCAGAATCGGAACGGTAAATATGTCAGTTGCAAGCACTTTAGTTTTCCCCAAAAATCAGTGTGACCAAATGCTTTGGACTCGATGTTTGTACTTGCTACAGAGTTGTTTATTTGCTTTACATCTTCCAGATGGCGCTGTTGAATACCCAAGTATAGTATAGGTTTCTTCCATATCCATATATTGTTGGATGCTTCTGTCTGCCAACTGCTCATCTTCAAAGACCATCACCGTCATCTCTTGAAATGGATGACTGCTCATTCGTCTAATCTGAATATAAGAGAGTTTAACTTTTACTAGTATATTTATAACTTTATTTACATTTGTCTTTAGGATTCATTTTATGATAATGCAGGTGATAATATAGCACTTCCTCCATTGTTGTAAATAATTTTTACTACTGCTATATTGTACAAAAAAGGTTGCCACTGCCATATAAAGCTTATATTCAGTCATGTTGAAATCTAAATTTAAAATATTTATATTTAATTTTTTGCCGCCTTATGTTAAATTTATTTCTTCTTTAGCCTAGAACGGCGATGAATGCCTCTTGGGATACACTCCTTTATCCTTTTCGCGATATTCCAGTTATGACATAAAATTTACTTTCGTGTTGTTTCAGGCGACTAAAAAAAATATTACTGGTTTGTTTACGAATTGCTGTTGCTGAATTTTACATCGCATGAATTTAATTTCGGTATAACACCCAAACGCAAATATTTCTAATGAAATTTATAATTCAATTTAGTTTAGAGAATGTCAAGGTGTTTTAAATTTAAAAAATATTAAATTCGTGTTAATTAAATGAAATCGCCTAATATTAATTAACGTATGGTGTCATCTGTTACCTATTAAAATGAATAATATTTAGATTACTCCATGTAGTTGCATTTGTAATTGTTATATAAGAGGCATTAGTAAATTTTTATACAGGGTATTCTGAAAAACACTAGCATAAATTCAGGGGCCGATAAAATTTCAAAAAATATTACAATTTGTTTCTATGAATCATGGGTGTATCTTTTTCCGTTTTCAAGATACAGGGCGTTGAAAATAATTTTCCTTAAATTTTAATTTTCTGTTAGTAATAATTTGTTATTCTTTTTTTCAATTGTATTCAGTATGTGTTAAACTTTTCTAGAAATAAACTAACTATTACTTTTTATCATTACCATTCAAATAATAACTTTGATTTTGAGTTTTATTAATGAAACTAATAGTAATAACAACTAGGTGCCAAAGCCTACTTGAAATAAAAACCAACAATTTGGGATACCAGCTGCTTGACTTTGGTGCACTATGCCTGGTATTTCTCGAAAACGGGCAAATGTTAGCACTTCTTACAAGAGCATCTTTTTTGTTTAGAATAAAATTTGCCATAACAGCAAGTGACAAAAGTGGCAAAAAGATTAATCTCAAAAAAAGTTAGGACCTAAAATGTTCCCTCGGAGTACTGTACTGAACGCCCTGTATGATAGCAGAGCATTTAGCATCCCCATAAACCCCACATAGCAAAATTTCAGCTCATTTGGTCGAATTTTGTGGAAGATAGGACCGAAACTAGATTTTAAAAAATTATTTTTAACGCCCTGTATCTTGAAAACGGAAAAAGATACGCCCATGGTTCATAGGAACAATATACTAATATTTTTTGAAATTCTATCAGGCCCTGAATTTATGTTAGTGTTTTTCAGAACACCCTGTATGTATGTAACCATTTGAGAATAATGCAATTAAATTCCAGTTAGCTTCGTGAATAGTTTTACTATAAGATAATTTTTTGAAGATTGTTTTACTTGAGTCAATTAAATTTCTGAGTTAATTTTTTTGTTGTAATTCAAAATTCTGTAGATTAATCTAATGTTACGATTGTTAATCTCTTACTCAATGGGATTGTTCAATAAGTTATATCAGAAAGAACATCAACATCGAAAAGTACTGGGGTTATTTGAAAAACCACGAGGAACGTCTCCCAAGATTCGCCCAATTCCAATAATACATTTTTTGTTCAAATGTACTCCTTAAAAATTACTATGGGGCAGCATTATAGCATATTATGATATTTTCTCTATGACGTCTCAATAATTAGAGCAATTTCTTCACGAAGCCCTACGCATACACTGTCAGCAAATATTTATTTATTATTTGTTTAATCTCGCGTCCCTTTTTCCTGATAAATGGGAGTCAAAGGCTTTTCCTATTATGGAGTACGGAGCGATACGTCAAATATAAGCAATTATATGCAAATTTCCCTTTTATGTAATTTTACTAAATTTCTTGAGACTTCTATGCAGCTGCATCTAGTTAACTACAAATAAACATATCATCAGAACAATATGGTTTTGTTTCTAATAGATCAACTATAATGAATTTAGTAACATTCGGTCACTCAGTTTCTGATGCTCATGATAATCTAAAATGACAGGTAGGTGCTCTATACTAAAACTATTAATCATATTGACAAAGTTTGGTTTTAATTCAGACTTAATTCTTGTTTTCAATCATATTAACAAATATACTGCAATTTATATTTTACGATGGATACAAGTCATCAGTATTTTTATCTAGAGTGCTGCAGGACTCAAATCTTAGGCTCCTACTATTTATATTATTTATTGACCATCATAGGTGCCATGAATTACAATGCGGGGACTAAAATTTGCAAATTATACAAAAATTTAATTTTACAATTCTCTTTCTTTCCATGTTCCGTGTCTTCGACATCTTTCAACCCAAATTTGTCGCAGTTGAGTTGTTTATTTTTTGGAAAGCGATAAAAATAAAAAAATTTTTTTCCTGATTTGTGTATATTTTCTCTGCTGTTGTTGCAGATTGCTATAGTACATCGCATTCCAGGCATTGCGTAGTTCTGTAAAGAATAAGGGCTACTGCAGACGGGCGACTATTGTGGTTCGACAGTTCTGTCGTTGAGACACGGCGACTGGCGGTTGTAGCTGATACGGACAAACGAACTACATTCTTGTGCGGCGCAGAAGGAATACAGCGCAGACGCAGACGAGGCCACACTCGTCAATTATGTACCCCGTCTGTTTAGACTGTGAGACGCTGAAAAATAGAACCTGCTGCATCTGTTGCGACTGTCGCTGTTTGTCGCCGGTAGCCAATACTAATTAGTCGCTCGTCTGCCCTGTTACATTTAAAGCATATCGTTCCATTTTTAGCGACACAACTGTCGAACCACAATAGTTGTCCGTCTGCAGTAGCCCTAAAATATACTAAAATGTAATTACCTAGTCGATATTTATTAAGAAATTATTACAATACAATATTACAAATTTGGAGAGAAAAATATAACAGTGGTACAAACAATGAACATAATTTAAAAAATTAGGCGAATTTGTACCATCATCGATAATAGGTCTTAAATTGTAGAATATTATACATAAATAATCTATTTATTGTATTTATACTTACTTGTAGGTATTCTTTTATATGTTCTAAAAGTTTATTATTTCAAAATGAACAAAAATCCGCTACATAAACACACTTAACTAAATATTATATAAAACTAGTACACAAGTTGCAGTTCTGCGCAACCAAACAGTCCGTAATAAAACGGCAAAGTAAATAACACATAACACAGAATGTAAATAACACATCCACAACCTCTGCCCACACGCCGCATTTTCCTCGCCCTAATGCTGCTCATTGAGGCAACCTGTACAAAGTCTATAAGCCTTGGAAGAAAACGTCCATGCAATTTTTCGTAAATCATATAATAAACCGATTAAATGAAGAAAATACACGATTATTCTATTTTTATTCATAAATTGATTTTTCTGTGTTAAAGTTTTAATACTAATTAGGTCAACTTTATTTTAAACCCATTCTAGAAATGATACACCAGTGTGAAAACAGCAGCTAAAAGATATCAGCCACTTAACCTAACATTCCCGAGCGAATCACAGACGGAAAAAAATATTTAAATTCATTTTTAAAGACAATAAATTGCCATGTAGAATGCGAAACGTTATATTACAGTTATTACTTAGTACGTTACCTATATGAAAAAAATATGTTGTAAGCAAAATTACATGGGTATAAACTTTGACTCCAATAAATTATAAATTAAACTAACAAACCGCATTAGATGCAAATTTGCTACATACAGAAAAAAATTGTATATATTAAAATCTATAGCTAGCGATGAAAATAATTTCTTGCAATCTAGATATACCTAAGGGTAAATTCCACCCTCTTATTAATAAAAAAATTATTATTATTACAAACGGCCTTAGCTAGGAATTTCCGATTCAGTGAAAAAAATAGCTTACACTAAGGTCTACAGCTGGCTATAAAAACAGTTTCTTGCAAACCAAGTACAACGGTAGATTTCACCCTTACATTTAATAATAATTTAATAACTTACAAACGACCTTAGCTAGCAATTAATTTAATACCTTCCAGACGATCTTGGCCAGGAATTTGAGATTCAGTGAAAAAATAGTGTATACTAAAGTCTATAACTGGCTATAAAAACGATTTCTTGCAAACCAAGTACAAGGATGGATTTCGACCTTTTATTCATTAATAATTTAATAACTTCTAAACGATTTTAGCCAGAAATTTGCGGTTCAGTGAGAGAATAGTCTATACTATAGTTTATAACTTGTTATGAAAACGATTTCTTGCAAACCAACTACAAGGGTGGATTTCACCCTTTTATTCATTAATAATTTAATAACTTCCAAGCGGCATTAGCTAGGAATTTGCAATTCACTAACTGGCGATAAAAATAAATACACGAGAGTAAATGCAAAAATATAAAAATCATAATTTCTTACAGGAGGAAAAAAAATAATGGTAGGGAATAAAATTACTTTGACCTGCTCAGATTTGAATAAAATTTAGTGTACGGGAGTTTTTTGCAGACGATGAACTTAAATTGGAAATTCGATTTTAAAAATTTTAGTCTGGCAGACGAAAATTCAAATTACTTAGTGTCTCTCAAAATGTAAGATACAGGGGCTTCCAGGGTCGCGAAACATGAATTTTTAAATGGTTTAGCAAATACTTAAATTGAAGATCTCCAAAATGACGAACCGAATATTTAAATTACGAAATACGACCTTTGCTATACAGTGCGAATCATTAGAGGACAAACGTCGGCAGTGAAAAGTAGATCTCATTTCATGAAGAAATGTTCATATAAACATAGACGTCATCAGTTGGTGAAGAAAAAGAAATGTCTTGCAGCAGCTGTAAGACGCTGAATAAAAATATACGGCTTTTGTGCTTGATGACGTGCAACGGATTTTGTTTTGTATTAAGTATACAAGTATTTCTCTAAGTGAAATTTCAGAAAGTATTTGAATAGGTAAATTTTTTATTTTTAGTTTACCTCCTAAATATGTCACTTAACGTAACAAGAAATAATATTTTCACAGAAAATTAAAATTAAGTATTTCTTATGTCCAATTTGCTTGCTCCTACATAATCACCAAAAGGGTTTCAATTCAATAAACTTTACAAGTACAGAAAAATATATAATGGGTCGCACGGGAATCTGTGAAAACTATTTAAATATATCATATTAATAGGTACAGTGTACAGAACATGGGACTGACACTACGCTGCCAGAGGCACACGTGAGCATCCGAGATCAAAAAGAATGAACATAACTCTATTTTATCCTCAGAGGTAATCCTCTGATGAAGGAAAAAATCCTGTATTATCCTAGGAGGGAAAGAAATATTTAAATTTTTATGTGGAAAAAGGATATAAACTCGGAAATGAAAAATTATTCGGTTTGTTTTTATTTCATAAATATATTTAATGGAGTGAGACGGGAGCAATAATACTTCTCGTTTTTTCAATTTCAAGTTTAGAAATTCATGGAGAATTACAATAAACTTATCTTAAAGTAACTTTATTTGTAATGCTGACAAATATTTAAAAATATTACAATCTTTAACAGGCTTCTTCAGCAAAAAATAAGACGAAGGGGTTAATATATTTTGTTTCAATTCTAATCGTTACAGAGGTTTTATTCAAAATATTTCTCATTTCCAAAACTTTCAAACATAATTCGCCTCGACTGGAATTTTACAACTAATTACCTAAAATCAAAACGATAGTACCTCTCAAGCCATTACGGACAGGCAACTGCTAATTTTAAGAAGCATTTTCTATTCCTTTTACTAAATCAATTATCTTATTATTTTATTCTAGTTTAACTTTACACAGTATGTTCTCAAGACAGAATAGGACTTCATTGTCATTAAGTGAAAAATAATTGTAATTATGTACTAAAATAAGTGTACAGAAAAGTATTAACGATTCTGCAGCAATGCTTATTGACGACAAACTTCCAAAGTATAGATATAATAGTTATTTATAATACAAAAATTCGACACAGTAGGTGAAGGAAATTAACATGCATAGGTGCAATATGTCCTGTGATATTTTACGGAAAATACATTTTTTATTGTATTCATTGGAAAGTAAAACTTGTTCAAATCAAACTACAATTATAGTAACTGGTGACATAAAAGGCAGATGCTGCAATAATCAGTTTTGGAATTAATAAAAAATTATCAATACAGATGATTGTCTTTTTGCAAGACTGTCGAAAATTAATCATCTCAAACAATTTTTTCGATATTTTTGAAAATATCTCAGCAGAAGTTGCATGGAAACGAATAACTAAGTGATTGTCGTCCACCATCTACATAATACTGAATCCATTTTACCAGTATCTTCAACTAATGGGATACATAAACTTGCCTGCACCCCTTATATAAAAAAGCATAGTCTAAAAGTAATCCAGCACAAGCCTTTCTTTGGCTGAGGCATGTAGCCATTAGCACAGCACCAACACTTTTATTTTTAAATATGAACGAACAAAATTTAATTTTTATTAAATGATACAGTTATATTACAATTTGTGTTGTAAAAATGCAACCCTTTAGCAAGCACTTCATTTTGTAGAATTATAGTTGATGAAGTCGAAGGTACTACATTATATTCATTTCTTGGTCTTTCCCATTTACAATGTTTTCTGGTATTGACGTTGTGTTTTCTATTCTTGAATGACTGAACAATTTACGAGAAACTTCGATCTTTCTGTTTACCCATTCTTCGATGTAGCCTTCAGCCACAGTCGAGGAACGCCAACCTCCATGTCTTTTTAGAGTAAGCAAATCCCCTCCGCCTTCGACCAACATAGATGCTGAAGATCGTCTTAAGCCGTGTCCAGTATATTCTTCAGGATTTTTTAGGTTCAGGTATTCAGCAATCTGTTTTGTTGTACCACTTATAGTATGGCAACCTACATGTTGAGCATAACATCTACCATTGCGATACGCTATAAGTAATCTTCTACTATTCATATTTGTGGGTCTTAGATTAATATATTTACGATAAAAACTGCATGGATCAAAGGGACATCTTTCCTTCGTAATTGTGAAACTTCTTGATTTATGAGTTTTGCCATCTTTAAGAAATACCACCAAAAAACGGCCATTATGTTCCACGTCTTCCAAAGTTAAACGAATCAAGTCATCTCTTCGGCATGCACCGAAAATACCAAATATTAAAATTACTTTAGTTAATAACCACTTTTCATCTGGTGCTTCAAGTATGAATTTGGCGACTTGGTCTGCAGTTAATATTTTGGACTTTCTCGGTGTATAACCAACACTTTGCCGTTTGAGAAATGCAGTAGTTTTTGGCAAATTACTAACATTCACATTTCTTTCACTGCCAGACAACTTTTTAACATCGAAAAACGACTCCATAAAGTTGAAGCTTTCATGGATTTGGCTTTTTCGGACAAATAAACGAGAAGGGTATCATCACTTACTGTGTTAACTTCTTTTTGCTGGCGCCACTTGCAAAATAGACGGTACTCATCTTCATATCTCTTACAAGATTTCCAGGGCAGTAATTCTGCACTGATTTCTGCCGCTTCTAATGATACCTATTTGTTCTTCTGGAGAAATCATTTTCAAAATATTTTGAATAATATTCGAAAAACTATCACAATACAAGCGTTGTTTAGCGTTGCTAAGAAAACTAAACAATCATTGTTTGTATTAGGAACTTTCCATGATACAGTGTTGTTGTATCATGGGAACTTTCAATAGCATATTTTATTACGACTGGCAAGTAGGCGGCTAATATCATTTGCGCACAGGAAAATTTTTCCATGCGGGCGCACGGGAAAACCCTATTTTCGGTGCGCTAAATAGTTATGTAAACATAGTGTTTTCAGAGAGGTATAATGAAAAAGTAGTTTCAAAGGTTACTGACATACCATGCGACAATGAGTAATAAGTCAATCTGTTTCTGTGTACTTATTAATATGATAGAAATTGCAAAAAATATATCTTGAAGGAACTTCACGGTACTACAACGTAGGTTTTTAAATGAACATTCATACCATCTGGTAAATCAATAACCTGATAATGATAGAAATTCTATATGAATCGTCAGTTTTATTATAAAATTAGATCCTTTCAAATTTTAAATACGTCATATTTTATCAACTGACCCGTAAATATAGATCGAAATTTAGATCACAACGTTATAGACTTAGCTTTTAAATTATATTTCGTTATTGCATGTTTTACCTACCCTAATGTTCTTGCTGTGTTCAGCTATTTATACATTATTGAGTTGAACTTGAACCCCAAGCAAGGAACTTAATACCTGACTTGAAAGAATATTTTACCTTTAGTTTCGTGGTTTATTATGAAAATCTGTAGGTATATATTCTACGAGCCCTCTGTTTTATAGTTCACCTTGTAATATTCCATATAAGCTCTAAGTTGGGCAACTTAAAAGTTTATGAAGAAAAATGTCTTATTAACTTGCTAACTATATATAAACTAAGTAGGGAACGGTTGCTTTCAGATTATAATCCTTTATAATTTAGTTTGGATATTCTAACTTTAAAAACAAGTCATATATTTCATGTGCATATTTAATTTATCTAGCGGTTGCTAATTGGTAAAATATAAGTAATATTGGATAATTTTTAAATTATAAAATATTTGAAATAAAACTTTTAATATTTATAACAAATTATATAATTCTACTGTTTGAAATAAATATCTACCACATTCTCTCAAGTAGCATTGTATCTATCACTTGTGGTATTAGCAATCAGTAAACTTCAATCGTAATCTATAAAAATAGTGGTATTAGTTGAACAATATTTGGACACAATAAACCAGGTTTATGTGCTCCAACAGGGGTTATACCTTTTGTGATAGCCCTTACTTTATTAGACTTCATCAAGCCATTCAATACTTGGCATAAACTTTGAAACAGTAACCTATTTTTGATTATTATAAATAAAGATATTATAAACTCATCCCTTATCTTCAAAACGGATCACAGTTAATTAATATTCCATATTCCACACGATGCGGTGGGAAAAAATTTGCACACCTTAAATTTTTTATGTTTTGGTTATTGTTTCACCGATTTATACCAAAGCTATCTGTACTCCTTTCAATACAGTTTAAATTAGTTCGATTTATTCATTAGGTTTTATGATGCAGGTCATTGAAAAAGTAACTATATTATTTAATATAAATAATAATATGGTCCACAATAATGATCAAAACATTTAGTTATGTAGTAATGCGTTATTGCACAAATTGTCTAATAACAGAATAAAAAAAATATTATATTTATAGAAGAAAAGTTTCTATTTCTATTTCCATTTCTCGTTTATTAGAAAAAAGTTTCAACGAATTTATATTTTAATACATCACAATCAAACTAATAAATGGCAAAAGTTAATTTAAAGAGCTTTTAATAAAAAAACTTTTTTAATATAACCTCCTGTGGTGTCAATACGTTTTTGCAGATACTCTTCATTTCATTTTTCTTCAGAGATATATAGAATTTTATTTATTTTGTATCTAGATAAGACATTAACTGAGACTGAACACAAATAATTAAATGAATCCACATTTATACTAAAATAAAGCCATACAACACAACCTGTACAGTGTACATACATAGTGTACAGGTACTATGAAACTTGAATTTTGCATTACTTATACATCTAATTTTTCTTCTCCAAATTATATTAGATATTTAACAGATATTATTTTGAATATTTCTATTATTTTTGTATTTTCCTCAGCTGTGCCAGAATTGTATATTATTTTAAATCGATTTATAATTGTTTTTTTGTAATTATATTTATTACTTTTATTGCCCTCAGTCAAAGAATTTGTAATATCCTGGGACTTCTTTTGATGATCTAATTTCTCTCACAATTTTAAATCGCAATAAGATATAGGCGATACGCAATTTCAAAGACATCCATCTCAATATCCGAATAAAATACCAAACGAATTGATAGAATATGATACATATAAACTTTGAACAGATGTCATTTTTAATAAGATTGACGACTCATATAGAATATTTTTTGTTTATTAGATTATTAATTTCTTGGTTACAAATTTTATGTTCTTCTAAAAACACACGTTAGGTACTTTCAAAATCTACCCGCCATTTTTATCGCTTTAGTAATATGGATCATAGCAACACCAGACGGATGAGATGACAATTACCTATTATACTACTAAATATGATATACAATATCTTAAATTAAAAAAATATATATTTATCAGTGATTTTATGAGCATTTTTCGAAAATTGTGAACAGGGGAGAAAGTTTTCCAGGGAACTGCGGTTTTGTAGAAAATCTGCAAATTTATGTAGATTTTTTTTTATTGATGAAAATTATAAAAACAAATGATTTCTTCAGATGCGATACAAAATAAAATAAACAAAACGAGTTTTATTTCTTGCAGTAATTATATTATTATTCTTTAGTATCCCAAATACAAATAAATTGCATGTTTTACACTAACATAAGTAACTACATCAGTCTTTGGCTTTAAAATTCGTAGTAATAAGAGGGTTCTTAATTTTTCATAATTTATTGTTCATTACAACCTAAAAGCACTTGTTTGCAAATTTTTTTTCTTTAAGGGTATTTAAATAATTACAATTTCATTTAATCTGTCCTTTTATCACTTTACCAAATAAAGCCTTTTTCACTAGTTCTACTCATGTCTTTGAATTAATTTGTTCATTTTGGAGAGTGCTTTAGATTTTTTGAAATGATGTCTTTTTTTATTCTTTGTCGTCGTTGCCTTAAATATCGTTTTTTTGCGTGTTGTATTTTACATTTAATTAACTAATTTGTATTACCTGTCTGTATTTGTATGGCCTGTTAATATATTTTCATTTAAAACATAATCCGAATTTTCATCAATACAAGTAAGTAGAGAGGTAATAGCGGACCCGGGTATCCCCCCACCACTTGCCCCCCCACCACTTTTTCTGGGGTGGGGGGCAAATAGGATAATTATAGTGGGGGGAGGTAATTTGTAATTGCAATAAATGTAATTAGAATAATTAGATTGGGAGGTAATTTGTAATTGCGTAATTAGTAATTTGTAATTGCGTAATTAGTAATTTGTAATTGCGTAATTAGTAATTTGTAATTGTGTAATTGGATTATTTCGCTGTAATTAGACTAGTATAATTGCAATATATCTAATAAATGTAATTAGTCTGGAGGGGGGATAATTAAAATCCAATTGTCGCGAGAAATGAAAGTAATTGGATTATTGCGCTGAGAAATGAAAGTAATTGAATTATTGCGCTGTAATTGCGTAATTAGTAATTTGTAAATGTATAATTAGACTATTTGCGCGTTAATTACACTATTTTATATAGTCTGGAGGGGGGTTAATTAAAAAACCCAATTGTTGCGAGAAATGAAAGTAATTGGATTATTGCAATTAAACTAGTATAATTGCAATATATCTAATTGAATTGGTACAATTATATATTAATTAGTACATCAATTGGAGAAATGAAAGTTTATTACGCTGTAATTAGACTAGTATAATTGCAATATATCTAATTGAATTGGTACAATTGTATATTAATTAGTGCATCAATTGCTAAATTATGCGCTCTTAATTGTCAAAAATATATGTCATTCAATATCGCTAACAAGGGATCTGGTAACCAAAGTCAGGTTTTATGCGATTCGAATAGGACAAAAGGTTTGAACCGCATACTAAAGGAGTCATTCATTGTCACTGACAACGTTATTTACTGCCGCATAATTTCACGAAACATGTGCCTATCTGAAAATCAAACCACTCGTATTTCACATACCCTACTGTCACTGTGCCTTTACAAATTATTAAAATTCCAAATTGTAGGTAGTCTTCGACCAGCATTCCATTAAAAAAGGCACACTTTCTATACTTTCCGACGTTGATTCTATTTTTTTTTATTATTATGGCGATTTAGTGATCGATTTATTAGAGCTTAATTTGATTATAATTTAGAATATGAAGGTTTTAGAGCAAGGAGCTAATTCACTATTAAATATAAATTACCAACTCGATCACAAAGTATATTTGCAGTCTGGTGGGGGGATAATTAAAACCCAATTGCCGCGAGAAATGAAAGTAGTTGGACTATTTGCACATTAATTACACTAATTGAATTGGAGCAATTGTTGTATATTAATTAGTGCATCAATTGCTAAATTATGCGCTCTTAATTGTCAAAAATATATGTCTGTCAATATCGCTAACAAGGGATCTGGTATATTAGCAGAAATGCATTTATTTTCTATGGGGTAAAAGAACAAGCGACATCGCATTTATTTTATAATGATCAAAGATTAAATCAGCTTTTTAGTTTTTACTGTCGCATATCTCGAAACAAAATAGTTGGTTAAATTTATAGCTCCCATTTGCTCGACAGACAATATGTCTGCATAAAGGACCCAGCTACGTAGGCCAGGTGGCTCACGCGAACGGTACCTGCCTGAAATCGAGGTAATGCCATTAAGGCGCTGTGGTCACCACTCATCAGTCAGTCGACTTTCCCGTTAAACAATATAGCATAGGCACTAGTGCAGGCAGTACATAAGGGTATTACATTGTTATAAGACACTTCTTCTATAATGACTTTGTCATAGGGAATTAACTATCTCGTAATTATTAATATTGTTACATTTTATTGTTTGGTGTCTTTAAATCGGTTGGGGGTTTACTGTTGCTTTTGTATACATTTAATGAATTTTATATTCAATATAATCCTCAGTATTGCCTTTCAACTTAAACATACAATATTAATT
This sequence comes from Rhagium mordax, assembly GCA_963680705.1. NCBI lineage: Eukaryota > Metazoa > Arthropoda > Insecta > Coleoptera > Cerambycidae > Rhagium > Rhagium mordax. Next base: position 87,980,758 of record OY796656.1, read on the forward strand.
TTTCATTGATTTACAGCTTATTAATTTACAAACTTGAACATATAGGGTGTATCGATTTGTACGAATCAAACTTTATGGTGTGATAAACTACCAAAATAATATGAAAAAAGTTCATATGTAAATGTAGGCCGGGAACACATAGTTCCGAGATACAGGGTGTTAAAGAAACATGCAAAATTTTTTGTTGTTTGAAACACTAAAATGATGGCACACTATATTGTTATATGCCTCTTTTAATCTGTTTTACAGAATAATGGGGGGTGGCTCTCTTCAACCGTCTGTAAAACTATTTAATGAAACCTAGTTAAAAATTCAGTTCCATAAAGAAGCTACGATAATTTATGATATAGTTAATCACGATCCATTTTATTATTCAACTCAAACATGAAGTCTGATAGAAGACATTAAATCTACCATTGAAAGATTGTCTTGTAAACTAGATGACATAAGGAGGGATTCAAATAAAATACACATTAAAAGATTACATTAATTTTATTTCCTATTTTTTATTACACAACTAAAAACAACCATAGTATAATTAAAACAGTTTTATTTTAAATACACAATTACATTTTTGAGAAAATAAACATAGACACTTAGTAGATCAAACTTTATGGTGTGATAAACTACCAAAATAATATGAAAAAAGTTCATATGTAAATGTGGGCCGGGAACACATAGTTCCGAGATACAGGGTGTTAAAGAAACATGCAAAATTTTTTTTTGTTGTTTGAAACACTGAAATGATGGCACACTATATTGCGCTCTAATTAGACTAGGTGCAATTTCTCGAAATTCTATGGTTTATTACCTTATAGAAAAGCAGTATATCTTAAGATATATTTACAGATCAGTATACATCCAACTTGACGGCGTTTTAACAAAAGCAAGCGGAAACGATGACTACTTTGATAATGCATTAAAATGCAATATTTTAACGGAAATTACAGCGATGCTTTAATAAAGCTCTGGAAGTGTTTAATACAGGAAATTCATATCAACGGAAAAAATTAAAAGCCTCCTATTATGTTGCAGAAATTATTGATTTAATCATGAATATCGATTCAAATAAAATGCAACTAGTTATCGTATCCAAAGATTAGATATAAATAAAGTTTCTTTTAAAGTTTTTTTTTGCATGACGGGTGCATTTACGGTATACATTGTTCATTGATGGTACTAAGTCGAAAACAACATGCAATTCCCACTTTACCGATAAAAAAAAAAAGTCAATTAATGCTGCTAACAAGGTTTTGGCAATATATTGGCGTATCAAAGGTAGATATTGATATAGTTTTAAAACTAAAAAAAAAAATGGTTATCTTCATATGCAGTTAATGGTCATATTCTTTTATTACAAAATATTGAAATTATACGATTGCTGTGGCTCTCTACGACCCTGAGATTTGAGATGAACATTAAACACAAATAATACAAGGTTTCGTAAATAACCCCTACTTTATTTTATCGATTTCAATTCAAACAAATCTAAATAATTATATGCCTCTTTTAATCTGTTTTACTGAATAATGGGGATGGCTCTCTTCAACCGTCTGTAAAACTATTTAATGAAACCTAGTTAAAAATTCAGTTCCATAAAGAAGCTACGATAATTATGACTTAGTTAATCACGATCCATTTTATTATATTTTTTATCAGTTTAAATACACTAATGTAAACAAACAACATTACTCGTCTGTCAAAATTTGGTACCAAAAATACGTTTTTTTTATTATTTATTCCCTAGTTCGTAGCCTCCGAGTAATATCAATTCGTACAATTAAAATGCATATCTTTTGGATAATTTTTAATTACTACTATTATGGCAGTAGCAATAGGTTGTCACCAATAAAAGAGTAAACTAATTACTTCCTGTTTGTTATTATTTGAATCAAGTTATCTACCCTTAGCCTCTGTTAATAAAGAAGCGGATCTTGCTATTTGTTCTTTAAACACATCTAGATAACTACTAACTCCATTATTTTCGCAACTCAAACACACTTCACCAAATAAATTCGCAATTTAATTCTTCTGGCAAGTCTAAACAAAAACTCTCTCCACTTGCCAGATTTCAATTGACAAATTTCAACATTGACTTATCATTTCAATCGAAAAGCATCATAGAGAATACCAAAAATTGAAAATATTGACTGTATTCAAGGTCACTTGTTTTAATTCCAATAACTTGATTTGATTCTAATATCTTAACTTTTACAGAATAGCAAACGGCCATGTTTGTTGAAATTTCTGTCAAATATCACAAATGTCAATGTTGACTTGATTTCAATACATTACAGAATAGGGCTGATTGCCTCTATATTATCGAAATTTGCCGGGTCATTTAAAATATCCACGAATTCACATGTAGAGTAAAAGCAATAATGAAACAATATTTTTTTTTAATCTAAATTTAAAACAATTAAAATTTAATGATTTCAATAAATTTGGAAGTACATTATACAAATTAAGATTTAATGAGTTCCTTGTCGATTTTGTTAGTCTAAATCTATAGGGTCTAAGAAAGTCCGCTTGTCTAGTGGTTAGTTATGAACATCCGAATTCCTGACAAAAAAGTTGTAGTTTTTATGTATCTCAAGCAATCTATAATACAGTAAATTCACTTTTCACGCTAGTGCAATAGAAATACTAAAGCGCCGTACAAAACACAAGCAATAAATTCAAACAGCTGCCCTACTGTCACTGCGGCTTAACGATTTCGGTTTTGCCTCGGATTCAATATGAGGATAATAGACGGATCACGCGCAAAGATATATGGTTAAAGTAGGACAAATGGAGAGTTGAAAAATTTGCTGCACCATCTGTAGCACTTCGAAAGACACACCACCAATCGAGGGGCATATTACAAAATTTATTTTCTCATTTTTTTCTTAGTATGTCTCTGACACTAAGTAAATTATGTTTATTAAAAACCCTTATATGTTTAGATATGAAACATCAATGCGAGTATATCAAATTGGCTATGTTTTTTTTTTTTTAAATAATGTCATTTATCAACAAATGTGTCTAAGAAATTTTAACTTGTGGTAGTTATACCATATGAAGAAGGAATATAATCAGAAAACAATAGATATATATCCAAAAGCCGAGAGGTGTTGTAAATGTGGCATTCCATAATCAGTTAGCTGAAGTTGATGCTGAAGGATATGGTTGGGTCATTGCAGAAGCTGAAATAAATGGTGTTGTACTGGAAGAAGAAGCTACGATAATTATGACTTAGTTAATCACGATCCATTTTATTATATTTTTTATCAGTTTAAATACACTAATGTAAACTGTAACGAAGTGATTTTTTCCGATCAAGGAATGTTCAATTTTGCTTTAAATATTACCGTCACTTGGGTACACCCTGCCGCTGTTTTAGTAAGTAAGTCCTGTTTTAATTAAGTTATTAATGAGTTGTTAAAAAGTCCGCTGGTAAACAAGCAATCAAGTAATTAATTGATTAATTTTCGACAATACCTCGTATAAGTAAAATCCGAGAAATATTATAAATAATGGCCGAGTCGGAAATAAAAATCATTCGTTACTAAAAATGTTAATCCTTGCCCGTTTTAATCCGTTTCTTTTTGTAACATAGGATAGAAATTACAAGTAATTCATTCCCGATTATGTATGTTTCGAGGCGATGCGTTAAAGTGCATAATACGCTGGACCTTTGTACGTTATGCCGGGTTGTACATCCAAGTCTGTCGTTTAAAGTCGGTGACCATCTCTCTTTTAACACGACAGATACGTCAAAAAGGTAATAAAAAGGCAAAATGGCACTCGAGTCGGGATCAGATCCGTTCGACCGCCAGCAATTGACGATCAAACCGAACCCGTAAATCTTTTGTATCACCGCTCCGAGTTAATAGTAATTTCCTTTGAGTATAATATTGGTAAGAATTTAACGCAACCTGCTACATTCTGCAGGTACTGCCGTCAGTCAAGTATAGATATTTCGAGATTTTATTGTCAGTAAATATCACCGTATTTTGCTACCAAAGTAAACTAGAGCTTATTAGTAATACCTCCGTTGGTTTGTTTATTTTGTTAATGTAGGTAAAGACTGCTGAGGTCTGTTCACTAGTGCCACCTCAAATGTCCCCTTGCCTACTAGGTTACCGGAAAACCTACGTGAAAAATAGTCACTATATGCATTAACAGTTTGTATTTGTTCACTAGGGCCATACGGACTGGGTTTTGCATAGAACTGACTCGCAAAGCTGTCATTATTTAAAATAATCCTGTAACAAATAGCTCGACGTTTGCGGCAGTAGCTTACCGTTTGTTTAAATCTTGTATCTAGCCTCAAATATCTATAGCTGACGGACTGCCCGCCGTCTATAATCCTCGTGGAAACATTTGCTTGTCGTACATCAGAATTCATTAATCTCACGTATCCGAAAATTCAGACGTAAAATCACGTAAAAAATTCTTGATTGCCAGCTCGACTTATTTTTATCATTTTTGAAATAATTTTATACACACTCGACTGTTTGTACAGTCGTGGAGGTTTAGAGTAAATTAATTTGTTTATTATTATCCTTGAATAAATCCGTTATTTTAAAAAGGTAAAATTCACGAGTTATTATTTCTGTCATTTTAATTTCTGATTAATCCGTTTGAGTAGGGGTTGAAGTCCTTTAGACAGACCCCCAACTTGCGACCTCTGGCTATCTGTATCTCCATCTGTTAGCTACCCCGGATTGTTTTCCCAAATAGGAAAGCCAAAAAGTGCTGTCCTTTGCACTCAAAAGTTAAAGGGCTGGCGCCCGAGATTTCCGTATAAAAGATTACGTAAGTATCTGGAAAAGAGCGGAAGCCATTACAAAATGGCGCCCGAGCAGGGACTTTATTACGTTAATCAGAAATCCGAAAGTGTAAAGTTGTCCAGAAAACGGAGCCGCCGAAAAATTACAAGTCTCGTGTGAAATACGCGTAGAAGTAAATAAATACCGAAATACCAGAAATTTACAATTAGACGCCGATTTATAATAAAATAAAATACGTGAAGCCTGTTTTTTCAGTCCGTCGAAAACGCTAGAATTTTTTATAAATTACAGTTTTTTTTATTGATAAGAAATAAAAACTTGTTGTTCGCCGTACACGAGGGTTTTATCAATTTAAAATTTATAAAACCAAACAGTTTTATTTCTAGTAAAGAAATAATATTCCGTTATCAGGTGATTTAAATTAAATATCGTCTGTCCGTCTGCTAGATAATAAAAACATTTCCTATTTAACTCGGAGGATTTAAACATCGAAATAAACTTGAAATAAATTACTTCTAGGTTTTACATCCGTCTGTCTGTCTGTCTGTCTGTCTGTAACCTAGCCAAGTGATTGCAACTTAACTTGTTAATACGTCCCGATTGCAATTACAACCGAAGGTGGTTTATTTTAATTTTACAAACAGCTGCTTGCATAAGTACTTACTTCCGCGAAATACTCAAGCTGCTATAGCCGCTGTATACCGAATCGTTAGAGGATTTTTCAAATTATTTTGACTTTGCCCTTGGGGTTAACTCCCGCTACTCTCTGCCATGTTGAGTGGAAAGGCAACGTCAACATAATTGAACCGATATTATACAGGGTGTGCCTACTTTACGGATACAGCATACCTTACTGTAACAGTCTATTAGGGATTTAAATAATTTTAGCATTATTTTGTTATTTTTGACGCTGTCATAGGGGGCAGATACCGCTGTTGCCCTATGCCGAGTTGTTAAGCAACTCAAAACCGGAAAATTATTCTCAGATAACGTGTTGTTAGGTACTCTAGCTGACAACAAATTATTTTGACGTGACCAGGGTGTGTTTTCACCATTGTTGCTTTATAGCAAGTAAGTAGGCAATTTCCAAAAAATCTGCAACGCAGATTTACCGTTTTCTGTTAGCATCCAACTGCCCATCCGCTGGGTAGTGCAGCGATCTGTTAGGTTTGTTTGTGAATTCGGCACGCAACGAACGCAACCAAATTTTTACTAGCCGCGGTAAATAAGCCTGCGACGTGTCGATTCTGATTAAATCGAACCTGAAGAACCGATTGCGACTACTTACATACCGATTCGAACCCTATTGAAGAAGTTACATATAACTTTGACGCGACACAACGTTATTGAAGCCAGACTGAGTTATACGTTATTAATTTACGTGACGAGGAACTACGATTACACGTTCCGAATCGAATTACCGTCAGTTGTATCCAAGGGCATCCAGAAATACCCAGGTACAAGCTAGCCTTGTGGGGTATCCTTTTTAGGGTAATCGCACCCTAGGAACCGATTGGTGATACTTGCAACCCGATCTGAAGCACCGTTGCTGAAAGACGCCTACCGTCGCGACGCCTGAGGTTGAATATCATCACAACCTGCAGATTTCCGTATCCGTGACCGCTATACAGCAGCCGTGACGCCTCTTACTATTTCACCGGAGTTTCACCGGAGTATTTCGTGACTCCGGAGTCAGAATTTTCCGAGGGTGTGACCCCTCATTTAATAGTAAACCGAGGACGCTAAAGCGATTGCCGATAGTTTCGACGCGATATAACCAGCCCTTCCAGACTTAGGATTTTCCGACTCGTATCGTCCGTTTCGGCCTGAACTCGTTTTACTGACATCTTTGGGAGGTAACACAATGCCTACCGAAGGAGATAAAACCGACACACCCGTATTACCCGTCGACGAGGCCGCGAACCTTGATCTGGGAGATATTCGGCTAGGCTGGATCTATAAATTAAAGAAGGAACAAATAGACGATCAGTTAGGGAAGTTTGGTCTACCCGTAACCGGTACCGTGGACGAGAAGAAGCGCCGTTTGGTCAAGTTTATCAAAGAGGGGTGCTCTTCGCCTAGACCAAATACCGCGCCACCTGTTTTTCCGCCGCCGATACCACCACCGTTACCACCGCTGGTAATACCTCAACCGCCCCACAATATTGCACCAGGACAGACGCCATTAGACCCCGTACAGATACGCAAATGGAACATCCATTTCAATGGCACTGGCGATCCAGCCGCGTTCCTGGAGCGCTTGGAAGAAGTTTGTGGGTATACCACCCTCCGTCCCGCGCAGCTACTTCCGGTCCTACCTGAGCTACTGCAAGGCTCCGCCTTGCTCTGGTACCGCAATAATAAAGCCCGCTGGACCTCCTGGGAACAATTCCTAGCAGATTTTCGTATTTTTTACGTACCGGTTCACTATCAGGAAGATATAGAAGCAGAAATTAGCCGTCGACTGCAACGCCCAGAGGAGTCAGTGATGACGTACATCACCGACTTGCAGACTCTCATCCGCCGTCATAGAGGACTTTCCGGGGAACAAGAGTTACGATGGCTCTACCGAAATTTGTTACCCGATTTTCGCCAGTACATTCGTCGACAAGACTTTACAGACGTAGCAATATTAATCGCGAAATGTCGTGAATATGAAACGCTGAAGCAGGAGGTTGACCGGGTGTATAGCAAACCACCTCTCGCTCGCCGTTCCACCAGTACACGTCAGTCCGACGATACTTCCGGGACGTCTCAACGCTTAGGCCCGGGAGATCGTACTTCCAACCAACCGTCGTCACCACCTCCGCGGTCAAGCAGCGACCAGGCACGGACCGCGACGCCCTACGAGAGGACGCGTGAAACCCAGGAAACTCGAACCCGTCCAAACCAGAAACGTAACGGAAATAACAGTTCCGCATCCGCAGACATCCCTACTGACCGAAGTACGATCTGTTGGCGTTGTGGCAAGACCGGTCACTTCCGCAGTGAATGTCGCTCGCCACCCCGCCTATTTTGTTCACGCTGCGGCCGTCAGGGCACAATGACCCGCGACTGCCAATGTAATACAGCGGAAAACTAAACCGGAACCGCACCGTACCGAGGCCAGTTTGGTTCCGAAATATTACCGCCTCGCACCAGGAAATGACACCTGAACATGACAACCGCCCACATATCCCCGTACGCATTCGTAATAAGACCTTCTCCGCCCTTGTGGATACCGGCGCCGTCCGTTCGTACGTCGGTAACCAAATACATGAATTTTGTACGCGATTGGGGATTAAACCGCAAACTGTTACCGCACCCTCTGCCCGATTGGCTAATGGCAACTTGGCTACCGTCACCCAAGCATATTCGCTAAAATTTACCATCGGCCGAACACAATTCGCTGAAGATCTATTGTATCTGGAAAATCTCTCGTCCGACATTGTCCTGGGAATGGACGTAATGAGCAAGCACGACTTTCTCATCACTCCAAGAACCGCTTCCGTTTCACTGAATGGTCATGTGGTCTCTCGACCACGAGTCACGCCCGCTAGCCCGTTAGGCACAGTTTCCCTGACTCTCACTACAAGTGAGGAGCATCGCCTGCAGAACTTTCTTGATGACGAGTTACCAAGTTTTCAAGAAATCCGTGGTACTACCGACCAGGTACAACACCACATCCGTCTGTCGCATTCCGAACCAATCAAGCAGAGGTACCGTCCACAAAACCCGAAAATGCAGGAGATCATTAATCAAGAAGTTGATGAGATGCTAAAAAATGGGATCATCGAACCGTCTCACAGTCCGTGGAGTTCACCGGTAGTCATAGTCAAAAAGAAAGATGGAAAACCCCGGTTCTGTATAGACTTTCGAAAAATAAACGAAGTTACCGAAAAAGATGCATACCCGCTACCATACATCAACCATATTCTCGACAAGTTACGCAGAGCCCGATATATCTCTAGTATCGACCTGAAACAGGGATACTGGCAGATACCTCTCTCCCGGTCCAGTAAACCCATCACCGTTCACCGTTCCGGGCCGTGGACTGTTCCAGTTTAGAGTAATGCCTTTTGGACTGCACTCCGCCCCCGCCACTTTCCAAAGACTACTCGACAGCATTATTGGACCCGACTTGGAACCCCACGCGTTCGCCTATCTGGATGATATAATCGTCCTAGGAGAAACGTTCGAGGAACACCTGACCAACCTGAGAGAAGTTTTTCGCCGTCTCCGAGCCGCGAACTTACAACTGAACCCTGCAAAGTGTGAATTCTGTAGGAAGTCACTGAAGTATCTGGGACATGTCGTTACGTCCGAAGGAATAAATACCGATCCCGACAAGGTGGAGTCTATTCGTCAAATTCCGACGCCACGTAACGTCCGCGACGTACGCCGATTTTTAGGAGTTGCATCCTGGTACCGTCGATTTGTGCCTGCATTTTCGCAAATCGTAACCCCCCTGACGCGACTGCTAAAGAAGAATCATCGATTTAAATGGACTGCCGAGCAAGAGGAGGCCTTCAACCGTTTAAAGGGCTTTCTGACCGAGGCCCCCGTCTTGACGTGTCCGGATTTCTCTCAACCATTCACTCTGCAAACAGACGCGTCCGACCAAGGCCTTGGGGTAGCGTTAACCCAGGAAATAGAGGGTCATGACCGGGTGATAGCATACGCTAGTCGTACTCTCTCACCCGCCGAGAAAAACTATTCTGTCACAGAACGAGAATGTTTAGCGATTGTCTGGGGAGTAGAAAAGATGAGACCCTACCTGGAAGGCTACCGTTTTACCGTGCTAACCGATCACCAATCTCTCCGTTGGTTGCACTCGATCAAGAGTCCGGCAGGACGCCTCGCTCGATGGAGTATCTTTTTGCAACAATACGATTTTGAGATTAAGTACCGAAAAGGCACCTTGAACCGAGTAGCAGATGCCTTATCAAGACAACCCTTACCGGGACCGTCGTCCGCCCCAGATTCCGAGGAATTGGGATCTCTAACTGAAACAGCTGACTGCTCCTGGTACAACCGGAAAAAGGCCGAAGTGGAAAAAAATCCCGAAGCCTTTCCAGATTATTGCATCCGAGACAACCGTCTGTTTCGCCACTTCTGGGATGCACATGATCTGACTGAGCCGGAGCTGTCTGACCCCTGGAAGCTATGCGTACCCACGTCTCTCCGTCCTACTGTATTGGCCGAAAACCATGATGCTCCGTCCGCTGGACATATGGGAATAGCCAAAACTGTGGCACGCATGGCTCACCGGTACTATTGGCCTGGTATGTTTCGCGACATCGCCAAATATGTCAGAGGATGTCTACAGTGTCAAAGGTACAAACCGTCACAACAACAGGTTGCAGGGAAAATGCAACCTTCCGCAAACCGAAACCCGTGGGAAACCGTCAGTACAGATTTGGTCGGTCCCCTGCCACGATCCAGTAAAGGGAATAATTACCTTGTGGTTTTTCAAGATCGCTTTACTAAATGGGTCCAGTGCAAGCCGCTCCGAAGTGCTACAGCCCGTACTGTAAGTCAAGCACTGTATGACGAAGTTATCACCCGTTTTGGTTGCCCCCGCACCGTTATAAGTGATAACGGCTCTCAGTATGATAGCCGACTGTTCCGTCGCACCCTGGAAGAATTGGGAATACAGCACCGTTTCACGCCTCCGTATACGCCGCAAGCCAATCCCGTGGAACGAACCAATCGGACAATCAAAACCATGATCGCCCAATATTGCGAACAAGACCATCGTAAATGGGATCAAAACATCACCGATTTCCAATTGGCGATAAACAGCTCAAAACACGAGTCAACCGGATTTTCGCCTGCGTTCCTCAATTTTGGGAGAGAATTGGACTTACCCAAGTCGCTGTATCGCACAGAAACCCGACAGCAAGGGGAAGAAATAACCACCGACTCTCTCAAACCCGCTGACCTGAGTAACCGGTTAGAAAAACTGCGTGAAGTTTTTCAGCTGGTTCGAATAAACTTAGCCCGCGCGTTTTCTACACAAAGTCACTATTACAACTTGCGTAGGCGGGAATGGCGCTGCCACCGTGGCGACAGCGTTATGAAGCGAGAAAACCCGTTGTCCTCCGCCGTTCGCGGATTTGCCGCTAAACTAGCTCCGAAATTTTCCGGACCGTACACTGTCACCCGAGTCATTTCACCCGTCGTTTACGATTTGAAAAGTGATACCGGCAAGCAAGTGCGACATATCCACATAAAGGATTTAAAACCAGCCTCGCACACGGCCCCGCCGCCCATTAATGTGTAATTTGACTTTATGTTACAGTACTTCTTCCGCATGGACAGTCCCATACTGGAACTCCTCGGCGACCCAGCCTCAGACTTCGAGTGGGAGCTGATGGAGGCCTGTACTGAATCCCCCGAGGACAACAGGAAGGAGGAGGAAGTAGCCCGTCCGAGCCGTCCGGAACTACTGGAAGTAAGAAGCCATACACCGCCCCCTTTGGTCCGTAGCCCGACGCCGACACCACCTGCCACCGACTCCGAACCCCTGCGGATGACTCGCCACGAGAGCCCATCGAAGACGCCCCAGTCTGGGTTATGGAGACGTGAGCCGTATCCACCGCAGACCTACCTACCTGTCGAGCAGGATCTCTGTTGGAGATGTGGTTATCCGGACCACAGCAGAGACCGTTGTACGCGGAGGAGGATTATATTCTGCTCCAGATGTGGGCTCGTGGGCATGCTATCCCGCGATTGCCGGTGTAGTACCGCGGTTATACCTCATAACCCCACTCCGAGGGCAACCCGTCGACCGAACCTTCCCCGCAAGACCCGGACACAAGGGATCCAAACCGACCCGCTGTATTTGCGAAATAAGCGAGCTTGTCCCGTGTGTGACTGCCACTGCCACTACAAGGCCTGAGCTCGACGTCCAAAAATTCCGCCGACGTTCTACATTTACCGCCGTCAATTAGCTTCACCATAGCTAACTGCTTTTTGAAATTTCAGAAGGACCAGCCCCTGACCATGGTCGGCCCAGTTGAAGGATCCCCCAGGGAATACTGACCACCCTGGAACACGTTAAGGCCAACTGGTAAGACGCACCGAATGAAGACCCCCAGAGGTAATGACACCGGTCCCGGGAGGCTGTTTAAAGTTAATTTTGTTTTTTTGCTAATTTAGAATTTTGTTCTGTAAATACTAGATTAGGGAGCTTTCCGTTTTCAATTAATTTTGCCTTTGTTTACCTGGAGCCTCCCAGGGAGAAGAAAAAAAAATGTATAATGAATTATTATTTTTTTTTTACCGAAGTAAGAGGGGGGTGTAACGAAGTGATTTTTTCCGATCAAGGAATGTTCAATTTTGCTTTAAATATTACCGTCACTTGGGTACACCCTGCCGCTGTTTTAGTAAGTAAGTCCTGTTTTAATTAAGTTATTAATGAGTTGTTAAAAAGTCCGCTGGTAAACAAGCAATCAAGTAATTAATTGATTAATTTTCGACAATACCTCGTATAAGTAAAATCCGAGAAATATTATAAATAATGGCCGAGTCGGAAATAAAAATCATTCGTTACTAAAAATGTTAATCCTTGCCCGTTTTAATCCGTTTCTTTTTGTAACATAGGATAGAAATTACAAGTAATTCATTCCCGATTATGTATGTTTCGAGGCGATGCGTTAAAGTGCATAATACGCTGGACCTTTGTACGTTATGCCGGGTTGTACATCCAAGTCTGTCGTTTAAAGTCGGTGACCATCTCTCTTTTAACACGACAGATACGTCAAAAAGGTAATAAAAAGGCAAAATGGCACTCGAGTCGGGATCAGATCCGTTCGACCGCCAGCAATTGACGATCAAACCGAACCCGTAAATCTTTTGTATCACCGCTCCGAGTTAATAGTAATTTCCTTTGAGTATAATATTGGTAAGAATTTAACGCAACCTGCTACATTCTGCAGGTACTGCCGTCAGTCAAGTATAGATATTTCGAGATTTTATTGTCAGTAAATATCACCGTATTTTGCTACCAAAGTAAACTAGAGCTTATTAGTAATACCTCCGTTGGTTTGTTTATTTTGTTAATGTAGGTAAAGACTGCTGAGGTCTGTTCACTAGTGCCACCTCAAATGTCCCCTTGCCTACTAGGTTACCGGAAAACCTACGTGAAAAATAGTCACTATATGCATTAACAGTTTGTATTTGTTCACTAGGGCCATACGGACTGGGTTTTGCATAGAACTGACTCGCAAAGCTGTCATTATTTAAAATAATCCTGTAACAAATAGCTCGACGTTTGCGGCAGTAGCTTACCGTTTGTTTAAATCTTGTATCTAGCCTCAAATATCTATAGCTGACGGACTGCCCGCCGTCTATAATCCTCGTGGAAACATTTGCTTGTCGTACATCAGAATTCATTAATCTCACGTATCCGAAAATTCAGACGTAAAATCACGTAAAAAATTCTTGATTGCCAGCTCGACTTATTTTTATCATTTTTGAAATAATTTTATACACACTCGACTGTTTGTACAGTCGTGGAGGTTTAGAGTAAATTAATTTGTTTATTATTATCCTTGAATAAATCCGTTATTTTAAAAAGGTAAAATTCACGAGTTATTATTTCTGTCATTTTAATTTCTGATTAATCTGTTTGAGTAGGGGTTGAAGTCCTTTAGACAGACCCCCAACTTGCGACCTCTGGCTATCTGTATCTCCATCTGTTAGCTACCCCGGATTGTTTTCCCAAATAGGAAAGCCAAAAAGTGCTGTCCTTTGCACTCAAAAGTTAAAGGGCTGGCGCCCGAGATTTCCGTATAAAAGATTACGTAAGTATCTGAAAAAGAGCGGAAGCCATTACAAAACAAACAACATTACTCGTCTGTCAAAATTTGATACCAAAAATACGTTTTTTTTATTATTTATTCCCTAGTTCGTTGAAAAATATCAACCAATCTGACAAAGAAGCTAATGTAGATACATAAATAATGTTCTTTTATTTTTATTACCATATTTATTACATCAAATATTGTATGTATTATGTAGTTATGATGGTATATTTTATATTATATTATAAGGTTAAATAAATGAAATACACATTAAAAGATTACATTAATTTTATTTCCTATTTTTTTATTACACAACTAAAAACAACCATGGTATAATTAAAACAGTTTTATTTTAAATACACAATTACATTTAGCGGCTCGCTAGTGTGAACGTGTACGACATGATTGATGTAATTAAATTGCATTACCCAATTTATTGTGGATTACAGCAATAATGGTATAATTTCCTCTTCTTTGAAGTTGATGGTGATATATCAACATTGTTATTGGATGCCACATTTACATCGTTTACCTTACAATAGCAGCAAAACATTTTTCGAGGTATTGGACCGTCATTAGCATCAAAACTGCCTTCATGATCGTTAAGGTAATGTTCTGTACAGTATTGATATTTTATTATATCGACATCGTTCTGAAGATGTGTAGGTAGCTTATCCCATACTAATGCAATTTCATGTGAAGCCAACCCAATCATCACTTCTTTGGGCATATCAGCAAGTTGTTGTTTGCTCATCTTCAATAGACTACGCAAACGGGAGAATGCAATTAGTGAGTGGCCCATTCGCTTGATATCCTCTCGATCCATTGTTGGGGTTATAGTTTTCAGCTCCATGGCGTTTTATATTTCTTTTGTAGAGAGAAACTTTAAACACAAATGTCCACACCACACTGTGTTAAAATTCTGTACACGTTTGTAGTTATAGAATATTTGGTTGCCCCTCCTTGAATCGTTATTGAAATATGTAACTAATTCTATAGGTGGGGGTAAATCACCAAAACTATCAAAGTAATTTACTAAACTACCTCGTTTTCTCCTTCAGATGTCACACTTGAAGTCTTGTTTTACTACCTAGCAGTTTGCTCGTCAATTTTACTGCTCAAGTGCATAATTAGAATTGTTCAACGTAGAAAGTATCTGTTTATACTAAATTAAAAAAAAAAAATACGTAAAAACATCATGTGTGACTCATCAGTACCAACATCGCTAAAAGAAGCTGTCGATATGCTGCTTACTTCATTAAAATGTAGCTTAGGTGGTGAACTACATAAAGACAAATATAGTCTGGGCATAAATTATTGTGAACTTTATATTAGTGATTATATTACGCTGAATAACTTTTGTGATTCAATGGTAAAATGTGGTCTTCATGAACAATTAAAGCAATATGTTTCCAAGTTTATAACTGATGAGGTACTCTATAATAAATATATCGGCGATGATGAGGTTGACTTAATAGAAAAAGAAAGCTCTCCACATCTTATTGCAGAAGCAATTGATTCGCTCCGTTTTATTTTGAGTCAAAGCCTGCAACTATATACTAATCCACTTGATGAAAATCGCCGTACCTATCTGAATAAAATGGGAATAAAATATTGTGATCTTTATATCTGGCACTATATTACGCTAGATAAATTTTGTACTTCGATGAACCAATTGGAGCTGCATGATCTATTAAAAGAACATCTGTCTGGACTTGTAAGTGATGAACTTCTCGATCTACTTCCCGATTACGAAGGAGCACTTTAATATAAATATTTAACAAAAATGTATTTTATATATGAATAAATATCTTGTACCAATATCTGTTTTTTATTAAAACGAGCTGCCGCTTCTTTAAATTCAGGTTATCCTTTAAAGTAAACAAATATTCAGCCAAGATGTAATGATGCATAATAATGAGCGCTGAGTCATATTCAGCCAAGATGTAATGATGCATAATAATGAGCGCTGAGTCCTTGTGTGTTTTAGGAGGTGTTGATTGTTTACACTGGACGGTTTGCACGTTGTTTTATTTTCTTAATTTTCTTGAATGCAATTGAGCTGTGTAATCCTCATAGAGCGTCATATTGAAAGACAATGGTTTATCGATATTGCATGGTACCCGATTGTAAAAGTACTACGATTTCCACACCAGCAAAAAAAAAACATTTATTAAAGTTCCATTAGACATCACCACCAATGGCGAGGCGTTTTCGTGTGACGTCAATTTAAAGATCTGTGTTTGAATTTTAAATGGAAAATTAGACTGGAAATTCTCTTTTCTTTTCAAAAATATATGCGAAGAGCCTCTTAAATTTACTAAAAGATGTGCTTTATTACATTTTTGGAAGTAAAAGAAATTATATGCAAGGTCCCTATTGTCACTGTCTAGAAAATATATTATTGTATCATTATGAATAATTAAGGATAATTAAAATATAATTAAGGGTAATTAAGGACTTTATCCTTACTTTATCCTTACATTATCCATACTTTATCCTTACTTTATCCTTACTTTATCCTTACATTATCCTTACTTTATCCTTACTTTATCCTTACATTATCCTTACTTTAACCTTACTTTATCCTTACTTTATCCTTACATTATCCTTACTTTATCCTTACTTTATCCTTACTTTATCCTTACTTTAACCTTACTTTATCCTCACTTTATCCTTACTTTATCCTTACTTTATCCTTACTTTATCCTTACTTTATCCTTACTTTATCCTTACTTTATCCTTACATTATCCTTACTTTATCCTTACTTTATCCTTACTTTATCCTTACTTTATCCTTACATTATCCTTACTTTATCCTTACATTATCCTTACTTTATCCTTACTTTATCCTTACTTTATCCTTACATTATCCTTACTTTATCCTTACTTTATCCTTACATTATCCCTACTTTATCCTTACTTTATCCTTACTTTATCCTTACTTTATCCTTACTTTATCCTTACTTTATCCTTACATTATCCTTACTTTATCCTTACTTTATCCTTACTTTATCCTTACATTATCCTTACTTTATCCTTACTTTATCCTTACATTATCCTTACTTTATCCTTACTTTATCCTTACATTATCCCTACTTTATCCTTACATTATCCTTACTTTATCCTTACTTTATCCTTACTTTATCCTTACTTTATCCTTACATTATCCTTACTTTATCCTTACATTATCCTTACTTTATCCTTACTTTATCCTTACTTTATCCTTACATTATCCTTACTTTATCCTTACTTTATCCTTACATTATCCCTACTTTATCCTTACTTTATCCTTACTTTATCCTTACTTTATCCTTACTTTATCCTTACTTTATCCTTACATTATCCTTACTTTATCCTTACTTTATCCTTACTTTATCCTTACATTATCCTTACTTTATCCTTACTTTATCCTTACATTATCCTTACTTTATCCTTACTTTATCCTTACATTATCCCTACTTTATCCTTACTTTATCCTTACTTTATCCTTACTTTATCCTTACTTTATCCTTACTTTATCCTTACATTATCCCTACTTTATCCTTACTTTATCCTTACTTTATCCTTACTTTATCCTTACTTTATCCTTACTTTATCCTTACATTATCCTTACTTTATCCTTACATTATCCTTACTTTATCCTTACTTTATCCTTACATTATCCCTACTTTATCCTTACTTTATCCTTACTTTATCCTTACTTTATCCTTACTTTATCCTTACTTTATCCTTACTTTATCCTTACATTATCCTTACATTATCCTTACTTTATCCTTACTTTATCCTTACTTTATCCTTGTTTTATCCTTGCTTATTGCTTTATCCTTATATTATCCTCATTTTACCCTGAAATAAAGATTACTTTTATGCAATATTGCTTTTGTGTATTTTTCTATTAGTAGTACTCTAGTTTATTTACTTTATGAAATCTGAATGTGACAAAGCGACAATACAGTAATTTAATTTAGACAATATGAGTGACTCACAAAGTTTTTCTTTACGGAATTTAAAATTTAAAAGTTATGTCTAAAGTTACAAAGAGAAGTTTTAAAATATTCTGTATTATTGGAAGCGATACATTTTAAGAGTAAAGTTTATAACAAACCATATTAATTCATCTAGTTCTAGCAATAAACGAATTTATCAACAAATGAATTAAATCGTTCTATATAGTAATAATAATAATAATAATAATGGTTCATTTGCCAAAAGATTAACACAAAACAAAGAATATATAAAATCGAAATCACAAATAAACAAGCCTTTTCCACATAATATGTATGTAAAATAGTTGACTGTGAAATTACAAAGAAATAAATACGAATAAAAACATGTTTTAACATTACAAAGGACATAACATAATAATACTATTTACAAGGTAAGTAATATATTAAAATTTCACTTTAAAATTTATTATAAACTTATTTGTAATGTAATAACGTAAAACATTGTAGATTTGTTAAAAGTTCACACATGCAGACATGATGATGCATATTTAACTTATAACGCATTATTTAACATTACAAAGGACATAACATAATACTATTTACAAGGTAAGTAATATATTAAAATTTCACTTTAAAATTTATTATAAACTTATTTGTAATGTAATAACGTAAAACATTGTAGATTTGTTAAAAGTTCACACATGCAGACATGATGATGCATATTTAACTTATAACGCATTAGATATCTCGGTTCAGAATGACTTAATTGCATTATACCACTCCAATTACTCTCATCGAATATATGATATAGCATGCCTCACACATCTTATGTTCTACACCATAAACCGTATCGACAATCGCATAAGATGATGTGATACAGTATAAGGCATCTGACGGAGAAAACGAGGAGTTGTTTATGTATTTAGCTTTTTCTTTAATATCCTTCGATTCATCGTTAACGTCTACTTCTACACCCTCGTCTAAATTTCCTTCAACTTCACCCAAATTATCTGCAGCTTCTTCTTCCAGTACAACACCATTTATTTCAGCTTCTGCAATGACCCAACCATATCCTTCAGCATCAACTTCAGCTAACTGATTATGGAATGCCACATTTACAACACCTCTCGGCTTTTGGATATATATCTATTGTTTTCTGATTATATTCCTTCTTCATATGGTATAACTACCACAAGTTAAAATTTCTTAGACACATTTGTTGATAAATGACATTATTTAAAAAAAAAAAAACATAGCCAATTTGATATACTCGCATTGATGTTTCATATCTAAACATATAAGGGTTTTTAATAAACATAATTTACTTAGTGTCAGAGACATACTAAGAAAAAAATGAGAAAATAAATTTTGTAATATGCCCCTCGATTGGTGGTGTGTCTTTCGAAGTGCTACAGATGGTGCAGCAAATTTTTCAACTCTCCATTTGTCCTACTTTAACCATATATCTTTGCGCGTGATCCGTCTATTATCCTCATATTGGAGGGATTGAAGAATTCCAAACGCATATTAGCCATATAAATCGTTATTTGGTACTATAATAGCTTTTTAATAAGTACCTTTTACAATTTTATTGTTTGAACCTATAATGTGCTTTTGTATTGACGTAGTTGATTTCTTATGATCCATTTGTATTGGGTTGTCGTAACCTTTTGTTAGAGAGCCACGCTTTATAAGTGTTCGGTAGCTTACCCTTTTTTTTTTTTTTCGGAAAGTCGACCCACTGGCCGTATTAGTCATTGTTAAAGTTGGGCGTATACAGATCTATAGATAAGAGTTATATTTCTAGTCTATTAAGTAGGTAATAAACCATAGGATTTCGGGGAACTGTGTCTTTTGCTGTGCACTACAAATGGTCGGAATTATGAAACCATTGATATTTTCCATTTTGAAATTTATTTTACGTGTTTACGCGAAATCGTAATACAAAGAGATAGAGTGGGTGGATCCAGTCTCACCACATATATGGAGTTATCTCTGTATTAGAGTCATACAGTTGATTTTTCTTATTTGCTCTTTTGCAATTTATAATAATTAGTTAAGTTAAATTGTATTTTGAATATTCAAAGAATCTACCTATATCTTGCACCGGTTGGTGGGTTAGGATTTTATACATTTAGTAATGGAGCGCAAATAATCCGAGGCAAAACCGAAATCGTTAAGCCGCAGTGACAGTAGGGCAGCTGTTTGAATTTATTGCTTGTGTTTTGTACGGCGCTTTAGTATTTCTATTGCACTAGCGTGAAAAGTGAATTTACTGTATTATAGATTGCTTGAGATACATAAAAACTACAACTTTTTTGTCAGGAATTCGGATGTTCATAACTAACCACTAGACAAGCGGACTTTCTTAGACCCTATAGATTTAGACTAACAAAATCGACAAGGAACTCATTAAATCTTAATTTGTATAATGTACTTCCAAATTTATTGAAATCATTAAATTTTAATTGTTTTAAATTTAGATTAAAAAAAAATATTGTTTCATTATTGCTTTTACTCTACATGTGAATTCGTGGATATTTTAAATGACCCGGCAAATTTCGATAATATAGAGGCAATCAGCCCTATTCTGTAATGTATTGAAATCAAGTCAACATTGACATTTGTGATATTTGACAGAAATTTCAATAAACATGGCCGTTTGCTATTCTGTAAAAATTAAGATATTAGAATCAAATCAAGTTATTGGAATTAAAACAAGTGACCTTGAATACAGTCAATATTTTCAATTTTTGGTATTCTCTATGATGCTTTTCGATTGAAATGATAAGTCAATGTTGAAATTTGTCAATTGAAATCTGGCAAGTGGAGAGAGTTTTTATTTAGACTTGCCAGAAGAATTAAATTGCGAATTTATTTGGTGAAGTGTGTTTGAGTTGCGAAAATAATGGAGTTAGTAGTTATCTAGATGTGTTTAAAGAACAAATAGCAAGATCCGCTTCTTTATTAACAGAGGCTAAGGGTAGATAACTTGATTCAAATAATAACAAACAGGAAATAATTAGTTTACTCTTTTATTGGTGACAACCTATTGCTACTGCCATAATAGTAGTAATTAAAAATTATCCAAAAGATATGCATTTTAATTGTACGAATTGATATTACTCGGAGGCTACGAACTAGGGAATAAATAATAAAAAAAACGTATTTTTGATACCAAATTTTGACAGACGAGTAATGTTGTTTGTTTACATTAGTGTATTTAAACTGATAAAAAATATAATAAAATGGATCGTGATTAACTAAGTCATAATTATCGTAGCTTCTTTATGGAACTGAATTTTTAACTAGGTTTCATTAAATAGTTTTACAGACGGTTGAAGAGAGCCATCCCCATTATTCAGTAAAACAGATTAAAAGAGGCATATAATTATTTAGATTTGTTTGAATTGAAATCGATAAAATAAAGTAGGGGTTATTTACAAAACCTTGTATTATTTGTGTTTAATGTTCATCTCAAATCTCAGGGTCGTAGAGAGCCACAGCAATCGTATAATTTCAATATTTTGTAATAAAAGAATATGACCATTAACTGCATATGAAGATAACCATTTTTTTTTTTTAGTTTTAAAACTATATCAATATCTACCTTTGATACGCCAATATATTGCCAAAACCTTGTTAGCAGCATTAATTGACTTTTTTTTTTTTTATCGGTAAAGTGGGAATTGCATGTTGTTTTCGACTTAGTACCATCAATGAACAATGTATACCGTAAATGCACCCGTCATGCAAAAAAAACTTTAAAAGAAACTTTATTTATATCTAATCTTTGGATACGATAACTAGTTGCATTTTATTTGAATCGATATTCATGATTAAATCAATAATTTCTGCAACATAATAGGAGGCTTTTAATTTTTTCCGTTGATATGAATTTCCTGTATTAAACACTTCCAGAGCTTTATTAAAGCATCGCTGTAATTTCCGTTAAAATATTGCATTTTAATGCATTATCAAAGTAGTCATCGTTTCCGCTTGCTTTTGTTAAAACGCCGTCAAGTTGGATGTATACTGATCTGTAAATATATCTTAAGATATACTGCTTTTCTATAAGGTAATAAACCATAGAATTTCGAGAAATTGCACCTAGTCTAATTAGAGCGCAATATAGTGTGCCATCATTTCAGTGTTTCAAACAACAAAAAAAAATTTTGCATGTTTCTTTAACACCCTGTATCTCGGAACTATGTGTTCCCGGCCCACATTTACATATGAACTTTTTTCATATTATTTTGGTAGTTTATCACACCATAAAGTTTGATCTACTAAGTGTCTATGTTTATTTTCTCAAAAATGTAATTGTGTATTTAAAATAAAACTGTTTTAATTATACTATGGTTGTTTTTAGTTGTGTAATAAAAAATAGGAAATAAAATTAATGTAATCTTTTAATGTGTATTTTATTTGAATCCCTCCTTATGTCATCTAGTTTACAAGACAATCTTTCAATGGTAGATTTAATGTCTTCTATCAGACTTCATGTTTGAGTTGAATAATAAAATGGATCGTGATTAACTATATCATAAATTATCGTAGCTTCTTTATGGAACTGAATTTTTAACTAGGTTTCATTAAATAGTTTTACAGACGGTTGAAGAGAGCCACCCCCCATTATTCTGTAAAACAGATTAAAAGAGGCATATAACAATATAGTGTGCCATCATTTTAGTGTTTCAAACAACAAAAAATTTTGCATGTTTCTTTAACACCCTGTATCTCGGAACTATGTGTTCCCGGCCTACATTTACATATGAACTTTTTTCATATTATTTTGGTAGTTTATCACACCATAAAGTTTGATTCGTACAAATCGATACACCCTATATGTTCAAGTTTGTAAATTAATAAGCTGTAAATCAATGAAAAATTAATATTGTATGTTTAAGTTGAAAGGCAATACTGAGGATTATATTGAATATAAAATTAATAATAGGTTCAGTTGACATAAAGTTTGGTTCGTACAAATCGGTACACCCTATATGCTAAAGATTGTAAATTAATATGCTGTAAATCAATGAAAAATTAATTTTTGTATGTTTAAGGTAGTCATTAAATGTATACAAAAGCAACAGTAAACCCCCAACCGATTTAAAGACACCAAACAATAAAATGTAACAATATTAATAATTACGAGATAGTTAATTCCCTATGACAAAGTCATTATAGAAGAAGTGTCTTATAACAATGTAATACCCTTATGTACTGCCTGCACTAGTGCCTATGCTATATTGTTTAACGGGAAAGTCGACTGACTGATGAGTGGTGACCACAGCGCCTTAATGGCATTACCTCGATTTCAGGCAGGTACCGTTCGCGTGAGCCACCTGGCCTACGTAGCTGGGTCCTTTATGCAGACATATTGTCTGTCGAGCAAATGGGAGCTATAAATTTAACCAACTATTTTGTTTCGAGATATGTGACAGTAAAAACTAAAAAGCTGATTTAATCTTTGATCATTATAAAATAAATGCGATGTCGCTTGTTCTTTTACCCCATAGAAAATAAATGCATTTCTGCTAATATACCAGATCCCTTGTTAGCGATATTGACAGACATATATTTTTGACAATTAAGAGCGCATAATTTAGCAATTGATGCACTAATTAATATACAACAATTGCTCCAATTCAATTAGTGTAATTAATGTGCAAATAGTCCAACTACTTTCATTTCTCGCGGCAATTGGGTTTTAATTATCCCCCCACCAGACTGCAAATATACTTTGTGATCGAGTTGGTAATTTATATTTAATAGTGAATTAGCTCCTTGCTCTAAAACCTTCATATTCTAAATTATAATCAAATTAAGCTCTAATAAATCGATCACTAAATCGCCATAATAATAAAAAAAATAGAATCAACGTCGGAAAGTATAGAAAGTGTGCCTTTTTTAATGGAATGCTGGTCGAAGACTACCTACAATTTGGAATTTTAATAATTTGTAAAGGCACAGTGACAGTAGGGTATGTGAAATACGAGTGGTTTGATTTTCAGATAGGCACCTGTTTCGTGAAATTATGCGGCAGTAAATAACGTTGTCAGTGACAATGAATGACTCCTTTAGTATGCGGTTCAAACCTTTTGTCCTATTCGAATCGCATAAAACCTGACTTTGGTTACCAGATCCCTTGTTAGCGATATTGAATGACATATATTTTTGACAATTAAGAGCGCATAATTTAGCAATTGATGCACTAATTAATATACAATTGTACCAATTCAATTAGATATATTGCAATTATACTAGTCTAATTACAGCGTAATAAACTTTCATTTCTCCAATTGATGTACTAATTAATATATAATTGTACCAATTCAATTAGATATATTGCAATTATACTAGTTTAATTGCAATAATCCAATTACTTTCATTTCTCGCAACAATTGGGTTTTTTAATTAACCCCCCTCCAGACTATATAAAATAGTGTATTTAACGCGCAAATAGTCTAATTACACATTTACAAATTACTAATTACGCAATTACAGCGCAATAATTCAATTACTTTCATTTCTCAGCGCAATAATCCAATTACTTTCATTTCTCGCGACAATTGGATTTTAATTATCCCCCCTCCAGACTAATTACATTTATTAGATATATTGCAATTATACTAGTCTAATTACAGCGAAATAATCCAATTACACAATTACAAATTACTAATTACGCAATTACAAATTACTAATTACGCAATTACAAATTACTAATTACGCAATTACAAATTACCTCCCAATCTAATTATTCTAATTACATTTATTGCAATTACAAATTACCTCCCCCCACTATAATTATCCTATTTGCCCCCCACCCCAGAAAAAGTGGTGGGGGGGGCAAGTGGTGGGGGGATACCCGGGTCCGCTATTACCTCTCTACTCAAGTATAAAAAAAGACATCACGGGAAATATTGGAAGAGAAAGAAGATACACATCAGAAACAGTTGAATATGCTTTGTTTTGCATTCAATTACTATAATTAAACAAATTGTAGTTGATCCAGATTTCATTTCCACAAACTAAAATAAAAAAATTTAATTTATTGTAAAATAGTCTAAAAGATGCATACATAAATACATAATCATTTTTTCACCCATCCTTGTTAACTTGAAAGAAAAGTCTTTCACGTACGGCGTGGCGTGTTTTCCAATGATTAATTGTCAAATTTAACTTTCTTATCAATAGGGATTCCTATATAATATTGGTAGTTTTTTATACACTTATAACTACACTACATTGTCACTACATATAGTTATTTGTTAAAACAATCCATTAAAAGTCAAAACTTCTTGTTAAAAAAAAAGCATAATACAAAATTTAATGCGTTAATAAATATTATATACTATTCTGGGATAAAGGGGGTCGTAATTACATGTGGTGTGTGTGTGTGTATTATAATGGAAAACGTAATCGTGGTAATATTGAATATTTAAACAACGTTATTTGTAATAAAAATTTTTTGTTTCTTGTACAATGTACATATTAAATATTTACAGATTTTTTTTCAATAGAATAAATACATTAACAGTCATTAACGATAAAAGATTAATGGTCATATTTATTTTTACATAGTATTCTGTTTCATTTTTGTTTCTTTGTTTTCACATTCATTATTCTGTTTATGAATATTATGAAATAATTTCATAACATCATATATGGCCAAATATATAACAGAGATAAGATTAATTCGGATGTTAATTTTACCCCTTTGTATTACTATACCTACTATTTGACGATATGAAAGTATTTAATGTTGAATTTAATTATACACTGGTGCATTTTTTAGGATAATTTGAATGGAATTATGCTGAACTAAATTAAATTGAAATATTAAATGTTATGGTTTCAATTTCAATTAATAAACAATGTGAATTACTCTTCCCTACAAAATATTATCATAAGTATTGAAAAAAAATTATTACATAAATATTCCGGAAAAACCTTTGAACCTTAAAATATCAGCAAAGTTTGGTAAATTAATTTTAAATTTATAGCTTAGTAATATGGTGGAAAGAGTAGAAAATATGTACAATGTAATCAACTGAATGTATCCATATTACAAATCATTGTATTGATAAAGTTAAAAAAAAGTTCTTGGAAAAGTTGTAGGGTCTTCCTCAAAGTTTTTTGCTGAGTCTGAAAAATAAAGTTCATTGCTTAATTAGCATGGAGCGAACATAAGCTCATTTTTTTCAAATTGAACACCCTGATATAATATTACTGTTCAATAGAGATTTTCTTCCTAATTTCAGCAATAGTACATATAACACTCCATATTTTTCTTTAATTTTTTTTTTTTAATTCGGTGTTGCCTTGGCTTTGGTTTGTGCCCATTAGCACAGTGCCTATTTTGGTTTTTAGACCTTATTCCATAAATCTCATTGTTTTTACTTATTGCCAGGCTCTCGCCATACTCACCTACGAAAATTGTCAGATGTCAAATATATTCTCACTTCAACTGTAGAAGTACACTGGTCTAGGACAAGATCCTATTCTTTGTTTTCTTTGGCCCAGTTGTATCGTTGAAGACGCTGATATTGTAATTATTTACAGCAACTATGAAAGCTTATACACCATTATTACATTTCAGCAAAAGAAATAAATATATTATTAAAGTAAATATGCTTCCAAATACATCGAGACAAACTTATATTTCTTAGCATGCAATAAGAACTTTGCTGCGATGATTTATCACGCTTACGAAGTTATATTAACGCAGAGAGCGAATGTGACATAGAAATACGAGAAGGATTAACCAAAAATATAGTCCAATTATTATAATAGCGAATTTTATTAAATTACTTGGTAACAACTTTATCTAAAAGTATTGATTTAATAAAAACCTCTGCATCTACGACTTACGTCAAAGGAAAAGTCAAGGAGTGTTTTTTACATACAGGGTGTGTGTGACCTTCTATTAGCCGTTTCTAGGACTACGTACACTGGAATTCTGAAAATTTGTATGTCTCAAAAATCGGAGGGATTTAGAGGGAATGCTAATACCAATTGAAAGAGAATTAAAAGGTGCATCGAATAGCATTATAAAACACAGGGTGTTATATTTAAAGTAAGCGAGTTGTTAGACTTGAATTGGACATAAATGGCCGGACTTTTTTCGACGTCCTGTATACCTTTCAACAAATTTCGCATATTGCAGATATTTGTTTACATTTTAATATTACTAATTTAGAATTTGAGCCCTCTAGATTAAGAACTTAAGGAGATAGAACCGATTAAGTTGAAGTATGTTTTCCCAACATTTTTGAAAAAGTCGAAATATATTGGAAACCTTTAAATTTAAGGATAGAGTATGCTTATAGGACTTCTGTAAATATCGATGTAGAATCTAAAAATGAAATAAAAAAATAGTACATTCCATTTGGAATAAGCGAGTTGGTGCCGGTAGAACCGGAAGTCCCATCTCAACGAAAATATTTTTAATCGTTAGAACATTGTGAGAAACCCCTGTATACAAATTTTCAGAATTCCAGTACCTATGCGTAGTTCTCTACCTGTATAGGGTGCATATAAATATGTCATAAGTTTTTAGTGTCAAAGCTACTAGATTTAATTAAATTTGCCCCTATCTCAAATATATTTATTTAGCCACTAGAGGAAATTATTAAACTTACCTAAAAACAATTAGTTTTCAAAAAACTCTCAAACGGTTTGAAGTGGATTAGATGTGATAATGTTTCCCTGGTATTGTCGTTTTATAAAATTTTAATTGATCTCATTAAATTCACAGAATAATGGGTAAATACCTAACTATATAGACAAATCTGCTACTAATATTTCTAGAAGAGATATGAATGCTTCAGTTTTTATTTTTAAAGAGATCACCAATTGTTCACATATTTTCTCTTAGTAATATTTTTATATTTGTAGTAAATCTAGTACAATTTATTATTTCATCGAGTTCGACTTATTTTAATCCTTCCATTGTATTGGATTACAAAAATAATAATGCAATTTAATTTACAAAATTTTATAGTCAACGTTTCTTTCAAAATAACTATTCAATCCAAAACAATAACTATTTTCATTAATGCGAATAATTAAATTGATCCATTCTCATCTTTCAGTGAATTTCATAGTAGTAGATTAGAATTATCACAAAGTGATATCTCTATAAAACAATTAATTAAATAAATTTTCAAAACATCAATATTAAAAAATAGCTAGCATTTAAAAAGCAAATCTAGGGAGTCGGTTAACTCGTTGGCTGTTTTCGAGATTAACGCTAGTTATTTATTTCTCTGATTGTCCTTATTTATCATAATATCGGAAGAGAAAAAAAGTTGGAAGAAAACAAGTGTTTTTGTTCACTAGTTTTTTCAGAAAATAGGTAATAGAGGAAAGATTTTTCTATACTTGAAAAAAGACAGCGTACTTAAATTTTGTTGACAGAATATCGAAATAGAAATAAAAGGCTGTTTGATTGATTGCCTGATTACGTATGCCCTTTTAGTGGAATGTTGAGTGAGATTCAAGAAGAAGCAAGCGTTTAAAGATAAACAAAACAAAAATACCAGGTAAGCACGTATATTTCATGTTAAATCTAAAGACATAACTAAAGTTAAATTAAAAAAGGAAGTTGAAAGAAAACAAAGTTTCTTCTCACAAAAATTCAATAATTTATTTTATAGCAACCAGTTTCGTGAACTAAAATTGCTTCACATCTTCACAGGCCACAGAGAATTTTACCAACAGTGAATACAGGGGTTGTCGATAAAAATCAGTATATTAATAGAAATAAAAAGGAAGCTTTTATAAAAGTTGTAAAATGACTGAATTATGAGTTTTTCTTTAAATTCGCGATTCAAATGTAATACCGGCGCAGCTGGGCAAGCTTTCGGCGCACTTACGTCTGACCAGTCGACATTGTTGCCATTTTAATTAAAGCTTAGATGATAAACCAATGCGATGTATCTAATCAAATAAAAGGTTTTTTAACTTCGCTTTATGCAGTCTACTTTTTTAATTCCAGTTATATTTACATCTTCATTTTTCATTAACAATTCAGAGATACCCAATCAGAGAGAGATAAGGATGGTGAAAATGAAAAATTAATGTAATTGCTTAAACAGATTTATTGAAATACGCAGTTTTAACTTTCATAATGAAAATTGTAATGCAAAAGAATATGAAAAAGGCAGCTACATAAATCCGCTTTTAGTTGCTAATTATTAAAATAGAAAATAAAAAAACTATAAAAACAGCATTCGATTATAGGACCTTTTCCCTATATCATTTGTCAGCTCGTTGCTTTGAGTCACTGAACTTTACTGCTACTTTACTACTGACCTAGTTTTCAAATGTAGCAGTTGTGTGTGACCAAAAAATAGCACGATATAACTTAAACGAACCAATTGGGAGCCGGACACGAGCCAGTTTTTATTATTTAGGTTTTCCTGGAAGACAAAAGCCGCGCGTCGATTTGTGATATAGGTACCATTGTGATTGTGTGTGATATTAATAGTTTCAGTTTTTAGTGAAATTTAAAGTGTGAGTATTGTGTTGGTTTAGTTATAATAAAAATTTAGTGAAGTCTATTATGGGTGTGCGTCAAGTTTTATTTTAGTGGCAATCAAGGTAAGGTAGGTATAGTGTGATGTTTACGAGATTAGTTCAACATCTCAGGGACTATTTGCTTTATTATTAAATTTCCCGCATTTTATTTGAAACGTGAAGTTTGGCAACAACACACAATTCAGGAATCGTACATGATACCCGCGATTGCCTCAGTTATTAGTTTCATTAGCGCATTCCACTGGCGGGGTACGAAAATTAAATAAGAACAATATTCATTTTTTATAGCAAATTCAAAAATGTAGTTTAGTGTTCCTATAGTTGAAAGGTGTCACCCCTATAAATATTACCCCCACTTAAAGATTCACTCTGTATAGAAAGAAGTTTTCGATTTCATTTTTATTTTCTATGATATGATTAATTATCATTACTGGGCACAACAAAATCCGCCTGAAGTACTTGGGTATGAATGTGTTTTTATCCTTATCCTCAGAGAATGAATAATAGTGTGATTTTATTGATTGCCGTCTGCTGGGGCCCAATTTGGTGCAGCTGCTTGCTATAAAAATTATTTTCGCAGAGGTGTCACACCATTTGGAACCATTTGAAATTATTTAAAACAAAGTTTTCTCAACTGCTAGATTGCCAAAGTGAATCAGTATAGTGGTCAAGGTTTGTAAATTTAACACTATTAGATTACTTTTTAACGGGACCTTATAGGGAGGCTGAAGATCAAGGCAAGACAACGATAGGAGCTAGGAACTATTTGGCAAGTCTGGAGACAATATTCATTACTTTAAGGTGTCTATGTATGAAACTATTTAATAAAAATATTAAATATTCATAAGATAAGAAACATTAATTTTCAACGGAAGAATTTGAAGTCATGAGGGAAACTTTCAAAGAAAATATCATTCGCCATATTGTTCTATTTAAAAAGAATCGTCGATAATTTCATCAGAACCACATAAATGATTTCGTTGGCATAAACATATGCGCATTCAAGAAATAAAACCAGTCTATCCGATATTTTTGTTCTCTCCTACGTATTACAGATATGAACTATTCTTACTTGTGCAAAATCGGTTATGCATTTATGCAGATATTTGAACTGGCTCTACATCCCGTGTTTTGCATTTGTGTAAATAAATGAAAGTTAAATACGCTACCCTTCTGCAATTTTAATAGAAAATTGGCAGATGATGTAGAGGTTCTTTTATTATACATACATTTTCAGAGGGCTTGTTGGCTTATTTACGTATATTCTAACAAGTCCTACGAAATTTTACATGTAACGAACGAAAGGAGGGCATTATTTTTATTTCACTAATTCCTGATAAATCCATATACCATAACGTTCATGCTCAGATCCTTTCTTATACAAACAATTGAATGACTCATCTTATAGCAGATACGTGTGTGAGGTATCCAATTAAAAGATACCGCCTGACCTTAACTTTACAATAGGTAAAATTCTCATTTTCAATTTCTCAGTCGACTTTAACATATGAGTAACTGATCTGAGATAGTGCAGTCAAAAATATAATAAATTACAAAAATAATCTTAAAAATTACGAAGGTATCTGCCGATATAATTAATGATTTCATGGTAATAATGACATTGGTTGAAATTGACTACTACTTTCTTCTATGCCACTAATCAAAGTATTACATATTATATTTAAAACATTGTCCACTCGCTCACAAAAATTTGAATTCTTCAGTCTACTTTATTTAAAAGCATAGCTAAATAGCAATATGCCAGTTAACTTTATAACACCCTGAATTTTTAAATGAAATCGTTTTCCTACAGTCTTTAAAGATTTTGGTGTCCTCTACAAGCAACTAAATTTATGATACTCCATTTAGAAATATTAAACAGCCGACCAATATTTACTTATCTAGTTAAAAATGTTCTAATTTTATATTTTGTTTATATATTAATGAAACTTTCCCAGGGTTTATTTAAAAATAAAACAATTAACATAGTTTTCCTTGGACAAAAGGAAAGCCAATGTGAACCGATCAAATAAATCCATCTATGTGGAGATCACACGTCATCGTTTTAACCTTGTTCATAAATCTATAAAAAGCTTTAAATTTGTAAAATATTCAAGTAATTATATAAAATACTTAAAGGGTTGAAAAGCAGATTTTTAGTGATTTATAAGTGTCAAGATAGCCCAAACTGTTTAAAATAAAATTCAATCTTTTCTTTGTTCATGCATACTTAAATTCTTCTCGCGATACATTATTTTAATGCCTTAAAAAATGTATTTATATACTTACATTTTACACTGAAAGCTTGATATTCCAATAAATATTTTTACCAACTACACAACAATTTTTTTGATGATGTGGAATAACACAATTAAGTACCAGCACTTATCAAACATATAAAACATATATTTATGTGTAGCATTTATTTGAGAGAGTGCATTTCATTTAACAAAAATTATATATTTGCATATATACAAGTACTAGTAAATATCCAAGTGCATTCCTTTAAATTCATAGAAATTGACAACTTGAATTTAGTTTGGCTTGATTGGAGCTTTGCTGTCCCATACGGAAAATGGTTGATTACTGCAGTTGTTAAGCATTTTACTGATATACAAATTAAAATCACAATTTCATCTGAATATTTTATATTCCGCTCTGCACAGAAGTTTTAAACTTGTCCACAATTCATTACATGACACAAATAAAATTGCGTGACAAGCATTTTTTAATTAAAATGAAAGTGGGTTTTATTTAAATTTTAATGAATTTATATTTTGGATATTGTCCAAAAGCAAATTGTGTGTTCTAATACCACCGCGATGCGGGTTTGTATAATACATCTATTTACTTATTTAATTTATTGATTATATTACCAATGACACAATAGTGGACGTGGAAAGATGTAATTCTTGGAGTAAAAAACTGGGTGGTGAATACCGGGCGTGATACAAATGTTCTTGTTTTACTCCGTTAATATTATCTTTTAAAAATATATTTTATAATATTACAGTGGAAAGATGTTGTATATATTGAAACCAAAAATTGGGTGGTCAATACCAAGGGTAATATTAAATTTTCTGTTTCACTCCGTTAGTATTATCAATAAAAACATAATTTATAATAATAATAATAAAATTATATAATAATGCCTTAAAGCAACAAATGTAGTCAGTAGTATCAGTTAAAAAAAGTGAGTTTCATAGGTACATTTTCTAGTGTGAAGTAGAAATTTTTTTAACTTTTTAATAGTTTCACGAAAAATATTATTTTCGCTTTATTTACATAGGTAACAACGTTGATACAAAACATACAAGGCTCAACAATGCCGTGTAATTCAAAATCATATAAATGATCACTATTATGCAATTATTGCCACCAAGTTACCCAAGCTCGATTATTTTAGATTATTCTTAAAAATGATGTTAATAGACTCAATATATTATTGCCACGAAATAACTGTAGCAGGAGCTTGCAAAACCGAGTTAATATATAAATACAGCTGAATAGCCAAAAAAAAAAAAAAACACAAATAGGTGCCGGATAACAAGTCTAAAATAAATACAAATATGTGCTGGATAACCCGGAGATATCAAACAGAAATAAATGCCGTATAACCAGTTTAAAATAAATCAACCATGTCTGTTAACCGAGAAAAATTACAAGATCAAACGAACTTACCTAAGTGATGTTCGATCTTGATTATATGATGGCCTCGTTGAAGTAAATAAATTGATGTAGTACCCTCGTTCTGGCCCAATGATCACAAATTTAAAAGTTGAAAACTTCTCTGCCTGTCCTCTGCCCTGTAACCCTACGCCCTATGCATATCCCTTTAGTCAAGTTTAAAGCAGTTGTTGCAATATAACTATTATTGGGATTTATTATGGATAAATTGTGGTGGGATATTGGGACTTTATTTACTTCAACGAGGCCATCATATAATCAAGATCGAACATCACTTAGGTAAGTTCGTTTGATCTTGTAATTATATTCGGCCTCGTTTCGTAAATAAATTGATGTAGATGTTTAAAGAAAATTGCAACAACTAAAGAGATATTATACAAGGATATATATTATAATAGAAAATGGTTGTTCTGATAACAATGTGATAACTAAATTATTTTTCCTAAAAATAAAACATATCTAGCACTAACCATACAATTACGTATTGCTTAAACCTAATACAGTGTTTGCAAATTTCTGATTATCAATTATTGGTCTATTATAAAATTTTGCAAATGTTCTAGAATTCTGTGACCAACCCGCGGCTAATCTAATGATGTCATAACTGACCCCTGCCTGAGCCGCTCTAGATGTTGAAGCATGTCTAGTGCTTTGTGGCTTAAATTGTGTCGTATCTAAACCACTTTTCTTTAAAACAATTCCTATCCACCTACCAATGGTTTGAGATGAAGCCTTATGGTATGGTTTCTTATAAGTGATAAATAAAAATTGACACGAGCCCCGTAAGTCTTTAGTTCTATTTAGATAATCTAGAAGTGCTTTTCCGACACATACTTGTGGGTCTGCAATGAAAATTGGTAAAATTAAAAAAGGTTGCGATTTATTTATACCGGATGTCTTTATTCTGTTAAATATTTTTATCTCAATTTTATCCGCGTGAACAGTAATATTTTCAATATTTATTAGACTTAGAGTCTGAATGCGTTGTCCAGTAGCTAGGGCCAATAGTACTGCTAGTTTTTGAGTCAGCGCTTCAAGTGAAATTTCAATATTTTTTAGCGATCTTACATATGTTAGCACTGTATGAGGATCCCAAATATTTTCATATCTAGGTCTTGGTGGTCTCATACCAAATATTCCCTTGAAAAATCGTTTTACCCTAAAGTCTAGACCTATTTCTGGACCAGCAATTTGACCAATAGCAGACCTGTAAGAGTTGAGGGAACCGTATGAGGCCTCGTTCTTAAATTGGTCTGTCAGAAAATTGAGAACATTTGGTACTGTGACGTGAAATGGGTGAAGCTCTTGTAAGGAACAGAATTGCCACCACAGCTTCAATCCAGAGTTATATTGTTTTAGGGTAGAAGTCGTTATAGAAGCTATACAGATGTTTAATGATCCTTGTGGCACTCTCCTTCATAATAACGCTTCCCGGATAACCTGCCTGCAACCAGGAAAAGATCTTCCGACAAAGGGTGTGGTATCCCGCTAAAAGAGAGCAGTTTTGTTTTAGGTTGGAAAATTAAAGGTTCCCTAACTAATAAGGATTTAAAAACGGGATACCATGGCTGAGAGGTCCATAAGGGAGCTACAACAATCCCTTCTGCTTTATCAGTAATAATTTTTCGGAGTACTCGCAAAATCATAGTAAAAGGAGGAAAGGCGTAGAAATAAAATTAACTCCAATCTAATGTGAAGGCATCCACCTTAAATGCCTCTGGATCTCTCACCCATGAGACAAATCTTGGACATTTCTTAATTAAACGACTTGCAAATAAATCTATACTTGGGTTTCCAAAACTATTTTTTATTCTTGTAAAGGCATAAGGTGCAAGACTCCATTCTGTTTCTTTATGAACTTGTCGAGATGCTCTATCGGCATGAATGTTATCTACTGAGTTAATATATGACGCAAAAATGTAAATACCCTTTTCTTCACACCAACCCCAAATTTTTCTAGCTACTCTATTTAAGTTTTCAAATCGAACACTTCCCATGCGATTTATAGTACAGATTGCTGTTGTATTATCAACTCTACATAATATATTACAATTTTGGAAACTTGTTGCAAAACTTTTTAAACCTAAATAAGCGGCTAATAATTCTAATTCGTTAATGTGACAATTTTTCTCATCTTCTGACCAATAGCCAAAGCTGGTACTATTATTAAAATAAGCTCCCCAACCTGTCTTAGAAACATCTGTGAATATTTCCGCATAAAAATTATCACAGCGAATTGCATTTGATGAAATCTGTACTTTCCTAATCCACCAGAGAAAATCTGAAGATAATATCATTGTTTAAATTTTAAACAATGATAATATTAATGGTATGGTCATTTCTGCGTCATAATTTCCTCTACAATTCCTCAGAGCTAAATATTTTTGGCGCTCGAATAGTTTTGTATACAAAAAACTATATTTTATGGCTGGTGCTGCCGATATTAACGTTCCAATAAATTTAGAAAATTCTCGAATCTTACATTGTTTCAAAGATGAAAACTTTTTCAAAAGTTCCAACAATCTAAAACGCTTTTCACTAGGTAATGACACTGACATTTATCTAGAATTATACAAAAAACCCAAATATTTACATACGTAGTCCGGACTAACATTGTTTTTTTTATAATTTATTAAAAAACCTAAATGTTCTAACAATTTTATCGTTTCCGTTACATTATTTTTACATTCTGCTCTCGTTCTCCCCAAAAGAAGAATGTCATCTAAATAAATGACCGAAACAAAACCTTTATCTCTAAGTAAAGCAACTACGGGTTTTAATATTTTCGTAAAAACCAAGGGTGCGCAGCTTAACCCAAAAGGCAAACAATTGTACTCATACAAACACCCCTTATATCTAAATCTCAAATATTTTCTGTAAGACTTTTTAATTGATACTAAGTAATAAGCATCTTTTAAATCTATCGTACTCATAAAACTATTAGGCATAATTAAACGAGCCACATAGTGCTTGGCGTAAAGTAATCTCGTGTGTTCTTTGATGAAGGAGTATAGTGGGTGGTACCGTTGTTTTCAGAAAAATTTATAGATTACGAATCATGATGGTTACTACCTCATAGGCGCGACCGGATTTTTTTTAGGGGGTTTTGTGTTAAAAAAATTTAAAAAAATAATTAACACTTTTATCTGTCATATTTTTGTTGTGATGCATTACTACTAACTCTAGTTAATGGCCATACACAGCCAATGATAAATAAATAAATAAATAAATACACCACATGTAATTACGACCCCCTTTATCCCAGAAGGTTCTAGGAGCCTTGTGCGGGAAGGGGCTACAATTTAAAGACAAGGGACACACATCCAATATCCGTGTATAATGGAAAAATCCCTCTCACAGTACATATTTCCCATTGCCACGACCGGGAATCGAACCCGGGACTTTTGGGTGAGAGGCAGATACGCTACCATTTCGACCATCAGTCATATAATGATATTCTGAGTTAAAATGTAATACTGATTTTCTGCAATTTTATCAGACGTTTCATGTTGGGATGTAATTCAGAATATGGTAATATGATAATAATAAAAAGATTTCATTGTGCTATAAATACAGGGTGTTTCCTGAGTGACTGGTCATACGCTAGTGGGAAGTAGAGAAGTCCAAGGCGGTTTCAGAATGACCCTTATTTCATCCCCTAATGCCCCTCGTTTCTGATATATAGCATGTTTTCTATTTTTTGGAAAAATTTCAATCGGCCATATTTTTTTAATGGCTTCACGGAATTGAACCAAATCTGGCAGATGTGTTTCACTAATGGATGTTTATATCATTCAGTGAACAAAAGAAAAAGTTAACAGTGCCGAGGGCAAATATTTTTAGTAGGGGAAGTTACCTAAAAACATCACCCTTTATATGGATTTTGGCAGTTTTCAATGGTAACTTTTAAAGTACACTAATAGTGTACATAAACCACGTATTTAGTTTTTTTGGCACATATTTAATGGTTCAAGAATTAACAGGTACGTTTCACGATAAGTCCATTTTAGAAATATTTACGT
Source organism: Rhagium mordax (assembly GCA_963680705.1). Lineage (NCBI taxonomy): Eukaryota > Metazoa > Arthropoda > Insecta > Coleoptera > Cerambycidae > Rhagium > Rhagium mordax. The sequence goes on from OY796656.1 coordinate 88,017,528, forward strand.
GTCCTCCTGCAACAAAAACATAAGCAATATACAGGGTGTCCCGAAATAATGTCCTCTTAAAGGTAGATTTCTCGTCAAAAAATAAGTATAGTCTTTTATGTACAGTAAGGTCGAAAACGGCCTCCTTGAGCCGCTAGACCTCCTCAAAGGGGGGCACCAAAAAGTGATTTTATTTTTTTTTCTCGAAAGTGACTAAAGTTGGCGGAATGAAATTTGGGTACGACTTTGTACTTATGGAAGGTCTTCTTTTCAATGCATTTTTATTTTTCTACTTACTTTTTAATTAAGTTAAATAAACAACCCCTATTGAATTTTTGGGCAGAACTTTTAAACAGATACATTTTTTTTTCAAATTAAATTTTTTTCAGAAAGTCACATGTATTCTACTACTTTCAACTCTTGAAAATTTATCGTGAATCTCATCAATTTCAAATAAAAAAATATTTTCTGACCCCTTGCATAATAGCCGTTTCTGTTAAATTGAAAACGGAGTTTGATACAAAAAGAATAAGTAGGCATGTGTCACTGTTACCATAATGTCATGAATCAAATCTGCCAAAAAATCACTTTTTGCTGCCCCCCCTTTGAGGAGGTCTAGCGGCTTAAGGAGGCCGTTTTCGACCTTACTGTATATAAAAGACTATACTTATTTTTTGATGAGGAATCTACCCTTAAGGGGTTTCACGTTATTTCGGGACACCCTGTATATGGGCGACTTTAATAGTGTGTGATAATATTTTATTTTACTGCCTATTAGAATTTAACTTAAAATACTATCATTCATTAAATATTAGGGTCGGATCTTTTTGTTAAATTTATGTAGTATTTTTTATATTTACAAACAAAAAAGATTAAAAACCACAAATGAATTTTGTTAGAATAAATACACAATATTAGTAATTATACAAGAGTAAAATAACGCATCTAAAATTAAAAACACATAACAAGTTTTAAATAAATACAAATAATACAAATTACAATAACACATCTAAAATCCAATGGACAAAAATAATACAAAACAAACTACAACAAATTTTCAAACGTTCACAACCAACCTCAATACATTTTCTTGCACATAAATTTTTTTTATAGCATCTCTGATCATACGTGAATTATTCTTCAGTTCAGTGCATCCTCTTCTATGCATTCTTAATTCTTCTCTGGTTGCAACTTCGGTTATAGGTAGCATATATACACTTTTTACCATTAAATAGCCCTATAAAAAATAGTCTACTGAAGTCAAATCTGGGGACCTTGCAGGCCAGGAAATTGGGCCATTACGACTAATTCGCGTATTGGGGTAATGATCATTTAAATGCTGCACCCTCTCTCTCTTAGGTTGTGAGGAGATGTACCATCGTGCTGGCCTGCAAGGTTCCCAGATCTAACTCCTATTTAAAACAAAAAGTGTATGCTACCGAAGTTGCAACCAGAGAAGAATTAAAAAAAACGCATAGAAGAGGAGTCCACCGAAGTAACTTATGATAGATGGTTACAGTTATATGCAAAAAAATGTGTTGAGGTTGGTGGTGGAAATTTGAAAATTTGTTCTAGTTTGTTTTGTATTATTTTTCCCCATAAGATTTTAGATGTGTCATGTATTAATTGTTTTTATTCAAAATTTGTTTATTTTGTTTAATTTAATTTTAGAAGAGTTTTTTTACTTTTGTATAAATACAAATATTGTGTGCTTTCTCTAGCAAAATTCAACTACAAAAAACGCGGGTGTTTTAAAGTTACCATGGCAACTTCAATAATCCGAGAAACGTGAAGTGTAAATGTCAACTTTTTTATTATTGATCTGACAGAAGTACCTTGTAACGTCAAATAAAATATTACTGACAAATGTTTTAAAAACTTTAACTGTGATGACAACAATCAATCTTATATGACAGATTGCAAATTAATTTTTGTTTTTCTCATTTCGATGACAACTAAAGGTATTTTACATTATTAGTTCTTATTTACATTTTTTTAGTAATTATTTATGATTTCAAAGTGTACCAATAAAAAAAATAGCGTAAAGTATTCGTGGATAACTGGTCTTTAAAATACTTGCTCTATTTCGCTGCGCCGCCGTCGTGCTCGAAAAATCGCGCGTGTTTTAAATCATAAAATCCACTTATACTTTAATATACTATTATTATGTGTACACACATAAAAAAAAAATAAAAATCAGTAAATAATCGAATCAAATCGAATTTTTCTATTTATATTGTACAAGACCCCCTAAAAAAAAAATCGGTCGCGGCTATGAGATGGCAACCATCGCGATTCATAATCTACATATTTTTCTCAAACGGATGGTATCATTCCCTATACTCCTTCATCAAGGAGCACACGAACCTCAATTTTATTACTTTACGCCAAGGACTAACAGTTCTATGGTCCTCAATTTTAAAATGTGACACTTTCACAAAGGAATTAAATGGTTTTAGGTTTAAAATTAAACGATGAAGTCCACCTGGTTTGGGAACTATGAAAATATTAGAAATATATTGATTCTTACACGAATCAACAATAGAAATAGCACCTCTTTTTAATAAATCTTGAACTAAATTGTCAATATTAGCAATTTCTTTTGGTGACCATTTTGGTTCCATAGGTACCATTGATTGTCTTGGCCTTTTAATTAGTGGAATACTGAATCCTTCAACATAGGATGTAATTTTCTTGTCAACAGACAAATCACGCCATCTTTGAACAAAATGACTTAACCTTCCAGCTGATTTACTAACCTCTAGAACTGTCGATGCTTCTTCTCTCTCTGTAGTTGATGTCGGTCCTGTTTCTTTCGAAGATACTGCTGGACATAAGGGCGCCGCTGAATATGTGGAGCACGAAATGCCTGTCCACTCTGCTGTGCTCCTTTCTTTTGCAGAATTGGACGTCTGTAGTTTCCCTGTTTCGGTGTAGAAGTAGATGGTCGAGTATATATATTCTTTTTCTGGAGTTTAAGTTGTTCGCCAGATTTTTCTAACTCCTTAGCAGTTTTAATTCTGCTGTCTAGGTCATTTCCAAATAACCATTCACTAATGGGAGTATTTTTCAGAGTATCCTTTAAACCTTTATTTAAGTTTATGGTTATTAATTATCTACGAGAGACAGATTTGGAATGATGAATGTCGCTCAGTAAACGACCAGCATCGTTAAGTATTTCAATATATTTCTTATTCGGGCCCCCCTTGTTTAACATCTCTGTAACCACCGAAGCAAGAGCTGATGTTGCCGCTCCTACTTGCCCCTGCACTTGCGCTAACCGTTGGTCACGGTGTATTGTGTTTTCTTGAAGTGCTATTGTTACTTCGGTATTAATTTTTGGAGGATTTAACTCCTGGCAGTTTTTCGGAGGAAGATATTTCCTAATAAGATCCTGTCTTGTCTCATCCGGTAACCCGGTGATCAGAATCTTAACCCAACGAGCGGCCACCCCTGGTTGTATTGGATCCGAAAAAAATTTTTTCGGAATTTTCGTCAGCGTCCAATATAGATAAAATATCTGACGCGATAGAAGGCTTCGACACGTTTGGGCTCTGATTTACAATCAATGGTTCGTCTGAAAATAAATCGATAGTTACCTGAGTGTCGCGACTTAGAAAATTATTGTCATATTATATTACAACACAAAATGTGTATAATTATTTTACTACCACCCTAGGTAACAAAATAAGGTTAACTTTTCCTTCTGGCCTCTCAGTCAATAATCTGTTTTATTCAAGATAAACAGGACACAAATTACTTTTATTATATCTTATTATCACTCTAGATAATAAATCTTCTGCCTTTACCACATTAGGCAAGGAACTATGATCGACAACAGCTGTTGAGCTGTCCAATGTGTCTAGAAATATTTGCCACACTAGGCAATAACTGTGCTCACTGACAGTTTTACTGACTATAAATAAATAAGGTCACACTAGACCTAAAACTGTGTCCACTGACAGCTTTATGACAATAAATAAATAAATGCCTGTGCCACCCTAAGCAATGGCTGAATATTTATATTATAATGAAGTGGGTGGAAGAGAAACAGATAAGTACTTGCCGTTATTTGAAGGCAGATCATCACTATTATTTTGATCGGACGAATTAACAATGTGTAAATTTCCATTATCTTCCTCGAGATCGGATGTTGCTACAAAGACATTACTTTGTTCTTCCGATACCTCTGCTGGTGAACCTGGTGATAACGATCTGGTACGATGCCTCTTTTCTTGTTGTTTTTCCACTTTATCAAGGCGTCGTTCCAGTCTTCTTAAAATTCTGCCAACGTCGTAGTGTTTATCCCTGTCCGAAGAACGACTACGACTTCTGTATCTTTTTCTTGAATGCTTGGGCATAATTATTTTTTCTTTTCACTCACTCACACACAAAAAAACCGGCAGAACAAATCTAGCAAGGCGCGGTACGATGTGATCGGTACGGCACAAAAACGAAGACTGAAGGGATATGCATAGGGCGTAGGGTTACAGGGCAGAGGACAGGCAGAGAAGTTTTCAGCTTTTAAATTTGTGATCATTGGGCCAGAACGAGGGTCCTACATCAATTTATTTATGTGAATTATATCAAAGTATCTCGTTTATCTATCAAAGAATTTTTATATATTAACAAAACATTAAATTATCATTATTTACATAATCAGAATAATGAAAATATTTTTATAGGTACCGGGTGTAAATGAAATAAGGCTCACCCCTATAACTTTTTTGATTTTTCAGATATTATTTTGAAATTTTGGCAGTTCCAATAACAAGTAAATTTGAATTAATGCATGTTAATAAAATGATTCTAGTACTTCCGGTTTCACCGTAAATGACCGTAACATCTGTTTTTTTTTAAATGGAACACCCTGTATATTTTTACATTTTTGGATTCAGGGATTCATTCTGCATACGATAGTATGAACTTCGAGGAAGAAACATAACCTCAAACATTTATTTAGGATAATTTAAGTTAGCATCTAGGGAGCCATGACTGCTGAAAAACTTTTCTTTCTGAGACATTGAGTATTGGAAAAATGAAATCGTGTTATTAAGTGATCTTACTTTGCTTTTATAGCCATTTAAACATCTCGGAAATAGTTTTTTCGATATAAGTATTTTTTTTAAATTGAACCATTATACCTCATTATGATATTTTAATAGAGCTTTTCTTTACCTACATTTCGATACCAAACACTTCACCATTAGTTCATAAATAACTTACAAAAGATACTTTATCTTAGTTCAAATTTATTTTAGTTTAATAAATTTGTTTCTTTTCAAGACATTCCAGATTAATTTCATACCAAATGTTTAACTTGGTCAGAGCTTACTAAAATAAATATAAAATAAAACTAAGGAAAAGTATCTTTTGTAAGTTATTTATGAACTAATAGTGAAGTGTTTGGTATCAAAATGTAGGTAAAGAAAAGCTCTATTAATATAGCATAATGAGGTATAATGTTTCAATTTAAAAAAAATACTTATATCGAAAAACTATTTCCGAGATGTTTAAATGGCTATAAAAGCAAAGTAAGATCACTTAATAACACGATTTCATTTTTCCAATACTCAATGTCTCAGAAAGAAAAATTTTTCAGCAGTCATGGCTCCCTAGATGCTAACTTAAGGTGGGCGGAAAAATAGGTTAGATTTGCCTAAAATAAGCACTTCGTAGTTCGACAATTTCTGCCGCATCCCTGAACCGATTCAAAATATTTTTTGACTGGCCTTTAGAAAAAACTCGGTAGAATAGTACTGGACTATTAAAAAACTCAAGAAAATGAAGATTCTTTTCTTACCAAGCTGTTAAACTTCGTAAACTTTTAACCTAATTTTGAAATAATTAAAAAAGTCGTGATCTCAATAAAATGGTTCTGGTCCAATCCGCTACACTATATTAAACACATACATGTTTAAATTTTGATTTTTTATTAAGTAATTATTGAAAAAATGTCGAACTACTAAACCAATATCACTGAAATTAAATACGTTGTATAATGCAGGAAACAAGGTTTTTGGTTCGAAATGATACTAAAGAATTGACATATAGAACTTTGGCTACTGTCTCGTAGATGGCAGCAAAATCAAAATTATAAATTGAATATTCTGTCAATCTTTTAATTTATTTGAAAGGTCGTATAAAAATATTGAAATCAATTTTAGGATGAATATAAACCGCCGCAGCAGTTTGCTATAAAGGGGCTTTCCCAACCATTTTCGTTTGCATTTTGCTTTCCGTACCTTACATTCCTATTGGTGCCTGAAGTACATTTATGAGGCACCACCAATAGAATCTCGTAGAGGGTTAAAGCTTGGTTGAGAATGTATTCTCATGTTGCCGAATTTTGAGGCTGCGCATAAGCGCACGTGAATGACAAGTAGTGACAGCTGACAGAAGAAAATGAGTTAACGACTATGAACATTGGAAATGTGTTATTTATTATTAGTTTTATTTAAAAAGACGAGTAAAATTGAAAAGGAATTTGACATTTACGAGTTGTAGACAACGATAATAATATGGTAATAAACGATTTTTATATTGAGAACGTGAAATTTTTAAGTGCCGAAGTTCATAACACCTAAACTATGGCAGTAGAGTAGTAATGGCGGAGCTGGGTCTCCCCCCACCCTTTTTTTTTTTTTGTGGTGGGGGGTAACTAGGGTAATTCGAGTAATGTAGGTAATTAGACTGATGTAATTGCAATAGAGGTAATTAGAGTATTGCAGGTAATTAGCCTGATGTAGTTGCAATAGAGGTAAGTAGAGTAATGTGCAGTAATTAGACTGATGTAATTGCAATAGAGGTAATTGGAGTGGTGCAATGCAATTGTAGTTGTAATTAGTGTATGTACTGATATGTGTATGAGTATTTCAAGTAGAGGTGGTGGGGCAGCTTCACTCCGTGTATATAAATGAGGATGAGGAGCACACAGCCATTTGTGGTGCTAGTCTCCCAGAGTAAAGACATAAAATGTATATTTGTACTTCTTGTGGTGTAAGTTTTACACGTGGTGACAATTTGCGAAGACATCAGAGGCAATCTTGTAAGAAGATACATGATAGTGGTCCGCAAGCAAAATATCCTAAACTGGAATGTAATCCTTCAACATCTACAAATATGGAAACTTGTAATTGCTGTAATGTGACTCTAAGCACAACCCAAATGAATTCCCATAGAAGGACATTGCAGCATAGGACAAATTCATGTGTTCCGTTTATAGAAGGTGTAGAAATTGTGCAGAGCGCTTTCAAATACAGGATTGTAACCTATCGAGTATATAGCGAAAATAATCACCAAGACTATGTAATGTTCTTCAATGAAATTAGATCAAAAATATTAAATCTCTTCGAGGAAGTGTTACGTATTCATAATACAGTAAAAGTAAATATGGAAACGTTTGCTACGTACGTATTACAGACACAGGAACTATCTGAAATGAAATCATTTAACACTTCCAACAAAATCTTGGATCAAGCTATGGATTTGAACAATACTTTGGACACCTTTGTGGATGCTATGATTACACAAACTACGGAGTTCCTGGAACGTGATTCAGGTATTTAAACATACATTAAGGTGGAAAGAAAATGACTAATTATAATTTAATTTTAGGATGGGCCCTCGAACGAATTGCTTTTGTTGAAATCAATGTGAATAAATATAGTCCTCTGGGTGGTTCATCATATGTCAAGTTGCCAAAATCCATAGAAAACAAGAAGGCAGTGGTAAATGTAAAAAACCAGGATCAGTATTGTTTTGCTTGGGCTGTAACTTCAGCGTTGTATCCTGCAAATGGCTGCACATCTGAGACCTCATCATATCCACATTTTTCAAGAGTTTTAAATTTATCAGGTATGAATTTTCCAGTAAAATTGCGGGATATTTCAAAATTTGAGGAGATGAATAATATTTCAATTAACGTGTACGGGTTAGAAGAAAAATTTGAGAATAATAGAATAAAGTATGAAGTTGTTGGGCCTTTACGTTATTCTGAAAAAAAACTATTTATGCATGTAAATTTGTTACTACTTTCCGGTGAATGTGGTGTAAATCATCACTGTAAGAAAGATTGCGCTAATAATCACTATTGTTGGATAAAAAACTTGTCTAAGCTAGTTTCCGCTCAAATTTCAGCTCATGATCATAAAAAGTACTTTTGTGATGGTTGCTTACTATATTTTAATAATGAGCGTCAGTTATTCCAGCATCAGAGAAATGACTGTAATCATGTTTATACAACAACACCATCGACACAATTTCGGATTGATAAATATGGTAAACAAGTACCTGAAAATATATTAAAATTTGAAAACTTTGAAAGACAAATGCAAGTACCATTTGTAGTGTATGCAGACTTTGAATCAATTCTGAAACCTATTCATACTTGTGAACCGAACCCCGAACGTTCTTATACAAATAAAACTTTTATACACGAACCTTACTCCTTCGCATATTTCATAAAATGTTCTTTTGACAATTCTTTATCAAAATTTGAACTCTATCGAGGATCTGATGTAGCCAAAGTTTTTGTATCGCGTATTGAAGCCGATGTAAGGGAAATCTATAACAGATATATGAAAGATATAGTCCCAATGGCTAAACTCACAGCACAAGAAAGACAAGACTTCCTGAATGCGACCGTATGCGGTATATGTGAGAAACCATTTAAAGTAGAGGATGTAAAAGTTAGAGATCATTGTCATATAACTGGTAAAGTAAGATTTGGTGCCGCACACTCTGTATGTAACTTAAATTACAAATTACCAAATTTTGTACCTATCATATTTCACAATATGAGTGGCTACGACAGTCACCTATTTATAAAACAGCTCTGTGCACATAAGGACAGAGTTGATGTTATAGCACAAAATAAAGAAAAATATATATCTTTCACGAAACACCTTTATATGCATGATTACGTCAATAAGAAAGGGGAGAAAAAACGGAAATTTATACAACTACGATTCATCGATAGTTTTAAGTTCTTATCAACATCGTTGCAAAATTTAGGGGGCAACTTAACTGATAACCAATTGTTTGTTACGGGAAGTTTCTATACAGATAAGGAAAAATTTAATTTAATGAGGCAAAAGGGTGTATTTCCATATAGTTTTATGGATAGTTTAGAGAAACTAAATAATGTAGAGTTACCCTCGAAAGATGAATTTTACGATAACCTAAATGAAGAACATATAACAGATAAAGATTATCAGAGGGCTAACGATGTGTGGAACTTGTTTGATTGTCAGAATTTGGGCGATTACTCAGATCTTTATTTAAAATCAGACGTACTCCTTTTGTGTGACGTATTTGAAAATTTTCGTAAAATTTGTTTGGAAAAATATAAACTTGATCCTGCTCAGTATTACACTTGTCCGGGTCTCTCGTGGGACGCTATGTTAAAACTAACCAAAGTGGAGTTGGAATTATTAACGGACATTGATATGATCCATTTTTTTAAAAAGGGAATACGTGGTGGAGTAAGCCAGTGTACGGAAAGGAAACATATTGCGAATAACAAATTTCTCCCTAACTACGACCCCAAAGAACCTTCTTCATTCATCACATATCTAGATGCCACGAACCTATATGGGCATAGTATGTCGCAACAATTGCCGACAGGTGGATTCGTGTGGCTGTCCGAAGAAGAAATCATGAATTTAGATATTACGAGCATTTCAGATGAAAGCACCCATGGGTATGTTCTCGAAGTAGACATACATTATCCACAAGATTTACACGACTTACACTCAGACCTACCCTTTTTAGTAGAAAATATTATTCCACCAAAATCAAAATCGAAATTGACAAAACTGATACCAAATTTAAACGATAAGAGGAGATATATTGTGCATTATATAAATTTGAAACAAGCGCTAGATAACGGGTTAATGGTTATAAAAACACATAGAATACTTAAATTCAAACAATCACCTTGGCTTAAAAAATATATTGACCTAAACACCGATATGAGAAATAAGGCTAAGAATAAATTTGAAAAAGATCAGTATAAATTATTAAATAACGCAGTATTCGGTAAGACAATGGAAAATGTTGATAATACAATGGATATAAAATTAGTTACCCACTGGGAGAGCGTTAGGCGGAGTATGGGTGCAAATGCATTAATAACACGCCCTAACTTTAAATCATGCTCAATATTTACTGATGATTTTGTAGCCATCCATATGGGTAAACTAAAGTTAGTCTACAACAAACCAATTTACGTTGGTTTTTGTATCTTGGAGTTGTCTAAGACAGTATTATACAACTTTTTCTACGACGTTATCAAAAAACATTTCGGCGATAATGCTTCTTTGCTGTATACAGATACGGATTCGTTGATTATAAAAACATTTACAGATAACTTTTATAATTTCATAATACAGAATCCAGACAAATTCGATACATCTAACTACGAAGAAATAAATAAATTTAATATTCATAAGGGCTTGTCGGTGTTAGGTAAAATGAAAGACGAGTTCCCCTCTGATCCCATTATTAGTTTTTATGGTACGGGTGCGAAAGCTTATTATATACAATCGGTGGATAATGAACTCAAAAAAGCTAAAGGTGTGAAGAAATCTGTTATTAGAAAGCAGCTGTCAATAGATGACTATAAGAAAATCGTTGAGCGGGGAGGTTTAATATTTAGAAAAATGAATACGTTTCGGAGTTGCTTGCATGACATTTACACAGAAATAAAGAACAAAGTGGCCTTGTCCCAACACGATGACAAACGTTTTGTTATTCCTAATACTACTAAAACATTACCGTGGGGGCACCGTGACATATCATTTTTTCAGAGCGAACAAGAACAAAATATAGAACGACTGATAGTTGCCATAAATAATATGGAGAAAAAAAATGAAAACTTGGACGCTTTACTTGCAGCAATAGCTGATTTAAGCCAATAATTAATTTAAAATTTTTATTTCATCTTCTAACGTAAAGGTCGAAAATTCGAATACATGAACTACTAAACTGGAAAATTCAAACTACAAAATTTCACCAATATTTAATTGTAACATTATAATACAAAATTATTGTGATAATTTTAAGTACTTTCAAATAATAGAATAAAAATATCTAAATAAAAATCACAGTGTTGTTATTAGTAAACCTTTCTCCCAAAATAAGTTAAATATCGATTAGGTTAAATCGTAAATTATAAATAATGTAGGTAGTGACTTGAAGAGGTGTGTGTAATTATACAGTTTTACAATGTAAGAGTAGGTGACGTTGCTAAAACTAAAATGTCGTTTTATGCTGCATTCAGGAATGTGATGTCATTTCAAATAGAAAGGTGTTGCGTCAGTTATTCGATGTGCGCATGACATTTAGAAAAGTTTGACGTCACTTTGTAGCGGGATTCTGTTGAGACAAAGAAAATCAACAGTGGGGTGAAAGCTTGGCTTGCATAAATCACGTGATGTCGTCCAACCAATGAGAGACGAGAGTGGTCACCCACTCCCTACCGTTGGAGGGGGAAGTTAGCTTGGCTTGGGTTTGAGGACGCTTACAAGATTCTTTCCGTCTTCGCCTGTGCTAGTGTGTGCAAGTGTGCTCTCGTGAATTTCATTGCTCAGTTTTTGTGAACAAAATGGTAAGAACCGTTAAAAATGTATCATCTGCTGGTGGGCGTAAAAGGCGCTCGTCGACACCGCCACCAACTTTACCGCCCTTGACTTTAATGACGTATTTGGCTACGTTTAAACCATCACCTGACGCATCTACGGCGTCAGGTTCCGCCATTAATGGCGGTGCTGTGAAGTCAGCAATAAAAAATCCATCCTCTGGCAGGGTTAATGTTTTAAACAACATTATTGTTAAAGATGGTATTGCTGCTGACGTTGGGGGCGCTTCGTGTTCTAACGAAGGCGGTAGTCAGCTAGCGTATCATGGGCACCATCAGCAGATGCATGGCAATATACATCCTGGCGCAGATTTACCTGTTTTGCACCTTGAAGATGGTGACCTCGGCAATACCGTCAATGTCACCGTATCCAGGAGTAATGCAGGTAAAGCCGTTCATACCCCGAAATTACATGGTTTGGCTTTAAACAAAAAATTTAAAGTCACACCATCTACTTCAGGGTGTCAGGATGTACGCGCATCTCATCCGCGCAAATCATCTATGTCTCTGGTGGCACATGACTCCGATGACGACTTTTTGCCTAGTAATGTAAACAACAATAAAAACACAAAGTCGTCGTCGGCGCCATCAAAAGGTAAAGGTAGACGTACAGAAACACAATCCATAGACTGTGACGCGACTTTATGGGACGAGATAATGGATTTCGCGCAGACAGTTGTACCTACCCCTCTAAGTCCGCTACCTGCTTCACCAAAAAAAAATAAGGTTTCGGCAGGTAAAGGGCAGGTAAAACCGTCTGCGTCGTTTGTGGCTGTACCTCTACCTGGCAATAGCGCATTAGAACAGCCAAGCTGTTCTAATGCGGTGTTGCCACCACCACGCAATGACGCATTAGAACAACCGGGTTGCTCTAATGCGGTGTTGCCACCGCCGCCAGAGGTAGCTCCGATTGTTAATGAGAATCCGCTCCCAGCACAAGCGGACTCTGATTCTGAATCGGAGGTGTTCTCGCAAGTTGACACCAAAACATCTGTTAAACAATTTTTTAAAATATACGGTCAACTTAAGAGAACACATGATTTAAATTTGAGGCTTTGTCGGGATCATCCGAAAATCTTGCGTCGTGCTGCTGATATGCGGGAAAGAGCCGCAAAATTAGAGGCCGACGTAAAGAGACAAAGGGAGGCTCTCGACAAAACTGCAAAGCAGATGAGGTTTATTTCGGATCAAATGGGTGGCTGAGCACTTGCGCACACGCGGCGGAAAGTTATTTTAAGTTAGATTTTAAGTTAGTTAAGAATATTGTTAGTTAGATAAGATTATTGTTAATTAGGTTTAAAATATAGTATTAATAAAAAAACATTAAAAAAATAAATGCAAAAAAAAAAATTTAAAATGTTTGTCAAAAAAAATAAATGACAAAAATAATTAAAAAAATAAATGCCCCAAAAAAAATAAAAATTTGTCAAAAAAAATAAATGACAAAAATAATTAAAAGAGCATACAAATAAAGGCAAATTAATTAAGTTAGATTTTTAAGTTATTTAAGAATATTGTTAGTCAGATAAGATTGTTAATTAGGTTTAAAATATATTATTAATAAAAAAATATTAAAAAAAATTAAAAAGTTTGTCAAAAAAATAAATGACAAATAATTACAAAAAAATGATACAAATAAAAGACAAAAAATGATAAAAAATAAATTACTGTGTATTATTATGTAAGAATATATTGTTAAAAATAAATATAAAAAAGTTTAAAACAAATTTTAAAAAGTGAATAAAAAATGATAAAAAAATTAATTAGTTAATAAAATAAATACACCACATGTAATTAATTAATTGTGCATATTATGAGTACATGTTTGACATGAATAAACACATAATGTAAAGGTTAATTAATTTAAATAAATAAAGAGTTTAATAGGTTAATAACAACATAAAAAAAAAAAAAAAAAAAAAAAAAAATTAAAAAAATCGAATTTTAAACACATGAAAATCAAAATTAATGGTTAATTAGGAAAGGTCAAAGGTCAAATTTAAAAAAAAAACCGGAGAACCACCACCTCCTTTCTCCGGGGGGCGTCCGAGGATTCGATCCTGTGGTCTTCTGAGTGACCTCAAGATCGACGCGTATTTGCCCGCTCGGCTACTCGAACGCCCCACAAGAGTTAGGTCTATTTCCTAATTTCAACAAAAAACTACCTGCTCATCGATCCGTATTTACCAGGCAGGGTCGCATGGCCTTAGGCTATAAAATCAACCCAAGCTATCGGCTTTATACATTTACAACTGTATTATTTTGAATCAGTTTATATCTTGAGATATTTTAATTTAATTTAAATAATAATAAATAAAAGATAACCATTTTTTTTTCAAAATACTTTTTAATAAAATCATTCATATGTTCATTTGTTTTAATATTTATATGATTTACTAATTTTCACAACTTGTAATATACAGGGTGGCACAAATATTTTTATTAATTAAAAAATATATACAATTAAACTTAAAAATAAAATGAAATATAAATTTACATTAATAAATACTACTTATAACGAATCAAATTTAGTAAAACACGTTGTATCGTTCACGCAATTGTTTTATTTACATTATTACATGTATGACATACTTCAATTCGATGCAATTGCACCAAGTTTGTGCTGCAACATTTACATTTCGTTATCATTGCACCATCCAACGTCGTCGTTTTGTGAATATTTACATGCTGGTGACGTCCGGACACTATCCGTGTATAGGATATATAACATAGCCCACACAGGAAGTGTTTGGTTGCATCCGGCCTGGTTCTGATTATGACAAAAGACGCTGACGTGCAATATAGTCTCCGCCGATCATCATAATTGTTTAATATTTTTCCGGAGAAGGCTAACTCTCCCGCTTCGTCTTCCACATCATCCCCAAGACCTTCATCTACACTGACGGGAACCAGGTTGCCATCTCCCCAGTCGGCACCCTCTTGGTCGACATTGATATTTTCCACGATGATGGGATCCCCCCTGTGGACAGCATCTTGATTCAAGTCCTGAAGCTCTTGATTCACACCATCTCGGTGTAACACCATTGCACCCATATCATTTTCTGCCAGTTCAGTGAGGAATCGTCTATAAGCCATCTTTAAATGTTGGAACTCAACTGATTTGATGTTAAACCTCCTCCGTTTTATATTCTATAATTCGTGACGGTGACGCCCTTCCTATTGCGTCAAGTTTACTATTAGCTATTTAAACCAAGAGTGACCACAAGAGGAACGCATTCAAACTTCTTACGTAACACAATCGTGTCTTAAAACAGAAGTGCATACAATGGTCCTACCAAGAGAGTGGAAATTAAAACCAATAATAGCAGTACAACCGTATAGTTACAATAATTCAAGAATTTGCCATAATTGCTATACTGCATGGAGGAAGCAAATTATCAACCCATGCACTGGACTGTGCAAAAAGTGTGTAATTCAGAACCCAGTGCAGAAAAAAGAATTTCGAGACAATTGTCCAAATGAAACACAATGTCGCAATTGTCTTACCATACTCAAAAGAACGAATTTTGGTATATATCGAGACGTATGTGAAGCTTGCAAAGCAGACCAACCACAATTAAGACAACGATGCGTGTACTGTAGTAAGTACGAGGACAATTGTTGGAACAACATTTGCATAAAATGTATGTCAGGGGCACTCATCTTGTGTGATCGCATTGGTGTGTTTTATAGTAGTTGGACTCACCATAATAGGGACTGTTGGTGTCTTAATTATAAATAAATTATATTATTTGTATATATGTATGTGTGTATGTAATATATATTATAACCATAAACTGTAAATATATTTTTAGTATTGTAATAACATATTATTTTGTAGGAAACTTTTAAAATTATACAAAAAAAAAAAATGATTATTTTTAATTTTTTTACAATTTAAAATGAAGGAAATAAATTAAATAAATATTTAAGAGTTTATTAAGTAAATAAATGTATTAAATGACTTACAATTAATTTATTTACTAAAACTATTTATTAAATTATTTACAATGTTTAATTTATATGGATGCCTAATCTGTTCCCTCGCAGACATTATCGCACTCTATCAAGAGCTGATAATCTGACCAGTGGCTCTGGTCAGGTGATGGCTGGCCGTCTGGATCGTAGAACACCGTTTCCATAGACCATGCTGATGGTGATGTTGCCCTATCAGTGCTGCTGTCCGGGGGGTTATCTTGGTCCTCGCCTAGATTCTCACCTATCCAATAAGATGAAGGTGATATTGGTCTGTCGTCAATGCTATCTGGGGTAGCTTGGTCATCCTGGTCCTCTTCGTCTTCCTGGTCCTCTTCGTCTATCGAATACGATGGAGGTGACCGTTCCCACCAATCACTGCTGTCTGGGCCGTATTCACTAGGCATTGACCAGGTCGATGACGTTGATTTTGAGTCGGTGCTGGAGGAGACGCAATTTACTTGAGAAGTGTCCATGATGTTAATAATTTTAAATCTGACAAACAAGAGCGTTGCTGTGTGTTATATAAAGCAAACTAATCTCCACCCCCAGCAGTGGCGCCTCCTACAAACATTACTTTACAGGCACCTCTATTATTGATGATGGAGAGGGGGTAAACATTTAATGTATAGTGTTTTACTGAATCAATGAATAAGTCAGGTTGGCCGAGTGGTTAAGGTGTCAAACTTCACTAATTAAAATTCATAATAACACGTATCCTATGATTGGATATGAATACCCCCTCTATTATTTTAGAGTGACTCCCTCCCCACACTACTATATATATGGGAGTAATATTAAACCAAACTTAGTTGCATTTACTATTTCTATCTATATACCACGTATCGAAATGGCAAATCCATCTATTATATCTATTCTAAGACGGTTGGCGCAAGAAGATTCCAATAATTGGATGCTGTTTAATCATGAGGCTGCGGAGATGGGGGTACCTGCTGAGGCTGTGGAGATTGGAGCACCTGCTGATGTTGATGCCAATGGTGCCAACATCGATATCCAGGAAGTCATCGAAGGCGGCGAAAATGGTATAGTGGACGATGGAGTCGACGAAATGGTGGACGATGGTATAGAAGTCGATGTTGCGGACCTCATCGAGGAAGACCAGCACGAGATGGCTTTCCAGATAAAAGATATGGTGGCTGGTACAATGGACAAGGTGTGTGCTACAGCGGCCTTCGTTGTGGTATGCAGCATTGACCAGGGAAAATACTTTATGTGCACTAGGTGCTACGTATCGTATTCTCGCATGGTCGTAGAGGGGGCTGTTCACCAACACGCAAGTCTGCACAACACGGTTGAGTGGTGGGACGTACCTACCATAAAGTGC
The DNA here is from genome assembly GCA_963680705.1 of Rhagium mordax. NCBI lineage: Eukaryota > Metazoa > Arthropoda > Insecta > Coleoptera > Cerambycidae > Rhagium > Rhagium mordax. The sequence continues at coordinate 88,034,468 of OY796656.1, forward strand.
AAAGCTTGTGGCGATGACACAGTGACAGTCGGTGCCATCGAAGGTTGTTTTGTGTGCAATAATACTGGAAAAAGAACAGTACCCATATAATAATATTAGATTTTCTAGTTTGTACTTTTTATATTATTTTTTATGTTTGTTTAATGTTTAATTATAATTTTTAATTATATTTAATTAATTTTATGTTTTATGTTATATGTATATTTGTATCATTCTTATAATATAGATTGTAGGAAAATAAAAAGGAATTAAAACATTTATGTGTATGTTTATTATCTTTCAAGTGTTAAAAAAAAAAAAAAAAAATGATTATTTTTAATTTTTTTACAATTTAAAATGAAGGAAATAAATTAAATAAATATTAATAAAGTATATTCATTTTATTATTCATTTGTGACACATATTAAAATATTTCAATCGACATAACTATATAATGATACATTAATATATTTTTCTAGTTAATGACAATTTTAAACAATAGAAGCTATATCAACCCACGAATTGTGTTCTACAGATAGCCCCAACCACTTTACCAGCACTTTATTTCCTTTCTTCTTTAATACATTTTCAACTAGATACACATCGGGGTATTTTGCTTTTAGTAGCTCCATTTCATAAAAACATCCCTTGATTGGGTGTCCAAACAAGTCTTCTATCAGGTAAGTTGTGGGATTTGTTATGTTTATTTTGGTAATTTTAAAAAGTTCTGTTGAAAAGTTCGGTGTAAACCCTTTATCAAATACACCTTTATACTTGCTAATACGAACTATATCACCGAGATGAAATTTCGGTTTCAGAGCAATCTTAATATAATTATATACGTTTAAATGTGTAGTTGGTTTGACATCAATGGGCTTTCTGCCAGTTGTACGATGGACTTTGTCATTGTAACTTTTTGTAACGTTTGGTAGGATATCGAGCCATTTATATTTACCCATAGCTGAGAATTCTTTATACAACCAATTTTTTAATGTGCGGATTACTCGCTCAACAATTGCTGCTTTTTTTGTGCTATACGTAGAATAATGATTAATTTCGTGCCGCTTCATTAATGCGGAGAACTTTCTGTTATAGAATTCAGTACCATTATCGGTCTGTAAATTTCTCGGTGAATAATTTGCTTCTTGAATAATAGTCTGCATAGCCTTGGTAACTTCTACAGCTGCTTTATTTTTAATAGGTTTGGTCCATACGTACTTGGAATAGCAGTCAATCACTACAAGAATATAACGATACCCTCTATTTTTATCAGCGTATGGCTGCATTTCAGCTAGGTCTGCTTGCCACAAATCACCAAACCCCTTAATTATGGTTCGCCTTCTACGAAAATTTCGTCGAGCATTTCTATGTAACTCGTTAACAACTTGTAATTTTTCGCTGCTAACCTCCATTATAAAATTGTCTTCAGCTATATATCAACTTCAGGCATTAGTTCTGGTGGAAATGCTAGGCCTCCGGATTGCACCTTCTTTGGTTGGAGTTCGGTGGCAATATGCTCTAATTTAGAGATTCTAGTGATTAAAGTATTGCGATTGTTTATGGCCGAACGTTTAACTTCAGAAATTGCTTTATCAACATATTTCCTCATTTCTATTTTCATTTTCTGCATCATCTCATTATTTTGTTTATTGAAAATAGCGCGATTTTCTTCTCCACTTCTTATAAGTCCCACATCAACATATTTTTTCATTTCCCCAATAATTACATCGGTTGTATCAAAAATAGCTTTGGCAGCATTTTCATCATTTGTTTGTAGACGCTTGTTAACGTAATTACATGTTGCACCATCTTGATCATCGACAGGTTCCCCTAAATTTTTTAAACGCTTATTTTCAATATCATAGTGATTATCTCTGGTAAGTTTAAAACCCACGCCAGGTAATCCACGATGGGCTATTAACTTACTCGCACTAATTCTTTTGCTGCGTCCAAATTTGTCGATAGTGTTTACAGTAGACATTTCTGACTGCATCTGATGCGGTTTATAAATTGCAGACTATATAATACTTATTAAGTATAATGATACTATGTTTTATTTCATCTTTAATACACTATTTTTTCTTCCCTAAGTTCTGATATTATTTCTATTATTTCATTGTCGTGGTTGTTATTTCCCGCTATTTTCGAACTCCATAGTAGACGTAGACGATCCACGAGTTCGCTGGGTTTATTCCAAAAAATATATTCTTTATCTTTATTTCTGTACAATTTGTGGGTAGGTACACGTTTTAAGCCGTGACCACTTGTTGACGATCGTGTCGCAATTGTAGAAGATGTTAATGGTTTGATAATTTTGTGAAATTTTCCACGCTTAGTAGTGTTATAGCCATTCGCTACATCGAATTTTTTGTAAGGTGCCTTTGTTTTTCTTAGTATTTCTCCATATATCTTACTCCATTCATCATCGAGAACACCCTCTCTATTATCATCTAAAATTGTTGGGCGTTTTAGAAATATTAGATCGTACAATTTAGGACTACCTAGATACACGCCAAGTTTCTTATTGCCATACCATAGCGTAATATTTCCATGGGAAAAACGTATTTCGGCATTGCCCATCAGCAGTTTGCCTGTCTTGGGATCTACACGCACTCCATATAAACTATCATACTTGGAATCACCAGATTTTAAATTTTGTATATGTCTTTTTACAACCTCATGTCTTTTTTCTAGTTTACTAGCTGGAGAAGTTTCGGATACAGGGGTTGTTCTTATTGACGATGGTGGTGTTTCCATAATGGGGATATAATGTGGAACATCATCACCACCTACATACTTATCGGATCCTTCTTCAGAAGCACTCTCCCATGATACAGCCCTCTGGGTGGACACCCTTGATGATGATGGTTTTGAATGTAATTGTTGGATATGAGATTTGTTCTCTGCTGCTGAAGATATAACATTTAAAGGTTCAGTTATCGGTTGGTAGATCTTTTCAAGTGTTACGTGCATCTCCATATCTTTGTTCTTGATATAGTTAAACTTCTTCCGCACAGCATCTGTTGCCTCAATCAGCTGTCGCTTGAGTGTTATTTCGCTACTGGGATGTGCAAGATTGTTATATTTTTTATTATCTTTGGTAACCTTCATCTTAGCGCATACGTAAACGAAGTAATCCTAACGACGTATGTAATTCAAGTGAAGTTTTTAATAAAATGCATTATGGATATATGAAGCTATCAAACCCTTTTCTATATCGCCCACCTTGTACTTCTCTATCCTTATCAATCACTAGAAATCCATATTTGTCATTCCAGCACTTTGCACACATATTTTGAAATACTGTAAACGTTACATCAGGTGACACATGATCGGAAAAGATGTGATGCAGATTCATGTCGTCCTGTTTAAAGACAACAATTAAATTACTATTGTCTCTTATTAGCTGCTTCGGGATTCGAGAGTATGTCTGGCCAAGATAAAAACAATCCACATTTCTATGTCGGCCCATACTGAAATATCCCCTTATAACATCTTGTTTCTCACATATTACATCGTCAAATATAAACACAGACTCTGGCTTTGCCTCGGATGGTTCCACTATTTGCGTACCATTACTAAATGTATAAAATCCTAACCCCTCAATCGGCGCTAATACATTACGTAGATACTCATACTTGGGTTGATTTATAGACTTTGAGTATAGGTAAATATTTAAAAAACGTAAACCTAAACGATGCGTGATCAAAGATATTAAGACATTTGTTTTCCCACAATTCGAGGGTCCTATTATGAGGGCACGTACAGTTGAAGGTAGTAGTGGTCCATGGCGATTATCAGCACTTAACCCACGCCCAACTTTTTCATCCAAATTATCTATAGAAAGCGTTTGTTTCTGTTTCACAATGTGCATTGTACCGCGGCTAAATGTTATATAAGTAGATGTGTGATTTACAACTCTTATTTAAATGGTTTCTACGATACGATACACACGTGAAAAACGTACGAAGCGCGGTGGAGGATTAGTTAATTCCCTGATTAATAAGCTCCCCGTCGAGTTGCATTTGCCAGGTTATCAATTTTGTGGTCCAGGCACAGATTTAAATAAAAGGTTAGCACGAGGTGATTCTGGCATAAATCAGCTCGATAAAGCGTGTAAGCAACACGATATTGCATACGACAAAAATAGCAGTAATCAAGCAGCCCGCCATAAAGCAGACTATCAGCTTGAACAGGCTGCGTGGAAACGGGTGAAATCCAAAGACGCAGGACGTGGAGAAAAGGCAGCTGCTTGGTTAGTCACAACTATAATGAAGGGAAAACAACGTCTTGGTATGGGATGTAATTCAACAATATCTCGCAATCCAATAAGGAAACGAATCATCAAGAAAACAAAGAAAGGTAAGAAGAATGTTAAAAAGACAGCGTTTGGATCTGGGATAGTACGAAAAGTGCGTGACACACTGCGAAATGCTGGAGGCAAAAAAGTAAAAGACCAAAAGAAGGTGGTTGAAATTGCTCTAAAAGCTGCACGTCGATATATAAAACAGGCCGGTGGAAAACGCAATATTCAAACACCTCGAATTATACCAATTCCAAAAGTTGGTGGTATTTTACCTCTAATACCCATTTTTGCTGGATTATCTGCATTGGGTAGTTTGGCTGGTACGGCTGCTGGTATTGCTAAAGCTGTAAATGATGTGAAAAAGGGTAGAGAAGAATTAGCTGAAGCAAATCGGCACAACAGAAGTATGGAAGCAATAGCTATGAAAAGTGGTAAGGGGATGTATATGAAGCCATACCGAAAGGGGATGGGTCTTTATCTAAAACAGAATTCAAAAAACTAATAGACTCCCTACCTCGGAGACCTCTTACCGACATTGATCTTAAATATTATGCTAATAAAATGAAGGTAGCATACTTTCGAGGTGTATTTATGCGTGACTCACTACCAAGACATGGGCCACATTACAATGAATCCGCAATAATCAATTTGGATAGTATATATGGTCCTGGGACACATTGGGTGGCATATAAAAAACGAGGTAGTTTAGTAAATTATTTTGATAGTTTTGGCGACTTACCCCCACCTATAGAATTAGTTACATATTTCAATAACGATTCAAGGAGGGCCAACCAAATATTCTATAACTACAAACGTGTACAGAATTTTAACACAGTGTTGTGTGGACATTTGTGTTTAAAGTTTCTCTCTACGAAACAAATATAAAACGCCATGGAACTGAAATCTATGACCCCAGCAATAGATCGAGAAGGTATCAAGCGAATGGGTCACTCACTAATTGCATTCTCCCGTTTGCGTAGTCTGTTGAAGATGAGCAAACAACAACTAGCAGATATGCCCAAAGAGGTGATGATTGGGTTGGCTTCACATGAAATTGCATTAGTATGGGATAAGCTACCTACACATCTTCAGAACGATGTCGATATATTAAAATATCAATATTGTACAGAACATTACCTTAATGATTATGAAAGCAATGTTGACGTAAATGATGGTCCAACACCTAGAAAAATGTTTTGCTGCTATTGTAAGGTAAACGATGTAAATGTGGCATCCAATAACAATGTAAATATATTACCATCCACTTCTAAGAAGAGGAAATTATACCATTATTGCTGTAATCCACAATAAATTGGGTAACACAATTTAATTATATCAGTCATGTCGTACACGTTCACACTAACGAGCCGCTTAAGTGAGCTAAGTGTCAACACGAGCCGCTTAAGTGAGCTAAGTGTCAACTTTGATCCACCCATTGAACTGGATAGGAGCAGTCGTCATGGGTTAGGTTTAATTGGATTCTACTCTTACAACTCCATATACAATGTGGATGAAACAAATAACATCTTCCAATATAGGGTTAGTGCTAAAGATACATTCACTACTGTTCACATACCTCTGGGGGCTTATGAAATTGATGAAATCTATGCTGCAATGTTGAAAGCTATGAATATTGATGGAAAGGATTACACGCAAATATTCACTTTAAGGGCAAACAACAATACCTTAAAGTGCGAGATTTTGTCAAAGTATGAAATAGATTTTAGACAACCAAATTCAATAGGAAGTCTGTTGGGATTTGGACCAATATATTTACAACCAAATAAAAATTACGAATCAACACAGCCTGTTGATATTATGAAAGTAAGGATGATACGCGTAGATTGCAATATTATTTCTGGAGCTTATCTGAATGCAGAAGAGTCACACACTCTCTTTGAATTTGACATAGACGTTGAGCCTGGCTACAAACTTACTAGAGAACCCAAAAATATCATATATTTACCTGTTAGACCTAAAGGGCGTCATTTAATAGACAACATCACACTACGCATACTGGACGACAACGGTGATTTGATCGATTTTCGAGGTGAGAAAATTATTGTAAGGCTAGAATTGAAGAAAGTCGGATATCACCAACCAAATGGGTTTTCGATATAAACAGCGACAGCAAGTACATCACCATCAGTATGATACTGTAGCGAACAACAGTATGGATAAAAAGAAAGGGAGATGTGGAAAGCAATTCATTCAAAGTCTATATCTTAAACAGTTAAGACATAGATTGTCAGCTGAGGATCAAGCCTTTTTAAAATCTATTGGATTAAAACTGCGAAAAAATTGGTCATAATAATGGTGGCTACTGCGACTAGTGACAAACTTGAGGTGTTTGATGAACCTGTGTTAGATCATTCCCTAGTTAGCCTACATGAGCATACATATAAACCATATGGATCCCCATATTACAGAAACTCTGATGAAATACGTATTCCCATCAATTTTCAAGATGTTATACTCGACATTTCAGAAAGTTATATATACATAGAGGGAAAATTTACTCCTAGCGACACCACAAAGCGTTGTTATTTATCCAATAATGCACTAACATTTCTCTTTGAAGAGATACGACTGGAAATGGGTGGTGAACAAGTAGCAGTAGTTAGAAGACCTGGTATTACTACCACAATGAAAACTATGGTGTCGTATGGGCAAACGCATGCACGCTCATTAATAACAACAGGTTGGGGTCTCACTCAAACGAGACAAGATATTTTAGATACCGCCAGTCACGTGTTCAGTGGCAAACTACCCCTTAAGTTCCTTATGGGTTTTGCAGAAGATTATACCAAAGGCATTCTGAATGTGAAGCAAGAATTAATTATGATAATTGCACGCTCATTTAAAGACTCCTATATCGGTGAGGTTGATGCAGAGTTGGAAATCAGCAAAATTGAGTGGAAGATAAGGCACATTGTACCTGAAGATCGACAAAAGTTAAAATTATTGAATCGAATTAATAAAAGTGGTAATAATACCAAAGTTAAGATGGTCTACCGTGCGTGGGATTTTTATGAGCTTCCCTGTCTACGCGATACTACCTATGACATATGGGCTCTTAAACTCTCCACCCGTCTTGAAAGTCCACTTTTCATCCTTCTTGGCTTTCAAGGCACTGATCAGGCCAATGATAGAACAAAGGATGTTACACAGTTCAAACACGCAGACATAAATAATATTCGACTATTTCTAAACTCTGAAGTATATCCATATGAACGTTGGAATTTAGATTTCGATAAGAAGCTCGATTCTGCAGCATATTATGCTTATGAGAACTTCCAACGTAGTTACTATGATAAAGATATGAGCGAACCCATGATGGATCTTGGGGAATTCAGGAAGAATCCTTTGTTTGTCATTGATTGTTCACACCAACCTGTTGCAGTGAAATCATCTACTGTCGACATAAAAATAGAATTTGAAACACGAAAAGCGAAATTTCCGGAACAAACTCGAGTGTATGCACTTATACTTCATGATACATATTTAAGTTATAACGCATTAGATGGCTCGGTTCAGAATGGTTTTCTCGATGTCAAGTAAAAAAAGAAAATATTTATTATTGTGGAATTAAGTAGTGCAACCTATTTCTATCAAGATATCTGGATAATTTTATCAACAATAATCATGATGTACTTGCAACTGTTTATTTTCTCAGAATGTAATTGTAGAATTAAATATAAAATTAAAATAAAAACTGTTCTAATTATACTATGATTGTATTTTTTGTTGTGTAATAAGAAATATGAAATAAAATGAATGTAATCTTTTAATGTGTATTTTATTTATTCAGTTTTATAATATAATATAAAATACAGAATATTGTTTACTACAGATACATACAATATTTGGTGTAATAAATATGACAATAGAAGATGAATATTATTTATGTATCTACATTGTTATCTTCTACATCAGACTGGTCGAGTTGATATTTTTCAAT